>JAKGUB010000334.1:9732500-10427500 GCA_026261675.1 Hippocampus mohnikei | reverse complement strand
AAGATTGGAAGATATGACTGAAGAGGGAAATGAAGACGGGGGGGGGGGGCAGACAGGCACCAACGGTAATGAGTAGTGGCAACTGCTTTTGAGAAATTTGCATTGACATTATGAGGATACACGCTGCTTTCTTTTGAGTAATGTCATTTGGGTTTGTTTCGGGTATCGCCTGAGGACTTTTGAAGGAAAGTGTATCCGGAGATTTATCAGTCCCAAAGTTACCAAGAGACGTTCAAAACAAACAAACAAAAAAACTAAAACAAAACTGTAAGTAAACATGCCAAACTGTGATTGTGGATGCTCATCATACAGAATGTATCTGTCATGACAGTGATAAACTAGAAGTGCACATGTGATGCTTTGGTGTCAAGTTATCTTTCAACATTTCTTTTCACAGTACAGAAAAGATGTCATTGAGTGAAACTGTGAAAAAATACATTGCCTATGTAGAATGTTCCAATGAAGAGTCACATTGATTTATTTTTCTTTTTAAATCAATGCCGCGCCATATTAGCTGTAATTTACACATCCCACACACAATGTATTATTTGAGACGAGTTTCACTTTACTTTCTTTTAAAAGTCCTCGTCCAGCATTGGACATGATTGCATGTGATGAGGACGCGCTAATGAGACACAGGTTCTTCATCTTCTTTATCCGCAGTGCTGAATTAATGTGTCGGACGACCTCCTGACCTGCTGATTTACATTGCATTTACGAAGAACACGGGTCGTAATAAAACGTTGACCAACGTCTCCGCTCCCCTGACTAACCAGCTAATGCAATACGCAGTATGCAGGTCTCCTACTGGGGTGTTTAATTAATAATAGTATTGATGTTTATACTATTTAACTTATTGAGAATGGGAAATTGAAGTTTTCAAATGAAGCACTGTTTGGAAGCCCCTCAAGCTTATTCGAGTTCATACAGGGACATATGAAGATGCGCATGAGTGGGGAGGGAAGTGTAATGTAAGATTATCAGCTATATCAGAACAAAGAAGATGCAAAAGCAGCACAGGGTTGTTTCGAGACCCCCGAATAAACCAACACTGAAATAAAATAACAAAAAGAACATGAAAAAGAGGAAATCCTTTTATGGCTACGGTGGAACTCGCTGGAGATAACTATTATATGCACCCTGAAGGACACAAACAAGAAAAGACAAGTAGGTGGAAGCGTTTATATTTAGGAAAGAAGGTTTTCATACAACAAAATAATTATCAAGAGCTACTTGCAACAACCCTTAAATTAGTACCGAGTACAGTCATTGAAATTGAAACAATAGGTATCGTTCCAGGTGTTCATTTCCAAAATGCAGTTTGAGACTTTCGAAACACCGTATTTTGCGGCCTATATGTTGCATTTTCGAAGGAAAGTTGTTCCTAATCATGGGTGCCTTCATTAATATTCTCACAGCGTGCCCGTTTCATTCAGACCGTTTCGAAAATCAGAGCGGTTCGATTGTTCAGAGTCACCCCAAAACTGAGAGCTGGAGCCCTGTAGGTCAGAGCAATACAGATGGAAACAGTTCGTGCACGAGCTGCTGATTGATTTATAACAAAGGCTCCGTTCGGAAATTAATGGGAGGGGAACGTGCTCTGCCAATCCGACACACACACACACACACACACACACACACACACACACACACACACACACACACACACACACACTTGGAAGTGGTACTAGGGTGGTGATTCCCAACCTTTATTGAGTTCGAAAGATCACAGACAATGTATTTGTTGTTTCTGTCACTAAACACTGCAGGAATAGGTACAAGGACAAAGATACATTATTTGTTATTAAAAATATTTTCTCACCAATTAAATGAAATGTGATCATTTCCCATGACACACCATTAGAGCTCTCACAAGACACTCATCTGCCCTCGCTGGGAATAAATGAATTAGGGCATGAGAGTGAATTTCCAAATGCACACCATGCTAACGCCCCATATCTTCCACTTCTGACTAAAGATTTTTTTTCTTTTTAGTTTAAAATGACTTACATTAACTCGTATCCCTCATCGCGTTGTGGGTAAGGGTAGAATCCTGGTGCCTCACTTTTCAAAGCATTCTAAATTTGGTCATGTCGGAAATTTAGAGTGTGCGTCCGTATTCATCAAACATGCTGGATACCTCTCGAATGCATACCAGTAAGCGATGTGTGCAACTTGTTTTATACATGCTGCATTGAGAAACAATTATCAGCAATCCCTTTAGGAAAACGGGCGGCCCGGTAGTCCAGTGGTTAGCACGTCGGCTTCACAGTACCGGGTTCGATTCCAGCTCCGGCCTCCCTGTGTGGAGTTTGCATGTTCTCCCCGGGCTTGCGTGGGTTTTCTCCGAGTGCTCCGGTTTCCTCCCACATTCCAAAAACATGCATGGCAGGCTGATTGAACACTCCAAAATGTCCCTAGGTGTGAGTGTGAGCGCGGACGGTTGTTCGTCTCTGTGTGCCCTGCGATTGGCTGGCAACTGTTTCAGGGTGTCCCCGCGACTGCCGGGAGACAGCTGGGATGGGCTACAGCACCCCCCGCGACCCTGGTGAGGATCAAGCGGTTCGGAAGATCCCTTTAGGAAAACCAAAAGCAGAATGTTTGGGGGGGGTTTTGTGCAAATTATATCGACATGACAGAACAGAAATAAATACTTTCTTCTTCAATTTATTCTTCTTATTTCTTTATTTTCTTTTTCTATATTTGTTATTGCTGTCGTTCTTTCTTTTGGCGATTGGCAACTACTTCTGGCGCATTGCCGCCACCTTCTTCCCACTGGCAGTAATGCACCAAAAGTATGTGCCAATGGAAAAAAAAGTCAACATGCCTAGGAAATGGGGATTTCTGTTGCCAGTCTGAGCTCAAATTTTAATATCTACAAGTTGCACCTATGTCTCAGTCGCAGAACCAGCCAAAAAGGTCAACGTGTCAAAAGCCATGAATCACTCGTGCTCTTCTTGAGAAAAACGAGGAGAATTAAAGAAAGGTGAGCAAACCCAGCGCATTGCCGAGTCGGGGAGTAAATAAGACTGGATAACAGCTTCTGTCTGCGTGTCTCTTTCACTTTGTAAACAATGTGACTGAAGCTTGGGTGGGACCCCCGGATCCCAAGGTTGAGAGGGTGTGCGCTGATTGTTGTGGACGTTTCCGAGAGAAAGGCTCCCACCTGTTCCAATCGCGGGCACGCACTCGCAAGCGCGCGCGCACACACACACACACACACAGACACCCCTCAGGGAGCAGGTGGCACACACACCGTACATGGGTGACGCAGTAACACCAAAAGTGATTCTTTACTGCCACCCGCCATCCTATCTGATTCAACAAGATAACCTTCGCAGTGCAAGGACACACAAACTGTCTGACCACATCAACTTCTCCGGCGCGGCTGAGGTCGGTCGAGGAAAGTTTCACCAAAACAGGATGGATGTCTGTATAATTATTCCAGTCGGTGTACTCGGTGTGGTTTACAAGGCCATTGTGATGAAATCGGGTCTGATTTTATCATTATGATAATGTGGGGGTGGGGGGGGGGAATTAGTGGGTCTCCTGGCTTAGAATTTCAGGCACAATTTTTAATGCAGCTAGCTGGTGAGAAAAGAGAGCAGCAATTTGGTGCTTTGGACGTCAAGAAGTTCTTGCACGCCGCAAAACTCGAGACGAGACTATATTCTCCCGACACAGTCTTGTGTAAAGGGTAACACCGAGTCAATTTTCGACGAGTAAGTCTGATAAAACATGCATAATGGGCGTCTGTTTGGGAGGAATGGGAAGGAAAATGTCACATGTGATCTGACATTCAAATAAGACTCGAATACATTCCGGAACTTCTGATTCGGCTCAAACTTTGAATAAAGGGCGAGCCTTCGAGTGAACCCAAACACCGCACACGGTTCTTGCTTTCAGATTGTCAAAACTTGCCAGACATTACGTATACTGTACACTTTTGTTGAGGACAAATGTTAAAAAAACGGAATAGCTTTTGGGCAATATATAATTATTATTGACACAGAGCCCACAGAAATTACGACGGACATTCCCTTTTACCACATCGGTCCTTTTATCGCGGCAGACAACGGTTTCATTTGAGATGGAGCAATATAAGTTGCAGGTATATTGAAAAAAAAATATTCTTGTCTTTGAGATAATGCCGATAATGGAACGGAATGGAAAGGGGGAAAAAAAAAATCCAAAGTCTTTATGATGATTGCAGAAGTAGCGCATGAGTGTGTGCTGCATTGTGACAATAACACATAATAGAAGTGCCAGTGGCCTTTATTTCATGCTGTGTTTAATTCTGCAGGAATAATGATAAAAAGGAAACAATCAAAATGTGTGAACACAATAAAGACAGCAACAGAATGGGCAATTGGGCCCCCACGGGGAATGATTGAGCCCTCACCGAGGCTTCGCTGAATAAATCACGCCGCCATCTGCAATCGCTTTTGACCTTCGGTGAACCCCGGTGGCTCTCCCAACCTTGCGACCACTTTTTCATCTTAACATGCTTGACAAACACAGAGGCGTGATCTCCATGTACGGTTCAGGATTCAGAACGCTCGATAAAAGCGGGATATTTGCATGTCCGCACATTTGCTCATCTATTTTCTTTCCTTCCAGAGCTGCACGCGGACGTTTGTACGGACAGGCATCGGGGGGTGACATCCACAGATTCTTTGAAAAAAAGCAGCCAGGTGACACATTGGCCTTGTTTTGACTGCATTCAATCAACGGTGTGCATAATTACCTCGGTGCATGGTAATCTATTGGGGACCAAAATATTGCAGTTTGCAAATCGCTCATTTGCATTCGCTTGCTACTCAAAGCATCAATGGTGCTTTTTGCGCACGTGACACAGTACAGAAAGATTGATCAAATATTCCCTCTATTTTTTGTCCCCCTCTGAACTTGACGGATCTCACACCTGCAGAGAGTTCTATGAGTTCTACAATTCTATGACCAATGTATCAAATATTGACCAACCTGTCGCCGTGTGAAAGGCTACAAGAACGCCACTCTTTCAATACCACTCACAACAAGACAGAATACAGCGTCATCGATGCATTTGACAGTGACAGTTGTATCCAATTGTTTAAAACATTTAAAAAAGTAAAAAAAAAATGGCCAAACCAAACCTCTTGGGGCTTTGTACTTTCTCTTTCTCCCCAAATTTAGAGCACATCTCATCATTGCTCACCCGCCAGTATACAAATCCCACAATGCCCCACTGCCGGAGGGCGACCGTTTGAACCGGTGACATTTTGAGCCTTATTACATGCTCACAACACAGCACAACAAACAAGAAGACCTATTTTGTAGTTGTTTTTTTTTTTTTCTCTCTCTCTCTCTCTCTCTCTCTCTCTCTCTCTCTCTCTCGCTCTCGCCGTCCACTTCTGCCTCTCTGCCGTCTTCCAGCCCCCCCCCAACTCGGTGTTGTTTGGGATTGAAAATGAAGGTTGGTGATGAAGGCTGCTGTATACAAGGAGATTAGCACCATCTAATAATCTCCTCTTTCAACGGGGCCCGTCTTCATACTTCCAAATTAAAGCGGAGTGCAGAGAGAGGGGCTTATAAAACATTAAACAGCCTCCGGCTCCATCAACGGTGCGCACATCCCACTCCTCAGCACTGCTCCCCGGGGGTCTGCCGAGTACTGTGGGATTTGCAGTGCTGGAGTAAACTAAAGCAATACATCACCCGGCGGATCACGCCCAGGGAGAGAGGCCTGGACCAATCATTTTGAGGTTAAACAATGTAATTTGGATCTTGTAAGTGCAATTTATTTTGTCTGTCAGATGGAGGCAATGAAACATTTTGGGTTTTTTTTTAATCCCTCCTTCTTGGTTAGATAAAAAGTGGAGGCTATTTGGGAGGGAGATAGTAGATGTGAGATGTCTGTGGCTATTTGCTCGTTGGTGACAAAATTGGGAGTGTTTAAAATGAAATCTGGAGGGTTCCTGTCGCATGGATTAGAAAAGGCGGATATTGAATTTTTTTTTGAGGAGGCTGTAAGATTACTTTGCTATTTCTTTTAGCCATCGTTTGAGGTTCACGTGGCCATGTTTCATTTGCCACCGTCATGTCGTCAGAAACGAAACAAAGGAGCGGCAATGAAATCATTTCACCATCGTCGTCACTGATGAAAACGACACAGTAAGTAATGCTTTGAATAAGCACCTGCGCTTTTGAAATCAAGTTGGGCTTCTAAATTCATCAATCCGACCAAAATCTGAGACAAACACTGTTCTGAAGTCAGACAAAAATCCAGAGCCTGAGCCACTGTGATACCACATAACTGGAAATGATTCATTTTGCAAAGTTGGAATGAGGAACATACGTCTCTGCCCTAGCTGCTCAGTAAAACATAGCCAACAATCACGGGCCGGCAATCAAAATAAAACTGCTGAATTTACAATGGAAAAGCGAGTCCTTATCTCAGGCTACTTGTCATCTAAGCAATAAATGAGCAATTGATTTTAGAATAATAAAATACAACATTGCCAGCGCAGTGAATTCATCTTTGATGGTGGCTTTTGGTTGTCTCCGAGAGTAGATTGTTTCGTTTTCAACTCATTCTCAAGGAAAAGAAATTGGATCACATCAGAAGTTAATCAGCGTCTTTTGTGGTTCCAGAGTCACGCGTTGATGAACCCTTCCTAAATTCTTTGCAGGCGCAACCGTCAAGAGACGTGAATCAGACTTTTATTTTCGACAACTCTCGGACGATTTTGGCTGAATAGATTCGAGCCTTCAGTTCTTTAAAAAGAGCGATGCTTGAATCTTATGAAACTCGCATATTTTTAAACCTCACCCCCTTAGATCTCTTCTTGAGTTAAATATATATATATATATTTTTTTAATTCCACGGACATGAATTTCCCTACTGACTGCACCAGGCCAAGGGAAAAAATATCCGCCATTATCTCTACATAGACATTACTGGTCGTCTCAAAAAGAATGAGATGAAATACCCTCCGAATCACCGTGGGAGATATGCTGACTGCAGGAAACAAAGCCATTTTAATGTTCCCTCCAATAGGGGCTGATATCCTCTTGAACATACATTTTGGTGATGTCTCTTAATGTTCTGCTGGGGTTGCTGGCGGTCAGGAAATCTCCTGCAGTTTAGAGGATTAGAAGATACAAAGTGCTGCTGGTGGAAAAGAAAGAGCCAGTTATTGGAGCGATACAAGTGAATTAAGAGATTAAAACCGCTTTAGAAAGACTGATTATAATACCAGAGGGGGTTGAAAATGGAAAGACAAACCTTGAGATTGTATAAATCCCTTGTACTTTGATCTCCTGTGACGTCTCTGACGCTAAAGAAACACTCATTCGCGCGCTGAAGATGACGCACCCTTGACATTTTCAAACTAAACTAGGTGTCGTTATGAAGTTAAACATTTGAGAAATATGTATGGGTGTAAAATATCTGTGACCACCCCCTGCCCCAACCCCTCTTACGCAAAAAACCCCAAACAAAAACAGTCAAACATTCTGAGCAAAAAATACCATCCATCCATCCATTTTCTAACCTGCTTATCGTCATGGGTGTCTCGGGCGTGCTGGAGCCTATCCCAGCTGTCTTTGGGCAGTAGGTGGGGGACACCCTGAACTGGTTACCAGCCAATCGGGGCACAGAGACGAACAACCATCCATGCTCACACTCACATCTAGGGACAATTTAGAGTCTTCAATCAGACTGCCATGCATGTTTTTGGAATGTGGGAGGAAACCGGAGTACCCGGAGAAAACCCACGCAGGCACGAGGAGAACATGAAAACTCCACAGAGGGAGGCCGGAGCTGGAATTGAACCCGGTACTTCTGCACTGCAAGTTCGACGCGCTAACCACTGGACCACCGATTATTTAAAATGTATTAATGTTCAGGGGGAACTTTTTTTTTATCGGTACTCCTTCTTGAGTGTTAGACGCAACTTTACTTTGGGTAGTCTTTATCTCGCATAGCTGAAGGTCACTGTGGAGATTGTTTGGCAAGATTACAGCGCCCGACCAAAAGATACGGCGTCTTTGATGTATGGCATTAGTTTGAAATGCAGGAATTTGAAAGCCATTTTAAAAGTCTTCCTTCCTTCTGCATATGAGCTGTGCTGCCTCCTGCCAGTCGTCCCCAAGCACCAGTCCGTGGCCCGTTACGGAAATATTTTCATCAGCACCCCTACCGCCCCCGCTGCCAAATATTTGTCGGCCCAAAGTTTGTCAACCAGCATACAGAATATGGACAAAGAAAATGGCATGTTTGTCATTTTTTGGGGCGGGGGTGGGGGGGTCGAGGGGTGTTCTTCAGAGCAGCTTATGTTTGCAATTAACTGCATGACCACAAGTGAACCAAAGGTAGCCACAAAGCGAAGCCACGTGAACTCCACGTCGCCATACCGTTCGACTCTTTGCTCACACTCTGCATCTCTCCTCACTTCCTTGTTGTGTTAAAATAGCGAGCGACTTTAGGCAAAGCTATAGCAACGGAGATTAGTCTGGAACAAATTGATCCAAAAGTAGCTTGCCAGGCGTTGCCGTAAGAACAAACGGAATGAAGAAAATGAGAGGAGAAAAAAAAAATGGAGAACAGATAGCGGGATGGAAAGTGCTAGCCACTGCAAAGTCTCCAAACAAAGAGGATATGTGAGGCGTGTACCTCAAGCCGTTTTTTTTTCTTTACAAGAAGGGCCAGTAAGCACTTTTCTCTGCACTGAGAAGCTCGCACTCCTTCTTCAAGTCACATCAGCACTTTTTAGTGACGCTGCCACGCACCATATCCAGGTGAGCGGCGTACCTTCAGGATTTCTTTCTTTCCCGTATCAGTCTCGTTCAGTCCTTCCTCGTCCGCTCCTCTACCTCACCCTGCCCCAGCTTACTCTCATCCTTGGCTAATGTTTCGCCGTCATTCTTCTCCTTCACCCGCACTGAACAATTCCTCTTCGCAGGCAATGTTAAAGTGGTCATGTATCGGAGAAGTTAAAACCGAAAATAAAGAAAACTACTGCTACCTGCCACTAGTGGTGTGTGAAACTGTTTGTTGTTTTTTTAAATCATGAAATAAAATCAATTTGTATTAACCCTTTCATGTACCCTGCAACCTGATAACACGACAAACTGTCCACTGTAGTAACCGCTGCCCCTGGAAGGGTTCAAAAGGGATTTTGTCCACCAGAAAAATCTTGCAATATCTTAAAAGCAAAGACAATTTACATGCACTTCGTCATTGTGTGCGATGTGCTGAACGAGCGGATTTTTGTGTCCTTAATTTTTGCTTCAATGGGGGAATGTTTCCACAAGTTGACATTTGGAGTGCTTTTGTGAAAAGGCAAAGTGAAGGCAAGTGGATACGCTTCCTGAATGGCTCCACAGCAGACCTATTCATGTGACTGGAGCACCCCCGACTGCGAACACCACTTTCCTTGGAAAGTGAGGCTGGGGCACAAATCACATTTTCTGCACAATTAAAGCGAGGCTGGAGCTAAGTGTATCAAGGGCCTTCCTCTCTGCAGGGGCCCAGAGAGTCAGCAGCGCTGTCGCCACTCCGTCACCACGATGACAAAGTGATGAGATGCTTTCTCCGTCGTCATTTCCCAAAAGTTCTCACGGTGAAAGAGCCTGAAATGACAGCGAAAGGGCCACTTTGCTCTGCCACCCTTCACTTAAAGTGCCAACCTCCTTGAACGGGAAGTTGATGACAACTCAAAGCGGATAGTGGCTTCGGACAACAATATCGCGCATCTGTCATGACTGCTTCAAAGCAGATCCGGCCACATTCTTTGGGAAATGTGTGCGAAAGCTGGCAGTTGATGCAATTTTCTGGTTAATTTCAAATGGTGCAATCATGTCAACATAAACCCCAAACTATAACTTGAAACAATCAATTGCAGCATTTGTATACACCAGATCAGTGTAAATATCAATATTAAACCTTTCAGGGACAGCGGTTACTACAGCGGACAACTTATCATGTTATCAGGTTACAGGGTGCATGAAAGGGTTAATGTAGCCACCTAATCACATAAGCAGTGGTTTTGTCACTTGTTGCCTTCAGCGTGGCAAACGCGACACTTCATTGTTGGTTTCAGTTTGACAATACACAGTGCAAGCCAAGATAATTACTTTATGCAGCCCTGTTTTAACATTTTTTTTTTCAAGCCGTTCATATGCTTGATGTTTCTTTGACAATTTGTACAATCTTTGATGTGGGTGGAATGCAATTATGGAGAGCAGCCCATCATCAATCAAGAGTAACCCCATTTCCTAAATTGAGTCTTGATGCTTTTGCTTTTTGTTGAAGATGCGGAAAGGGGACATTTGTCAGCAGACATGAGGCAAGGCGATGAAGGACCGGTTAATTACAGTAAATGAATGAATGAATCCATCAGGATATTCAAATAGTTGCTCGAACATCAATTTACAGTGCTGTGAAAAAAGTTTGGCCCTCTTCTCAAATTCGGACTTTTTTTTGTGCATAATTTTTGCTCTTTAATGTTTAAAATCATGAATCAAATATCAGACAAAGATAACCCAAGAACACATAACATTCATTTTTGAAACAGTGATTGGAGGAGGAAATCAGGACAATATCTAAAAAATGTAGGCCTCCCAAATTGTAATTTTAGTCATACCAATCCCAAAAATGATTTGAAGTGGAACTTGGTGTGATAAAATGACATGAAAACGAATGGTTGTTCATCTATGTGTGCCCTGCGATTGGCTGGCAAACAGTTCAGGGTGTCCCCCGCCTACTGCCCGAAGACAGCTGGGATAGGCTCTAGCGAGCCTGCGAGGATAAGCAGATCAGAAAATGGATGGATGAATGGTTTACATTTATGTTGAGAAGAGCAACAGCAGAGCTTTTGGTTGAAATGAATACATTTTCACTGAGAACTTATTTTGTACCAAAATTGCAACAATGAATTCAATCAGCCACATAAGTGGTAAAAAATGAGAGAGTGAAAAACAACTCAGCCAATCCGCGGCACTAGATGTCAAATTGAAGCTTTTTGCTTTGATGGGAAGAGATTTTTGTACAAGTTGAATGCACGGAAAAAAAAAAAGCTTTGCTAGAAAAAAGCTTCCTTGCTGTGCTGCAGTACGGTGTTCAATATGACTTCTGTAAAGAGGGAAATTCGAGGATGAATCACAAGCACATCTCGGTGCCGCCTGGGATAGCCCTGAAGAAAATGCATGTGACCCAAGCATGAAGAATTCTGGGGAGCTGTCAGCTGAGATCAAATTCATTTGCAGACCACAAGTTTGGCGTGCAAACACTTGGCTGACATGAACACAGTGGCTGAGATTGGATTGTTACTGCCGCCTCTCTTCCTCTTATCAGCACAGCTCAGTGTAGATCCGTGATTCAGCCTTGTCGGGAACAACAACTCTGCATATCAAATCAAGAGCGGAATTGACATGAACAAACCTCCATCAAGGCGGGTGGGGGAGAATTTGCTTTGTATCTTGTTCAGAAACATGTTTTGCAGAGTGCCATGAGTTCAAGAAGAATGACAATGAGATGCTGATCCAGGAATTCATTTACCTCCCAAATAAGAAAATTAAAAAAGAAAAATGGAAAAAATGGACTGTGTACATTCCTGGATGGCGGTATGGACTGTCTATTCCCCAAAACAAACTTGAGGTAGCACATTTGTTTAATGACACCAGGTTTGCTAATGCTACTAGCTTTACAGTTAGCAAACATAGCATGAGTTGTAATGCTATGCGCTTTATACTTTTCCCCTTCGGTTCAAGTCATCATCATTGAGGTAGTCACACTACATGGGCTGCGATGCGTCAAGACAGCTCAAAATCGGCTAGGAGACACTACGCTTGTCTTCGACACGTCTGTCGGCTCAAAATCAAGCTACACTCATGTAGCATAAAAGAAACTGATTCAAAACAAAGATTTTGGTACTGCAACCAATAATTTAAAAGAAATTATGGTTCAAAACTCAAAGAATAATCCAAAAGCTGAAGTATGAAATGTGTCACGACAAGCCGATTTAATACTGCACACCACAGTGGTGTGCAGTTTTATGCCATTCGTGACCTGTCCACGTGTTACTAGTATAGCCTGGTAGGTTAAAAGGGTTGCAACGGAACAGAGTATTCATTGATTCAATCTTGGTTATGCTTCAAATTAATTACAAAGACAATTTTAGCTGAGGCAATTTTGTTCAACTCAATTTTTGACTGTTTCCTGGTAATCCACGTGACTGAAAATGTTATCGTAGCACTGTCACTGTGCCTTCGTTAAAAATATTCAAAGTATAATGCAGGATTTAAAAAAAACCCAACATCTGCGACTACTTGGCATTTGTTATGACGGATTCCACGTTCATTAGAGCCACACCTTCTTCACCTCATTAGCTGTAACTGCGGTGACCTCTTGTGTACTGTATAGATATTCACGTGCATAAACATGTGTAGGCACACATTTTTTTCAAGGACAAAAAGCAAGTCCACCCCATTGTATGAATTTACATACACCTCATTTGTGTGTCTAGCGTGTAGCTCGATCCTCTCCATCTCTGAGCGGGAGAGTCCACGGTACAGGCCACTCACTGCCTGTCCGCATCAAAGGGAGATCAGAGCATCTAACCTATTTACTTTTTAATATCTCCCCATCTTTAGTGGACTAAATCCTGTCTTATTCCACCTTATCCGAAGTGCACACAGTCGAGACAGAGCAACTCGTTCCCAGAGAGGATACGCAGCACATAGAGGCATGATGGACAGCGTCATAAACTTGTGACGGCGACTTCTTTATTTGTAACCAGGCCTGGAGTGGAGGCACAAGGCAAATGTATGTGACTTGTGAAAGCAAAGATGGCCACGTGTTGAAAGAGATGGAGAGTGGTGAAAGAGGGAGCGGGTAGAGCCCGCGGCTGGGCAATAACCTCAACATGTGATGCCGGCCGGCGCAGAGTACAGCGCTGGCTGCCGTTGGTTTGCGCGGCTACGGCTGTCATGTTTCCACCAGCTCCCAGCAAAAATAACTAGCGCTGGCAGAGTTGGTGGCCGTGTGCAAGGAGGTGCCAGTGGCTATAACAGCAGATATATCGCTTATGAGATCAGATGTCTGCAGGGCTGGAGGAGCCATGAGAGACTGTGACGGGGAGGGTGAGAGAGAGAGAGAGAGAGAGAGAGAGAGAGAGAGAGAGAGAGAGAGAGAGAGAGAGAGACAGCAGTCACATCAGGAGGAAATTGCTTTGCTGCCACTAGCCCTTCGGTGGTAAACATGGCACGTTAGTGTGTGTGGCAGAAAGTGGATATAATTGTCCTGACATGGACATTGTTTCGATGGACAGAGGGTGTGAGGAGGGAAGAAAGAAGGGTAGGCGGGGGCTTGAATTGGTAGCTGTGAAGTATGGATTCAGGAAATTGGCATGGCGTTCACACGGTGACCGGGTAAAAGTGGCTCAACGGCAAGTAGAGAAAATTGTTTATGAAGCTTTCCATCCCTGAATCTAAACCGAACACGGACGGCTGCAGTGATGCCGGTGGCGGGGGTTGGTAAAAAGCAGTCGATGGGAGAGAAAATTGGATGGGAAACTGTCTTGGGGAAATTGAGTTGAATAGGAAAGCACCCAGTTGAATATATGGAGTGGAAATCAGATCCTGCCCAGGAGGGGCTGACTGCAGCCTCGACTGTGGACTAATTCTACAAAGATGGAGAACAGTCCCCTCAAGTGACACTTCAGCACGTCTGTTGATGCACATAATAACCAAATCCAGTCTCATTGTAATTACGACTAGAATTCACACACTCAATTATTCAAGCAGAATGTATGACACCATCATTTTTAGTTGACAACAAATAACACTTGATAAATCATCACCGGTATTTTCTGACCACCTGAATCATTTCCTAGCTATAAAAAAAAAAAAATGTCTGCCAACTCCCACCTAACAACATCATGAGTGACCAACACTTCAAAGCAACAAAAATGAGGACTGGGTCTTAACATTAGGGCCGTTCACACGCGCAGATTTAATTCGGACCTACTCCGAAACTGCTCCCCTTGAGCGTTCATACGTGCAACTTTGTTCGGCGTAGTGCCCGAAAACGGCTTGTTTCGGATCAAATTGAATCCACCTCAGGGAGGTGGTTTAAAAATTTGCTCCAGAACAAATGTGCACGTGTGAACGCTACAATTTGCTCCGCAGCAAATGCTCGCTGGCGAGGTGGGGGTGGGGGGGGGGCCTCGCTGCGCATGAGAAGAGTTGATTACGTACGGCGAGAATGCGTTGCTTTCGTGCTCTGTCGGACTTCCGTCAGGTGTTTGCTTAATAACGACACAAGACATGGCTGCTAACAGTAGCAAAGCACCTCTTGGGTTATACCATCTCAACTAGAACGGGGGGTTAGTCCCCAAACGTCATCTTTCCTTTTGTAGGAGACTGGACTGTCTCGGAGTTGTTTGTGTAGTTTGTTCCTTTGTTGTGTGTTCACAACCCCCCGCCCTCCATAGAATTTATTTTGTAATTTCATCTCTTGATTTTTGTGTTTGGCGCATTAAATGTTTGCTTTTCTGAGTGTCATTGAACTCATCGTTGATTTACGTTTTCGGGGGCGGTCACTCTCTAGCAGAAGGCACGGAGACACAGAAGGAGAAGGACGTGCCTGTACAGTAGTTGCTTGAGTTGTGTATACGTTTTAAAAACAACCAACACGACAGCTCATTTGTTTTCTGTCGTTTTGCTCCGCAGCAGAAACTGCCCGTGTGAACGCAAGTGGAGCTGCTTCGACGCTGTGCCGGAGCTGTGACGCTCAGCGGCTTTGTACGTGTGAACGCTCCACAAAATTTGTTCTGGTGTAAAAATATATCGCAACAAAATACTCCGGTGCAGCGCGAAATAAATCTGCCCGTGTGAACAGGGCTATTGAGTGCTTGGAGTTGACAATGATGTTCATATAATGAGGGCAGCTCAAATGAAGGTGCTATTTGAAATTCAGTTTATGAGAAAAAGAGTGACCTTCTTATGTGGAATGTTTATATACTGTTGCAAGCGCACACTTTTAGGTGACAAAAAAAATAAATGTGTTCAATCTGCACACACACACACACACACACACACACACACACATGACTGAAGATATTACATAAGATGTCATGTAGCCCACTGGAAGTATATTTTGGTCCTTATATGACCTCTATAAGCACTTCAAGGTGAGAAAATGCTCTTGATCCAAGTAGTGGTACAAGAGACTTCAAAGTACTCATGCCGATTCCTGTTTTGCGAGTGATCGTTTTCAGTGCAACACCAGAATGAAGAAAACATCAAGGTGCGAAATAAATAACACGAAGAGAAATGCGTAAATACTGAATTCTGTCTGTGCATGCCACAATACACACAACACACAGACACACACACACACACACGTAGGCGCACAGCATGTCCCCAGGATGAAAGCGGTAACTGGCATCTGAGATAAGCAAATGCCTTTGAGCGGCATCCCTCACATCCACACTGATGCATTATTGATCATGACTCCTCATAGTATGGGAATTTTACCCCAGCTTTTTTTTCCCTCAATGCCCCTGGGCGAGCATCATCAGATGAGCTCCGGATTGTGTTTCATTCTAAGCCCCTCCCCCTTTCACGTTATTGCGATTGATCTGGGAATTACTTAATAAAGGACGGTTGATAAGAGCAGACATGGGCTTGAACCTAAAAGACATCCGTCTTCCCGCAGATCAAAGATAAAAGTCGAGAAAAGTCACTATTGTTTGGTCCGTATCCCGTCGTCCAGATGTGAAGTGACACAATAGGTGCAGGATTAAAGACCCTCACAAACGCTGGTGCTTTTTTTTTTTTTTGATGCGAGGAAAAGGCCCAGCGGGAAGCCTGCGGTGGAGCACATCATAAGGTCTCTTCGATTGAAATAACTTCTTCAAACAATGCACTTTTGCTGAATTTGCAAGTTAGAAAAGCCTCCCAAATTATTGTTTAGCATAAATGCAATACAAAGACAAGTTTGAAACTACTTTAAAAAGAAGCCCGGAAAATTGAAAGGAGTTGATTGAAAGTATTTTTTTCTCGTAATAGGATCAGCAACTTTTGGTATAGTCCCATAATCAGAAGAAAATATTGTCAATGCCCTTGACAAGCCTCCATAAAGCTGATGTTGCATCACGGGCTCACACTTTTGATTACAGAATAATGGAAACGGCTCTTCTTCAGCCCGCGCAGGATAAACGGCCAACGCTGTACATTTGGATGGCTGGGAGTGACGGTGGCACGGAAAAAGTGCAGTAAGTGTAACCCGCAGACAGCAAATCTTGGAATGTAGGAACTGTATATCGCTCAAAGGTTGCAAAAGGACAGCAGTGCTATTTTGTCCTCGAACAGCCCTGCTGACCAAAGAGAAAAGGGAGTCCCCATAAAGACAAAGTAAAAGCAAATTTTGTATTTTCATTCACGGGGGAAGAACTTCACCAAGCCGCAAAATTCCACGTCAATTAGTGTGCCCATTTGCAGTGAGCCCGGCATCCAAAATTGAAAACGGCAAAAACTAAACAAGCAAAAAAATTATATATATATATATATATATATATATATATATATATATATATATATATATATATATATATATTTTTTTTTTTTTTTTTTTTTAAGGCATCTGACGATTTACTTGGTTGTGAAATCTCGCACATGGTGGGTGGGAAAAAGAGCATTTTCAATAACACAGTATTTCCTTTTTAAATACACAAGGTTATTGTATCGGTGAGAAATAACTGCAGAGGATGAAAGGATGTTTGATGACATGCCAACGTGGACAAGCAGGAAAGAGAGAAACGTCCGCGGCTGCGGTCAAACTCTTTGTAGCGCAATGACACGGGATAATTTGTACAAGTTAAGATCAGAAATGTTTATAAGCAGCTCTGCTGCAAACAGGTCTGGGCAATTAAGTGTTGTCGACTTTTCCAATCGCATATCAGTCCTTGAACGTGAGCATCGCTGTAGCTTCACACTTCACCAAAAATGTTATGTTCAAGCAACCCGAATGGAAATGATGCAACGTCAGATACGCGGCGGTAATCATTTCCACGCCGCTAAAGCATATTAGCGAGCCTCTTTCAAAACAATGCACCACAAGCTCCGGTGCTTGTAGGAATGATGGAAAGATATCAAGCAAAGGAACGAAACAAGGAGATGCTGTTCAATGCGTGTTTGGTGAAAAGAAGAACTCTGGTGTTAATATGTTTTGCTGTGTATCATCATCATCATCATCATCATCATCATGGATCTGTTGACGTTGTTTTGACCTATATAGTATGTATACTGTATATGTAGTTTCCGGTGTTTGACGACTCCAAGTGAAAAGTCTTCCGTGTGAATTGAGCCGAAAAACCGCTACACCTAAACACGAGTCAATTTCCTCCAAATCGCAACGCGCTTGAGTACGATCATGATTTATTTATTTTTTTTTTTTAATTGAGGATACGGCGTAGTCCAAGCTGGTGGGCTGAGTCAGAATGGCACAATAACATCTCTTTAAAGCAACCTCTGTATCAGAGAGGGGCACTCAAATACATTCTCTTAAAAGGCCGCATACTTAATTATTATTATTATTTTTTCACCAGTAGGTCAGTATTTCTCACTTTTTTTCCTACTACTGTATTACTAATACTACTACTGTACTTCTTATTGTGGTTTTAATTGTCTTATTTCTGGATGGGTCTGAACCAGAGCCTTGTAATATATAATTGTTGGGTGTCAAAATGCAAAGCACCGTCGTACTAAATTCTGTGTAAACAAGCAGGGGCGGCATAAATGGCGGACTCATTGCTCAGTGGTTGTATGTAAGAGGATTATGACAAACACATTTTCTTAAGCCTCTAAATTGAGTACATCCACTGTAAAGGCTTATCACTCAATGGAGCTACATTTTCTGCAAGGGAGGGGGCAACGTTATCTATAGTAGTAGTAGATTTTATTATTTTATTAATCAGGGGAAAAAAATATGACAGTATACACCCCCCAAAAAAAAAAAAACGTGCGCCACAATCATGCTGAATGGTCGTTGATGCGTGTTTTTGGTAATCAAACATATCAAGTCAGTTCTTCAATGTATCTCGGTGAAAGCAGGTCATATTTAATCATCCACTTCCTGCTTTCTAGCTCCATATTGGACTTCTCTTCCTGGGCCTCGAGAACCCCCTCCGTGCCCATCCGACAGCTTTACCAGTCAGGGTAATCCGCTCTTTTGGTTCCGACGTCCGCTTCACTCAGTCAGCTCCGGATTATCTAGCAACAGCCCTCCTGGCCCAGTGATACAGCTGAAGGGGGAACCCAATGTTCAGGCTGGTTAGAGTTAGACCCCCCCCCCCCCCCCGAAACCCCCAAGACAGTTGGCATGTTTAGCTTTGCCTGCTCCGTGCGTGCGTGTGAGTGTGTTTTGTCCTTTCAGGAAACAATCTACTTGTAAGGTCCAGCAACTCTGCATGATGCATCTTCTTCGTGTACATCGCCGCTCCACATCCAGTTCCATTGTGGACGGAATTGACTCTCTCGCTGTATGTCATCCTTTTCAAGAGCAAGCTGCTAAGAGTGATAATGTGTGTCGGGCATTCAGCTGCGTTCTGGGTAGGACCGCGTCTGCGAATGTGAGGAGATAGCAGAAGTATGGCACAATATGCCGCCCTATTAGGTCATGATTGATGACAGATGACATATCGGTTTCACACTAAATCCATCACCGCCGGGGCAGCATATGTGTACTCGGGGAAATTAACAAATCAACATAAGTAGAATGGCACCATTTGGCCAGCCAAGGACTTTTACTTTAAAAGTCACTGGAGGTTGAGGCCAGATGTGCTTGCTGTGCGTTGACATCTACAAACCTTTATTTGTCTTTGATTATAATAACAGGATGCGTTGTTTGTCAAAGTGGGCGGGTACTTGAAGAATTAGTGACAATGACATGTTTTTCAACAAGTCCGGCATTGCGCTTCATTATATAAACTGTGCGTTTACATGGGTTGCGGAGTGTGGGGGGGTTGGGGGGGGGGTGTAAAGCATTGTTAATTGCTTTGTATAATGCCGTGCACTGCTCCCGGGCACTATATAAGTGCACTCCATTAACCATTTACTTGGCCGAAGTGTCCACCAATCACTGTAATCTAAAGGCTATCTAACGACCAATGCGAGCTGCATAATGGATGGCTCTCCTCTTTATCTGTCCTGTCAAAGAAACAATATGTCCGTGATGCGTAGCTGAGGGATATTCGTTCATCAAATATTGATTAGCTGGTGTCGACCACCGTTGGACTCCTAAACAACGGTGATTTGGCCGATCTGAAAAATTGCTTTCCCAATGCCAAATTACCCTGATTCATGCATGGAAAAACAAATGTGGTGGAGTATTTAGTGAATTTTGGTGCGCTTACGAGTGAAGTGCTTGAGTAAAATGAATCATATACCTGTCGGTAACGGAGTACATTTCGTAATTCGTATCGGGTGCAACGTCACGCGCTTCGACATTAAATCACAGCGATGGCTTTAGTTTTATATACACACACTTTTCACTTCTCCATTTTTATATGGACACGATACATATTTCTCCGCATTTACGAGCCACAGTGCGCTTCTATACAGGTTCCCAACATTATCTACTGTGCCGTGTAAAATTTCCCTATCAGCCATTTTCTTTGCGAAGCAATCATCATCTCCGAAATTGGATTTTTTTTTTCTTTCCTCTTAGGTGGGCTACTATTTGCTATGACACTGTTAAAAACCGTCCTGGCTCAGCAGAATAGGAGCTCTTTTAGGGAAATGCTTCTGTCGGAGCGCGTAGCTGCGGCTTTCTCCCCGTTCGTCCCTTCACCTCCCTCGGAAATGGTTCATCACATCTCTCAGAGCCAATGAGATCAGCAGACAGCCTCTGGGAATATGCACTCAAGTACTCTCGATCTTGCTTCGCATTAATATACGCGCTATGTGTGTTGGAATATTGTTGGCAGAATGTAGGGCGAGATGGTCATATTTTGTTTGCCTTAGCCAGTGGTTAACCTTGCACAATACCGCGCGCGCATTCGCACAGGCGCAGGCGCGCACGAATTCCTGCCCGTGGCAATGTTTGGCGAATCAAAATCAAGGTCAAAAAGAGTTCGCGTTACAGTCACATCAACCTGCATGGGCACACATTCCTCGCTGGTGATTTCCATATATTTGTACTGGGTCATAAAGTTTGCAACCCCTGCAGCCAAATTTCTTACAGCGGATCCAATTTTAACCATGAGGGGGGGGAAAAAACTGTATTTGTAGTCAAAGAAATGAATGGGAGTGGAGGGGATCTTCGGCTAATGCTCACAAGTAACATAAACAAAAAAGGGATATAAAATATTCATACGGATAAAACAAGAAGGGAAAGTAGAGAGTAAGCTAATCAGCTCAATTTATTTGCTTTTGGGCTTGCCAGTATAAAAGTGGTAATTGTGAGGATTAAGTTGTGCCTAATGTAAGCAAAGTTTCTGGTCTGTTGGAAGAAAAAAAAAAACGCAGAACAAAGGGAGAGACGCAACTTCTGCTGCAGATTGACAAAAACGCACACTTTGCAAAGTAGAAACAAAGAGAGGCTTAAAGTGGTTAAAAGAACGTGGGGTAACAGAGAAACAGTCATGAGAAAAAAAAAAGATGCTGAGAAAGAGCCCGGGTAACGAAAGAAAGAATGCGACAGCACATTGATCAGCGCGGATTTGAGAGAGAGAGAGAGAGAGAAAAAAAGCTCGGCTCGCTGGATCAGTGCGACTCGGGCCCGGACCCAAATCACTCATACAACACCTCTGAAATCCTCAATAGCTTCCTTGTGAATCAGCCTTCCCCTTTCACGGCTGCCTGGAGCAGATAACAGGCTCAACTCTGTTAACAATCTCACCTAATAGACTTCTCCGCTGTCAATCACATTGCAAATATCAATACGGCCCCGGAGCTAGCTTACTCATGCACACACAAGCAAACTCAAAAGCCGCACAATCACACATTTGGGCCTCACGTTGTTCCCTTTTGGGTCATCTGACTTGGCATTGATGGTGTTAGACAGACTTTCACTTGTTCAAGTCTTTTCAAAGTTTTTATTTTTATTTTTTTCAACCTTTTCTCACTGCATGACTTTGTTGACTTAACGCTTAGCAATATCCACACTTGGCCCAAACATTGCGGCTGTGCAAAGAATTCCTGCATTCTAAAATCCAAACTTGAAAATGCAGCGTTTCGTAGGCTGCTGACCATCTGTTGCTATTTAACTCCTTTAACTTTTTAGTTTTTAAACAGCTTATTTTAACCAGGATCCCTCTTTGTATTGTGGCAAAATGTAGAATCCATGTCAGTTTTTGCGCCTTTTGGTCTCAAAATAAATCCTCCACACCGAAATCCTAAAGCTAAGCAAACAAGCAGAGGAGATGCTCTCTCTGGGGCAAAACGTCACATTATAATAGAAAATTAAAACAAAAATCAAGAACAGCAATTTCCATCAGAAAAGTTTTCAAAAGATGCACTTTTGAATGCTTTGGTTCAAGCTAAAAAAAAAAAAAAGAGCCAGAGAAAATCAATATGATGGATTCTGGTGTTTTGCAAAGAAGGGGCTCTGGGGAGAAGCCAGTTTCTCGATTTTTTTTCATGTGATTTTCATCAAACGGATTCGAGGCGGCGCAACACGCTGCATCTCATTGGACGGTCTTTCACGCATATTTTCAAAAGCTTTGAGAAGAGATCACGCGGCAAACCCGGCAACACAAGTGCACACTTTGCTTTACACCCAAGCAGCCACATATTTCATCAAATAAAATTTGATGAAACAAGTCGCATGACGTGGGCGAGTGACTCGGTATGAATCTCCATTGACGGCACACTGCCCGAATGCAGGATATCAATATTATACCGCATGCCATATTGAACATGATTTCTATGACTTAGCAGATTGTGATCAAGGGGATGGACGTGGTATGGCTGAGTTCCATTTCCAGCAAATGACGGTCCTAAATGTTTAAATGTATTAAAATGACTTCATTTTAACTGCTGCCACATCGGCCCGCTCTTGGGTGTCGTATTTAGATGACTGGCAAACATTTTTATTGGTGCTCAAACTCTGACAAAGGAGAGGAAGTGCAACCACTACTTTTGCTGATACCAAGCCACGGTCAGGTCGACCGAGGACGATTTTAGCCACAACTGACGAAGATTGTTTGGGATGTAAAGAGAACCCAAAAATCAACTTCAGCTGACACACAGGCTTCTCTGCAAACATTTTTTTAAATAGTGTGGCTGTTTCGAGCCGCACAATCATGAAGTACTTGACTCAGAACCTGCTGCACTGTCAAAGTCAGAAAAAAAAAGCTGTTCCTGTACCAACGCCACACAACAATTTGCTTATGCAAACGACCACCAGCTTTTTGGACAAAGTTCGCGATTAGTTTGTTCATCCTTAGACCAAAATGGAGGTTTTTGGTGGTGTGTGAGCTACAACGACGTAGACAATATCATCAAATTGATGAGAAAGAGGAATGCAATATGTTATCAGAAAACATGAGAGGCTAATTTGCATTCAGCAGCCCGGAAAATGCACATGGGACGCACTTGGACTTTCCGGCATGACAATGATCCAAAACACAAGGCCATGTCAAGCCTTCGGTGGCAAGACCAGAAAAAAATAGTGAAGGTTCTGGAGCGGCCTTCACATTTTCCTGACCTCAATTTCATTGACCCACTCTGGGGAAATCGCAAACGTGCAGTTCATGTAAGACAACCCAATAATTCAAAAGGAGCTGCGGGCTTTTTGCCAAGAAGAATGGGCGGCTTTAGCACCTGAGAAAGTAAAAGGGCCTCATCTACAACTATTGCCAGAGACTGCAAGCAGTCATTGATGCTGATGGGGGCAATCGATGGCATGAAAGGGCATGCAAACTTTCCAACGGGGGACCGGACCATCTCTTTGCTTTGATTAATGCCATGTTTTTGTTCTAGTGCCGAAATGCCTCATCGTTTCAATCTTATTCAAGTTCAAATGTGATTTGCCTCATCACTCATGTTTGATTTGAAAAAAAAACACAGCTTCAGAATTATTTGTCTCACTTTAGCAAGTACAAGCAGGAATTATACAGTCGTGGCCAGAAGGGGTTTAAAAGAAAAAGCTGGGTTTGATAAAAGTTTCTGAATTCTTGTTTAAGCTGTCACAATAACTATCCCAAGTGCCAGTGAGTATAAATGTTTCATGGTGACTTGTTTACAGAAAATGGGTGGACAGATGTTTTTTTTTAATAAACATTTCATTCCCGAATATATCCCATATGTCATAAAAGTAAGATATACTGTCCAAAACTTATACTCTTCTCTAGGGTAATAAATTGACAAATCAATCAAGCACTCCTACGACAGCCACTTCAAAATGCAAAACTGGGGAACTGCAAAAATCAGTTTGCATTGAATACAGAATAAATTAAAGAAATTAATAAAACACCAGTTTTTTTTTTTTACTCTCAGCAATGGGGCTAATTGCAATGTGAGCCAGTCAATTACATTTTTCGGAGGAGACTGAAGGCAGAAAGTCATTGGAACCATCGCAGTAGGGTTTAACATCACAATGTAACAGATTAGGCTAACATTAGCATCGAGCTGCCCAAAAATATACGATTGCGACAACCACAAAGATCAGCTCAGATCAGTAGAAAAAAGATCTAGACTTGTTTGTCACTATGAAAGGGGACGTTAAATAAATAACATTAAATAAAACCACAAATCCATCTCCTCGTAGAGTAAAACGCACAAATTGAAAGGAGCTCTAACCAAGCATTGACTGCATGTGAAAGCAGATACTTTTCACAAGGCCAACATTTATGTGTCCCCAAATTTTTTTCGGTGATATATTTATAAAACTCAGAAGGTAAATTTGGGGGATTAGTAAAATTGGGGGATTATACAATCTTATAATCATACAAATAGAAGGATAGACAATCCTCAAATATGTCAGTGAAGTGAATCTATTTTATCATGTGAGTTGCACTTTTTGAGTTCAACTATAGTTTTCGTTGATATTCTAATATATCGAGATGCACCCGTTAAGAGTTTAGTTGTAGATGAGTGTATGGGGGGGGGTTTGAGTAGCACCTCAGAACTGCAAAGCTGACAAAAGCTCTGGTTGTGATTGGAACAAATGTCTGTACAGTACACAAAGCATTCTCTTGCTAAATGACCACACGCAGGCACATGCACAAATTCTGTCTCTCTCTCTCCCAGTTCTGCGTCAGCGCTAAGACCAACTGGGACGGTTGACATTTCACTCTGGCTCCGTTTCCATTCCCTGTGATCACAGCCTCGCTGGCTCGCCTCTCTTAAAGGTCACTGTTGTTGTTTGTCAAAATCCCAACAAAAACAATGCTCTTTGTGGGTGTGTGTGTGTGTGTGTGTGTGTGTGTGTGGATATTTGTATAAGAAAATCCACAACAAAAAGGGGAAGGGGAAAAGAGAAAAAGAGGTTGTGTGTTTAACTTAGGAGGTTTTACAGCAATGATTGTCAGCCAAACCAATCGTCCAACTTGTTTGGTACGCTGCTGCCGGGCCGGTGTACCCTAAAATCCAGAGGGAATTCCTTATTTCATGACACTATGCATGGAACTAAATTATGCTAAATTATGCACAACACAAATTGAGAGAATTGCGTGATTATGTCGAGCGGAAACTCCAGAATTTGAACATCATCAATTCCAGGAGGCTGTTTAGACTTGGACTTTGTTTTCCCACGTAAAACATCACTTCATCTGTTCTCTCGTTCAAACTGAGTAAGTGATTAAGTGCAGAGACAATTCATACCAACAACCGATATCTATATATATTTGTGTTCATGTTTTTCTTTCATTTTAAAAATTTGTCTGGATAAAAAGAAGAAAAACCCCTCACAGTTTTGCAGTTGTACACTTTTTGCTGCACAACAAATATTGTAATTTGTAAACAGGTCAGATTATTTAATATGTTCATCTTTTATGTTCCCCGGCAAACACACTTGTGATACACAAACTGAAGGAGGCAGGTAACATAATACATAAAATAACATCATATGCAAAGTACGGCATCATCAGTTTCTATAACTGCCATGGGGCGGGGGGGTCACATTTTCATCGCTGCAATTTAAACTCAATCGGGTAGTGTTCATGTCTGTCGCCTGCAGAAGCAAAAGAGAGAGCGAAAGACAAATCTGCCTGAATGGGGCCTCGGAAAAAAAGAGAATCCCAAAAACAATTCGGTTGAGTGATTGACATGATGTCCAATTCATCATCGTGAACGATCGTGGGAAGCATCTGACAAGCAACAACATGAAGGACACACACACACACACACACACACACACACACACACACACACACACACACTTGGAGTGCAGCATTAATACATGCACGCATGCACACACACACACACACACAGACAACACACACACGAAAGTGATTGAAATTCAATTTCAGCGTGGCTTTGTAGATATTAAGTATCAAATCATTGGTGGTGTTTGTCGGAAGGTATGTTGTGTGAGCGCGCACGTATGTGTGTACTTGTGGAAGTGTGCATGCAAGCTGCAGCAATCCTGCGTCTCTTTGAATGTGCAAGTGCCACCACCTCGCCCCTCCTCCCCCTCCTCAGTCGCTCACGTCTACAGCCATTAGTGTGGCGGCCGTTGAGGCCGCCTTGTTTTGACAGATGCTCACGCTGTCCAAATGCATCTCAGAGGACGTTATGTCGCTTGTCACACTACGCCCAGCCCCCTCGAATCCCCACCTTTATTCCATTGCCACCTTCCTTTCGTTCTCTCTGAATCAAGATGTTGCTCTTGTTTTACTTTATTGACATTTGTATTTATAATCTGTTTTTGCAAGCCTTCGGATGCAGCACTTTTTCCCCTGTCACATAATAAAGTTGTTCAAATTATGCTTGAAGCAGTGCATGAGAAAAGACACAAACAATACATTGTGCTCTTGGAAGTATTTAGGAAGAAATGGTATTGCGAGGAAAGCAACACAGCATATAAAGGTTGAACGGCACCATTCGAGGAATGTCGACCAACTTTTTAAAACATTGCTTCGGCACACTTCACAAGCTCGTTACACATTTCACTGAAAGCAATAATGTATACTTTGAGGCAAGAGTGTGAAACTCATTTTCCTCGCAGGCCACATTTTAGTTATCGTTTCTTGCAGGACCACTGTGACTGAAATCATATAAAGAAGTCAAGAATAACATTTTGTTACCGTAATGAAGTGTTTGGCAACAAGAAAATGCTTACCATCTCTCTCTTACTTATTGCATAAGATACTTTTTGGTACATATTTTAGCAAGTATCATGGGAGTTGCCATGTTTGATTTGCTTTCGCCTGCCACATAAAGTGATGTGGCGGGCCAGATCTGGCCCCCGGGCCTTGACTTTGACACCTTTGCCTTAAAGCCATAGTTTTCAAATAATTTTTTTTAAAAAAAAAACGTTTTTTGGTGTAAAAGCTGTGACCAGCAAGACCAGCAGCAAAAGCAAAACAAAACAGCCGAGCTTCAAGCAGCCGAATCGTCGGTCATGGGGCAACCTGCTGTGTGAACTAAGCCACAGTGGGCCAGCATGTTGCTGAGGCTCTGCTAGGAGCTGGAGACAACTGGTGATCAACTGGAGTCTTGCTGGTGTCACCAGCTACCGGCAGGGCAACAATAGCATGCTAGTCTTGCTGGGTGGCCAAGTTGGTAGAGTGTGTGAAGGTGTGGATGTTTGGATGAATCGTGGTTGAGTTTTCTGCTGGTTTTGCTAATCACACTCCTTTACTTTCAAATGTTATCAACACTGGCATTCCCTCCAAATTGCCCCCCCCCACCTCCCACACTGACCATTCACAACATAGCCGTGCTTACCTGCCAACTTCGTCATAGTTTCACTTGTGTTTTTTCATAGTGTTCATCCATGTATTGTGGCAAGATGGCTGATGACTTCTTCTTTGGTGTCTTTTAATGTGTGCGCCACACTGCCCCTAGCAGGCTAATATATATAGACTCCTCAAAGAAATTAAGGGAACACTTGGAGTTACATTGCACTGTTTAAATGTTACCTTTATTTTATATATATATATATATATATATATATATATATATATATATATATATATATATATATATATATATATATATATATGTATATATATATGAAACTACACACATACAGAACACAAATTAGACAGCATCATTGTATTCATTAAATGGATTTGTTTTTGCATCTGCTCATTTTTTCTTGCAAGATGGAGAAGTGGTAATGTTTGAGAAGAATGCCGTTTCCAGCTCCAAAAAAAAGGAAAAAAATGAATTCAGAAAAAATTGTTGATGTGCATGGTGAGATTTTGCTTTGAAAATGCATAACAAACTTTTGCTTTTGCTTTGACCAGATGCGTGGCTGGCATGCAGAGATGAACGGGTGCTCAGGCATGAATTTAAATCCACCCACTGAACAGCGTCGACAGAAAACCACATGACATTACTTGCCATTGATGCTGCTTTAAATGGATGCTGTAAAAGAGGAAATGTTAATCACATTTGGATGGTTTGGCTTAAAAAAAAAAGAAGAAGAAAAAAAAGACTGCATATCTTTAATTAATATCCTCTAGCTCCTCCACTATTGCCCAGCTTGGGTTGGGATGTAATTAAAAATGCAGGCCTGCACACTATACAATGTCAGATGACAATCATCAAATTATATTAATATCAGCGTGATGATGGCTACTTGATGAAAAGATTGCCTTTTGAACCATCTAACACAAGTTTGGTGTATTACTGTCTCTTATTATTCACTCTGATTAAATTGAATTCAACTGATCGCACTGATAAACTATGTCATCCACCCTTTTCAATTCCAAATATTGGATGGAGGCCTCAGTTTGTATTTCATAAAAGTACAATCAATTCATTTGAAAATACCGAACTGAAGGCGCACTTGCCGACTTACTGCAAATGTGTGGCCGCGCGCAGTTCTACCACGTTCTCCGAAATGGGACTCGAATGCCTCCAATTCATTTCACACAACTCCTTCGTGATTTTCATCTCCTACTAAATCATGCATGCAATCCTGAAAACATGACTCGCTTCCTATACATTCGCCCATTTACGCCTTTGCCCCGAAGGGACTCCGACGTGTTTCAAGAGAAGACGTTAACCTGAACCTTCGCCAGTCCGTATCTTGTCGAGCCAAGCGAAGGTGACCTTGCCTTGAGGCTTGACTATCACCCCGTCCACTTCTCGTCTCACTGCCGCCCCTTCAGTGGCCTAGCTTTGGTGACTTTTAGAGAGAGTATGTCTGTGACTTTCTCTGACTGTGTGTGCGCGTGCATGTGACGAAGAGTTGGCGAGGCTTCAGGAGGGCTGAATCACACCGTCTGGGCTCTCTGTTGGATGGACAGGGCTTGGCTTTGGGCTGAGAGGGTCCTTTACGCCTTAACACACACTCTCTCGGGTATGTACACGCTCCTCCATCCTCCCAACAAATGGTTAGGCGATGAAAGGAGACAATCCGATACATCTAAGATTTGAACCTGTGCTGGGAAAGGAAAAAAAAAAAAAAAAAAGAAACGGCGGCAAAATATCTGGAAGTGAAAAATGCCCGGGAGTTCATGTTCATGTGCGCGACGCAAGTGCTGGTTTATGCGAATAGAGACAAGAAGTGCAAACACCGTGCTTCAGTGAGTTCAAGTGAACAATGAATCACAAGAAAGACAAGTGGGAGGAAGAAAAAAATAGAGAGAGGCTGAAGTGACTCTCTGTCCGCACTTGGAGTTATATGTTGCTCCACTTCCTTGCCTGCAAGGCTTAGCAGAGTGAGGGGCGGAGAGTAAGGGGGGGCAGAAATGAAAAGGTTGGGGTCAACTTCATCTCCCCGCTTATATTCACCACTCTATCTCACCTCAATCTGGCCAATACAGAATCGGTATCGGGCCAGAAAGTTTCTCCATTCAGGTTGCGAAAAACCAATCTGGTGCACTCCATTTCCGTTCCTCATAGCTGGACACAAATGGAGTTCGCGGGCAGTTGAGTTCAATATGTTACATCAACGCGTGGTTCGCAGGAGCCTATGAAAATGCTTTTTGGGGGCGGCCTGATTTTGGAATCGCCCTTGTCACCATCTGCTAACACAGGGAATTTCAATGTAATATCCGCTTTTGCGCATGAGCAACATTGGTAACTCACATGTGCGGAGGGGAAAAAAAATCTGTCTGCTTTGCAATGTTCAGCACAGCTGCCAAACAAAACTAAAAAAAAAAAAAAAAAAAACACTTGAGCGGTCTCAGTCATGAAAACAACTCAAAACAGGCAGAAGAAGTTCAGGCAGCCAACTAACAGTAAAGATAAAAAAAAATTTCAAAATCTGTGTGTCCTCATACAGAACTCAACATTTTTATCACTTCACCCCCTGGACTTTGCTTTGTTCTGATGGCTGACTTGTCCTCCCCCAAACCCCCCTCACTCCCCGCCCTCCCATTCCAATCCCAGAAGTCGTCCCTCAGAGGAGAGGCGATGTCACTGGAACATAGAAGGAATAGAAATCTGATTCGTTTGAAGCGAGGGAGCACGTGCCAGAGGACAAGGCGATGATAACGGATTAAAGAGGAGCGGGAGGATAAAGAATGATATTTGAATTATGTAACTCAGCTCAGGGATGATTTGGACGATCCCACCGCTGACACCAACATCATTTCTCATTACCGGAGAGCCTGTGAGCGCCCGGCGCATTGCCTTGTGAGTCATCTCGCACACAAGAGCAGGGTGAGATGTTTGAAAGACAAGGGACTCAGTCTCTTGAGGACTGCAGCTTGTACTCAAATGCAGACACACACAGAAAAAAGAAAATAAAAACAAACAACAACACCCCCACAACCTCTCATAACCATGTGTCTGTCTGCACACATGTGGTTTTTAGGATGATCAATCACGGCCAGTCAATCTCTCCTCTGTATTTGACATGAAATAAATAGTTCAATTAGTCTTGCGCAAAAGCCATGAGCTAAAACTAAAGCAAGCAAATTTGGCCACGAATGCAGTTTCTCGGAAGAAGAAAAGGAAACACCAAAAAAACACCATCGGCTGTAACGCATGACACACTAACGAAAGGAACATCATGAGTTTCATTCGAAATATTTCATCGCTTCAATAATTAGGAATGCAACACAGTAGCTTACTTGTTGATTGAATGTTCACACACAACCAATTACTACTACAACTACTACTAATAATAATCACGGTGGAGATCACTGTTTTTGTCTGTGTTTATTATTTATTTTTTGCTGTAAAAACTGTGAAAGCAATTTTTTGTTTTATTTATCACAAACTCAGCACTTTAAATAACAGCACGTTTGTTCATTTAGATGGACGGTGTGAGATATTGCAGCTCTTCTCCACACCCTCACCATGCGTTAACCGTGCCAGTCTTTTTTTTTTTTTCTCGGTGCTGTGTCTGTGGGTGTGAATGGCGCATGGCAGATCGCTTAAAATAGATATTCACTCTCTTTGCTCGCTTGACAAAGGAGTGAGAGGGGATGAAAACCCACAAGGGAGCGGCAGAGTGTGACGGAGATAGACAAAGAACGGCGTAGGGGTGGGCCTAAAAAAAATAAAATCTCAACACGAGGCTAATGTTCACAGGAAGCAGACACGCGCGTACTTGTGACGCACGTGCGCACCTTTGTAAGTAAGAAATGAAGATGGAGAGGAAAATTTTACGTGAATTTTGTAAATGACGTGAACGGGAATTGAGATCTGAATCAGACATTTGCTCCTATGATGCATAACGGTATAACCGTTATGGATCATTGATTAAGCTTTCCACTATTTGTACAGTCAAACCTCGGTTTTTGTCCATAATCCGTTCCAGAAGGCTGTTCGAAAACCGGTACCACGCTCTTTTTAAAATAAAAATGTTTACTGAACTTGTCTGCTCACATTGGAATGCAACACGAGGAAGCGTCACTTCTTCGTCTGTCCGAGGAAGCTTCACTTCCTCATGTAAGGAAGGCGAGAGGAGTCAAATGGTGCATTCAAGTGCGCTCAGTTTGTTCGAGAACTGAAATTTATTCGGCATCCGAGGCATAAAAACGTCGAAATTTTTGGTTGAAAACCGAATTGGTTGAGGACCGAGACGTTCGAAAACCGAGGTTTGACTGTAGTCCCAAAATACATGCCTCAGTGGGAAAATATACATCCATATTTCTTTTTTAAACCTTTTGAGATCCCAGACGAGTAAGCCACCCCCCCCCACACACACACAATTAATCACATATATTGAGAGCAAATGTGTGATGCCTCTTTCTTCGATGATGGTTAAGTTCAAGGCGTCTGTCTGACGATGCCGGAACGGCACGAGTGAATCATGCTTTGCTCTGAACGGATGTGAGTACATTCCAGCTTTGTTTAACTCGGCTCAAAGTGAAGCAGTCAGCAGGATAGAGCTGGCTCGGGCGACCATGTCTGCATCTCCCTCCCCCAGCGGCTCACATCTTTACAGCGCTCAAGATAAGCGACAAGTCATCAGAGCCAGAGAAGGGCTTTAATAGTATCAAAAAAAAAAACTTGGCTGCAAGTGGGTGGATTCCCCCATCTGTGCATGCGATTATTCGTGTGTATGTGTGCTTAAAGAAGTGAGTTACCGGGAAAGTATGACAATGCTAAATAATCCTACGCTCGCTGTCTTTCAGAGTGCACACACAGTGTACGAATTGAGCATTTTTGCATGTAGAGTATATGTCTGGGTTCACAAGTGACACCCATTCTGCTCCTCTAACCCTTCCGCCCGCCACCCATTCTCCACACTGATGGCTTGGCAGTGTGCCACCACCTTCCTCCTCCCCCTCTCTCATTTGACTCAGCATCAGTGCTCCAGTTTAAGGTGCTGAATCATCACTATAGATGATTTAGAGCAGGGGTCACCAACCTTTTTGAGAGTGAGAGCTACTTCATGTGTACTGATTGTGTGAAGGGCTACCAAATTGATAACATCTGTACAAATTACATTTAATAATATTAGAATGTGTTATTTTTAATACTTGATGATTTATTTACATTTTCAGACTCTGATCATCTTAAAGATGTCTCACAATACTGCCAGTGTTTGCATTTTTAAATCATAATTTCTACGAGCAAATCACAATCCTAGCACTGGCGGGCGATTGGTGTGGTCCTCACGGGCTACCGAGTGCCCGCGGGCACCACGTTGGTGACCCCTGATTTAGAGTATATACACACAAGGCTAACAACATAGATCTGGTGTAGACGGCTGTGTGTGTGTGTGTTGGGAGGGGGGGGGGCGCTGTTATGTGGCGGAATCATAATCAATACCTTGTCACCTCTCAGCCCGTGAGATCTTGTAAGGCTACAGTAGAGTTAATGAACTGTGATCCATGGGGGAGGGAGGGGCAGTACAACAGACGCTAACTTTATTATTAAGCCCTACACTCGTGCCGTGAGATAGACAACTGTGGATTTTCGAGTAATGAGAACAATTCTCGACAATGAAGCTGACAGTCAATGTAAGTGTCTTGAGAGACTAAAACAAAGGATTCCCAAACATTGGTAATGTAGTTTTTGAGTGTTGAAATCTTAATGAGGGAGACGTGAACCACACTATTTGGCTTTGGCCCGTTATGTCACAGCCTTCGTAGGAACGCCCCCTCAGCGACGGCAGACAGCAAAATAACTATTAGCCCCAGTTGAAACTGGTAAAACTCCCATAAACCGGATTTGATTTAAAAATCCCCATTGTATGTGACGCACGGGTACGTGTCTGTGAACTAAACGAAAATAAAATCCTGCCACAGCTGCAATGAGCAGCAAGAATTCACTGTAAGTAACAAGGTGTTGAGCATTTGTCAAGAATGGGCTGTCCAAACAATCTTGAAAATATCGAGCTGCAGACATGATTGCTTGCTGATTCCCATGTGTCCCCAATCATAACAGGGTGACTGCATTCAATATTATGTTTATAATTACAACCGTCACGCCACATTAACTTCGAGTTGATGCAATTAATATGAGAACATTTGCATGGCTGCTTGAAAGTAGCATAGATACCGTATTTGTGGATATATATATATATATATATATATATGTGGACAGCTGTTGAACAAACAATTCTCCTCTCGGATGGTGGTGTGTTGCTGTTAAATAAGCGAAGATGACATTTTGTTCTTGATATTCATCTCTAACTACACAGCAAAGCACATTTTATTCTAAAAAGGCGATATTTGGTAGCAAGGTGAAAAGAATAAAATCTGCCTAAAATAGTCAGTCCATTTTAATTAATTACGTCGGAGGAATATTTACTTTAAAAAAGCCACCCCACCACCCCCTGGTGGCCATCTCCCAAACTTAATTTTGTCAGTTTGTTACTCAACCCATGATCTATTTTTTTAAAATAAACTAATATGCAAGGAAAATGTACTCAAAAACACTCCTTGTAAAAATGTACTTAGAATAGATTTTTTTTGAGTAAATATTGCTCCATTTTTTTTTTTAATTTACACTGAAGAGTTTACTCACAATTTTTACTCTGCTTGGACAGGTACCAAATGTAGATTTTTTTTTTCCTTTTTTTGAGTAACATATACGCCACAAAATTTACATATACATGAGGCGAATGCATTGTATGACTAACCATCGACATGATGGATTAGCTTTCGCCTCGAAGCTGCCAGGATTGATCTTTGGCTGATAAACACATCCCGTATGTTAGTCAGCGTACAGAAAAGTAAAAAGCAGCATGAAGATGACTTGCTGATGGAAGCGTTTGTCTTTGCGGGTCGTTACAGCGGAACCCGATTCAAGAAACCTCCGAGAAGCAAAACAATTTGTGAAAAACCCCATTTCATAACTTAATGGGCCATATCATTACATTGATTCTTGATTTGCTCACATACTCAACTGGACCCTCACGGTTCACTTGACATGATTGCACACAACAAAGAAAAAAAAAACATGGAATGTGTAAATTGTTTGCACTTGTCTTGTCTACCGTAATGGGCTCCTGTCCATACTACTAACAATTTGTATTTCCATGTGTAAAAATCATCGTGTCAGTGGACACTACACAGGCGAAAAAGCTGTTGTAGCCTAGTGTACTTTGGTTTATCGAGAGTACATTTACTGCATGAAATCAAAAACGACAGATGTGCATTCCACGACTGTGGCAGCTCGGTGTGCGTGTGTGTGTTTCTGTATATTGGTATATGCGAGTACCAAATGACTTTGTGTTGTCCAAGCTTCCCCTTGCACCTTGTTGCTTCAGCGAGGAATCGATGTGGTTGGGCGAGCAGCAGCTGTTTGGCGGTCTGGCCTGCATGTTCCTGGATGCATTTGCGCGTCTGAGTGGCCAAGCTGTTCAGGGGTCACATCTTCATTAGGTCATACATGAGAAGGCAATATAGTCACGAAGATGCATGAGGGTGCTTTGTCTCCAGAGTAAAAAGTCGATGAGTGATGTTTCTGTTTTGTCTTTTTTTTTTTTTAAGTGCACCATGAGGCATGTGCCGTATGCTATATTCCCGTTTTGCTCACGATGAAAGATGTCATTTTTGAACAAGTGGTGACCGTGGCCATTTAAGCAAATTTGGCAATTTGTAGTAGAGGCCTTCTTTACGACTCATTACCATTCTTTAAATAAGTGATTTGAATTCAATGCTGTCCAACTATGACACTGCGTATTTGAATTTATCCATCCAGCCATCCATTTTCCGATCAGCTTTATCCTCACAAGGGTCACGGGGTGCTAGAGCCTATCCCAGCCGTCTTCACTCTGAACTGGTTCCAGCTCAATCGCAGGGCACACAGAAAGGAACAACCATCCGGCTCACTATCACACCGAGAGACAATTTAGAGCGTTCATTAAGCCTGCCATGCATGTTTTTGGAAATGTGGGAGGAAACCGGAGTACCCGAAGAAAACCCACGCAGGAGAACACGCAAACTCCACACAGGAAGGACGGAGCCGGGATCGAACCGACGGCCTCTGTACTGCACTATGACACAGCAGGCTCTGCCCACTAATTGACACCAAGGAAATGTGGTAATGTGGACCCTTAGATGCAGTTCCTTACAAAGCAGCAACAAAAGAAAACCCCTTCATTTTAGATTTAGAGGATTGGACCGTTTCATATACTGTAAATCTGCCCTTACGATCTGAAATCGGCGAACAAATTATTTGTGGGGCCAGAATGCGACAGCGTGACTTATTCTGAAAGGTCTGTGCCTTCATCGTTGCTCAGTATTAAAAAACACTTCATAAAAGCTGTCAAGTTAAAGGGCTCCAAAAAAAGAAAAAAAACGCAGCAAGAAAGCAGAGGACTCTCCACAATCCAGCAATAAAATCATCTCCTGCCTCAAGTCATTTCATAAAATGGCAGCGATAAAGAGATAGACTGCTCTTTATAGTTTTTAGATTGCCGGCACTTTGCAAACTCCCTTCGCCTGTGTCTAGAATAATGTAAATATTTCACAGCTATGTGCCCACTAATACATTAAACAGAAATATAAGTCAAATAAAGGTGCATAACTGTTGGTGCTTGGCATCCCCAGAGGGGACGGACACTTGGGCAAGGAGATTTTCCCTTTCAGCTAACGCTCAGGTTTCCCTGATGAATGGTGGTCACAAGTTGCGCCTCAGTGACCAGCCAAGGCAGACATACAAGGAGGCACAAGTTGTGTGTCAAAGGTTTCAGTTTAGGTTATCAAAAAAGGAATAACTCCAAACAAGAGTAACATAGTTTTCTCTAAAAAAAAAAAGCTGCATTGGTCTTTGAGACTGGATTTTAATAACCTCTAAGGGTGGATATGACGAATATAAATGTACACAGCCCAGTTGAATGGCTAATTTTCCCGAGGTGGTTGAATATGAACACATACAGGCTTACGAAAAGAGGAGGTAATTAGTTTACTGGGGATCTTTCTTTGTTATGATTTGTGCAGCTCAGACAAGAAAATGTTTGTGGGCAGCATCAACCGGCAACCAAAACAGACCCCAGAGCACAAATAGAAATAATCCAAATAGATGCTATCTCTTGGTCGTGGTTTAAATGCCAGCTACAAAAAGACACTCATTAGGCCACTGACGAGGAATGTCCGAGAGCCACATAGGGCCTCGTGGATGCGTCAACACAACAGCATCATCTTTCTAAATAGAGTAGCTTGATTAGCAAAGTCCTTAAAGTCATTCAATTTGTTTAAAAAATGTAAACTTTTGAATTTTCAGAACTTCCGTGGGAGCTGTTTGGCACAAGTTGTTCGTTATCTCATTTTGACACTTGGCAGTTCAACCATGTTAAAATATTCCTCAAAATTGCTCTCGGCTCATCCTCACTCCGGTTTGTGTGCTCACCGTGCCGCTAATGATACTCATGATGTAAAAGTGAAACTGTACAATCGGTACCTGCCTCGACCACAGCGCTAGATTCAAAGTCTGCTCAGAGTCTTAAACGATTACGCAGAAATGAAAATGCACACTGGGATTTACAGGCAGACGCTGTGACCTCTCATCCGTTTTACTGCGCACCAAGACTTATTGTGACCCTAAAATTGCCAATATTGAAGCTCGGTGGGGTGAGTGAGAGATGAGGAGGTGGGGCTCAAAAGACAAGAGGGCTACAGCTGTCTTCTGCTCCTGCTTCCAATAGACAGAAGAAGTGGGGGGAAAATCATCATCTCACGCTGTCTGATGCAAGCTTAAATGCTCTATTGCTTTGCCGATCACGTTGCGCTCCCATCATCTTTCCCTGGCGTCTTGAAGACAAATCTGGGCCGCTGCCGCGCACTCACACGCACAAACCGCGACGCGCGGCAACAACAGCAGCCCAAGCGTGATGAATGACACTCTCATCCCAACGGGTCCCTGTCGATGCATGTTCAAGTGGATGGGATTGAATTTAACCACAGAAATGACAGGCCATTCTTTTTTGGGGCACAAGGCTGGCGACATGAATGGTTTACGGCGACGAGGGGCTGGGTGACTGATGCCCCAGGAGGAAGAAATGGCAAATTTCTACAGAAAGACAAGGCAGAAGCACCTTCATCATATATGTGAGCACCAGCACTTGCCCGGCTTGTGGCACTTTTCCTCAACCTCACACTCTTTATCGTCTTTAGCACCCGATCCCTGTTTGAAGGAGCTTTCACCTCTAAACTTTAAAAAAAACAAAAAGAAAAATTAAAAAAAGAGAGGTCCTATTTATTACATCATGACATTTCTGTCATCACTGGCCGACTACGTATTTGGTTGAGACGCTTGAGTTACGCTTCAGAGAGATTCGGTGGAAATGTCGCATGACTTGAAATCGCATTTTCTTCAGTTCGATGGATGTCATTGTTGTCCGAAAGCGAAAGATAAAAAAAATTACTCACATTCTGTACGTTGTGTTAAAAAAGAGACTTTGGTAAAAGTACTCTTTCAAATAATTACTCGAGTAAAAGTAAAAATGGATAGGTTGTGTCATACACGTGTAAAAGAAGGGGCTATAAATAAAGGACATTAAAATAAGAAAAAACATTCAGTTATTCCCGGCCCCCTTTTGTGATTGTACGGCGCCAGGCGCAACCGTACGGAGCCCGATATATAAGTTATAGCTAGTTTGTTTATCGTGTTTTAAAAAAACGAAATGCTTCCTCATTCCTATAAAGCCCAACCTACAAGCTGAATCCTCATCCTCTTACACAATTACAAGGGGACCTGGCATCCCCCGTGAAGGGACTCAAAGCGCTCACAAGGAAATGCTGAAGCCGTCCACACAATACCGGGGGTGAAGAGGGTCATACCCAGGGAAGGATTAGGAACATGTTTTGCCTCTATCTTCCGTTCTGCAGGCCCAGCTGGCCGGTTGAGCTTGGCTCCATATTTATAACCAGACAAGTCCTGGAGGCAGCAAAAACACTCCTGCCTCCAAATCCACTGGGTTAACTGAGAAGAATGCCTGACGTCCCCTTGTGTAATCCACCCACATCTTATCAGCCGTCCCCTCTCTCGCTCGCACATACATACCAAAGTAATTCACTCGCGCATCAGTGCAGAGAAGAATGCAATTTAAACTGCTCTTGATAATTAACCCGGATCCATCGCCAACCCCATCTCTGCTGATTATATAAATGGCCATTACCAAAGGGGTTATGAATATTCATTAGTCGCGAGTGGTCGTCGTTCTATCTTTCAGGGTGGGTGGAAATTGTGTGTCGTGGGGACGGGGGTATTTGGCTGTGACTGATTGCCACACACATTACATTACAAATAATCCATGTCTGCAGTTTTGTTGCTAATAGGAATTTTCTTGATAATGTTTGACACCCAAAGTGATATTTATGCAAATGCCACGCATCCATTATTTCCACATCACTATGCCATACTCACCTTCTACCAAACAACAAACTATGTCACATGCATCACATTTTGCTACAAGAACTTACTGCAGAGTGTTTCCTCATTTATTATGTTTAAAAAAATAACACGCGATAAGTGAAATCTGTGAAGTAGGAAACTTTTTTTTGTTTTGTTACAATTATCATACTTGATGTTTTGAGGCTGTAAACGTCACCATGATCATTTTATTACATTTGTCACTTGTTTGAACGCGCTCAAAAATAGAAGTTAATATTATTATTATCATCATTATTATTATTATTATTATTACCTATAAATAACCTTTTTAACCCTCCTGTTATGTGGCCTTATGTGATATTTTTTGATGATTAATGATTTGATGAGCAGTTCTGACCCACGAACCTGATGGTGAAGTGAACAGGGGGGTGAAGACCCCAAAAATCAGTTTAAGAAATAAAACAGGTCAACATGTTTTCACCAATGATGAGGACAATTTTTTTTTAAATAACAAATTTGAAACGTTACACGCTACCTTTGATAACTGCAATGAAGAAAACATCAATGGATCCCATTTTTGTGCAGCTCGTGGAAGGCCTGTGGCCATTTTCACCATGGGTGCCGGGCGATCAAGCGTAAGAGCCTCCTCTTTATCTTTATTGACAATCTTCTTCCTCTTCTCACTTTTTCTGCAATAGTTAGCACCTTCCTTTACCCTTTGGGTGCGACGTCAGGTGCCCTCGTCAGTGCAGCGACATTGTTGTTAGGTCGAGGAGAAAACAGGAGCCACTCTCGAGTCACGACGCTTAGCGATCGAACAGAAATTTAAATTTAGCAAGCCCAACGCAATCCGTGCCATACAGGAGAAATGGCATGGAGGAGATGTTTACAAAGTTTCACTTGGGGAAAAAGCGAGTCCGCGACACGTGAACCTCAAGCCAGCGAGGGAGCGCTGGATACCAAAACACATTTGACTTGACTTTCCACCAGAGTTGAGCTGCGAGTTGACTTCACATCACTGGCAGAAATAGAATTTAAAAGAGGGCAAGATAATCAGCCTTGTGAATTGTGACCACATTGTGTCAAAGCTGTGATTTTTACCCGAAGACTTGAGTGCCGCCAAACAGAGCAGAATAGAGATGAGAGAAGGAAAAAAAAACGAGTGGGAGCAAAGGAGCAGGAAAGGGAGCAGAGGAGGCACAGCGAACGCTTTTATGATGAGGACAAAAAAAAAAAAAAAAAAAGAAATAAATAAATAACCTGCCCACTCACAGTGCGATAAATTGGGAGTTGACACAAGTCACGGCACAACAACTGTGGCTGAGGGAGCCATCACTGAGAAACCGATGAGATCAAGCCTTCGAGAATTGTCTTTGTGAGCCAACATTGGGGCTTAGCTCCCAAAACGCTTCAGGATTAAGACAACATCCAAGTGGAGGTGGAGTTGGCGCGAGCACACGGGTCCCTCGCTGATTTTCGACATTTTCTTCAGTTCTTTGAAGCCACTAATACCTTGTCTCATACTTGGCATGGCACTTTATGCTATCAAGCGCGGAAATACAATAACATAGAAACCACTACCGTTTGCTCCCCTCCCACCCCCATCACAAAAAAAAAAAAATCTCATCCAAAAATCAGTTTGTTTCATTCTGCCTTCAGCAAACCTCTACATTTAAAAATGAATGAATTCTGCTCCACATCTGATAAAAAATGTCTGATCCATTTGAGATTATCGCCTGATGTAGCAGCAGCGGATCACTGCATGCGTTTGCTCTTGAAGACTTTGCTCGGCGCACACGTGCCTTTCATCGAGTGCGGATTCCAAGAGCCGAATGATCAAACTTGACAAATGCTGTATTTTAAAAGTGCTGCGTCAACAGAGTAGGAGTAAAGTCACTGAAAATGTGTCACTGCGAAATTAGTGCTGAAGAGGCAACGAGGTTGCAATAAATGGATGCAGAGTTAATCAATTTAGCAGATTTTAAGTACGTCCAAAGGACTTGACACAATACCCACATTCAAGCCACTGCAGCGACACTCCAAATGATCAAAGTTCATGATGTGACACGAAAAGCACTGATAGCTTAGTGGATCGCCACGTTGGAGTTTTTTCGTGCCTGCCCCAAGTTTGAATAAATGCAAATGTTTCGTGAAGATAATTCATCCGGCCTAAAAACTGCTTCATACAATTCATGTCAATGACTCGCAACGGCACAGGTGTCAAACTCAAGGCCCGGGGGCCAGATATGGCCCGCCACATCATTTGATGTGGCCCGCGAAAGCAAATCAACTTCTATGATTGATGGTTGCTAAAACCTTGCAACATTTCAAATTCTCATACGTAATAAATGACATAGATTGTAAGCATTTTCTTGTGACCAATTTCTTATGTCCTCATCACAGTCACTTCAACAATCGTTGAATAAATCATTATTTTTGACTTCTTCATATGGTTTGACAGTCACAAGGGAAACGATGACTCCAATGTGTCCCGCGACACAAATAAGTTTGATGCTACGGTAATGGGATGATAGAGCTTGAAAATGGGGGGTTCAAACTACTTTGCCTAAATCATGTCTTGGCAAAACACGACTTTATGAACAGTAACCAACACGACAGACATTTAATTCATTCATTACGACAGAAAAAATTATGCGCTGACTTGAAGATCCAAATCACCAGGGATACACAAACATGTAAAAGCGGAGAACATGATATACACGAGTCTCAGATAAATGCCAGCAAGTGACAAAAACACATTGCAGCATTACCGGGGATACGTGTTGAACATTTTCCTGTGATCGCGTCTTATTGAGAATGTGACCCAAATTAGAACAAAGCCAGCAGAAAATGCTTTTGATATGGCAATGACAAATGTGGGTTATTATCGTAATTAGGGTTGTTTTCGAATATTAATGTCCATATAAATGCAACCGTACACTGTACTCAAAATCAGGAGAAAAGGTCACGGAATCTGTCGTGTCTCACTGTTTGTAACTTGAAGATGAGTTTTTTTGGGGGGGGGTTGTGTAGCTCTCTATAACAGTGGTGCAGAAGTCCAGTCGCCGAGGGCCCCTACCCAGCCTGTTTTACATATCTTCCTCCTCCAGAACACCTGCCTCAAATGATTAGGAGCTGATCAAATGATCAGGAGCTGATCATTTGAATCAGGTTTGTTAGAGGAGGGAAACATGGAAAGCCGGCTGCGCAGGGGCTCTTGAGGACCAGACTTGGGCACTCCTGCGTTATATGGTTGCTTTTGTTGTACTGATGCACCTAATATATGATCCATTAGGCAGACAAGGAGATAGAATTAGATGGCTTTTTGGGGTCTTAACTTTCGGGTCTTCATATTTGTCAAAATTGAGTGTCATGTGAAACAACAAACCTGAAAAGAAGATCGACACCTTGAAAATCCAAATAAGATTGATTGAAAGGTTTGTCCAATGCGCCTACGCTCATCGTCTGACAACGCTTCCATCAATTTAATCATCAGATGTGGGGACAGGGCACCTCATGCTGCACAGCAAACATCTTGGTTGACTGCCACATTCAAGGATGTAGATTAATTTAGTCACATATATGATGGGGGTCTTGAAGTCACCGAGAAAGGAAATGAAGATGTTAGAGTCAATTTCTTTGCCAAATGGAGTGGCCATCGTGTCAAAATTCAATCTGTTTATCTTTTTTTTCTGATAGCGAGAGGGAAAGTTGAAAAGTGGAATTTCTCCACCCTCCCTCGCCTCCGCTGAATTATTGCGCAAACCGAGCTTGGAGAAAAGTGGATCATGACAAGTACACCTGCAGCATTTGGCCCATCTTCATCCCACATCTATCTCTCCCTTGCTGTGATTTATCTATCAGTCTGGGCTCAGATTGACTCGGCGCTGTACAACAGGCCATTAAAGCCTTGGGGGAGATTCACCTTGCCACGCGGCAGCCTCAGATGAAACGCTTAAAAAGAGCACATTAACTCATCAAATGAGAACAGGAAGATGAAAACAGTTGTCAAAGGCCTGCCAGATATAACCGATGGCACCTGTTGGATGTAACAGAGGTCATCGGAGTCAAACGGCAGCAAAAGTCAGAATGAGCAAGATCCACAGATGACAGTGCTGAGAATTACTTGTACAGATTATTCAATGGCGAGAGAGTTTTCCTCAATAACATGTCGTGCGGCAGGAACGTTGCGGCGGCTCACCACTTTGAAATCTGAAAAACGATTATAACCGTCCGAAACTTCCGATATTCTTTCTTTGCCTGCTGTTGTCTTGTGTGGTACGGATCAGCGTGCAGAACACATTATTGTTGGGTGTGCATCACTCGATACTCGTCACAAGCCATTTACCACAAGAGGGAGTGGGGGGGGGGGGGGGCAAGGGGGGCATCCTCTGCAGTTCTTCATTCTAAGTATCATGTCACGTCTTCATAAAAGCTCTCGTAGAATTTCTTCCTGCATAATCTCATTCGTTTTTCCAGCATGAGCCAATTTAGTTGAAGTTTAATTGGAAAGCATAAATGTGAACACGTGAAATGAGCGCAATTGGACTGGCGCTCTTGACGTCTTGGTGACTGAAACCTCAGTATGCACATACACCTAGGTTATACTTTGTAGCAAATATGAGCCATTTGATTTCCGCCTTTTGGTGATTATTGGCTCACAAAAATGTTTTGAAACGCATTGCTTTCAAATTAGAGGCTCATTCAAACATCTTTTTTTTCTTTTTTTAAATATGAGATGGGCATTTGATTCACCCTGGAAAACAAACAATAAAACATTCATTTGTTACTCTGAAATATTTTTTTGAAAGGAATACAAGAATGTTTTGAGCCCACGTTACAAAGTCAGTGTGGTATTTAGAAATGAATGACTTGATACTGACTCATCATTTCACACGACAACATCCACGTCTCGTGGAAGCCGTGACTCTGCAACGCTCGGCGAATCAAAAATCCTCGGTGCCCCTCTGCCCTCAATAACAGACATTTATTTTACCCGCCTCACGCACAGAGCTGGCGACACTGCCCGACTTCTCACATTGCCACTTCAGCCTCCTGCCTTCAGGGATGAGGTGCCGGAGCCTCTGGGCCTGGCCCTCAAAGCTGTCAAACAGCTTCATTTATCAGGCTGTCAGGATGCTGAACTCTGTCCACGAGCTCCCCTCGTGCCACCCGTGACTGGACTATAATACACACGACGTCCTACCTCATTTGCACGATCTATGCACAGGTTGCACATTTGTATGCCTTCAATTGCAGAACATACGCAAGACAGTATGAATAGCGCAGCGTTGCAGAGACGACACAGTTCTGAAATCGTTAAAAGGGGTGCCTCGCTTCTGAGATCAGCCCAATCAAGTATTTCATCTCCAATCATTTCCAAAACAGGATCAACGATATCCCGTTTTGTGTGTGTCTGTTCCGCAGCAAATGTTCTCACGTGTGTCCGCTGCAACTTTATCCAGCACTACTAGTGAGCTGCATGTCTTCCTAGCAACAAAATCTCAGTGTTTTGACACGGACAGTTTGTTATCAAGGATGATACTAAGGAGCTTAGTTTCATTTACTTGTGGAAAGGGTATTTTATTGATTCACAATTTGCGCTTAGAGCATCATTTGAAAATAATGTACTTGTTGTTTTGGATTAAGTATCAATTTGTTTTCCTAAGGCGAGGATTTGCCTTGTTCAAGTGGATCTTCAACTTGGTCATCATGATCTCGGGTGGTAAGAGAACCAGCCCACGGTTTTATGACTTTCATTGTTGGCCGATATTTTCCAGTTGACACGTTTCATACGTCATGATTTATTCAGGAAATATATGACACATGCCAGGTTTTCTATTTGTTTATGTTCGTTGAAATATACAAAATGTTATAAGGGAGGCTCAAAACCCGACAGCATAGTGCCACAACCTGTTTGCTGTTTCTTTTTTTTTTTTTTTTTTTTAATTGACTCAAATCGAGCAGGTTTGTTTGGCATACTTTTAAACCCCACACAGACCGACCCACAAACACACACTTGGAATGTTGCACAGCTTAACCAAATTATTGACTCAGTGTCTGTTAAAAGAGGGATGAGAGAGAGGAGCCTGGCAAGGTCTGATAAGCCTCTGTAACAGTCGTGATAATGTTTTCATAATGCTTATTAATTGAGTTTGGAGGTAATTGCTTCGTTTACTGCAAGCTGAACGTGTTGGTAATGCCGACAACTGTCACACTGACAAACAAGTCATGGAATACGGATTTCCATCCCCGACAGTGTGTAATAACCTAACTAACCTAGCAACACTGACGGGGGGGAAAAAAAATTAATGTTACAAATTGCAACGGAATTTCCATGATAAAGACATCTTTCTTAATCTTCGCTGAAGGGAGTGGCGTGTAGCTTTGATCAGGAAGAAGGAGAAAAAGTTACTCAATTCCATCCCTCCATTTTCTGATCCGCTTAATCCTCACCAGGGTCGCAGGGCATGCTGGAGCCTATCGCAGCTGTCTTCGGAAAGTAGGCAGGGGACACCCTGAACCGGTTGCCAGCCAATCGCAGGGCACAGAGAGACAAACAACCATCCGCGCACACACACACTTAGGGACAATTTAGAGTGTTCAATTAGCTTGCCATGCATGTTTGTGGAATGTGGGAGAAAACCGGAGTACCCAGAGAAATCCCACGCAGGGCCAGGGAGAACATGCAAACTCCACACAGGGAGGCTGGCGCCGGATCGAACCCACGACCTCTGCACTGTGAGGCCGACGCGCTAACCAGTCGCCCAGATACTCTCTTCATTCTCCTATTTCGGGTTTCAGTCTATATTTTGCTGTTGCCATCATGTTGTTCATCATTGCAGATTAGCGAGACTCCTTGTCGCAGAAGCCACGCAAGGCGAAACCACGACAGTTACACAGTTGAGTTTGTATGTTGGGGATCATGAGTACGTCCCGCGTTAGCCTTTCCATCACTTGGTTAAAGGTTAATCCTTTTTTCATCAGTCTATAAATCTCCCAAATTCCTTTTTTTTTTTTTTTTTACCCTAGTCTATGTATTTTTGACAAATCCCAGCCTGGCCGCCCGACTTTCTTATTAATAAATGTTTGTCTCTTCTAGTATTGCATCTGCACTTTTGTTCATGCTCATGACCTTCACTCCTGCCCGCTAGAGGTTGTTGCTGATGACGCTCACAATTTTTGTGCACCTTCTTGACAATGCTTTTTATGTTGTCAACCGCTGCTCTTTTCCATCAAACCATTTGACATCTTTTAGCTAGCAGTCAATCAAATACTTTATGCCTTGACTCACAAATGACCCCAAGTTTTTTCTTTTCCTTTTTTGGCTTTGATTTGCATGCGAAAATTTGATATGCGCGTCCTACGTGAAGTAACAAACTCAACCACTTACTCCACAACATGCAGCAGTTTGGGTTTGCAATTCTTCCAAAAAGAGATGTAAATATGTTTTTGTTTTTTTGAACTCCAATTCTAGTTGAGGTTTACTGTAAAAAAAAATAAAATAAACATAAGAACTTGACACTTGATTAGGGATGTCTAGACTTTAAACCGCAGTACTTTTGTCCTTTAATTATAATAGCTTGTAGGTTGTTATATTTATCTGGTGGGTAGCTTCAGTGTACTGACTCCTAAGTAGCTTGCCCAACTCAGATAAATAAGCATTTCAATAAGGGCGCTACACGCTGAATCACTTTGGTCGTCGGTGCTTCATCTGCATTTCGACACCACTTTTTAGGGCACATTTTCCACAAACACATCGGAAAAGGTCACCATCAGGGTCATCGAAACCATTCCAAACACAGTCGCGTTCATCTTTATGATCGTACAGATGCCGGCTGTCATCAGAGAGATGTGGCGGACATCGGGCGGCGGCGGAGACGTTGCCGGACAATGTCGGCCCCGCGTTGATGAGTAATGTCGTCTGACGGTTGATGTTGGGTGAAGCGTACAGTAATGGGGAGACAGAGGTCAAAGAAACCATTACCGCAGAGGGGGTGGAGAGAAAGGGGAAATGAAAGTGGCGACGATGGTGTTGTCTTTTCCAACTGTCGGGCGTGGCGGCTGCCCTTCTGCCGTGAGTGAGAATCGGCACGCTGGCTGTGCATTCATTACAGTGTGCACCGACCGGGCCGACCATCATCATTAATCCAAGTCAGAGACCATTTGAAATAAAATGCTGCTTTGACTGTTGATTTATTTAAAAGTTGTTTGAGGGCATACTGTTTGTATTTTTGTCCTTTCTCTCCTCTGCTAGGTTTTTTTTCCCCCTCTTACAGTCTGCATCACTCAACAAAGTGATGACATTGAACTCTACTCACACATAAGAATCTATTAGATGATTATGCTCGCGCCGCAATCCTTCTTGTACTCGGATGACAATCTACTGAAATAAAGCACTACATTTGCATTTATTTCTTCTCAATACGGCTGAGATATGAGTCGATTCCCCGTACTGTCATGCTGATCGTTCCTGCATGGGAATCATAACAATAATAGCTCCTCAAATGAGCTGGCATGTAATTATTGTGCCTGACCTCTCCTCGCGGTCAGTGAAGACACACAACATGCATGGAAATGTTTACTGTCTATCATCTATCAACAGGCGTGACTTTGTTTCACTCACGACAAGGTGAACGAAGAGTCGTACGCCAGCGGTCTTTTGTGAAGATGCCGTGCACTGTATGTTGCGAGGTTATAACTTGCAGACGGGTTGACGCCATTGATTCCCTCTTATTATGATGAGTTCAAACACCTTGATATCCACTGCAATGTTCGTGTGCCATCTGGAAGCGTACTGTGGCGTATTTTGTCGTGGGGGGGCGGGTCCTGACAGCTGATATTGTTGTGAACAAACTTTAAGCGATGCTAAATGTCTGAAAACGGTGACCAATGGCCACGGAAATTCATAAGCGCGTTCCTGCTCTTGTCTATTTCAAGTTGGGAAAATATAAACTCGATCAGCAAAATAGATGGGGGGGGGTTTCCATCGTAGGAGCTCACATTTAATAAATTCCAAAATATTGTGCCAAAGGCTTTTATATTTTCACAGATTGACAAGAACTGACAAGAAAAGGGATGTGCATATGAATTTCGGTGGCAACTGGTCACCGTTTTCAGACACCAGGTGACAACAGAACATGATAAAACCAAGCCAGGCAACGCGATTAAAATGCTTGCCTCCTTACTTATCTGATGTGTCAATCAAGGAGTCTCGTAACGATTTGGCGGCGTAACAACTCATGCTAAAATTCACCCCCCCCCAGAAAAAATCCCTTAAATCACTACAGACTAAATTTTGGTAGTGGCATGATTTTTAGCCCTAGATCGATTACTTATCCGCCAACATTCAGCCCATTCAAGTGTCTCTTTCAGGAAACTGAGCAACAAAATCAAAAATATGTGAAGGACATTGAGGAGCGAGTGACATTGCCTCATGGGGAGGGTGGAGACACGCAGATTGGAAACAAGGGATGACGAGGCGGGCGGCAGCTGGATTCATCGGATAGCCAGGATGTCTTGTTGCGACCCTAATTTTGGGCTGTGGGTAATCAACATATCCTGTGACAAATGAGAGAACTGTAAGAGTTGAAGCATTGTTGGGGACAAATTTGCATTCCGGCAGACAGCCGTGACACCACCTGGCGTCTGGAGACGGAAGAATGGCCGAGGGGAGACAGAAGTAGTGAATCACCGCTACTGATTAAAGTTCACCTGCCAGAGGTTTGTGAGGTCACGTGTGGCTTAAAATTGTCTCGATGACAAATGCATCCATTCTCGTGTAATGTTTAGTGGATTACAGTCGATTGAGGCAGTGGTGTAACGTTTCCGGGTTGTCCGGAACAGGATCGGACTCTAGAAATGTGGACTCAGAAGAGTTTATAGTTTGTTATACAAAAATGAGTCTAACCAAAAACGCTTGCAAAAGGCAAGGAACATATCATGTAAATAGCTTGTCATAAAAAGACTAGAAATAAGACAAACCGAGACTATATTTACACAACAGAAAATACGATCAGAATGCAAAAACGAGGCGAGAAACTACGTGGCATGAATCAGAAAGAACGCCTCGAGAATTCACCACTTGGAGACCAAGTCATTAGCAAGATGAAATATGATCTGACGAAGGCTTGACAGTCCTTAACGACATGGCTAATTGAGATGTGCAGCAGGTGTGCATAATGAAGGAAAGGCCCTCCTCTGCCACCTGCTGAAGACGCACAAAAACAGAAGCAGGACAAGAGATTGGTGCTACAGATTGAAACCATTGGCATACAATACAATACAGCCTGATTTATATAGCGCTTTCACAACAGCTGCAGCTGTAACAAAACGCTTTTGTGTTCGCACCCACAATTGTGCAAACCGTCCTTTTTTGACTACTAACTTGCGTGGCCTATCACACCTCTGTGCAGGTTCAGCCGCAGATTTGCTCTGGTCATGAAAATCGAGCCCTGAGTGTCTGACCCTGTCTTTTTCTTTATTTTGTTATTTTCAACCCCGAGGCTAATTTATGAAGTTTAACCAAAAGGCAAACAGGAATATGCTTGGTGGAAAATCAACACATCATGAAAAATACAAGTCAATCTATCAACACCAGGCCCAGGAGTTTCCAAACAAACTACCACAATCCTCCCGTCCCAAAACACTCATGTTTCATCCAGGCAAGTATCGAATGCTGTAATAAAATAGCTTGATTTAAAATGAAATAAGGATTTGAATCACAAATTCAACTTCTGGGGATCGATACAAACTGCTCGATGTGAAAGCAACAACACAACTCAACAAAATAAACAGTGACTTTAATTTGAAAAAAACAAAACAAAGGAAAAAAACTGTAGTTGTGGCTACACGTTGGCTTGCCTTTAACACATTTAGTCCACAGTTGAATTAAAATTAAAAGCGGATAGTGCACATCAGAAAGCCAAATGCGATGACATTTATTCGAAAAACAAGAGGCAGACTTCTCACATCAAATTCAACTTGAGTTCAACTGTGTAGGCCTTTTTGGAAATTAGTCGTACTCGTCAGTGTGCTAAAAATACAACATGTCACATGATTATAACTTTTTTTTAGGACTTGAAAATATCAAATACATCAAATATCATTTTCCTATCCCCCCCTGTGCGGCTTTATGATTTCACAGTTGTTGGTGGCCAAAAGTTGAGAGTACCGTCGACCGCGCTGTCATTTCAGCCTCCTGAAAGCGATGGCATGCTTGATCCAAACCCTTTTCATTTGCTCCCAAAGATCCCCTTTTCTCATCCATTCAACCTTGATGGCTCCTTTCACACCGCCGCCTGCACCCTCCCCTGGTAGCACAATGAACACCAGTCAGCCACGCTGTCTCTCAGATAGACTTTTATCTCTTGAGAAGCCCAGAGCTTGTGGAAAGCCCTTTGTTACCTATCTCCGAGGTGGCTGAATGGCTTTTTCCTTTGATTTGTTCCTTGCCACTTTTCCCTCACATTGGATGTTTCCCTTACACTTCAGAGAAAAGCCGCTGTCTAAGCTGTTGGCTACCTTGCTCAATTTTACAGTTGTTTTCGGGCTCACCAAATGAGGTCATATTTGGCACATGATTATAAATGGAGTAAATTGCCCGAGACTAATGCCATTGCAAAAGGCAGATAATTATGGAGAGCCGTTGCTGAAGTGACAGTGGCTACATTTACAGGCATGTAGTATTTTCCGCAGGTTTTTTATTAAAGATATTCCAGCTGCACACGCACGACCACATCTGTGTTCATAACGCAGGAAGATTTCTTTTTGTCAATTCTGCACAGTGAGAATGCATTTCTGGCATCCGCACATCGGCAACAATATTTTTAGCTACTGACCTATTTACAACAACTATACGCCGAGCAAGTAGTTTTGCTATCAAGTTAGGAGATTGATACAAATTTGATAAATAGATGCAACAATGGTGCCGTATCTGTCGAGTTTTATTTATAATGAAAGATGAGGTGCATGATGACACGTATGTCAGAAGCGTCAAACCATGTTTTCCTACCGGTGCAAATGATCATGATTTAAAATTTGATAACACGCTGCATTAACCCCCCCCCAACAGAAAAAATGGAATTTAAAAAGTAAACACTCAACATTATACCTTGTGCTTGATGCTCACTTCATATTGCTCTATTCTGTGAGCTTTTGTGACGTACTAGAGAAAAAAGTCTGCAATTTTGGAAACCAGCATGCCAGTTTTAGTTTTAAATCAACAGAAAAATCTAACTCAACAGAGATTTTGGAGTTTTTTTTCATTTTTCGGCATTCATATACGGTAGAATCAATGAATGAATAGTCCCCTGCTCAGAAACAACTCATATAAATTGGACTGGACTGAACTGGTGCTTGGGCTTTAAACACGGCACAGAAATGGTTGATCTTGTGTTTTAGCTCTAATAAAGGAATCATGAACTTCACTTTTCTGCAAAAGCTTACACTTATGCAGTTTGGCAGTTGCTAGCGGTTGCTAACGTTATAAATAATCTCGACAACCTTCATTCCTAATAAAAATCCCTTTTCTCAGTCGGCTCTTAAGAGGCAGCTGTCAACAGTCCTCTCGCAGCAGAGTGAGTAGCCGTGTCGGACAGGAATCAGCCTTTATATAGATTGTTATTGTTTCTCCCTGCTCACGCATCTCTCGCGCCATCCATCTCTTGTCCCCCCACCCCGTTTTCAGGCAGGTTTCATCCGTACAAGGTCATTGCTCTTAGGCAGTCGCATCTCGGCTTTATTCTTCCAGCAGGTCAGCGGGTCTGGCGCACATCACAGCTATTATTCCTCAGGAACAAATGGTCGTCCCACACTTTGATCTATGGCCTTCCTTCTCACTTCTATAATACCCTTGACGGAGTTTCATTTTTGTCCTGTTACCACTTTTAGCCATGATTCATCTCTTTCTTTTTCTTTTTTATTTGTTCTGCCTTGAAATGCAACATCATTTGGGACTATATAATTACAGCTAGTAGGTGATATTTAACTTTCACAAACCGATTTCAATGAAGTTGTGTTCCGAAATAATCCGGAGTGGATCCCACAATCGTAGACAATGATAAGGGTGTATGACAAAAATATGTTTATTAACAAAAACAACGCAGGACCGACAAAGTACAACTCAGGACACTGGTAACCAAGTAAATGCGGCACAAAAGAAAAACACTTGTTTCAAGCAATGAATGAGAAAACTTCAATTGCTTGTCAACTCAAAGGACAAGGAAATCCAACAAGAATAGCAACAGGAACAACTTTCGAGAGATACTATGAACAAACGTGGCGAAAAACTATGAGGCAAAATATCAAGAACGTCTAGAAAATCAAGCACTTGGAGACAGTCGTGAGCAAAGCCAATAATCCGACAGCCAGTTGTCGGTGAAGCATGTTTTTTTAAAAGCAGAAGGTAATGACGCCAGATTGATGAGGAGGTTGTCATATTTTGCACCTCATAATGTACGACACATTTTCAAAGGGGAACAGGTCTGGACTGCAGGCAGGCCAGTCAAGTAGCCGCAATACATAACGTGATAGTAGCAAGTGAAGTCGTGTTAAAGATTCAGTGGCAACAACGGGATAAGAAGCTCAGCGTGACATTCCGCATTTGTAAAGCTTCTTGGTATTTCTGTGTCGACAACATCCGAGTGTGAAGAAGGCATACTTAACTTTTTGTGAGGATTTAAGCTGCAATCACCACCCACGGCAACTCTGACGGCAACGTCGCTGATTAATGAGTTCCGTGTGGCATTTTGAGCCACTCTCATCACAAGTCCAAGAGCAGGATCATAAGGACAGCCTCTTTTCCATGTGAATAGGAAGCTTATCATTTGTGACACTGCAGGCTGCCACCGGACAAAGGAAGGTGTGTGAGCAGGGTTGATGTGCCACTGCCCAACAGAAGGATTTTTTTTTTAATCCATTCTTCTGTATGGTGGTGCTCAGCTTGAGGCTTTGCTTTAAAACACTAGGAGCAACTTGAAATGAGCTAATTACCAAAAGATGGCCAAAACAGGCATACACATCATGAATAATGAATAGCAGATGGGGGTTCTTAGTCAACACTTGTTGAGTTACACAAAACTAGACATTGATGGATGCACTGACAGGTGTGGCTAAGTAACTAATATAAATTAACATGTGTATATGAGTGTGTGTGTACGTATATATATATAAACATTTTGTGTGTGTGTGTCTGTGTGTTAGTGTGAAAAAAGTGGCGTATTAAACTTGATAAAACATATTTCATCCAGTGGCTGCACAAAATAAAATCATGTGGATCCAGATAAATTTTTTTAGGTACTGGTAAATGACACATCCACTTAAAACCACTAAACTGTCAAATTCAGGCTGCTCTAGCACTGAAGTCTGGCAAATTTACCACCACACTATCAGTGACTTTTACGAGATTAAAGTCAGAGCAGTTTTTGTTTCTCCCGACAGTTTTGTAATTGTGCTAACTCCACTAAGCTAGCTAGCGAGTATTTGTGACTGAATAGGTCAAGAAGAAAGAAGCATCGCAGTCTGCTGGTTGAAATAATTTTCTGCCGTTTGTGAAGACACTCCCGACAGAGACCACAGCCTTTTCTATCGCATATTAATGTTTTCTGTCATGAATAATTCTTTTGGAAACAAAGGCGACACAAAATCTACTCGTATGAGAAAATATCAATGGAAGCTTTTACAGTGAAAATGACAAAGACATGGTCAGAAGCTAAAATGCCAAGTCTACTGAACTTGTCTTATACACATTGTTCTCCGCTTGTTTTGTCAAAATAACAAGAGTAGGTCATTTTCTAATTTGCAAATGTGTCTGTGTCGAGCAAACTGCTGATTTCCACACCTGTCTGACCCCGATGCTGGGCATATTTGGAAAATGCTCGCTGCCGGAGAAAGATCGGGCTTAAAAGAAGAAGAACTGGTCAAAGAGAAATTAAGACGTTAAAATATGTAAGGGCACGCTTGTGTTTCTCTCGGCCGGAGCCCTTGAATATTGAACACCAACACAGTCAAGTTCCCCCCAATGCCATATGGGCATTTGTGTTGTTGTAAGACATACAAACCCTCCATTATAACGCAAGCATTATCTAGTGTCACCTGAATTCCCCGCAGCCCATCCACATGCATAATAAATCTAGGAAATGTCAGCCGAGAGGCCTGAGGGAAAGTCGTGCCATTTATTTAAGCTCTAGCTTACGCCGCCGCCTCGTGCCATCGATATTTGGATAGAAGTGAATGAATAAAGAATGCAGACTCTCGCATGTCAATCACGGCTTTTACAGGAGACCGAACGGCGCGAGCCTCCAGCCAACATATGTTACCGACACACAATAAGACCCGCAAAACAATAACGCAGACGGCTGCGGAGCGTTTTTGATCAATCCCATCATCTCACACGTGAGCGCCTTCTCTCGCACGTGCACAATAACACATCTGTTAATGTGTCACCGCAGAAAGCGATTAGCAATTTCATTAACTGCAGCAATAAAGGAGAAGAACACCGACACAGCACCGCCAAAACACCCCCCGCCCCCTCCCATCCACCCAAAATAATTTGACTGTGTCAATTCCAAGTAGCCAAAACCACAACAGCAGTTCTGTTGTTTTTGTTTGAAGAGACTTTGCTTAGCATCTGACAGCATATTGAAAGAGTAGCTCTGAGCGTTTCCTCTTTGTCCAACTGACTGGCTTTTTTTTTTCCTTTTTTTGGTGGATGACTCCTGGAGGCCCAGAAGTTTCCACTAGCTTGTTTTTCATTCCCACACTCCCTTCCGCTGCGAGCCAAATCACTGAGCTATGACTACGGGCCTGGTTGGAAGTCCTTATCTGCTATCATTAAAGATGCATTTATTCCAACGCCTCAGGTGTTTGTGTGCATGTGTGTGCCTTCCAAATGCTTCTTTTCCTTGTTTGCATGTGTGTACATGGCTGATGTATGTGTGTGAAAAGATAAAACGAGAGAAACAGAGGAAGGGGGTCTATAAATGTTTGTGTGTCTGCGTGGGCGGCTTCACGGGGGTTCTTCTGTGTGGTGCCGTAGTGGATAAGACAAGTGCGTTTCTGTTGCATCCTCCTGTGTGTATGTGTGTCTGTGTGTGTGTGTGTGTTTGTGTGTACCCTCCAAGGTTAACGCACTCCTCCCATGCTCAACTGAATAGCGACAGAGCTAGGGTAGATGGGGATCAAAAGTCAAGTGCTGCTAAGCATGCTAAATTAGCATCAGAAATCATCGCTGTCCTCATTAATTCCACAAAGGGCCGATTTCCGCTTTCCCTACCCCGGGTTCAAAACGTTCTTGCTTCTCCAGCAAGTGTGCTCAAACTCCAGCCGTTTCTGCAGACTCGCTCACGCGCAAGGAAAACAGAACAAGGACACAGATGAAAGAAGAATCTCTCTTTGCTACTGACATTGGAGCAGAGCAAGCAAAAGATAATGTAGTCTGTGAGTCACACTCACCTTGAGTTCTCTTTCCTTTTCATTACGGCTTCCATCTTTCACTAAGGGTAGCGGCGTTGTTGTTATCTGCGCCACAATCACTTCAATAATTTATGGCAATGAAAGTGAGCGAGATGTGCGCCGCATGCTTGTTGATAACAGGTAAATTGTCTTCATTTCACAGCATCTGAACAGTTCAAAGTGGCTATTCTCGCCCCGCTACAGCGTTCCGTTTGTTCTCCTCGCAGCCTCTTTCAAGACCATATTATCAAAGAGAAACAGGAAAGAACTCGGTACGCTCTGTCGAAACGCATCCATGACCTTCTTTGGGCACACCAGCAGATGCGATGAAATTATTGCATAAAACATAATTGATGGCGAATACCACCCTAGGGGCTTATGCACCGAGCGCGCTTGCAGTCATTTAAATAGTTTACAGGCGAAGCGCCGCTTGGTTTGCTACATTCGGAACAAGTTCAGATGTTTTGCTGTCAAAGCCAAGGTGACGGTTGTTGAGTCGGCGTTCACCGAGCGATGATGTCATTTATGTGTTTGTTTACAGTTGCTCACTCACTCGCACGGGCGGGGCTGGGGGGCTACCTCCCGACTTGACCATCCAATCACATTCGGACACTCGCTCGGTTTTATAGGATCCGACTTTTGCGAGACGCTGAAGGTGTCCGTGATTTGCAACACGACAGTAGATGGGCCTTTTCACGGTTGCAGCGGGGCATTTGGTGGATTTACGAGCGGCTTTAATGCCGCTCATTAGCTAGCATTAGCGATGGCTTTTCAGAAGGACTTTTGGGGATGGACTTGAATATTGTCACACCGCGGTGAAGGTCACTTGGCCTTTGTCCTGTGCCAGTCCGATTGTCAGCCCCGCTCTGATTGTTTCCACCTGTTGGCCCTTACCTTGGGTTTAAATTTGTCTCTTTTTGTCCGGCGCTAGTGTGTTTTCGTCTTTGTGCGTGCGCCTGGCCACAGCTCTGACCAGCCCTCAAATAAATCTCCCCTTTGACTCTGACCCCTGCAACTGTGTCCTGTGTTCAAACAAGCCTTGTTCTGACACATATTTTGCATATGACCCTGATAATGGATTTTATTTTTAGCGTGATACTGCCACATACTGAAGGCACCACATTGTATGTGCCTTTGAAATAAATGTCTTTATTTGACTAGATTTTTTGTGTGTGTCATCACAATGTTTTTATTTGATTCACTTTGCCTTGCCTACAGAGTTTTTATATTCATCCAATATCGAGTATGTGAAATATTGAACTTGAAGAGGCTGGCTAGCTACTGCCGGACTGGTGTCTCAAATAGTATATTTAGGGTCTCCAAAAATTCTCATCAAGTAAATACAGTCAAACCTCGGTTTTCGTCCATAATCCGTTCCAGAAGGCTGTTCAAATACCGAAATTGTTCGAAAACCGAAACCACGCTCTTTTTAAAATACAATTTTTTACTGAACACGTCTGCTCACAATGGAAAGCAACACGAGGAAGGCGAGAGGAGTCAAATGGTGCATTCAAGTGCACTCAGTTCGTTCGAGAACCGAAATTTGTTCGTCATCTAAGGCATAAAAAACTTGTTGATCTGAAAACCGAATTGGTTGAGAACCGAGGCGTTCGAAAACCGAGGTTTGACTGTGTGTTCATATTTTTCAAACGTGGAACAATTGCTTTCGTGGTAAACTGCAAATGTTGCATCATCCAGTCTGTTTTTTTTTTTCACTTTTAACAGGTATAGTTGGCGAATTTCACACAGCGTCTTGGCCATGTGTGGGCAGCAAAGACAAAAGCAAAGACAAGACATAAGTAAGACTCGTCTAAAAAAACAATTCAAGCGAATGCTGATATGTGTGCTCCAATGAGGGTTTGCGGCTTTTAAAGAAAGCCATTCATTATTTCCCAGCTGAGCCGGATTACTGATTACCGGGTGCTGTTTGACATTTACCGTATGCATTTCATTATTGGAGCTGACCTGGAAATTAACGGCTGCGTCTCGGAGCTTGGGCTCCAAACCCCCACTTGCGCAACTCGCCAAAGCTTTGACCCTCTCCTCGTCTCCCTGCTGACCTTTCAGTACTGCATTATTTAACGCACACAAATCCCACACAGACGACCGCTGAATGCTAGGAAAAGGTATTGACAGAGACATATGGCTGCTGGTGGATAACATGCATAATTGAGGAGTAGGAAAACAGGTTATATCGCTGGCTGAGGGCTATGAGTCAAAGACGCAGACCTTGGGCCTCGAGTGTGGGAGTCAACCTGTTTTTTGGTACGCCTGGCACTAATTGTCCAGACACCCCAGCTGCACTTAGACTTCCTTGAAAGCTTTAAAAATAATAATAATAATAAAGCCACCAATGTGAGTACTTTACGACAGAAGCCGAAAGGATTTGGTGACGCAAAATTAAAGCATTAGATTGTAATATCCAGTTTGTGTCCTCTGGTGTTTTTCGAAAACGCGAACGTTAAACAACTTCTCGTTGAAGCAAGAATTTCCCTCTCATAAAGCCAACTGAATCTTAACCCAGAATGGAGCACTTGTTTGCCGAGCAAACAACAATTCTCCAAGCCATAAAATGAGCTTTCTGGTGAATTATACTCGGTTCCTTCTTTATTTAACAAGTTTTTTTTTCAATTGCTTACTGCTTATTGTATCATATCGTTATTAGCAAGTGAAAAGACGGCGCGTTTGTGGCGCGCTGTCTGCACATCAGAGCCTTCCGCTCCCTGGCAGCGCTTTGATCATAATCTGAAATCTGACACAAGGAATAAAAATAAATAAATAAATTTGAAAAAAAAAAAAAAAAGCAATTTCATAATTAGCAAGAGCCCACAAGAAAACCAAAGAAAATAAATGGCAGCGCGCTTGAGGAGGACAATGAGTCGACATTAACAATCAGGTCTGCCAGTGAATAACGAGCTGGCCCCCAACATTTTAATTAGCAGCCTGCCGGACGGCACTGTGATTAATGAACACCATTTGATTCCAGCGTTGCTCTGAATTAATAACAAATTGACATTTAATGAAAATTACTGACTGCCGTTGGAATTAAACAGTTTCTTGCCCCTTTCAGCGCCTCAAAATAATAATAAATACAAATCTTGTTCTCCCCCCAATTGATCATAAAAATGCGTGAAAAGAGATATCAAAGGTGACGGGATTGAATGATGAGAGAATTTTGCAAACAGCATTAACGACTCCAATTAACTTTTCATCGCTGCAGGTCCGGCGTACAAGAAAACAAATCTCCCTGCAAGGTTTATGTAGATGTTCCCATTATGTTGTGTCGAAATTGAAAAGAAAAAAAAAAGGTGAGACTCCAGGAGGTATAAAAATAGCTCCTTTAATTATAGTGTGAGTTGAATTCGTATGTACTGTACATCGCCTGTGTTGCTTCTTCAACCCGACAACTTTTATTGAGCAGAACCAGAAGACAATTCAGAAACTCACAAGACACATTGGCGTCCTGTCTAGCAAATACTTGCCTGGCAATGTACTCAACAGTTTCATCCCTGCATCAAGATCACCTTTTCACCTGCATCATATTTTTCAGGTTCCCGCGCTGTCTCGCAAGCATACAAAACAAACGCGTAGATGCACAATAAAAGCCATTGCTGCTCTCCTCTGAGGGGGCAAAAAGTGTTGACCGCCGAGTCGGCCGGTAAACAGCCCACAAATTAAATGGAAAATAAGCGCTCAGCCTCTGACTGGAGATCAAACACTCGATTCTTCCCAGCAGGGGTCGCGACGCAGGATTCAGCGGGCGAGTGTACCCTGAAGCGGGATGGCCACCTGTTGTTGTTGTCTTGACCAACTACGCCTCCGATATGGTCATAGTCGCCACGGGGTTCGTTTTCTTCTGGCCGCCCTCATTGCTCTCCATCACGCCGCGCGCTGCCCTTCATTTGTAGGCGGAACCTCACCGGCCATTTATGAAACTTCAAATCAATAATTTTGCTCCTGCGAAGAGCCAAACAGCTTTTTTTAAGGGGGGGAGGTTGTCCCTTTCTGCATTTGAGACAGCCCTCCGTGGCTCTCGTTGCATGTCATGCTGATGACATGCTGATGACAGTTGCTGGCAATCTATCTTGCACTTGCAACATGGTTGGAAAAATCGCTTCCTAATACAGTTATTTGTAATTGACAATGCTCATTGGAAATCTTTTTCACATTCTTTTTTGGGGGGGCAATATGATAAATGCATCCATCCATTTTCTATCCTGCTTACACCTATAAAGGAATTGGAGCCTATTTCAGCTAATTGACGGGTGAAAGGCAGACTGCAGCCTGGATTGATCGCTTGTCAATCGCAGGGCGCATTATGATTTTGTTTTTGGCAAAGGGTGAACTTGTAATGCACTCAGGAAGTACATACGTGCAACAAGGCCAAACAAAATTCTTAAAATGACCTCCTGTGTCTGATTACTGATTGGTACCAGTCATGCTGTTTCATTTCAATACTTAATGGGGCGAACTGCCACGTACTGCAAGCTATACGTTTTTCTTTCTTTTTTTTTTTCTCTTTACATTTCCTTCAATATGCACAAATAGCCCCGAACATTCTTTGAGGCCAGCTGGCAAAGGCGCACAATGAGACACTTGAAATCACCGCGGGTAAAGAGATGTTTGGAGCCATAACAAATTATGCAGTGGGAAAAAAAAGACAAGTCAATACCACAGCAGACAAATTGCAGACGATAGCTGATTCTCATTAATTCTAACTATGGGCTCCTAACTTGCATTGATCATGTCCCTCATTTGTTTCAGTAGAAAGTGTGTGTGTGGGTGTGTGTGTGGGGGGGGGGGGGCGGTGGGGTGAGAGTCACCACTTTAACCCTTTCATGCACCAATAATGATAGCCTGTACCCTGATAACAGGACAAGCTGTCCAATGTAGTAACCGCTGTCCCCGAAAGAGTTAAATTTGCATTTACAGCAACGACGATGCTATATTTTGCTTTGGTAACAAGCCGAGATGGTGTCACGGTACTTCTCGAAAACGTGTGACTCGCCAGCACGTCACATCCAATTGCCCTTGAGACGTGTAAACAAGAAGGATGGAACCTATATGATAGCGTGCCTGAACATGTCCGCTTTAATCAAATCTAAGAAGGAAATTATGATGACGGGGCAAAGAGCTGAAACCGAGTGGATCGCAGGGGAAAGTTAAGGGCCTATCGCGATCCACTTTTTGACAACGGAGATGTCACTGTGCATTCAACGCTGATGACAGCAATCACAGGCGGGCAATCTCGGCTTGCTGTGGGGTTTGGGTAATGTGATGCAGTATAGCGGCACCCATTTTTAAGTAGCGATGGGAACAGGAGAGCTGACAAGGTTGAACAACTTGCAATCCACCGTAGCCACCATTCGAGTGGTGTGGTTTTTTGGGTGTGTTTTTTTTTAACTTTAAAGTTAGATATGTTGCAAGTCTGAGGCCATTCGGGGACATCTCAGCATGCAGGAAAACACGGGTATCAAGATCCCATCAATTTTAAAGATGCCCGAGAGTCTTGTTTCTCATCATCGACGCTTGCGTCTAATGAGATGCTACAGTATGTTCACCGGATTCCAACACGATCAAAAGGCCACGCTCCCGTACGAAAGCATCATTTCCCTGTAGCCCGAAGGTTGTTTTGACCTGCCGTGAAACATCAGCTTGACCAGCAAGAAGTTTACGAGCACGAATATATTGACGGAATCCGTTCCTTTGCGTCATGCACGCCGCTCACTTTTGATCCAGGGACCCCCTGGGATTTCTAAAGCTGATTATCGAAGGGGCAAGTGGTTATACATCACATATATTCAATTGAATTTGTGAACTGAAGTTGTGATGCATTTCAGTCAGCCAACTCCCCCCCTGCTGCAACCCTGAATGGGATAAGTGCAATCGAAAACAAATGCATGGATCAACCACGTTGGTAAGATTCGTTCCGATAAAATCCACACTGGGATTTAATACGAAACTGAAATCATCACTTGAATCAAAAAGGAGCAAGAGCCTGTCTAATGTTCTCCTGATTGGTGTTAAGAGGTAAAAAAGTATCAAATATGGACGGTGAAAGCAACACTAATCCCGCCCTCAACGTAAGAGCATGGATCCAAGAGCAGATCCTGATGAAGCGACCACGACCGTCAATTCTCTGCACACTATCCCTGATTGACGACCGGTACTAGAAAAGCCAAATAAGAAGCTACGAGGTGACATCGGTGTCTTCAATCCATATTTTTTGCTCTCCACAAGCACAATGGCTATCAAAGGAGCATTTGGCCAAAGTGCTGTCAACAGTGGCACATCATTTCAAAAGATGAAAAGGACAAGCGATTAGCTTGGCAGCAAGACCACAAAGCAACAGAGTGGCTCGTGAAACACGGCCGCGAACACTTATTCGGCCGTCTTCGACAAAGTACGAGCGAGAATTCTGTAAACATGTTCGCCCCACCGATATCTGAGTTCAGCTCTAATTCTGGTCTTCAGATCGTGTGAACGTCCTTAATTACAAGTAGCCAGTCAGTCGTCAGAAGAAGAGGAAAGACAACCTAAAAAAAACTTTTCTCAGCTGAAAGAACCAACAAGTTCAAACATGAACATATTCTTCCTAATGTGTTTGCTGTGTTGGGGTCCTCCATTTGTAGGAACCTGGGCAGTCCTCCTTCCATCATCCGTGCTCCACATTTTATCTTTTGCTTGTTCCCAGCACCCTGCTGATTGATGGCATCTCCACCGTCATTAAGCCTCTGGTCATAAAACAACACTTCTTCTATCCTATTTTGAGCTTGGTCAGAAGAAGAAGAAAAAAAAATGCAATTTGTGTGTGTCTATGTGAGTGTGTGTGTTTGTGTCTATGGCGAGGAAAAAAAAAAGAAAAGAAAAGAGAAAAGCTGAATGCAATACAGTACTAAACTCATGAGAGCTTCAGGTTGAAAAGCTTTTTGGGCAAATTTGGATTTCTCCTAGGTAAGCCCCGCAACTCCTACGGCTGTCCAATTTGCTTCAGATTGTAGTCCAAGATATGATTGTGAACCTGATACAATTGGAAAAATATTGAAAATAAGGTAGTTTAGCACCGACTTGACCAACAGTAAAGACTTTCTGTGACAAAGCCGTCGCTCAGAATTGAGATTTCTGAGCAGAAAGAATTTCAGAAAGAAAAAAAAATCAGAAATTCAGAAATTCACCCCGTTCACATTCCATCAACCAGTCATGGAATGTGTCATTACGGCATCGGATGCGTACGAACTTGGGAAAACAAAACACAGAGCTGCAAAACTAATGCAAACGTCCACCACATTCAAACAATCAAACCGGATGAGGAAACGACAAAGGCAAACACACCAATAATGTGAAGACGTCCACCGTTTCCACTTCAATCCATAACTACTAAGGCGGGTTGAGTTTTCTGCTTCACGGGTATGAAGTGACCTGGCCGCAACACCTGCAATGTAATTAAAGCGAAACAAGCTCCATCAATCAGCTGGCATTACCCACGGGAGGAAGGAAGCCTGATAATGTCAAAGAAAAGGAGGAGTAGAAGTAAATAAATAAATAGAAAAAAAAAAAAGAAGAAAGAGAAATTGGTAGCAACGCGTTTTCAGGAGAGGCTTTGCACTGTAGCCTCGGAAAACAAAATGAAACAATCTGCTGAAATCGGGTTTGGAGTGGACAGAGTGATTACAGCAACTTAACTGGCTCACCCAGAGAGAGAGCCTCAGGGGGCTGACTTAGTGTCCCCCCCGCCACCCCCCCACACACACACACACACTCATATGCCCCAAACAGTAAACTGTGCATGACTTCCAAAGTGGGGTTTGAAGTATAATTGACCTGAGTGTGGCTTTCTCCAATAACGTAGACTTACGGGATGAAGAAACATCGAAAAGAGAGACTTATGTCGGCGGGCTCGTGTGACGGCACGCTACGTGCAGCAATTTTATGAATCGCAGCAACCCAAAACTGCTTGAAACGCCTGCCAAAGTTGTACAAGTCAGATCTCGTAGTACATGCCCAGACTTTAATTACTTCTCCCAAGGACAATTTCATATTAGTATTTTTTCCTTGGCACAATGAAATAAATATTAATGGAATAATATTTGAAATAAAATGATCCGCAACACTTAGAAGTACCACAAATGTGTTAAAATATGTGGCGCCATGCTCACCCACTTCATCCCACGTAAACCCAAGCATATCGTTACATCACACACACACACACACACGCACACTCCATAATTGTGATTCTCTCAGGGGCGATGGTTATGTGCTCGGCTTCCTCGGTATGTCATGCTGATGAAAGAGACACCAGAGGACTCCCTCTGTCAGTGTCGTCAAATATCATCTGTGCTCTCCCGCTTCCCTGTTCTCAGCACCCTGCTGATTGACGCTATTGACACCATTATTACGCCTGCGGTATGAAAATAACACTTCTTCTTTCCTATTTTGAGTTGTTAGGCATCGGATATTTGCAGCGATTGTTTACTCCATTTTCTTTTTTGACTCATTGACTGACAGGGGTAGAACTCACTCCAACATTGGAAATATTTTTTTCTCAGTTTGAACAGTTATGTAAAGACTCATAATGTCCGAAAAAAAAAAAGAATCGCTTATCGGGTCCAATAGCACAATAAAGCAACAGTTTGAGAACACTGCCAATGTCCAGTTGCATCTATCTATGGTCCGTAATGTCATCAAAAGATACATAAAATCAGAAGCAATCTCTGCATCTCAGCGGCGAGGCCGATAGCCGACATTGAATGCCTGTAACTTTCAATCTCTCAAGCGGAACGCTGCATTGCCACGTGGCCCACGTGGGCTCAGGAACAGCTTTCGAAAAACCATGATCTGTTCACGCGGTTCGTTGCGACATCTACAAATTTCAAACTCTATTTTGCAAAACAAAAGCACACATATCAACAACGCCGCTCGCGTCTCTGAGCCTGAGCTCAACTAAGATGACCTCATGGAAAGTGGAAAAATTCTGTGGTCTGACGAGTCCACAATTGACATTGTTTTTGGAAATCGAGAGGAAAAAGCCAATCCTGACTGTTACCAGCGCAAAGTTTAAAATCCCACATTGGGGATGATACGGTGGTCTGTTTGTACACGTAGCATGGGTAACTTATACATCTGTGAAAGCATCGTTACAATGTCACATGATGCATGAGTTATAACAGTGTCGCTAAGTGGCAAAAGAAAAAACTGATTCTCTAATCAGGTATCCAACAAGTAATGCACTAGGATGGCCCATCTGTGAGGTTGCTGCAAGTATTTGATTTGTTTTACTTCTGCAAGGGGCGTAAAGGAAAGAGGTTGTTGTTGAACTTCTTCGTTGAGGAAGATTGATGCCCTATGTCCGAACCGGCAACCAACTTGGCAGACAGTGACGCTTGGATCTTTGGCAGTGAGAGAGTTTCCACTGACAGTTTGCTGTAATGGCCCTCTCGGCAGGGTGACGTTTTTGTGGGGAGCGGGAGAGCGAATGTGGGGGTGAAGGGCGGCGGCGGCTGCGGCGGGCGACATGTACAAGGGAGGGGGACAGATGCCAGCCGAAACTGTGGGAGTGGAATGAGCTTCTTTCTCTCCAGCCTCCAGGGGACTAACACTCCAGCTACATTACTGTCATATTGGAGTCCATTCTGGCCACACATTGGCCCTTCAGCGACTTTGACTCCCCGCTGTCTGCTCAGTCAGCCGGTGACAGCTTCTACCTGAGGCACTTGTGAAGAATCAAAGATGAACATTTCTGAGCAGAACAAACGCCACGCCGCAAAGTCATAATCTGCGTTTCGATTCATCTGAAAAATGATGGCGAGACATTTTTCACTGAGAACCCAGAGAAAGGAAGACAGATGAGCCGCTATTGCAGAAAGAAAAAAAAAACGGCATTTCGATGCTGCTTTTGTGTTTCGGCAGCTGCGCGCCATTTGAAGAGCCCGTGCAGTGTGACGGAAAGCGAAGCGAGAGGAAAGCAGCTGACTGACCGAGAGGGAACGACAAAGACCAGGCGAGTGGGCAACAGAGAGAAAATGAGCGCAACATCGAAAAAAAGAAAGAGAGAGAGAGAGAGAGAGAGAGAGAGAGATCGATGGCGGAGTGCCTGATAGATGCTGTCTATTATCGGCCATTGGGTGTCTCTGGCATGGGATGACAAGAAATGTGACGGATAATTAGGAGGTGGTGATTCAAAGGGAAAAAAGCAAGCCGTGGCTCAAGGCAACACATTCGATAGACAAAACCAATAAGTCAATCGAATAAACAATGCCGGCGTGCTGGGGGTCTCCATTTGCAACAGTAACTCAAGCGCAGCGTGAGTTAGTGTCAAATCAGGGTGGGCTCCGGCGCCGTGCGAATTTGCTTCTGCACATGCATGTGCCGCGATTGGGGGTGCGTGTCGATGTGTGAACGCTTTGCATTCATGACAAGCAAACAGTTGTTATGTTTTCGCAAAGGTGACTGCTTTGAATTTTGTTTTGTTTGGGTAATAATGCTGCACTGGATATTAAAAAAATATTTATTTTTATTTGATTTTTTTTTTTAAAGGCTATTCCCCTAATCTTTTTCTCATTGCTTCTTCCTGAAGTCTAAAATTCAGAATGCTGGCATATGGAGTGGGATCCATTTGAGCGCCAAAAGTGAGTCTAGGTTTTTTTTGAGGTGGTAATGGTTGACTGGCTGTCATTTCAGATCAACCTCCCCCATATCTTCCCCGGTGCAGCTTTGGGATGTTTGACTGTCTCACTGCTTATCTGTCTGAGTGACTGTGGGTCTGTTTGCCTATATGTCTATTCGTCCGTCCGCCCGTCCCTCAATCCTGCCCAAACCGGCGCGTTGGCTGCCCTCTGCCACGTGATTAGCTGCGAAGCAGGGGTGAAATTGATTTGGAGAGGCCTCAAAGCATCTGAAAGATTGATGCCTCGCATCACCTGCAGCCACTTGAATAGTCTCAGCCTTCCCTCCTCTAAAATGTCCCTCCTGCCCACCTACTTCTTGTCATTCCAGAAAGTACAGTTCATAACAAACATGCTCATTTTCATCCGTTCATCTTTCGTTTGCCCGTTTTATCGGCCCTTTGTAAATTGTGGAGTCAATGTCCACTGATGGCGGTAACTTATAAAGCAGCCACTGGCTGAACTGACGCGGCAACAAGGTGTAGTGTCCTTTCCTCTTGAACGATATTTAAAGTAACCGACGAAAAGGCACATTTTATTCAGAACACACACAGTTACATTAGAATGGTTTTAATTATTGCTGAAACAGCAAAAAAAAAAAAGCACTTTTTCTGACAAACACTTCCATTACAAAGACTTTTTACACAGCGCGAGACATAAGTGGATTAAAATTATACTATCGTTCTCAAGCAGAAACAAGGCAAAGAAAACATCCGTCCATGCATTTTCCGATCCGCTTTATCCTCACAAGGGTCGCGGGGGGTGCTGGAGCCTATCCGAGCCGTCTTCGGGTAGTAGGCGGGGACACCCTGAACCGGTTGGCAGCCAATCGCAGGGCACACAGAGAAGAACAACCATCCGCGCTCACACTCACACCTGGGGACAATTTGGAGTGTTCCATTAACCTGCCATTTTGGAATGTGGGAGGAAACCGGAGTACCCGGAGAAAAAACCACGTAGGCACAGCAGAACATGCAAATTCCACAAAGGCGGTTTGGAGCAGGAATCGAACCTTGCACCTCTGCACTGTGAGGTTGACGCGCGAACCCCTGGACCACCGGGTCGCCGCAAAAATTAAAACAGTGAGGACATTTTCCGATATTACTCCAAACGTAACTGCTTGCACTTTATTGGCCTGCTTCAAGACCTCCTTTCAAAGGATTCCATGAGACACCTTCATGGTCGTCAGGGTGCAACATTTAATGACATTGTAGACATGATGGCTGCAAACACCCCCATGCACTAAAAACTCTCCTGCGACAACCAAAGTGGTGTGTCATATTCACCCCCTCAAAAAAACAGCAACACTCTCACGTGTGCATGTCTGCCCCGCATGTGTGGCTTGACGTGAGTCATTTAAATACATATTGAAGACACTGATAAGTCACATTTGGAATACGATGATGTTTCATGATGATGAAAAGAGACGTGCATACACACAAACGCTGCTGCTCAGGCATAATCCTAAACATCAAAACAAAACCAAAAAGAAAACAACAAAAACGCGCAAAGCTAAAAGCGGGTATTTGGGGGCAGGCAGCCAGTCACCACCGTGGCACTTCACAGCAGCAGATGTTCCCATTCACTGCTTTTGCTTTCACTCCTCAAAAAATTCCCAAATAAATAATAACATTGAGTCATATTACCGACATTTTCTTGGGCCGACATAGAAACTTACTGCCACGCCCCAGTTGGAAGCCTAATTGTCATTCTGCTCAGCAAATAAATGAAAGTATGGGGGGGGGGCGGGGCGGGGGACAGATGTGCGGTAGATCTGTCCTCGATTTAAATGAGATGAGTACAATGTTAGAAATTAATTTTGGATTAATTAACCTCAATTAATAATGGCTCTTTGAGGCGATATGTTTGTATAAAACAAGTCGGGCATCCAGCAGGGAATTCTCTTTGACAAATTTGTGTCAACTCTATACACACACAAACACATATGCACACACACACACACACGAGCGCAGAGTGGTGACAGCATGCGGCGAATCTCATTGTGATTAACGCTCAAGGAAAAATCAGAGATCCCTGCTTTAGCACAATGCAATCAGTTGCACTCAGAAATGAGATTTCTGCCCAGGCGCCAATCTTTGTATCAATCATCTCACCCCAAACACACCAATCAGCGTGCCTTGTTTCAGTGCCAACTAATGGAAGGCAGTCAAATTACCGCCGACAAAAATTTGACTTGGAAATGGAAGGGAGAGGGAAAGAAACAAATAGCGAACAAATGTCAGTTCTTCTTGATGAGGACACTGATTGTGGCAATTTCCTCCACCTAATGCCGCCTGTCAAACCTCCGATAAGAGCCTGCAAAAATGGAGCGGCGAGACAGTTTGGTCGGCGCATTTGAAGTGCACTTTGCCGTGACACGCGCGGCACTGTCTCCCCATTAGCCAAAGAAATGCCCTTCACCGGAACTTTGAAGATAATTAAACACATAATGGATATCGCTGTCACTCTCTGACTTGTTTGCTCATTTGTCCAAGTGTGGCCGCTGCAATTGAGACCCTATTAAAAGGGAATAAATCGCTTGGTTACCAAGTCATTTCGCCATCCACAAAATGTGTGTGTGTGGGGGAGAGGGTGGGGGGGGCTGTCACATTATGAGGGGTTCTCGAAATCATGAACACTATTTCCTTTCATCAAAAGTCATTATTTCAGCATGTGGCGGTCATATGACATATGTATTGGGACACCCGTTATATGGTACAGGAATAAAAATGTGTTGGTTCGGAATTTGTCCTTTCATTCTCTCTGTTTTTTGTTTTTTTTCGAAAACATTTTGGAGTCAGCCGGTGGTTAGCCCGTTGACCTCCCAGTGCAGAGGTCAACGACCCTTGTGAGGCTAAGCGGATCGGAAAATGGATGGATGGATTTTGGAGTCGAATATTTTGGGGCAATCATTCATTTGTAAAGAAGAACCGTGAGAAGGCCTGGCTGACAATTGATCGTCTAAATCAATTCAAAGGTGTATGATGGGGGCACACTTACGCTGAAACTAATTTTAAAAAAGGCCTTGCCCAAACACGTTGGGACTATCCAAAATGACACTCCAGAAAGCCAGAAGAAATTACAAATGAGACGTCAACCACAGGGTCAATCTCAACTTTGGAACTCAAATACTTTCACGGTGTGTGTCAAGGGGGTCACAAAATGGGTTTGCGAGCTCCGTCGCTCAACATTTCCAAATCTCGCCAATCCATTTGATCGCTAGATATTTGTTTCCATTCAATGATTCCAATAGAAAACTACAGTATCTATGTTTTGATCATATATTGTCTATATGACGCAGATTAAACAATTTATTTGCGTGAGAGTCTGCCTGAAATTCATCACACAAATCACGTAGTCTTGAAACGGTCAAATTTATACTTTAAATAGACACGCAACTGGTAAAAAGCACATCTGAGAAAGAAACTTTAGAACCTCAAATCTGCTTAACCATGTTTTTTTTTTTATTAACCATTTTTAATTTTGCTACTCATCTCTTTGCTTTCTCTTCCTCTCCATCATTCATCCATTCATGCCCAAGTGCTGCGGAGGCCCCGAGGACTCAGTGTCAGGTTTCTCGTTCCCCTTCATCACTTTCATCGCACCTTTTTTGGTGGCCGCCACCCCATCCCCACTTCGGTCTCGGCCTTCCATGCTCCGAGGAGCAGCGCGAGGCCTGCACGCGGCTGACCGATTACTGTAATTCATACACTTTAATTAGCTGCACAAACCATTAGCCACAATTAGACTCTTACAGAACGTTCTGTGGCAGCAGCGAGCAAGGGGAAATTGCCTTTATCTGCTTGGGTGGGGAAGCTAACGTGACAGTGGTGCCAGAGGGTAAAACATAGATAGCTGAACATCACGGCGCCCGTACGAGTGAGAGTGAGTAAATTAAAACTATTTCCAAAGGGTAAGAAGAAAGAAAAGTACACACGTGGCACTGTCACTAATTTGAGTCTTAACATACTCCATGAGGATGACATTTTGATCCGTTACACAGAAACGTCTGAAGCGTTGCCACTGACAGATGCATGCGCGGCCATCTTCTAAAATATATTTTTTGGGGGGGGAGGGGATGTTTGATTGACAGTCGTGTGACAACACATGCGTCGTTCCATTTCCCCTGTCACGCAAGTGTAAGTATGAATCGCCGGATCAATTGTGTCACGCTTGTTCCACAAATGGCAAAGTGAGTTGTTGCAATGTGGGCATGCTTGCCATATTAGTTTAATGTGCAGAATAGACACATCAGCCAAATGACTCTTGGTATTACACGGTGTGTGTGCGTGTGTGTGTGTTGGGCGGGCGTTGGAGCTCTCGTGAAGTTACAGCATACTGTAAGTCACAATTTTTCTGAGTCGAATTGTTTTCCTTCTCTTCAAAAGTTCCTCTTAATTGTGTTTCACCTTTTTCGAACTCCTACGCCACACCGAGGGCTTGTACATTGACTTTTTAATGTTATAGTTAAGCCACTTTTCTATTGCTGTAAGTGAGGACAACAATTGTTGCGGCGACGGCTAATGGAGCTAATGCCTCCAATAAACTCGGCCATGCGCGAGGTAGCGGCCCTCCGGCGCTGACGGCACGGCTCGGTGCCTCCACATTCGATCTGTACGTCTGAAAATGGAAGGAGGCTTGGAAGGAGTTCTTTTCAAAAGGCACTTTTTTTTCACACACGATTGGAAAATAAAACTTCAAGACAAAAAATAAGAATACGAATCAGATTTCAAGACTGTGCCATAGCGTGTGTGTGTTGTTTTTTGTTTTACTCGATATTGAGTCACCCTATAGCGAGAATTACCACGCAAAGCCATTTCATCCAAACATTAAGTCTGCTGAGCAACACATCGGCACAGCCAGCACAAGCGAGCAAGAAGACTTTGGACACCTCTGTCCAGCGTTTGGCGTGGTGTGTCCCGCTATCAAAACTGTTGGGTTTTCGAAGAGCCATCAGCAAAAGTCACTCCAACTTGCCCTGTTCTCACATGGCTAGACTGCAATTGCCTGCTCCAGTGAAGCCTACTGCAGTGTGGGAAAAGGTCTTCTCTTTCATGGACACACACATATACACTCACACACACTCACACTTATACACACTCACTTTTGCATCTGGCTGATTCACTTTGCTAAAGCCTACAGACTGCATGATTTATCTGAACCAATGAGTCGCACCTTTCGGGGGTGTTGCAAACTCACTCCAACACTTCAGTCTGATCAGTCATTACTCTCAGGGCTAACATGAGAGCAAAGTACAACTTTTTTTTCCTGCAGTAAAAAAAGGAACCAACAGATTATGACCACTGAGGTGGACTGACATCAGACAAGCAAAATCTTCAAATACTTTTTTGTGGTCTTGAAACGGGATCCACGTGTCTACATACGTGCATATGTAAGTCAATAAAGACTGAATATGTTTTCAGTCACTAATATCTCAACTTAAACATCCCGGAGCACTGACCCCTTCTCTGTTCCTGTCTTCCAGCCCAGCTGCCTGTAATGTGAGCAGAGGAGAGAAGAAGCAACAAGCATCTAACCAAAGAAGGCATCCGTGCTTCAGAGCTGTCAACTGCAATAGACCTCAGTGCGGTATGAAAACAAACGCATTGTCAGTTGTTGTCTTGTGTCCTGCTGATACGTTTTAATGTCTCTGTCAGGTGAGCATGACATTGTTCAAGACACGCAAAATTGAATGGAATTCATTGCGGAGATATCTTTTGAGTAACTTTGTAATTGCAACCGATGAACCGGTTGGCACTTTGTACATGACTACTGTTTTTTAAATGAAATTCAGAATTATCGAATTAGAAGCCACTCTGATACCTGACCAAATCTGGATAACTGGATTTTGGATTGGATTTTTGAACAAATCTTTTCCTCTCATAAATCAAGCATTTAGATTAAGACAATGTATAATGACATGAGGGCCAATAAAGAGTTTCTGATTCTGATACAAGCGTTTCTGATTCTGATACAAGCATTACAACCGAATTATTGTCCCATATTGTAAACAATGCAGCAATGACCAAATTCACCCGTGACACAAAAGATTTATTGATTCACCTCAAGGGGGTGGTGAAGCGATAGGTGCTCCTGCATTTGCTTTGCGCTCGATAGAAAAACAGGCGGTATGACTTACAAGGGCCACAGTTGTTGGCATTTGCATGATGTTTTAAAAAAAAAATGTGCCAATTAACTGTTCAGCCTTTTGACTAAACTTTGTCTCACCTTGAGTTTGTTATCATTAGATATTAGGGAGATTCCACCAGCTTACCATACATTAAGCACAAGTTCTGAAGCCAATGGTGGGCTTGCCACACATTAACATTGCGGTCATTGGAAGGGCAGATGCTACTGAAGGGGAGATAATTGGCGGCGAGCTGTCTGAAATGCATAATTAGACAGGACAAGACACTCCTACTTTTCTCTTTTTTTTCCCCCTCTGCTGCTCTGCCTGGTTACAGGGTGATCTGAGCGACTTACAACGAGCTTTGATCTGGGTTAAAGTTTTCTAAGCCCTTTCAGATCGAATCAATTTGCTTCAACATGCATCATTCTTGCGCCGTCTCATCGGGCACAGTGTGGCGATCTGCGCCGCGTTCGATAGCATGCCGAATGGCGGGAGGTATTGCTTCACGTCCTGTTTTATTTTTTTTTTCCTTCCCCTCCCTTCCTTCCAAGTCATCCCTCTTTGTAATATCTGAGCTCCATTTTCGATAATCATCCCTTAACATCATTATTATTCCTGAGCTCATCAGAGAACATCATCTCAAACACGGAGAATGCCCGCACTCGTCCTCTTTGCGATACGGCTTCATTAAATCCGGTTTCATGCTACGAGACGGGCGCCAAACACGGAATCTTATCCGTTAAATAGTTCATTGACCAAAGATTTTATTGGTGACTAAAAATATGCACGTGCAAATGATTGCTTCCCCCGTTTGGAATATGCAAATGAGTTTCAAATATGCAAATGCTTTTCTCCATTTATGATTTCTGGCAGGAAGAGGCCCACAAGGGTTTGATGTAAGTCGTTTAATGTCATCAGATGTGGCCCTTGCACCGTGGCACATTGCCATTGAAGCCGCTCCCCAGTCCCATAACCAGCAGCGTGAGTGTAATGAAGGAGATTTAGGAGAACTGGAGGTCATTCGGTCCATTACGAGTGCTCTCAACAAGACAGACGGGACGGACATTAAAAAAATCAAAAATAAATTAAAAAATGGTGCAGAACAACGGCAAATATTGACATTCCCACACATTTAGCTGCGCGCTCATCCTATAAAGGAACACACGAAACATAAACGCGTGACATATTTGTACGGCGCTGCTCTTGTCTTCACAGTAAACTTTTAAAGCCGAGCGACACAGCCCAGCAGCGGAGTGTACAGTAAACTAACTGTATAACACACTCGGAATGCTTGTGCCAAGCTCTGAACTGGGAGCAATTTCCCCGCCCTCGCACCCCCGTCGCTCTCCTCTCTCCATCTGCTCCTGGGCCGAGGCAGGCTAAGGAGCCTGGGAGGGCTACGAGCTGGAACAAGTCTATCTGCGGCAGCAGGCCCGGCCACGGCGGCCACAGAGGAGGCTCACGCTGAATGCTGGAGCCCTCTCTTCGCCCGCACAGATGCAGATGACTTCGCTTCGCCGCCGCCTCTCTGCTGCACAATAATACTCCTTTTTGTAGCAAAAGGGCAGAGTCCCAGCTTTGTCCAGTCAACCTTAATTTATGACACATATTCGGGATTCACATATCGTTGCTCCAGCTACAAAGGCAGAAGCTTTCATCGAGTGACGAAGGGGCCGGAGAGAAGATTCGTATATATTCTTTGTTGGAGAAATGGTATAAATCATTCACCAGAACATGGCATTCGCAACTCCGCTTGCTGCATTGATTTTTTTTTTTAAACATGAAAGCGCAATACAGAGTCGGATTGAATTTTTTTGCTCCTCTCATCACAAAGTTTTATAGCTACAGCTTGCTGTAATTGGTGAAGCAGTTTGGCTCTAACAACCATCATTCACAAAATCCAAATCTGGAGTCAAGTCTGGAGAAATTGAAGAAAGAGGGGAAAAAAAACGCATTTCGCTTTTCACTCTTGAAAATAAAATGCTTGCACTGCACCCCGACACAGTTTTTCAAACGATTATGCACATTAGCATGTTAAAGACATGTGGTTAGAAATTACAGTCAACTAGCAGACTTCCTCTCTCACCGCACCTGAATTATCTTGGGGCTATCAAGAAAGAACACGTTCGTTTGAGTGACTGGTGTCTCACTACAAGGGGAATGGCTTCACAAATATCTGAAATACACGCTATGTCTTTGCTAATGGATGAAGAACACAGATCACATCAGCTTCTCAGTGCAGGTTGAGATCCCTTCTTGTACAATCCCAAACTCTACCTTGTGGTGGCTTTATTATCGTTATTGCGTATGAAAATGTGACATTTTCAATGATCACAATTGTCTGTTCGTCACCACCGTTTCACCTCATATAAAAGTCCTTAATTGCTCGACAGAGATGCGGCGTGTACGGTCTCTCGCCCCGTCGACAATTTCATTCAGCTTGACCTACCATCCATGGTCTAATCGGAAATGACTGACTGCTCCCTGATGCAGAGAACAGCGAGCAATATCTTTCAGGTTTCTGCTTTTCCTGTGAGCAAGTGGCCAGGAAACAAAAGGCTCTGAGGGAGAAAATTCAAGTGATGAAGGCGTTGACGTCACCGATGATATGCCACTCAGACTTTGGGCTTATTCGCCTCGCCAAATTGATGCAACATGTGGCCTTCAGACGAATTGTATTTGTGGACTTTCGACATTTTCGAGGCAGGAGCGTAAGATGGACTTGGTGATTAGGGGAAGAGTATAAATGATCGTTGTGTGCTCTGTCTGGAAATTTTCATCCCGCGTCCTTTTTGTTTTTATGTTGGAGCCTTAAAATAATGTCAACTATCAAATAAAATAAAATAACGGGAAAAATGCACGTCATGCAATATTATGTCATCTCAATCGTCATCTCATGGCTCTCTGGCATGAATAAAGGGAGGCAGTTAAACTGGAGCAGATGGTGCGAGTGCAACGCTGGCTCCGGTGCTATTTATTAAATGCATTATTAATTATTTTCCACACGATGTGCTTAGTTGGCTTTCTCCTGGATCAACTCCAATACAGTTATTTGACCCCTCCCAGAGCCTTGAGATTGTTCTTACAGTACACTCAGGGTCATAAAGTTACCACACAATTTCTTTCAACAGAGAAAATATTCAATATGAGGTTGTCTAAACTATTTGCATTTAGCAATATTTGGCATGAAAAGCAACACTTGTTGAATTGTGTCAACATACGACTTTCAATAGTCGTCTTTACAGTCCGGCGCGTACTATCACCTTTGACCCACGTCACCGACGACGACAGTTTCCCTGTGATGGATGGAAAATATGCCTTCACCTGAACCCCAATGACAGCTGTTTTGATGTATAGCACAATGTGTTATTTCAAATCCATCCGTTGATGTGAATGTGTTGGGGCGGGGTCTCCCGATGTATTTGGAGTGTGCCAGTACCGTATTTGTACACAAAGGACAGTGGCCGAACCGTGCAGTTCCTTAATTCATTGGACTGATTTCCGATAGGTCTGATAAAAAGCTGATGCATCGAACAACCAAAGCCAGGCTACTCGAAATGGCAAATGTGTGTACTGTGGAGCAACATTAACTTGGAGTCGAATGCCTTCTGTGCAGTTTGGAGTGTACAATTTCCACACACACATGTACACAATTTCCACACACACACACACACACACACGCACGCACGCATATAGGTGGCTCAGGACAGGAGTGTCACGACACCCCATCTCTCGCAACCCAAGTTCATGCTCTGTTGCTCCCACAAGCAAACTATCATCTCCAAACACCTTGCTCGCTCTGAGTGATTTATGGAGGACACTGATTTTACCAGTGGAATGTTTTGTTTCCATTTAAACAGCGAGATGGGACAGGCACGCCGCCCGAGTCGCAAACATTTGCGATGGGCTCAGCAAAAACAAATTGATACAGGTTAACATCACCTGCAGTCATCCTTTCAAGATCACATTCAAATGCGCAATCATTTTGCGCGCCCTGACCAAGTCAAAATACTTTGAATCCATAGTTTACAGCGCACTTTTTGATTTGTCTGAAGCAGACGTGGAGCATTTATTCCACGGCGATACTTGCGTTGACAAGTTTCCTTATGAATTGTTTCAGCTGGAAGATTAAACGCCATCATTTTTTCCAGCGGTTAGGGCATGAAAACAGCTATTACACAGCAACATCACGAATGAGAAATGACCAAGGGTGGTGATGAATACTGCGAATACCCTTTGTGTTTCTGTCTCTTGCTCCATCTCTCACCCAGCCGCGGCTTGAACTGCGGTTGAACCGAGTCCCGTGGGATTCTCGCTCGGCCAGATCGTTAGCTGGCTGACCCACTGGGAAGGAGAAGAGAAGTGAAGACTTCGACGGGTGAAATGCGGAGGAATAAAAGGAGCGATGGGGGACACGAGGGCATTACTTCAGAACATGACAGAAATCTGGGACCCACTGATGCATGCGGGCTGCGTCGGAAGAATAAAAAATAAATAACACTCAACTTGCTCACCTCACTGTTTCATTCCTATTTATGAGTATATAACTGCTGTGGTCAGGTCACCAATGTATTCTTTGGCACAAAGAATATGTTTTGGATGAAAAACTGCCAATTGTCTAGTCGCTGATCAATTTCAATTAAAATCAGAACGACTCAACTCAGGTCAACTCAAGTGCCTTTGGAGATATTTTAAATACATCTATTTTAAAAACTACCACAGCTGCTTCCAAAGTGATGTACATTAAGCAAAGGTCACACATGTAAAAACAAAGACAGTTAGAACAATATGTTAATAACATATAGAGGGTAATTACAATAAAACAATGCAAAGTCCCATGCTGAGTCAAAAGCCAAAGAATAAAACGGTGTTTAACATGACTTTTAAAAATGGACAGAGAGGGACTTGCCCTCGGAAAAACTTCAATACCCTCTGAGCTAAAAGTAGCCTTCAGAAGAAAGTGTCCTTTTTGCTTCGTGGGACATAGATCTGATATTTATCCAAAAAGTACTGAAAGGAAAGACGAAGCTTTCTTAAGATGGAACACAAGTACAATGAAAACAGTGGAGCCCCCAAAATTGAACCCTGTGGGACACCATATGACAGTGGGACAAGTGGGACTTGATACTTATCTGGGACCAGTGTCACGTTAGGGCTCAGGCAGCAAAAAGAAGCAACAAAAAGGCAAAGTTGACATCAATTAGGTTACTCTAAAAAATAAATAAATAAATACATCGACTTTATTTTGCTTTCTCTTTGCATCCATCATGTCATTTACTTGTTACATTACAATTCTCATTTTTATCCCCCTTTTCCTTTTGGATTACTGTACCTTGTTTTGACCTCCCAGAGAAGCCCCCCCCCCCCACCAACGAATCTATTGGCAAAGAGCACAGGGAGCACAGCCTTCTTCTGTCAGGCCTGCACACCCCTTCTTCTGCTTCACAGGTAATTAAATGGATTTCCTGTCTCGTAGTCGGCAAGAGAACATGACCCTGCACTCTGCCGGAGCATGTCCAAAGGCACTCCCGGGCCGGCTCCCTCCACCATCTGCATCTCGGTGTCCGGGCGGAGCATTGGCCCTAAACAAACACTCCACCCTGGGGACTGTCAGACCACAGACGACCTGACTTTACACACTCCACAGATAAAGTGAGCAGTAATCAACTATGAGGCGCGATACCATTGTAAATAGTAAACTAAATAAAAACACATGGGTTGTATTACATCTAGTAAGGATTAGCAGAAAACAGAAAGAATATATCTAGGCATATCTGTGTGAATAAGATGGGTGGCGGAAAAGTGCGGCTACCAGGCAGGAGAGAAAGCAAGGATGGAGGACTTTAAAATACTTTGGGTCAACAGTCCAAAGCAATGGTGTGTAAGGAGGTGAAGAAAATGATCCAAGCGGGTTGGAGCAGGTGGACGGAAGTGTCCGGGGTGTTATGTGACAAGAGCATGTCTGCTAGGGATGGAGGTGAACGTTAATAAGATGGTGGTGAGGGAGGCCAGCTATGATGTGCGGCTCGGACACAGTGGCAGTGAAGAGAAGTCAGGAGGTAGATCTGGAGGGGGTCGAGATAAAGATGTTGAGCTTCTCTTTTGGAACGGCCCGGTTGGACAGGGTTGGAAATGAGCTCATTAGAGCGACAGCCCAGAGTTAGATACTTTGGAGGGATCAAACTTTGATGGTTTGGACATATTCAGAGGAGAATGAGTGAGTGTATTGGTAGAAGGATGGTGAGGATGGAGCTGCCAGGAAAGTGAGCTGAGAGGGAAACCGTCAGAGCAGTTGCTGTTGTTGAGGAGGATGAAGAAAATAAGCTTGGATAAAAATGATGCACCGCAGCACCCCTTAATGGGTCAAGCTGAAAGGAGTTGATTTGTTCTCACTCTTGAGAATAACGATGGTCAATGGTTTCATGCCTACCTGGGAGCTTCATTCTTTGAGTTGGTGTTGCTCACCACTAACTATGCTAAATTCTTCAATCTCCAAATTTGGCAATGTCTCACAGCCTGCAACCGCTGAAAGTGGAGTTTTGCTCTTTCCTCGGCCTTACGAGTCTGCCATTTAGAGGCAATTGAGGTGAACCAATAGGAAGCACTGCTTGCGCTCAGAATTCATTAAATGAAAGAGAGTGACGAGTCACAAGAAGAGCAGTGAGGTGGCACAGGGGAGCGCCGCTCTGCTTCTCCCCCCCCCACCGTGACCGCCGAACATAAATCAGACAACGAGACACCGTCATCACGACGGAGCACCCCTGGAGTCTCGCTACTAGTCGGGAAGCGGTATGCAAATGAGGACCTTGACCCAAATCAAATTCTAGAGCCCGGTCGTTAATTGCAAATTATAGACCCTGGCACCCCAATCAACGGCCTTTTGAGGGAATGATTTCAGGCTCTTTTCTGCAACTCTTGGAGAAATATTAAAGGGCAAGAAGGGGATGCACACATCAGCATGGAGTGGAGTGGGATCCTCTGCCGACACGTCTGTCATGTTCGCGCGTGAGCAAAGTGAGTGCTGGACATTTAATGGTGGAACTAGCCATTATGAAAATGATGTATTTAGAAAAAAAATGTGTTTCACGCTAGTTGTTGAGCTATAGCAACGAAAGCTAAAATACAACCTCTGTGGGGACTTGTTATCTTTTGACCAGATTATAAAGCAGCAATATTTATTCAGCAGTAATGCAACATGACAGGCCTGGAGACATGAGTTGGTTAAATGCAAATCCCCCCCGAGTGTTCTTCGATGTCCCAGTATTGTTTTGTCAAGTACCCTACAGGCCCCTCCAGATTACAAATGAGCCGCAATTCCGAGTTTATTTTCTAGGTTGTCTTATCACTTTGGCTGTTTTCTAACAAAGTGCATTTCCATACTCTCCACAAAAAGGTGACTTTCTTTATTTTGCAATTGGGTTGTGTGTGGTCGCTTAAAAGATGGCGATCTTTTTGCATCCAGCACGGTTTCAAACGGCGATAGAAAACATTCCAACATGCGCGCACGCCCTAAACAGATCCATCGGTTTCTCTTGAAACGCCTTTGCTTGCCCGCTTTTCTCATTCCAAACTGACACCCGCAAGCGGGCTTACACACATTCATGGCACGAAATCAGGCAATTGGGAGCTGTGAATGAAGCGATATTGTAACCTCAACCTATATGGCACTTTACCACTTTGGGTTCAGCCAAGGAATTATCCCCTCCAATAAATCCTGTTTGGAGGATAATCCTTTTCCCATCTTCTGGACAGACACTTCCTGTAATGAAATGGCCCCAGGTCCTTCCATGTAACCCAGTACCATCCTGGCCCTCTAAGTCCGTCTGTCTCAGGGGAAAGGAGGGTTTACAGTGTGGCTCCAACCCCTCTCAACCTCTGCTCAGCTTCAATGGCGTCGTCACCTCCCGCCTGCCCCCACATTTTACCCAGCTTCACACAGCCTAGTCTTTTCCTTGCTCCAAGTGCAACTTCATTTCCTGTCCAGCAAAGCCTTCGACGGGGTGGGGTGGGGGGGCTTGACAACATTAGGGCAAAGATAAATGAATAACCGAGGAAAGGAACAGTTTCACTGGTCATTACATGGTTCAACAACTTCCAACAATTCTATTAAGTGGCTCAGGGATGTGCAACAGGCAGCCCGCAGGTCGCCTGCTAATTAATTTTTGAAAATAAAAATGTTTACTATAGAGGAGCAGATTTAAGTTATAATTACAGTGTTCGCCACTAGATGGCAGACGTTGCTTGAGAGAAACCCCAACCCCAAGACTGTGCTTCTACACCAGAGGGAAAGTTCAGACAAGAAGCCAAGATAGAATTAGCTCAAGAAAATGGTGTAATTTAATGAATTCTGGGCATCAGCGGGTAAAATAGGTTAAAATTCAGAGACGTGATCAGGCTTCAAAAATTTTATCTACAAGTGCCACTACAACACTCATCTCAAAAGTACACAAACAATAGCAACTCCCACAACAGCCGTTGACGGTTCGTTTGAAGTGCCTGAGATTGAGTCAATTAGTTTTTCCAAAACATGGATATATTCCATTCTTAACAGTGTTACAGTCGCGTATGGTGGATCAATTGGACAAGCGGCTGTTGTGACGGACGACGCACAAGTGATGACGCTGAGCGGATGTACTGAGGAAGAACCACCCTTATTTTTTGTTACATTTTTTTGCAGCTGCAGCTGTTGTGAAAGTCCGATATAAATACAAATGAGTTGAGCTGAGCATTTCAAATTGATTTTTTTTTTTTGTGATACGCCTGGCTCGGAAGTGCCCAGTCCTATTTGGCCTCCAGTAGCGCTGACAAAATATTGTGGCCCAATTCGTGAAGTCGAAGCAAGCACTGCTCAAGAACAGAGATCAGAGATTCAGCTCCACGAATGATTCAAAAGCCAAAACGGCCATTTTTCAAACATCAGTGACCAAGTAGGCATCGAAAGATAGTGAGCAGGAACCAGTTGGCTACATTTGGTGTCTTAGGGGGAAAAGCCTGGGGGTCAATCAGTCCGTGTCCTCGGTCATAACTGCCCTCTTAAGTATTCCAGCACTGTCCGTTGTGTTGTCACTCGTGTATATGTATCATAGCGTGTGTTGTTTATGTCCAAAAGCTTTAAGGACAAGGGTCTGAATTTGCACAAAAAGTCTGTTTTTGTTAAAAAAAAAAAAAAAAGATGAAAAGATGCTTTATTTGTGACAGGCTGGAGGCTGATGGGAATGGTCCCCCGCTGCTTTCGTTGTGGCACAGACTCTTCCGCATTTTAGCACTTTACACCCACTGGTTCCCACACGCTTCGAACCTTAGCTCCTCCACAGTCCAGCTGCTGCAGATTCCTCCCAGCTCCACTGCTCGCCCTATACTTTCTTTAGTTTTTCCTCCCCCTCTCTTCATTTCTCTGTCCCTCCTCCTGTTCGGCAAACGACGGAGCCAAGCTCAAGCAATCTCTCCCGCATCTGATGATCTAAGCCTGGGCAAACACCAGCAGGAAAACTTCGACTGCTGTAATGAGATGTCGTGCTGCGTCACATTCACTGTCTTCATTCTCCAAGAAGACGATTTTGCTCGTGTGCTGGGCTACTGGGCAGCAGGGGGGCTGTAGCTCACATTAAATAGCAGTAGGAAACAACCTAAGTCCGGGTGGTTTGGGAGGTGTAAATGACATTGGTGGAGAGTTGAGGGGGAGCTCTCAGGAGCCCGAGATGGATGCAGGATGCGGCGCGGGGCTCTGGGAAGATCAAGCCAGGATTTTGCTCCATAATTGGGCAGCTCGGAGCAGCTGGCAAGCTGGGCAATGAAAGACTGTAAACAATGTGGCACATTGGAACACTGTCAGACGCAGCCGTTCTATATTTATGTGCGTTCGTTCAAAGCACACTGTCTCACATAACCAATTAAACTTCCCGCAGTAGACACATTTTTGATCATTTCACTAGGGAATTTTGGAAGCCTTTTTTGTTTTTGTTTTTTAACTGATGAGGAGTGCTGCCAATTCAAGTTTTAGGCAGTAATTTTATGCGTTTGATCACTTGAGGAAAAGCACGTTTTAGTTTCGCTGTAATCTCATTGTCACCGATTGATGGCAAGCCATGGCAACTTTTGTGATATGGCACATTTCATACACGAGGTAACTCAATGTGCTTCACACAACCAAACGCGCATCAAAAAGCATTACTGAGTCGAACTGAAGACATGCAAAAAAGCAAAGTGAACAAAGGTAGCCTATTAAAATTACTCTAAAAACATACAGTGACAACATTTAAGCACATTTACATCCAAAGGATTTCAAGACATTTCAAAGCAAAGGAGGGAAATAAAAAGTCGGTTTTCTGAAATGACGAAAAGCCCGTAGAAATTAAGTTCAACAAATGCCTGGAAGACCTTCATCAAAGGAAAAGTAGAGTTTTTAAACTGAATTTAAAAGCATTCATACTTGGGGCTTAACTTCTTTTAGCGAGCTATTCCAATTGCGTGCGCCACAACAGTTAAATGCTGCTGCACCATGTTTGTTTTGAAACCTGGCTCCAGTAACTAACCGAATCTGCAGACCGCAGAGCCCGACTGGGTTTATTTTCCCTTTTGCATTTTCTTCATATTTTCAAGACCCAAACCATTTAGTCCTTTCATTTTTCAAATGTATTCTACAATTCTGTTTGGTTTGTTTGTTTGATTTTGTTCACCCCTGAACACATTGTTTTACCAGCATGACTGTCTTCACTCTCACGCGAGATCTCCTAAACTGGACCTGGCAGCATCCGCTTCGCTTTTCTGGCCCCCTCGTCTCTTCTCACCCTCCCCATATCTGATGCTCAGCCACCTGGCTGATACTGAGTCTGGGAGCCTGGAATCATCTCTCTGCTGTCATCATCAGTGTCTGCCAGGCATGTGGCAAACTGTTTGCCTGCCAAGACTGTGAGCGAGTCTGCCGTCTCATTCTGTCTCGATGATGCCGAGTGCCTCCACGGTCAGCGCGTGCGTGCATGTCATTTGAAAGTAATGTCTTGACTTGCAAAGTCCACTCTGGGGAAAACCAAAACACAGCTTTGGGTTTGTATCTGCCGTACGTGTCATGATGCAGCCGTGACAATACGAAAGGCATACTGGACTGCTGACGAAGTGAAGATCTGTGCTTTCCAAGTGTGAGTGTGCGATCAGACAGCCTTTTCATGTGAAGATTTGATGCTGTTTTACTCACCAGCCTAATCAAACAAGATCGAATAAAAGTGCAGTGCTACATGTTTTAGAAATTACATTGACATTGGGCTAGAACTCAATTTCAAATAGTCACTGTTTTTTTTTTTTAACTACGTTGAGGGGATGAAAACATTTTCAATATGTCTTGTAGCAGATGAGTGTGTGTCGGTGTCCTTTTGACATTTCCTAGCGCGTCTTTCACAGCAAGTATGAATCACTGAGTGTCCGGGGGTAAAAATGACGCTTTCTGTACGGGCCTGAAGCAGTCAGGAGCTGGCAGGTAATGTGTCCATGTGCACATGAGGAACGCCTCCGCTGCTTCCACAAGCAGCACTCAAACAGGAGAAGGGTTTTCTCAGTCAGCATTGTTCTCGCTGAGGAATGTGTTGTGTCAACTGCCATTATTGTGACATCCGCAGCAAATGTGACAAATTTCCCCCGCTGATCACAGCCGCTCCCAACTCTTGAATGCAATTTTTTTTTCCACCACAAAGACACCAACCTGATGTCTGTAATCACACTGCTGGGGGCCACCGGTTCCCCTCTCTGTTTAACCTATGTTCCCGATAATCACCGGAGGCCAAACAATGCATCAATGAGCTTTACTTGAGGCTTTGATATCCTCACTCCCACCGGCCTTCTTCACAGGTTCTCCTTTCCACGTGTGGCCCGGGAATGTTAATCTTGGTGACGCACGAAGGTTTTCAATTAATAGGCATCATTAGCGCAACGGTGGGCCCACGGTGCGGAAAGACATGATGAATGGGCAGGTGGAAGGGTCGCAAGCGAGTAATAGAGATGACTTGTTGTCTGGCAATGTGGGGTTATCGGTAGCCCGGTTTGTGGAAGAAAGCGTGTGCGGGACTGATTTTGACAACCAAACACATCGAAAGTATCAAGCTGAAGAACATTTTACTCTTTCATCCATAAGGAACATTGTGAAAAGGATACTTTATTGTGATTAGAGTTGTTATTGGGGTCGGGCCAGTGGTCGACTGGTTAGCGCGTCGGCCTCACAGTGCAGAGGTGCAGGGTTCGATTCTGGCTCCGGCCTCCCTGTGTGAAGTTTGCATGTTCTCCCTGTGCCTGCGTGGGTTTAGTCCGGGTACTCTGGTTTCCTCCCATATTCCATAAACATGCATGGCAGCCTGATTGAACACTCTAAATTTTCCCGAGGTGTGAGTTTGAGCGCGGATGGTTGTTTGTCTCTGTGTGCCTTGGGATTGATTAGAAACCGGTTCAGGGTGTACCACGCCCACTGCCCGAAGACAGCTGGCATTGCCTCCAGCATGATCGCGACCCTTGTGAGCATAAAAGGATTAGAAAGTGGATGGATGGATGGATAGATAGATGGATGGTTATTGGACCCATAGGATTTGCGCACAGGTCGTAAATTGTTTGTATATTTTGTTAACACTATAAGCTCATATTTTTGCAAGTTTAAACCTGTGTTACTGTGTTATTGCTTCAACTCTTAGCACCTTTACGAATCTAGCAATGACGTGTACATACTCTGATGTGGATTTCTCACACACACACACACACACACACACACACACACACACACACACACACACACACACGTACTGTATATATATAATGGACCTCATTTTATTCCTTGTATAGCATCACCGTCAATTTATTTGTGGAGAAGATGCACCATCTGAAGTATCTGTCCTATCCATTTGTCTCCACGTCTTCCATTATTCCGTCAAATCGCACACATCCGACCCTTCTCCACACTCATTTCACAGGTGTCATAAACGGAGCAGTTGTTCTCAGTGTCACGGCAGCCCTCAGGCTACGCAGAGCCTGCACGCCGTCGAGCAGGACGAAGCGGCAGGAACGCGACATGTAAATGTTACGTTACGAGAATGAAGTCAAAAGCTGATCCTGCGAGGTAAGGGGAAGCGATTGTGCTCATTAATGTCGGCACGGCTGCAATACCCAGAACATGGATGCATGCTTCATTGTACAGTGCGTTCTAGTCAGGCAATAGCTCATTTGTGGACATCATTAGTACTCCGCTCATTTCCCAGGGCATTGCTGCCGGGGTCAGAGGTGAGCAGTATTGCCGGTGAAGAGACGAGAACGAAAGAGAGAGAGAAAGAGAGAGAGAAGGAAAAAAAAATCCATGCATGGCTCCTTTAAGTGGAGCATTTGAAGAAGCTGCCAAGTCAATAAGCAGAGGGTTTAGAGTGAGGAGTTGGAAGCCAGCATTTTAAAAGGTCAACAGAGTAGTCTTTAATGATTACCCTATTAGCTGTTTTAAGGGCGGGGACGCCTCATTTGGTACGTCTGAACTCATTTATGGAAAATAAAATGACAGGCGAGAAAGGCGAAAAGACTGCGGACTTTTTAACACCGGCAACAAATATTTCAGATGGTTCATTCGAAACTTTGTGAGGACATTTTATCGCATGCGGCTAGAACTCGGAACTCGATATAACTCAAACACCGTGCCAGCTCACAAATATATTTAGCGGGGGTATTTCAAAACGTATAACATCGAGAATGCGTCCGACTATGTTGCGGCACAACGCGGAACCAAATGTTCAGCTGTTGAAGATGAATTGTTTCCTGAAAATGTCGCTTCATACCAAGCGTTCTGATCTTCGTGCCACACAATTCGATTAAGCAGATGTACCTCACGCTGTTAGCGAGTTCTGCTAACGCACAGAGCTTTAAGACTAAACTTGTAGATCCAAAATGTAATTAGTCCGGGAATATTGATGAGTTCAGAAGGCACAAAGTGGATTTGGAGAACTTCCCGCTTGATTATTGTCCCACATCAATGAATGAACTAATTAATTGTATCTATTAATATTTATGCAAGGGGAAAATCAGTCATTCATGAAACGTCAAAATTGAGCATCGAGCTTGCCTGTGTTTCATCTTGACGGGCGGGTGTTTTGACAATCCCCAAACCTCTCTCATCTCTCACCTTCAAGTAGAAAGAACAGATCGCCTCTGAATATTGACATTTGGCCATTCCAGAAACTGGAAGACTTGCGTTGAATTATTCCAGCGTATCAAATATGTATAATTTCGGTGTTGATTAAACAAACTTCCAAGCACATATCTATCCAGATATGTGATCAAACAGCCTTCTTTAGACGAATTCAAGGGTTGCTTGGTCCCCCCCCCTTTCATAAACTCTCTATATAATTTAATAATTTCAAATTTCACATTTTTCAAGCTTCAGCGAGCTGTGCAGGGATGGCCCACTGATGAGCAAACGACAGATGGTTCTCATCAAATTCCATCGACGGATTTTTCTTGCTCGTGCAGCTCCAAATGAAAACCCCAATGTGGGATTCTGTTCTTGGATCTGCTATTATTTTACATTTTCTCTCCCTGCGAAGGGACCCGAGCGACGTCCTCGATGGCAGCCTAACCAACCTTACGCGAGTTATTAAAGGCATATTTTAACGCGTCTCTAATCCTATATCTGACTCATGAGCATTATTTTTAATGTCATTTTTAAGTGTGTCAAGCACAAAGGGGCCAATGCCACAAAAGCTATCGCACATTGCTGCAAGGAATAATCAATTATTTTCGGCGGGTATGATATCTTATTTGTTTTATTCACTTGTATACAAATGGGTTTTCTGGTTCCTTCTTAGGCTGTGCTTTGAAAGCAGGGAGAGAATTGATTTTGTGTGATTCTCAATAGTTAATGTCTATTCAGTTCTTCAATGACGTGCTTTGAAATGATCAGCAATTGGGGGAAATACAATGCTGATGAACTTGCAAAGGTTTTCTTAAAATGTGCAGTGGTCAATGTTCTTTCTTTAGGCTCATCTGAAAATGAAATTATTAAACACCAATTGGGATTAATAAATGCTCAAAACAGATCAGAGGGGGAAAAAATGCTTTAGACTTCCTGGAGAAAATACAAAGCAGTACTGAGTTAGTCCCAACGGTTCAGCGTGTGACAAAAACATCGACATAGTACTGTACTAAAAATGGCCACTGTCCAGGACATTGGTAAGAAATGTTTGGAAGTTTTGACCTATTTTTCCCATTTTTGTCACCATAAGGATGATTTTGCAGGTGATTAGTTCTATCAAGGTAAATCAAAACCGTACATTAGTAGACTGAGACTGTCTCAATTGCTGAAGATAAGTTGAGAAAAAAAATTATAATCAAAGAGGAACCAATTACAAAAGCATGTAATTGACTGCAGGAGGGTTGCTTTGGTTTTTTTTTTTTTTTAATCTTATCCAAACTCAGCAAGAGGGTACTCTGGTACTTCCCTTGCCATCCATTTCAGACCATCAAGAGAAGCAAAGAAGAAAAGCTTTTCGGTTAAGGTCATCATTTGTATCCGTAGGGGTCCTACGGGGAATATCATTGCACTGGTCTACGATGGCAACTGGTGTGCTCATGAAGCATCGAGACGCCAAGTAGGAAGTCAGGCAGAAACAGACGACTACAATTCTGTTTGGTTTGTTTGTTTGATTTTGTTCACCCCTGAACACATTGTTTTACCAGCATGACTGTCTTCACTCTCGCGAGATCTCCTAAACTGGACCTGGCAGCATCCGCTTCGCTTTTCTGGCCCCTCGTCTCTTCTCACCCTCCCCATATCTGATGCTCAGCCACCTGGCTGATACTGAGTCTGGGAGCCTGGAATCATCTCTCTGCTGTCATCATCAGTGTCTGCCAGGCATGTGGCAAACTGTTTGCCTGCCAAGACTGTGAGCGAGTCTGCCGTCTCATTCTGTCTCGATGATGCCGAGTGCCTCCACGGTCAGCGCGTGCGTGCATGTCATTTGAAAGTAATGTCTTGACTTGCAAAGTCCACTCTGGGGAAAACCAAAACACAGCTTTGGGTTTGTATCTGCCGTACGTGTCATGATGCAGCCGTGACAATACGAAAGGCATACTGGACTGCTGACGAAGTGAAGATCTGTGCTTTCCAAGTGTGAGTGTGCGATCAGACAGCCTTTTCATGTGAAGATTTGATGCTGTTTTACTCACCAGCCTAATCAAACAAGATCGAATAAAAGTGCAGTGCTACATGTTTTGAAATTACATTGACATTGGGCTAGAACTCAATTTCAAATAGTCACTGTTTTTTTTAACTACGTTGAGGGGATGAAAACATTTTCAATATGTCTTGTAGCAGATGAGTGTGTGTCGGTGTCCTTTTGACATTTCCTAGCGCGTCTTTCACAGCAAGTATGAATCACTGAGTGTCCGGGGGTAAAAATGACGCTTTCTGTACGGGCCTGAAGCAGTCAGGAGCTGGCAGGTAATGTGTCCATGTGCACATGAGGAACGCCTCCGCTGCTTCCACAAGCAGCACTCAAACAGGAGAAGGGTTTTCTCAGTCAGCATTGTTCTCGCTGAGGAATGTGTTGTGTCAACTGCCATTATTGTGACATCCGCAGCAAATGTGACAAATTTCCCCCGCTGATCACAGCCGCTCCCAACTCTTGAATGCAATTTTTTTTTCCACCACAAAGACACCAACCTGATGTCTGTAATCACACTGCTGGGGGCCACCGGTTCCCCTCTCTGTTTAACCTATGTTCCCGATAATCACCGGAGGCCAAACAATGCATCAATGAGCTTTACTTGAGGCTTTGATATCCTCACTCCCACCGGCCTTCTTCACAGGTTCTCCTTTCCACGTGTGGCCCGGGAATGTTAATCTTGGTGACGCACGAAGGTTTTCAATTAATAGGCATCATTAGCGCAACGGTGGGCCCACGGTGCGGAAAGACATGATGAATGGGCAGGTGGAAGGGTGCAAGCGAGTAATAGAGATGACTTGTTGTCTGGCAATGTGGGGTTATCGGTAGCCCGGTTTGTGGAAGAAAGCGTGTGGGACTGATTTTGACAACCAAACACATCGAAAGTATCAAGCTGAAGAACATTTTACTCTTTCATCCATAAGGAACATTGTGAAAAGGATACTTTATTGTGATTAGAGTTGTTATTGGGGTCGGGCCAGTGGTCGACTGGTTAGCGTCGGCCTCACAGTGCAGAGGTGCAGGGTTCGATTCTGGCTCCGGCCTCCTGTGTGAAGTTTGCATGTTCTCCCTGTGCCTGCGTGGGTTTTGTCCGGGTACTCTGGTTTCCTCCCATATTCCATAAACATGCATGGCAGCCTGATTGAACACTCTAAATTTTCCCGAGGTGTGAGTTTGAGCGCGGATGGTTGTTTGACTCTGTGTGCCTTGGGATTGATTAGAAACCGGTTCAGGGTGTACCACGCCCACTGCCCGAAGACAGCTGGCATTGCCTCCAGCATGATCGCAACCCTTGTGAGCATAAAAGGATTAGAAAGTGGATGGATTGATGGATAGATAGATGGATGGTTATTGGACCCATAGGATTTGCGCACAGGTCGTAAACTGTTTGTATATTTTGTTAACACTATAAGCTCATATTTTTGCAAGTTTAAACCTGTGTTACTGTGTTACTGCTTCAACTCTTAGCACCTTTACGAATCTAGCAATGACGTGTACATACTCTGATGTGGATTTCTCACACACACACACACACACACACACACACACACACACACACGTACTGTATATATATAATGGACCTCATTTTATTCCTTGTATAGCATCACCGTCAATTTATTTGTGGAGAAGATGCACCATCTGAAGTATCTGTCCTATCCATTTGTCTCCACGTCTTCCATTATTCCGTCAAATCGCACACATCCGACCCTTCTCCACACTCATTTCACAGGTGTCATAAACGGAGCAGTTGTTCTCAGTGTCACGGCAGCCCTCAGGCTACGCAGAGCCTGCACGCCGTCGAGCAGGACGAAGCGGCAGGAACGCGACATGTAAATGTTACGTTACGAGAATGAAGTCAAAAGCTGATCCTGCGAGATAAGGGGAAGCGATTGTGCTCATTAATGTCGGCACGGCTGCAATACCCAGAACATGGATGCATGCTTCATTGTACAGTGCGTTCTAGTCAGGCAATAGCTCATTTGTGGACATCATTAGTACTCCGCTCATTTCCCAGGGCATTGCTGCCGGGGTCAGAGGTGAGCAGTATTGCCGAGGGAAGAGACGAGAACGAAAGAGAGAGAGAAAGAGAGAGAGAAGGAAAAAAAAATCCATGCATGGCTCCTTTAAGTGGAGCATTTGAAGAAGCTGCCAAGTCAATAAGCAGAGGGTTTAGAGTGAGGAGTTGGAAGCCAGCATTTTAAAAGGTCAACAGAGTAGTCTTTAATGATTACCCTATTAGCTGTTTTAAGGGCGGGGACGCCTCATTTGGTACGTCTGAACTCATTTATGGAAAATAAAATGACAGGCGAGAAAGGCGAAAAGACTGCGGACTTTTTAACACCGGCAACAAATATTTCAGATGGTTCATTCGAAACTTTGTGAGGACATTTTATCGCATGCGGCTAGAACTCGGAACTCGATATAACTCAAACACCGTGCCAGCTCACAAATATATTTAGCGGGGGGGGATTTCAAACGTATAACATCGAGAATGCGTCCGACTATGTTGCGCACAACGCGAACCAAATGTTCAGCTGTTGAAGATGAATTGTTTCCTGAAAATGTCGCTTCATACCAAGCGTTCTGATCTTCGTGCCACACAATTCGATCAAGCAGATGTACCTCACGCTGTTAGCGAGTTCTGCTAACGCACAGAGCTTTAAGACTAAACTTGTAGATCCAAAATGTAATTAGTCCGGGAATATTGATGAGTTCAGAAGGCACAAAGTGGATTTGGAGAACTTCCCGCTTGATTATTGTCCCACATCAATGAATGAACTAATTAATTGTATCTATTAATATTTATGCAAGGGAAAATCAGTCATTCATGAAACGTCAAAATTGAGCATCGAGCTTGCCTGTGTTTCATCTTGACGGGCGGGTGTTTTGACAATCCCCAAACCTCTCTCATCTCTCACCTTCAAGTAGAAAGAACAGATCGCCTCTGAATATTGACATTTGGCCATTCCAGAAACTGGAAGACTTGCGTTGAATTATTCCAGCGTATCAAATATGTATAATTTCGGTGTTGATTAAACAAACTTCCAAGCACATATCTATCCAGATATGTGATCAAACAACCTTCTTTAGACGAATTCAAGGGTTGCTTGGTCCCCTTTCATAAACTCTCTATATAATTTAATAATTTCAAATTTCACATTTTTCAAGCTTCAGCGAGCTGTGCAGGGATGGCCCACTGATGAGCAAACGACAGATGGTTCTCATCAAATTCCATCGACGGATTTTTCTTGCTCGTGCAGCTCCAAATGAAAACCCCAATGTGGGATTCTGTTCTTGGATCTGCTATTATTTTACATTTTCTCTCCCTGCGAAGGGACCCGAGCGACGTCCTCGATGGCAGCCTAACCAACCTTACGCGAGTTATTAAAGGCATATTTTAACGCGTCTCTAATCCTATATCTGACTCATGAGCATTATTTTTAATGTCATTTTTAAGTGTGTCAAGCACAAAGGGGCCAATGCCACAAAAGCTATCGCACATTGCTGCAAGGAATAATCAATTATTTTCGCGGTATGATATCTTATTTGTTTTATTCACTTGTATACAAATGGGTTTTCTGGTTCCTTCTTAGGCTGTGCTTTGAAAGCAGGAGAGAATTGATTTTGTGTGATTCTCAATAGTTAATGTCTATTCAGTTCTTCAATGACGTGCTTTGAAATGATCAGCAATTGGGGGAAATACAATGCTGATGAACTTGCAAAGGTTTTCTTAAAATGTGCAGTGGTCAATGTTCTTTCTTTAGGCTCATCTGAAAATGAAATTATTAAACACCAATTGGGATTAATAAATGCTCAAAACAGATCAGAGGGGAAAAATGCTTTAGACTTCCTGGAGAAAATACAAAGCAGTACTGAGTTAGTCCCAACGGTTCAGCGTGTGACAAAAACATCGACATAGTACTGTACTAAAAATGGCCACTGTCCAGGACATTGGTAAGAAAATAAAGGAGAGCGAGTGAATGAGAATCTTGTCGTCATTAATAACGCGTCTGCCATGCTCGCTCCATCTCCCGCGGTGGATGGCTCTTCCGCGGTGTGTATCGCCTTGAGGGGAACAGCAGACAAGGACAAAGCTTGGTTTGCTGTTCCCCTGCGGACAGAGCTGGGTTTGCCGGAGAAGACAGATCTTGTAACACAGCATGCGAAATGACAAAATGATACCTTATCGGAGTGCCGCCCCACCTGTGCGCGTGTTGCCGTGTGAAATTGTGGGAAAGGGTCCCCACCCACCGCAAATATGTACAGCAACATGCTTTCATGGACCAGCGTGCTGTGGATGGCATGAGCTTGAAAAGTGAGCTCTGAGCTGCTGCTACGGTACCAGTGGAGTCGACTGCTGAGCGAAGACACTCTGCTGGGTGTCTGCACAGCTAGAAAAGCGGAAGGATTTGCTCAGTAGTCACCTCGCTCCACTGCGGATTCACAATTAGATTCAAGACAAGAGCTGCATCACAAGAATGCACTTTGATGATTTACGCTCCCAGAAATATATTCATTCAGAACTGTGTAAAGCACAGGTGTCAAAGTCAAGGCCCAGGGGCCAGATCTGGCCCGCCACGTCATTTTATGTGGCCCGTAAAAGCAATCAAACATGTCAAGTTCCATGATGCTTGCTAAATTCTGAACCAAAATTTTAAATTTTCATATGTAATCCACAATAACAGTCATTATTCTTGACTTCTGATTTTAAAACTGGTCAATTTGTTGTGCGCTATGTATGTCATATGTGGAGGTGTGATTCAACATTTATATGGTTTCCCAAAAATCACAAGGGCCCTCCAAGGGAAACCGTAACCACAATGTGGCCTGCGACAAAAATGAGTTTTTACAACCCTGGGGTAAAGGTTGGACTCTCTTGGCACTCTTTGTAGTGTTGTAGAACTGCACTTCACTATACCGAGAGCTGTTTCAAATAGTTTGCCCCACTCATAAAGTGATATAAGATAACCACAACATTTCCCGTGGGGAACTGCATCATTGCTATAAATCTGAAAAAATGAAATACTGACGGAAATAGCTTAATACGTCTCTGATGATTTCACCAAAAACCATGGTGTGTTGCCTGGGCTGGCTGATTGATACTTTGTTATTGGATTTCTGTGCTCATCACGGACTGTGAGCATCTCGCGTTCTTAAATGCGCGCCGGGGCGTGAGTATCGAGCCTCGAGGCGGATCCGTTGAGGAGCGAAACTTGAGGAACCACTGATGTGTCCTTTGCTTGATTCTACTGGGTTGCAGAAACGTCTCAACTACTGTATCGGAAAGTCTCACAACATCCAAAGCCTTTAGGCGGATCTCATCCACCGCCAGGGCAACTGTCAACCAGGAGATTTTTAACCACCTCAACGGCCACACGCCCAGAAATCGGAAAGCCAACCTCAGAATCCCCACACTCATGTTGGTGGAATTAAAGAGATCTATGAAATATTCTCCTCACTGACATCTGGAGTCGAGGAAGGCGGAAATGTGGCTTATATACCTATATATATATATATATATATATATATATATATATATATATATATATATATACTTTTTTTTTTTTTTTTACCTGGGAAAGGCAGAGCATATCGAAATAGATGGAAAAGGAGACAAATCAAGAAATAGCGAGTCCACTAACAAGGAATTCAAACTATTTTTCAGCTGAACTTAATTCATAGAGCACTCTAAATAAGTAAATTAAGCAGGAACAAAGTGCTCTGCATAAATACATCAATAATGTATTAAATATGAAAGATTAAAAACATGATAACAGGAATAAAAATGAAAAAAACTAAAACCCTTATTAACAAAATACTCTTGCAGCACTTTCCAAGTGACTTTAGGGGCCAACTTTACTTGGACATTGGTCTTTAGGATTCCAAAAGTGGCTGTTGGCAGTCTCGTGGGGTCTCTTCAGAAAATCAAATCGACAAATTTTCGTGACCTTTCCTTAACCATTGTTGTAATATGTCATCGGGTCAAGGAGATATGTAAAAAGGCTTCTCAGCATCGGAAAGGACAAAACTCTTTCCAGTTGAATTGACTCTCGTTTCCTTGTTCGACATTTCGTTGACATTTTAAATATTTACATCCATAATGACAATGACTTCAAAGATGTCATCCCTCACCCAATCATAATAAATATGAGAAAGAGGGCTAATGTGCATTTTAAACTCCAACCATACAACTTTGTGGAGTCTGCACTTTGCTTTTATTTGGATTCTTTACCCTATTTTCGACTCATCCTGAAAATTTGTGCTCTGAATGCCTAATGTCAAATGTTTGTATCGCCACCCGCTCCTTCCATTTCTTTCAGTATGACAAGATCTATGAAACCAGGGTCCAAATGCTCAGATCTCCTGTTTGCATCCGTGTTTGCACATTTGTGTTTGTCTGCCGGGCTAATGGATTTAGTGGAGAAGGTGTTGGGTATTTATTACCATGTGTAATTGAATGCAACGATTATCAGTGTTGTGTAATGTGATTTTAATGTGGCAGCAATGGGTATGTATAAAGCCTAATGACTTTGCCTCCAAGGAGAACAGCTCCCAATTTGAAAACAAATCATGCCCTTTATCAATGATCACAATATCCGGTTGGTTCGCCATTACCATCTTGTCAGTCTGGATCTGGAAGTCCCACAGGATCTTCGCTCGGTCATTCTCCACCACCTTGGGAGGTGTTTCCATTTTGACCTTGGGGTTTCCAGTCCGTACTGCACAGATGTTTCGGTAGACTATGCCAGCCACCTGGTTATGGCGTTCCATGTAGGCTTTCCCTGCCAGCATTTTACACCCTGCAGTTATGTGTTGGATCGTCTCAGGTGCCTCTTTGCACAACCTACACCTTGGGTCTTGTCTGGTGTGGTATATCTGGGCCTCAATGGCTCTGGTGCTCAGGGCCTGCTCCTGAGCAGCCAGGATGAGTGCCTCTGTGCTGTCCTTCAGGCCAGCCCTCTCTAGCCACTGATAGGACTTCTTGAGATCAGCCACTTCACTTATGGTCCGGTGGTACATCCCGTGTAGGGGCTTGTCCTCCCATGATGGTCCCTCTTCCAGCACCTCATCCTCTGTTCCCCATTGTCTGAGACATTCTCTGAGTACATCATCCGTTGGAGCCTTCTCCTTGATGTATTCATGGAGCTTGGATGTTTCATCCTGGACAGTGGCTCTCACACTCACTAGTCCCCGGCCTCCTTCCTTTCGGCTTGCGTACAGTCTCAGGGTGCTGGATTTGGGATGGAACCCTCCATGCATGGTTAGGAGCTTCGGTCTTAACATCCGTGGTCTGAATCTCTTCCTTTGGCCACCTGATTACTCCTGCAGGGTATCTGATCACTGGCAGGGCATAGCTGTTTATTGCCCGGTCTTATTCTTGCCATTGAGCTGGCTTCTTAGGACTTGCCTCACCCTCTGGAGGTATTTGGCCGTAGCCGCTTTCCTTGTTGCCAGTTCGAGGTTGCCATTGGCTTGTGGTATACCGAGGTACTTGTAGCTGTCCTCAATGTCTGCTATTGTTCCTTCAGGGAGTGAGACCCCTTCAGTGCGGACTACCTTTCCTCTCTTAGTCACCATCCGACTACATTTCTCAAGCCCGAATGACATCCCGATGTCGCTGCTGTAGATCCTGGTTGTGTGGATCAGGAGTCTATGTCCCTTTCGCTCTTAGCATACAGCTTTATGTCATCCATGTAGAGGAGGTGACTGATCGTAGCTCCATTTTTGAGGCAGTATCCGTAGCCTGTCTTGGTGATTACTTGGCTTAGGGGGTTCAGTCCTATGCAGAACAGCAGTGGGGAGAGTGCATCACCTTGGTATATGCCACATTTGATGGACACTTGGGTAAGTGGCTTGCCATTGGCTTCAAGTGTGGTTTTCCACATCCTCATCGAGTTCGCAACGAAGGCTCTTAGGGTCCTGTTCACCTTATACAACTCCAAGCATTCAGTGATCCATGTATGTGGCATCGAGTCGTAGGCTTTCTTGTAATCAATCCAGGCTGTGCACAGGTTGGTATGTCGGGACCTGCAGTCTTGTGCGACTGTTCTGTCAACCAGGAGCTGATGTTTGGCTCCTCTGGTATCTCTACCAATGCCCTTCTGTGCTTCGCTCATGTATTGATCCATGTGTCCACTTATCTTAGCCGCAATGATGCCTGACATGAGCTTCCATGTTGTGGAGAGACAGGTTATTGGCCGATAGTTGGATGGGACTGTACCCTTTGAGGGATCCTTCATGATCAGGATCGTTCGCCCTTCAGTTAGCCATCCTGGGTGACTAGACATCCTTCAGCAACTGGTTCATTTGTGTTGCTAGGCGCTCATGGAGTGCTTTGAGTTTCTTTAGCCAGTAGGTGTGTACCATGTCCGGGCCTGGTGCTGTCCAGTTTTTCATATCTGAGACTCTTTCCTGTATGTCTGCCACTGTTATGGTAACTGGGTTCTGCTCAGGAGGTTGCTGTGCTCTCTCTCAGGGTCACCAGCCATTGTGCACTGCTGTTATGTGCAACCTCCCTCTCCCATATTCCTTTCCAGTACCTTTCAGTTTCCAGTCTTGGTGGGTCAGCTCTGCTGTTAGGACCCTGCCACTGAGCGTACACTTTCGCAGGTTGTGTTGCGAACAGCCTGTTTATTCGCCTGCCCTCATTCTCTTTCGTGTACCTCTTTAGGCGACTGGACAAGGCTTGGAGCCTTTGTTTGGCAGTTTCGAGTGCTTCAGGTATGGTCATCTGGGTGTACCTCTCAGGAATCGGCCTTTTCATCACACCTCTCTGGGCCTCCGTCAATTGACTCACATCTTTCTGAGCCTCCTTGATCTTAGCCTCCAACCGTCTTTTCCATGGTGGGTAACGTGTCTCATAGTTGCTCTGATAGCCAAGGATTTCTAGGATCACTGATGCTGAAGCGTATATCAGCTCATTGGTTTCGGTGATCGTTGTGGTAGGAATCGCCCTCAGTGCTGCATTCACACTTTCCATGAGACTTTCAGGTGGTACTTCACATAGCCGTTGTAATCGGTTTCTAGGTTGCCCAGCTTTCATCCTCGCCATGATCTTAGCTTTCAGGTCAGTTGCTGCCTTGCTCAGCATTTCATTCATTGGGCTGGCCTCCCAATCTCATCATCTGCATTCATTGGGGCTTGCCTCCCAATCTCTGGTATGACCTCCTCCTCTGATCTGGCAGCCTGGGGCCCTTCACCATGGAACCTGCGTTGTACCTCATCAATCTCAAGTTGTGACAGCAATTGCCGTTTGTGGATGTTGGAACACTGAGTTACTAGTTGTTTCGTGGTCAACCGTGACTGTGGGTTTCGAAGTAACCATTCAGCCTGCATTCTCTGCATGTAACCCCTCTGACTAGGGTTGCTTGAGTAGTAGCATTCCAACAGAGCCATGTTATCGCATCTCGCCCATCTCCGCTTTGTTCCAGTAGCCCATTTTTCATCAAGGTGCTCCCCAGCACCTGACGCAGACCTTGTTTGGCCGGGCGACGTCTGAGCCGGCATGTCATTCATTTTATTGTCTCTCATCATTGTATGAGGTAGGCATTAGCGTGAAGGATCTTGCCCAAGGACCCACACTGGATGGTGTTATGTGCTCATTTTTGCCCCAAGCGGGATTCGAACCACCGCCTCCCGTATGCCAAACCGATGCCTTACCAACTGAGCTATCCAGCCGCCATATATATATATATATATATATATATATATATATATATATATATATATATATATATATATATATATATATATATATATATATATATATATATATATATATATATATATATATATATATATATATATATATATATATATATATATATATATATATATATATATATTTTTTTTTTTTTTATATATATTTTTTTTTTTTTTTTGTGTATCAATCTCTGTCTCATCAAAAACCTAAAAACCCAATCAGGAGCCCAGACCATCTCACTCTGAAAAGGTTTAAACTGCCATACTGGCGATACCATTAAGATCCGCAGAGCACCCAGGGCGAAAGGTACTCAAGGGGCGGACAAAGCCCAAATAAAGCTTTTAATGCGCTAGCTATCGATCCCTTCACTGAAATCAACTCAGGAGTATTGGCAGGACCAGAATCCCACTTTGAAGGGACTCCATAATGAAGCTGGTCAATGCTAAGCTGTAAGCAATCAATTCCGCGCATAACAGTTCATTACAAGGGAGGCCGCCATCGAGCAAAAAAAAAAAGGGGGGGAAAGAGAAACGGCTGAAGGCAAAAGTATTTAGGGGAGGGGCTGAAGAGAGAATATTCAGAGCGGCGTGTATAAAAATGAAAAACAGAGAAAAACGGGTGTATTTGTGTGTTAAAAAATTCATTTCTTACACTCTGGTTGTATGCGTATCCTAAGTGTTATGTATATAACATCTCAGTTTCTGCTGAATATAATGGCACCACAATAAATCAGCCAATTGCTGCCATTTGAGGATTTATCACCGCAAGCACCCGACCCCTATTTCAACACGCAAGCCTCTGGGGTTTGCTTTTTTTGATCGGTGGGTTCAAATGCGCCAAGGGAAAAAAAACAGCAACCTGGGAAAGGCAGAGCATATCGAAATAGATGGAAAAAAAGAAACAAATCAAGAAATAGCGAGTCCACTAACAAGGAAGTCAAACTATTTTTCAGCTGAACTTAATTCATAGAGCACTCAAAAATAAGTAAATTAAGCAGGAACAAAGTGCTCTGCATAAATACAATTACAAATAATGTATTAAATATGAAAAGATTAAAAAAATATGATAACAGGAATAAAAATGAAAAAAACAAAACCCTTATTAACAAAATACTCCTGCAGCACTTTCCAAGTGACTTTAGGGGCCAACTTCTACTCCTTACATTGGCCGTTTAGGATTCCAAAAGTGGCTCGTTGGCAGTCTCGTGGGGTCTCTTCAGAAAATCAAATCGACAAATCTTTACGTGACCTTTCCTTAACCATTGTTGTAATATGTCATCGGGTCAAGGAGATATGAAAAGGCGCCCTCCTCTCGAGCATCGGAAAGGACAAAACTCTTTCCAGTTGAATTCGACTCTGCGTTTCCTTGCCGGCGACACGTCGTTGACACATTTTAAATATTTACATCCATAATGACAATGACTTCAAAGATGTCATCCCCTCACCCAATCATAATAAATATGAGAAAGAGGGCTAATGTGCATTTTTAAAACTCCAACCATACAACTTTGTGGAGTCTGCACTTTGCTTTTATTTGGATTTTTTTTTTACCCTATTTTCGACTCATCCTGAAAATTTGTGCTCTGAATGCCTAATGTCAAATGTTTGTATCCAGCCACCCGCCTCCTTCCATTTCTTTCAGTATGACGGCGGTATCTATGAAACCAGGGGTCCAAATGCTCAGATCTCCTGTTTGCATCCGTGTTTGCACATTTGTGTTTGTCTGCCGGGCTAATGGATTTAGTGGAGAAGGTGTTGGGTATTTATTACCATGTGTAATTGAATGCAACGATTATCAGTGTTGTGTAATGTGATTTTAATGTGGCAGCAATGGGTATGTATAAAGCCTAATGACTTTGCCTCCAAGGGAGAACAGCTCCCAATTTGAAAACAAATCAAAATAAAAATGGAGCAAAATAGATCAGATTATGATTTTAATCTCTCTTTCTGCCTCTCTTCTCATGAGAACAGACTATTAAATTGCACGATGATGCTCTTTTCATTTAAGTGTCCCCTCATTAAGAAACGTGCCCTTCTTTTCATTAAAGTGGACATATCGAGGAATAACTCCGTTTGTGTTTATTCTGTACCCGTCCTTCCGTCCCTGCGGTGTTGTGCTTTTCTATTAAGCCAAAGATCAAGATGGCGTGCTCATTTTATAGAATCTGCGTTACGATTAGGCATTTCATTTGAACCAGCACAGATCTCAAAAGTACCGTATTTTTCACACTATACGGCGCTTCGGACTACAAGGCGCACCTTCAATGAATGGCCTACTTCAAAAATGTTTTTATCTATAGGGCGCACCGCATTCTAAGGTGCATAGTATAGAAGCTACAGTAGTGGCTGCGGTTACGTTATGCATCCACTAAATGGAGCTACGCTAAAGGCAATACAATACAATACAATACTGATACAGCTTTATTGATACAGCGCGTTCACAACCGCTGCGGCTGTAACAAAGCACCTTCCAAAATATTTAAAATACTTTGTACAAGAAATCAGAACGTTTATCCATATTGAAGGCGCATCGCACGCTGTCGGCTTTTGAGAAAATTGAATGCTTTCAGGTGCGCTTTATAGTGCGGAAAATACAGTACACAACATGAGGAGTTAGTCAAGATGTGTCCTCCAAAAACATGGATACCATTCAACGCTCAAATAGGAGCATGTGTATTTGTAACTCCCAACAAATCTACACGTGAATTTAAAGTTTCAGTTACGTTAAAAATCTTCTTACTCTATGCTGATTCCCTTTCGCTGATCTACAGTATTTTGAGGTAAAACAGAGATCATACGAACACATAACAAGAAATACAGACAAGTCCAAATACAGCCATGAAACATTTGAAGCGCAATACATTGACTACACATTTAAGGATACATGCACACACACACACACACACACACACACACACACACACACACACACACACACACACACACACACACTGGTTGAGTACAACCCCAAACTGCACACACACACACACACACACACACACACACACACACACTGGTTGAGTACAACCCCGAACTGCCCGCCATTACACACACACAGGCACTCAAGTAATCAAGCAGGACTTTCCATGACATGATTAGTTTTGCATTTGGCGTATCTGAGAAGAACAGTCTAGATTTTTGACGTGACTTGTTACATAACACGTGTATGTGACCTCAGGACCTGGCAGCCTCTCTGGTTTATTAGCACTGATAATAAGGAACAATTTACTCAGAATCGTTCTCTTTCTCTCTTTATAAAAATTATTTAAACAATGTAGATTACTTTTGGATTTCTTAAAAAAAAAAAAGGAAAACAATGAAACTCAACCTTTATCAATGTACTGAAACTTATAGCAGTTAACTTTGAACCACATTATTGCACAACCAAATATTCATGACGGAGCATTTGTGTGTGTGTGTGTGTGTGTGTGTGTGTGTGTGTGTGTGTGTGTGTGGAGTGTCCAACATGTTAATGTTGGCTGGTCCTGAATAAAAGAGAGAGAACAGATGGCGAAGCACCTGTGGGAGATAAGCATTTCCTGCTGGGGTTTCTAACCACCCCTACCACTGCTATGAGCTCCATATAAATAATGGCCATGTTTATTTCATGGGAGCATGTATATTTAACAACTGTGCATTACATACATGGGTATGATGTATGAATGCTGACAACAGTCCTTGACATTATATGCACAGTTACTCTTTGCCCCAGCAGTAAATCCTCGGCTTGAGTGTTCGAAACAAATAAAAAAATGAAAAAAACATGGCATCTATCCAGAGTAGGGGAGGGTGAAACAAGGTCAGACCTATTGTGTACTTCATCATTTGCTTTATACAAAATACAAATAGTACAAATCGGTAATCTCTTTGTCCCGGAATATTTCATGAGGATATGTATGGTATTTGTCATAAATGTCCGGAACCAGCAGTGTGGTCATTAACCCTTTCAGGGACGGCGGTTACTACAGTGGACAGCTTATCATGTTGTCAGGGTGCATGAAAGGGTTAAAGGGAAAATCATTCTTTCAAAATAGCATAGCAGCATTTCCATGAAGCCCTTCTTCAAATGACCATCCTATTGATCCCAACTACCGTATATTTCAAGTCCAAGCACTCGAAGCCACGCGTCACACATTCAGTGACTTCCCGTAGACGGTAATGTGGTTGCTTACGGCTCTCCCCGGGCCCAACGTGTGCCATGACGATTGGCTTTTGGATAAGAGTTCCTGACAGCTGCGCAACAATGCTAATGGCTGCTCTCCTGTAGGGAGCCAGCGTGTAATCAGCTCAGCTCTCGGCCGTTAAAACTTTACAGCGGTAATGTATGCAAACATGAATTCCATTTATTCCCAACTCGGTCCCAATAGACGGGCCTTAAACTTGCTCACTAACTTGCATCACAAACGCCTCTGTCGACACCTAATGCGTTTTTTATCACTCGTAATCCTGGTGTTGTACACTAATTAGATGGACCTGCCAACAAGCAAATTCACCCCCATTATTTTGGTGAATCACGCTCCTTGTCTTACCCGTTTCCATCTCTCAGTTTATTAAAATTCCTGATTTGCGTTTTGTACTTTGAATATGATAAGAGGAGTTGAACTCCAAACCGGGGCTGGCCAACGAGTAGCTCAGGAACTGAATGGGATATTTTGGCCTTTACCAAACTACACTTCTGGAAAAAACAAATGATGGATATACATTTCTGACAATTCCAGTAAACAGGTTTTGTGATGCAAAATTAAATGTCTCTGTGTGATTGGTTGCAAAACATTCAGACATATCGCTACACAGTCAATTTCGTAGAGAAGATTTTACGCTAAAAAGACCATCTTTGGTCCGGGTCAAAGCAAAGTAAGAGTAAAATAATCAGAGTAATGTTTACATATGGGCCGATAAGAACCTTGGGGGGGGGGGTATTTTAACTTGTCCATCATTGTTATGGCTAAAGTTGACTTGGAAAGTTCCCGTTTGAACAGACGTATAAAATCAATAAACGGTGATGGTGGTGGATCGTACAGTGTCTCCTTTGTCCTGATTTTATGAACTGTGAGAATTTCTGTTGCAGTGATGAGGGAATACCAAACACCTAAATTAAGAGGCTGTTTTTTGTTTTGTTTTGTTTTTTCCCCTGATCTTAGTTGTTAATGGTTCTGCTGTGGCTACCCGAGGCATTGAAACCATGCCCAATTAGGCACAAGTGTCTTGCTACAGTGTCCACAAAGCAAATGGTGCATTGTTCAGTAAGGGTCACAACACTCCCGACAACCACAAAGGGCTAAAAATAATATCGCCTGCAACAAGGTACCTTACGGCCAGGTTTGAACGACACGTTCAATTGATTCAAAGGATATTTCGTTTGGGGGGAAAAAACAAATCGCCAAGAAGGAGCTTGGTTCGGACTGAAATACGGGGCTGCTTCACTTCCTGACCTTGGAGATACTTTGGATGTCAGGATGTCTCCCGCATGCTCATTGACATTCCGCATGCACCTCCAACAACATACATATGAAATGTGATGAGAATAGAGAAATACACAATATCGATATCGGAATGAGGCCTCGATGCATCCATTTGTATGCTCAGCTATCAGTCTATTGGGTGGAGACAGAATTAATGGTCTCTACACTGCAGTACCCGGCATAAACAGCTCATAATTTCACGGGATACAGTTACTAAAAAAGACCATGCCACAATCCTCCATGAAACGGAATTCATAGGGTCAAATAAGATCAGTTCAAAGGGAATTCTTAAAGGATCGAATTTTGGGGCAGAACAGCAGTCGATTGACATTTTCAAATTCTATTCTAATCGGTAATTTTGACTGTGTAACGTTTAATCGGTTATGTCGTGTCAGAACCAGGGTTGCACACAGTTTGCAGGGTACAAAGTAAAATGATGTATTTGAGGATCAGCCACTGACAACTCAAAACGGCAAAGTTCTGGAAACAAGGCGAGGACTGGTTAGGTCGGTGGCGAGATGCTAGAGTGCACACACAAGGACGGAACACACCGGCACTGGACAAATGGAGACAAGGACCATTTCAACACAAGGTAATTGCCAACAGGTGGAAACAATCAAGGCGGGGCTGACAATCACACTTGCACAGGTGACCTGACACGAGAGGAGAGTCGTTCTTTCAAAATAAAACAGGAAGTGACCAGACAAACACAAACAACCCTCACCGCGGTGGGACATGTAGAAATGTTTCCGGCAGTTTGGGTTTCCCACCTATTCATTTTGAATGGCGTGCAAAGGTAACAAATAGCCGGTGCTGTTTTATATAATCCATTGTAACATCTTTAAATTTGTTGAGATATTCCAGTGGAAGATCTTGTGTGGCAAATACTGCAGGTGACGCATTCGGAAGCCTGACGCAGAATTTCAAACTAATAGAAGACATCCATCTTCACACATGTGAATTTACAGAGTGACTTGTGCGACTCGGCGGCAGATCAGAATTGGAATCCAAATGTCTTGACATTTAATTGCCACCTGTAGGTCACTGACTTAGCCGTCCCGAACGCGGCAGTGGATCAGCTTATTAGAGAGCTGACGGATTCGCAGACGCTCTCTCGCAAGAGTTCGCTCTCTCGCTCGAGTTCTCTCTCTCTCTCTCTCTCTCTCTCTCTCTCATGGCTGCCAATGTCTTTGTGAGGTGACCATGAGGGAGTGACGAAAGGGTCAATCATCAGTATTAAAGATGTTATATGCTGGGCGTGATTGCAAAAATGATTGCTCTGTCAATATTATACTTGAGCACATGAATCAGAGATGCCAAGGTTGGTGACAGAAAAGAAAAGCAACACAAACACTGTTGACATCCCGGGGAACAAAGAAACACCGTGACAGTGTACAACTGCCTGACATTCAAAGTGCATTTTAATACCGTCATTAAAAGCCAACGGTAAATTAACTTAAGTTTGTGGGTCATGCCAGAATTGGTGGAAATTATTCGTAAATCATTAATTGTTTAATTCCTAATACATTGGTACCTCTACTAAGTTAATTGGTTCTGGAAGAAATTTCTTAACTAGAAATTTATGTAAGTAGAGACACGTTTCCCATGTAAATGCCCTAATCCGTTCCAAGCCCTAACGAAAATTCAGACAGAGTTGTGCATAATGTAAAAAACAAAGAATAAAGAATAAAAATGATGCTCATTTAACTTTTAACTGCGTCCTCATCGTTTTTTGCCCTCTTTAGTTCATGTTCTCTCTCAGAAGTGGTTTTTGCCTGGCATTTTGTAAGGACATCTGCTTTTGTCAGCTTTTAACAATCCTTCGAAAATGTCCAAGGCAAACATCAGCAGAGTGAGCGATCGCCAACTTTTTTTCTGGGTGATTCACATTTATGTAAAACTATCGGAGCAAAAGACAAAAGACCCAGCAAAGACAGAGATCTATCTATCTATACACATCGACACATACAGTTGAAGTCCCTCTTATCCAATGGGATGCCAAGAAGATGCTAAGTTATAGCCAATGGCAGAGCAGCTATAAGTATGTTGCGTTCAGGAAGGGCATTTCGTAACTTGAAAATTTCGTATGAAGTGGCGTCCGTACGTAGAGGTACCACTGTATATATTATGTATTTTGGAAAATGATGATCATTTTGTCTGCACCAGGTACTTAAACAGCCACTTCACTGCCACAAAAAAGTGCTAAAAGAATGATTGGAAATTGTCAGATTCCAAACTGACAAGAAAGATTAAAACAGTATGCCATCATAATGTTTTACAATAACCGAGCCCTTGAGGTACCTTCATTTTTATTCTCTAGCAAATGTCTTTCATCTGAGATTTTATCATGCATTGCTATATTTCCGACTCAAAACATTGCCAACGATTTTTCGTGTCGGACAAAGCTGTGCCTCTTGGAGATGAAGCAAGTGTCATTAACGCTCCTCGGATGGGCCACACAGTGAATATTCCCCAGAGGAAATTGAACATTGTCATGGCTAGATTAGCTCTGTAATAGTGAGACACATAGCTTCAATAGAGGTCAGCAGCTAAAATGTCAGGGAAATGAAGTAGGGGAAGGAGGTATGAAATGAATTTCATACCTCTTCGAGTGCACTCAACGGCTTTATGCAAAGTGGAGCCAAAACAGAAGCAACTTTGGAAGCACGGATGTGATCACGTGACATTGTTACATGGCTTTCATGACGATTTAAATGATCCTAAACTGAATTTACTGGGGCAAGATAGCTTAAAGTTGCTGACATATAACATGGCTCTCATGACCGGGCGACACATTCAATTCAAATATTACACGTGGAATGAACGCGGGTGGAAAAACACACCAGCACATTAGTGTGGCATTTTTCACATTTTGGAATGAGTCCAACGCTAGGCCACGTTGAGCCCCGCCCTGCGGCGTGAGGCCCTTTGTGTTAAGCCCCCATCTTCCAGGACACATGAAAGCGTCCGTGCTGTGTTAAACGCTGAAATTAAATGGTGGTTATTGGGAGTCAGAAATACAAAAGAGGATGTAAAATAAAATGGACGATGGGTCTTGAAGATAAAACCGGGCATGAACACACCTTTGCACGCCACAGAGTACATGATGAAACAATGACGGAACACAGACGTGGATGGCATATTCGGTCCGCTGCCGCTGGAGCATTCAAGTTTGGTTTTGACTATGAGGAAGACTCAAATCAAGGTTGACTATTTCAATCAGGCTCTTGCCAGGTGAATACATGTTTACTTACATACAAATATTTACTAGCAAGACATGATTTAAAGTGAGCCTGTTTCAATGGGGCACTAGATTAAAAAATAAATTGACATTTAATGTCCAGCCATCTGTAACATTGAACATGTTTTGCAGCTTCGGGCTAGTTAGACATTAACGCAGCGTCAATGTCAGACGTCTCTTGCATGCCATTTAGTGGTCACAAAAAGTTGACAGCTGAGCAACAGTAAATCTGTGAAAAGTCTGTGTGAACAGATTCCATGTCCTTGAGTACTGTGCACCTTGAGAAGTAGTCATGCTTTTTATTAGGAAATATGAAATTGTCTGTGATAGCTTTGCCTTTCTCTATCTGACCTTTATAAATTCAAATGATGTGAGGTAATATTATACCGCACGTAGCATGATCACAATGATGAAATTCCTTCGGCGTACAGTATGAAGACAAAATATTCTCTGTGACGGGGTAAAATCACCCTTATTAGAAAAACACTCATCGGGTCGCTGCGTTGAGCTGATTTGTTATTCACCTTAGCAACGACCGCGGGTCAACCACCCCAAAAATACATAATTTGTTCGACAGTCTATACTGACCCTGGTGAGATGCGATATACATTTTGACTGTGGAATATTATGGAATAAGCGACGGAGATGTGCCGTCCGGATTATTTCTGACCCGTATTTTGAACATACATTAGGTCCCCCCCACCATATATATATATATATATATGTGTGTGTGTGTGTGTGTGTGTGTGTGTGTGTGTGTGTGTGTGTGTCTGTGTGTGTGTCAATCATGAATGCAGTTTGCAGTCATGTAAAAGTGAAAGTGTACTGCGCCATGACATGAGTTTCATGTTATTCATACCGCTCAGTCAGCAAAATGTTTGCTCTTGCCGTTTTTGAAAACTGCACATTTATTGCTGAAGCCAGCGCTCGTATCGGATATCATTATATTGTGCCGGCTGCCATATGCTTTTTCATCAATGACGTCTTGCAACAATCATGGAATGACGCGTTTTTTTTTTTAAGGCTGATACTTGATGATACCCTACTGCATATAAGCGATACAAACGTCATGAAAATTGCAAAGCAGTGGAATGAGCAAACAGTAGGTGGCAAACGGTAAAGCATTTCTGTCCTCCCTCTATCTAATTCATTTACTGCAGAGTCTGGTTTTCTGGCAGTGTGGTCAGAGATAATGTTAATCTTGGTCAGCAGCGGTGCGGAGCCATGCAGTTCCACACAACACAACGGATCGGGATGATAACATAAATATAGTCAGAGGCAGACACAGTGGATTTATCTGCGGTGAGAAAAGTTTGCGAGTGGCCATGTGTGAAAGTACATTTCTTGTCCGCAAAGCCGATTCTATTGAATAGCATATCTGACACTAAATGGACGGAACCCAGGAAAGATAATTTTCCGTTAAAAGTTCATCCTCCTCACATCACATAAACACGTCATTAACGGCTTCCTGGTGTGAATGAAGGACAAACACGGTCGACGTGAGCGAGTACAAGATGACAGGTGATGCTTACTACTGTGTTAAAGAGTCAATAAACGTCCCTCTGAGGCTTCTTTGTTTTTTTTTGTTTTGGTTTTTTTTTTCATTCCGGACAGGGATCGTTCACGTTTCTAATTGACAACTCATCAGACCCCCTGCGACTACGACTTCATTATATCTGCAGAGATTACCCAAAAAAATACAAAAATTAATGAGAATATCGGATGGATATGGCAAACTTAGCATTCATTTACATTAAAGAGGCAAACTCACTTGGCCAGAAGCATCTCAGTCATGACTTTAATCTACAAGAACTTCTAATTTAACGCCATCGTTCATTCGGTGTTACTATTCTTTATGACCTTGTATATTTATTTATCGCTTTTAAGCTTCCAAATCTGCTTGATGAGCATTTATTCTTCACGTTGATGTTTTTTTTTTTCTAAATAAATGATTTGATCATTCTTGGACAAGGTAAGCAGTGTTGGATTCCAAGCTCATCACTCTCCAACTCCTTCTCCTCCGACAGGTATAGTTTTCATTACAGTAGTCAATCTGGACCCAGCGGACAGCTCCTTTGCAGCACACTGCACCTCAATATAATCCTTTTAATTAAAGCCCCCCCACCCTCCCGACCCCCCGCCCCGCCACCACTGCCGCCTCTGCCCTTTCTCTCACATGGAACCAGCCTTTTGTTCACCCAGGCACTCACCCGCTCGCTTCATGTCAAACTACGCTCTTGCCATTTGAAAAGAGGAGACGTCACCTTTGTCTCTAACCTTTCATGTGGCTTTAATCTCTGGCGCAATATTGCAGACAGTGTTTGGTGTGTGCGTGCGTGCGCGTGTGTAGGTGTGTGTTTATGAGGTTCATCCAGTTTGGGGCTCATCAGGGTTAAATCAGTCTTCAAAAGAGCTTGATTGCCTGTGATTGGGTACTGATAAGAGGCCAAAGGGCGGGGTGGCATTTAGGCTGATCCGTGCTGTAAATTCTTGATATTGATTTGCCATTATGAAAGACCTTCCCACCTGTTATTCTTCTTGGGTGTTCTTCTTTGAATAGAAGACATCATTTCCAATCACGTTGATTCAAGTCACTTCTCACACTTTCCAGTCATTCATCCTTCGCCTGTCCTGTAAAGAGCATAAAATACAGTGTGGTTATTGTTTGGGTCATGGGTCTCATCCAATTTGAACACCTTAGCACTGAAATAAAATGTGCATTCTTGTTGTCAGAATGAAGCGTGTAACTATAGTTCCAAGCAAGCAATATGTAAATGTCTACCGTCAGCCTTTGCTTTGTATTTGCAGATATTGGTTTTGTCATTTATGTCGCCATATCGTGGCAGTCACTTTGTGCAGAAGCACAGGAATTTTGTTGTTGACGTGCGTTTTGTTTGTCTGTTTATTAAGTGTTTTTTTTTTCCTGGGGTTCGTCAAATGTAAGCACGATGACCCAAAACAACCAAAGAAAAACTTTCAGGTAGGCTTGCAAAATCGTATCAGGGATGTTCGATAACACTTTTTTCAGATTGATACCGATACTAACTACCGATATCAGTAGTTGTTTTGGGATATAATATGTTTACACAATGACAAATAATTGCGGCTAAGATGTTTTCTTTCTTTCTGACTCTTTTGGTCTCACAAGGGTTAGTTAATCCAATCAGTCAATCGATCAAGTTGAATCCAGATCTTGTCTTTGGACGTTTTACTGAAGGACAGCGTGAAACAAAACAAACCAATATTAAATAAAAGTACAAAAATATAGGCTACATGTGAGTATAGTGTGTTGAAACGTGCTCAATTTTATTTTGTGGCTGCACAAAATAAAATGTTTTGGATACAGACACATTTTTAAGTTGGCTGTATTTTCCCCTCAAAAAAATTGATCTGGAGCCAGATGCTTCACATACTATCGAATTCTGTCAGCCATGTCATTTACTTCCCGATAGTGGAGTGGCCACAAGATGGCTCCTTAAGGTATCAGTGGCTGCATGGCAACCTTCATGACTACCCAGTATTGACACATGGTATCGGTACTCACCCGTGGATAGATATAGATACTAAATTGTAATTTAGCAAATATGCAGCTAGAACTACCGCAAAAGCACCAATCGGAAAATACAGTCAAGTCTCCCGAGCCAGAAAAGTGCCTTCTTCATATCCAGCTGCTTTGAAAACTCTAGCAGTGACACCTTGCCGACGTTCCACACCTGACATGAACCTGCGAGCCTTTTTTTTTATACCGTCGAGCTTTAACCATCAGCACACTTAAATGTTCCTCCCGCTTCTCTGCATCTGTTTGTCTGTTTCACAACCACCAACGGGGCTTTCTGCTGCTCTCATCATTTCTTTCAAACGATCCCAGCTCGGCTGTAGTCTTCTCACATTCTTCTCATGACTCCCTGATTGATAAGAAAGCCTCCTTTCGCCCACCCTTCGCCCATCTTTGCCCTTGACCCATCTCCAGCCACAATTCATCTGGGTTTTTAAAAGTCACATAGGCACGCTTGGATTGTCGGCCGTTTCAAGCAGGGGGCGTTATCAATCTCTTTGCAGAAAATCTCTCCTCTCCACTCCCCAGCCCCCGACCCTGAGGATTTTATGCATGCGTGCCGGGTTTTGAGAGTGAGTGCACCCAGTCCCAAGCAGACAGGGCACTTATTCACTCAACTCTCCAAGTGTGTCTCTAGTTGGAGACCATTGCTTTAACGGTCTTGGCCTCTGTCCGTCTTCCACCCCCATCTCCCTCTCTGTCGCATCGTTCACATTTTTCCCAAAGTTAGCATGCGCAACAAGCAGCCAGAGCTTCTGCCCTTTGACGGGCATACTGTGGGGAATAAGATGAGTGAGAACAGAAGACGATGAAGGGGATGGAAGTAACAAGTCGGCGTGGCGCCCTTGAAGGGTCAACTCTCTTTCTGACTCCGCCTCCCCGGGAAATGCGCCGTTGAGCCGAATGACCATGACTGGGTGAGAGGTGGAAGCCGGTTGCGATGCGGCTGAGGGGACACCGTCACAGCAGCCGGGCACGCGCGTGCGCATGGAATCAAAGACAAAATTCCCGATATAGGTCAAGCGAGGGATCACGGCAACGTGCGCGTGTTTTAACCTTGCGTGTCATTCACCAACCGCGACGCCCTTCCTTCCTTGTTGTGTCTCATTGTGCTGTGATCGATTGAGGGAGACAACTGGTTATTCACGAGCACCAACGCGGGTCAATATGATCCCCCCTATCTGCCTTCAATGGGTGTCGGTTTTATTCTCTCATTAAATGGGATTCGACACCGCCACCCCGTCCGCATTTAGTCGTATCTCTCCATGACAACCAATTAATGCATGTTCAGACACCCTCAGGCAATGCCCCCTAAAATAACCCACACAAAGGGGGCGGGGGGGCATTCACTTAAACGCCGGATTTGCGACACTGCCTTTCGCCGACCCTCCCGCCATGTAAAGGGTTAACTTCCTGTGGCCACATTTTCATTTCCTGTAGTGAGCTGTTCATATTGGTTGGAGGTGTTTATGTGGAACTCTCTTTCTCTGTTTATTACACCGCCAATGACAGATCAGGCTCTCCGACCCCGCTGGCTAGCTTTAAATAAAAGGAGTTTATTCCAATGCACGGGCACCACTGTAGACCGCCGACATGAGTGCCAGGGAGGCAAAAGGCCAGTTAAGGGAAATTATATTCCCAAACAAGATTTAACAATAAACGCGTGAGTGGGACAGATAAACAAAAGGTACTGTAGCTCCTCTTATTGCTTTTCGGCAGGGTATGAAAAGGCTCTGGGGATTCTGCATGTTCTTGTGTTTTCCGGTCCCACCGAATATGATTACACACTCTGGGCATATCTTTTTCGTGACTCACATACTGTGTTGTCACAGATGCAATCAATTCTACCTGTTATGCACTGTGGGTAAATTTCTAGTTTTTGAAACCGCCAAAGTGATGTTTTTTTTAAACTGGATTTAACTCTCATACATGTTTTTTGTTTTGGTTGTTTTTTGTCATGTGGAATAAGTACTCTCGCAAGAAAACATGACAGCTTCTCACAGGAGGACGGCCTGAACCAAGATTCGAGCCCAGAACCCTTTTGACTGTGAAGCAGACATGTTAGCCACTATGTGACAACGCTAGCCAAATGCGGATCACGGTTCCTGACGTTACAACAACACTAAAAAACAGGGCACAATGTAGTTGTGTGTATCGAAAGTAAGTGCAAGTGTTTACACATCCTAAATACTACAACCTCGAAATACAAAAAATATATACGGTGTGTATTTCACCATTTGACAGAGCAGTTCATGAGCCCGCTGAGCAGTGATCATTCAAAAAGAAAACAAAAACAACGTAAAAGAGGACTCGATTGTTTTGTATAATGAACACAAATGTCATGTTCAAAGCCTCATGACACCCCACACAACCAACTTCACCCTTTGCTTTGTCTGATTACGTCTCTATTTGACACTTCTAAAATAAACTACTAAAAAAAGAAAATGCTTTTTGGACATTGTATAATGCAGGGAAAAGAAAAGCAATGAAAGGAATATTGGGAAGCCGGTTCCCTTTCAGGCAGCCATTATGTCAGGCACTTGTGAGCATACTCCATGCAGGCCAGCAGTCCATCGGGGGGCGTTGTTATCTCCACGCAAAGCCGTTTCACTCCTCGTGTTCCCCCCAAAGAGGCAATGTTGCGTACATCAGAAAGAGCCCTCGCCTCATTAAGCCATTGATATTCTGTGATGCGGGCGCCCTGCTGAACGCCATATAGGGACAATAGTGCCAGCGGAAGAACACAGTGTGTGTTTTATGAGGAAATTCTCTGAATACTTGGAGGGGGGGAGGCATCATCATGTGGACATGGGCGATGTGTCCTACACGCTGGTGTGTACCGTATGAATTGTACTTGCGTGATTAGTGTGCTCCAAAGTGGAGGAGACAGTAAGTGTGTATGTGTTTGAAAGGGGGACTTAGCATCACAGCCACAGCCTTGGGCAACCCCTCTGTTATAAATACAGCGTTCTAATGGTGACTTTATGATGTTGCCTGTGTGAGACTACAGTCCCCTTGGAAACACTTCCCCACAGCCCCTCTCCTCCCTCATCTACCTTCCCCCCTTCTCCCTGACTATATTCTCCCATTTCCCCTCATTGAGAATTTACAGCCTGACTGTATAAGTCGGGACCTGTAAATTATTCCCCTCTCTCCTGAATTATTTATACGTAGGGTCCGTGACACCGGCAGTAGATGAGGACCCTGGTTAAGGAGATAAAAGGTGAGGCCTAATTGACCGTGTTGGCAAGGGGAATGGAGAAATATTTGGGATAAGTTTGGCCGGGCCACATGCAGGCGATTTTACGACATGCAGAGGTGATATCTGCAAGTCTGTTTTTTTTATCGTCTGTAATAGAGACGTATAGTGGTGCTTGTGTGCACGCATTTGCGCGTGCTGCACAGTGTAAGTGAGCAAATAGAACCGGCGTTAATTAAGGGGCTACAGGTGTGTCAGCAGCATTGCCGAAGAAGAGTAATTTGCTTCATATTATACTCCGCCAAACTAAGTACAGAACATTATATATAATGCAATTATCTAATTCATCTGCAACATCTCACCCAATGACATATCGATCTTACCGGCGATCCCTTGGACTAATGTAACCACTTCCTACATATTGCACAGTTGAAAAAGATAAACGGTGTTAAGAGCGAGCCGTTATACACTGCACTCTAAAAGTCAAAGGGGACGGACAGACAACGACATGGGCTTTTGATGATCTCCCGCCTGCGGTCCTAATAGCTCCGCAGCTTCCACGGCAACGACTATATTTCCAACCTGTATATACACCGTATTAACCTGTGACATGGCTTGATTGCATTGACCACCGGCATGTGACCTTTCCCATTCGGATGACCTCCAAGTTTCTTTACAACTAGAGCTCCCGGCTCGGGACCGGGGCCGCTTTAGTGTTACAGTATCTAGTAGAGAGACTGAGGGACAAGGGCGAAGCTACAGGAGGAGAGAGGTAAGCAGGAGGATATCTGCAACACTAATAGATGGTTATCTCGCCCCCCCCACCCACCTCTCACCATTGGCCTGCAAGAACACCAGGAGCGGCATGTCCACCGAGATAAATAAAAGAAGCCTTCAGATCGATTCTTCCCCACCCCTCTGGTTTTCAAGAGGCCTTACTGTGACCTTTCCGCCAGATAAGGTATCCGCGAAGGTCAAACCCCTCCCTCGCCCATTCCTCTCAGGCAAGCTATTGGTGGGTGGTGGAGAATCAGAATGTTGAAATTTGTTCTTAAAGTGCATTCCACCCACCACCCCACCTCTGGAGGGTCCCACTGGAAAACTGACAAAATCACAACAGCGGTTTGATGAAACGACGTCTGTCAGATTGACCTTTTCTGAAATGCATCAGGGGGTCAAAAGTTGGCATATTCTCCCCCTCTTCGCCCCCCTCGCCCCAACACACACACACACACACACACACACAGTTGTGAGGTAAGTGATGCCACATCCCAGGCGTCACCGTCTTATTTGTGTCAAGTGACAGCAAGGGAGCAATCGAAAGAGCAGCGGTGCCGGGATTAGGTCTCTGTTATTCTTCTGTTGAGAAAGGTTATAGGAACAATCCTTGGGAATTGAGATCTACTTTCTGCCATCACGACCGGACGTTGCAAGCCAGTGTGGCCTAAGGAGCAAATCACTAAGAGAGAAGACAAGGTACCACCGATGTCATTTTTAGTTCACGTGTGTATCGTTCGTTACCTGATGGAATGCATACATTCCGCGAGACAGCTGGCATCGTTAAATGCGTCAAGATCTGGTTTGTGGTTTCTTTGTTTGTTAGTTTTTTTCGGTAAAGCTCAATAGAAGATGCTTGGCAGGTGCTGTTCAGTCATCCTGAAGATAAAATATTGATGGCTGTGAGTTTCAGTGGGCATTGTCATTCCTTTGGAAATCATGAAAAGTCGACGAAATGGAAGTCATCTTCTCATGACTCCCTGTCATCTTTGAACCAAAACCCAAATATGCACTTATACAAAAACTCAAAACACAATCTGCTCAAGGGTGCTGACGTTAAAATTTGGATTGCCATTTTGTCGTGGAAAAAGAATCAATCCGATTATGGATGATAACTGACACTTTAGCAACCTAAGCAGTGAGGATGTTGAGCTGGTTTGTATGCTGCACTTATATCGGTATGCTACAAAATGAATTTCCATCCATCCATCCACTTTCTGATCCACTTGTACATTGGGCTACTTTAGAAGAAACGATATTTCCCCCTCAAAATGAAGAGCTTTATCTCTCAGTAAAAAATTTTTGTTTTCTTTTTTTAGCTTATTGTTGTCAAGTTTGTTTGAAGGAGGACAGGATGTTCTGCGCCATGTGTGCTTTATAACCTTGGCTCAAATGAAGAAAGATATAAGCAGGTCCAGATTAGGTCTTATCTTGAGTAAAGGTGCTGCGTGGTGTCAGGTGCAAAGACCATTTTTTTTTTTTTTTTTAGATGGGAGAGGACACCTTTAATTCCCCGTGTGCCCCTGTGAAGAGCGTATCCCTCAATGTCTTATCTGGCCATCATCTCTCTTCTCCGGGAGCAAAGAGCCTAGACATATCGGCGAGATAGCACTGCAGCTACACATCACAAGCTTGCAATTCTCATCAAATAAGCCTACTGGAGACTGTATCTGGGATGACAAATTCAAGGAAAACTGTTTTGAAAGATCTCATTTTAAATGGCACTCTTCTGCAATTGCAGGATGCGTCACGTTAACGTTGCTCCACAGGTTGCTGATGTAATTGCAGACGGCAATGTTCAAGACATACTGTACTGGATGTCGATAATCACTGACACGATGTTCATTAGCCGAGTAGCTTCAGTATCACAGAAGTACTCTTAACTTGTAACAAGATCAGCCAACATGCACAGCGGCGGCTCATCAATAGCAGGCACTAGGGCGCCGCCCTCCCGCCCAGGTAGCCATTCGGTCACCTTGAAAGAAATTTTATAGTCCATTCATCCATCCATTCATCCTCACAAGGGTCACAGAGCGTGCGTCTTCGGGCAGTAGGAGGGGGACACCCTGAACCAGTTGCCAGCTGATATATTTAATAAACACTTCACTTCTTCCTTGTCATTTTTGTTCTAAAAGGTGTTTTGCGTTTCTATATCAGGTACCCCCCGAGTGTCGTCATGACCACAAGAATTGGAATTAATTTGTTTAACTAGGAACTTTAATATGTCTTCCTCTGCACAACGCATCAAATAAATGTCCTGTCATTTCCACTTTATCTCACTCTCACACTTGTCAGCTGCTAGACTTGTTTAGGGGTTAGGACACCAACTTAATTCCACGATGAGACAAGCAACCTTTTTTCCCCGTCAGTTGTCTTCTGGGGCAAAGTAATAGAATTCCCCCTTGGTGTCCCTGGCATTATTCATCGCGTGTGTCGAGATGCTGGAGTTCCGTCTCTTCGGGAACAGCTGCAAAACGTATCATTTTTTAAATTATTTTAAGAAATGCCAAGCCGTGAGTGTATTTTGTGAGCAAAAGCGTTGTTGCGACAAACTAGACTTCCTGTCCTTGGGGATCCCCCTCGAGACAAACACTGGCTATGCCAAGACGAATAGCAACAACCCCGCTAATGCAGTTTTTGTTTTTTGTTTTTTAAATATATCATATGTCTCCTTTGAATACATTCTTTCCGGAACTTCCAGAACGCTATCTAACATTCACTCGGATGTTAGTCTCAAGCCACAAGAATTTGTCCCTTTTCGGTTTGAGCTCAAATTCAAATTTCCCTGGCTAACTGCTATCAGATAACAACAACCACAATAACAGGAGAGGATCACGTGACCTTCAAATATACTACGCTACTGTTGGCATATTCTCTAAAGGTTCAAGATCATGAAATGCAATTCCGAGTGCATGTACCATATTTTCCGCACTATAAAGCCTACCTGAAAGCATTTGATTTTCTCAAAAGCTGACAGTGTGCCTTATAATTCTATGCGCCTTATGTATGGATTAATATTCAGATTTTTGGGATGTAGTATTTTAAATGTTCTGTATAGCGCTTTGTTACAGCTGCAGCGGTTGTGCAAGTGCTAAATAAAGCTGTATGGTAATTGTACTCCCTTTAGTGTCGCGCCATCTAGTGGATGCATAATGCAACCGCACCCACTATTGTAGCTTCTATTCTAAGCGCCTTATAATGCAGTGCGCCTGAAACAGGTATACAACATTTTTTTAAAATAGGCCATTTATTGAAGGTGTGCCTTATACTCTAAAGCGCCTTATAGTGCTGAAAATACGGTATACAATCACGTGACTAATATCAGATCGGTTATTACTTAGCCCAAAAATGACCTGGTGAAGATTCAGGTGCAGTTAAGATGTCTTTTAAGATCGTTGCCTGACTTGAGTTCATATAGAAATATTGAGGTCACTCTTTTTCTTTCAGTCACCTCAAATAGTGAAATGAGTCATCAGAAGATTGACATCAAGCATTGCCAAAAGGCCAGACAATTCAAGAAATAGAAGAAGGGGGTGGATGGGGAGGAGGAGTTAAACGGAATGAGATGCTCGCTCGAGTTGGTTTGTGTCAAACCTCAGCCTTAGACGCAACCCTGGGAACGAGGTGGGTTTTTTTTTTTTAAGAAGAAGATGGAAAGGGGAGGAAGGGGGGGAGGTGAGAAATCAATATTTTTGAGACATGGCCACTCAAGTGGTTGCCAATGACAGCAAGAATCATGAAAAGATATGGCAGCAGGGCAAGGGGAAGAAATGAAAAAGATAAGAGGAGAACAGTTAAGTAAATGACATTTGAAGCTATTTCCTCCAGGGTCTTGCCTTGTGTCGAGACTCCAGGACTCAGTAGAGTTATGGGAAGAGTTCAAATTCTATTAGCTCTGAAAGGAAATTTAAGTTCTCTGTCTCCAGAGGAAGACTTGAACAGAGACACACACTTGCCCGATTGTCCGGTAAATGACGATGAGAGTACAACCCAAAAGCAACTCAGAAGGTTGACCCTGAATAGTTGCTGTCAACATGCTTTAAAGTAGGTTGAAGACAGCAAAGATCAAAGATCATCTTGTATATTTTCGTTCCGTTTTGCATCACTGGTTTCGGATTTCGTTATATCTTTTCATGTTTGTCCATTGGTCGCAGTGGTAGGATGTGATCATCGCAGTTTAAATAGTGGTTGTCAGGAAGCCATTCGACAAGAGATGTTGCTGTCACAGATCAACAATTCAAGCGGAAATTGTACATATATGTATTTGTATGTTGTTTATTATTTATTTATTTTTGGGAATGCAATCTGCTTCCGTCGTTTCTCAATTCCCAACTGAATAAAGCTGAAGGTATGCATCAAAACACGAACCTGTTGTTCCCTTTGAAGATTCCTCCGGCCATTTTCATGCCAATGGGGTCTTCTGACTTTGATGGAACAAGTGAATTTGGGGCTGTTCCATTTGCAACACAGAGATCGAATATTTTCCTGAGACCTACAGATAGTACTTTTTATGAGCTGCTCATTTCTGGGACAAGATCAACCTGTCCAAGGCCGCCAATGCGGTACAGGCACTTTAACTGAGCTGAGATTCAACATTAAAAGAAAAAAAAGTGACAATTTTGTTTAAAGACAAAGAGAAGGCTCTGCAGTAGTTTCTCGGCATCACTCTTTTCAAGACAGTTTTTGACAAGTAGAGACTATAAAAAATTTTATTGTTGTCCTATTATTCTCACAGTTTTATTGTGTTTTATGTTGGATCTTCAGTTAAGTACAAATTATTTTAAATCTAAATACAAATGCACCTCAATGCCAGTGAGTCATGACGAAATGTCAGACTGCTGAATTTTACTATTATTTTTTTTCAAGAAAAAGAAAATCATTTTGTGGTCATTGAATAAAATCCAGATAAAATCTTCTATGAATGAATCTCTTTTCACTATACTTACTATCATAATAATAATTATTACTACCATTATTTTTAAAACTATCCCAATGGGCGGCACACCTGTGGGTGGGGCACACGACGACACAAAAATTGGCTTTGACCACTCAAACAGTGGCGTAGCCCTCACTTTCTCAGATCCGCCGGACCACACTTGTCTGTGGAAGTCCCAAGACCGGGTCTAACCCACCTCTTTGCAGAGTTACGCAACGCACCGGTTTGACATTCTCTTATTGTCACTGTGAAGGCATTTCAAATATTTTTTCATCAGTGGTTTCTTATACACATTGAAAGACCATAAAGCCAAAAAAATAGGTGACAATTGACTAAGTGGGGAAGTGTACTTTGGTCAGCTTGTGTAGTTTTATGCTCTCACATTGTAAACGGCACTCAAACATTCAATCAGTCACACTGAAGATCGGTGTTTTGTTTTGACATTTAACATTGACATCATCCTTCCTTCTTTACACTTCCCTAACGTCACAACCACCCACTTACCGCCATCACGGTGCTCCGCTCACTGACCCCACCTCAGTAGATGAGTAATATTTCACCCTTAGATCAACACCGCCATGATAAGGCGAAGAGGGTGGGCGCAAAGGGGATAGAAGAAAAGATGAGGAGCACGAGATGCTACATCAACAGCAAAGCCAAATCATTGCCAATCAGATTTTATTCACAGCTCAACTGCCAGACAAATTGAGGCTCATGCCGTTTGCCGTGGGTCAGGGCACTGCGTAATTTCATTTTAATAAGTCATTTTCCAGGGTGGGATGACACCGTGACACAGGCAAGCACGCACGCTTGAGCGCACGCGTACACACATGCAGACACACATGGCCTCACACTAAGACTTTTCACCCCACCCCCACTCGCTCTCCCAAATAAGACTATGAGCCGTGTCCTGGGGCTTGATATTTTATGGAGTCAAAGAAATGAATACACCAGCAGTGATCTTGAGAGTGACTTTAGTGGGAGAGTAGGGCAATAAATATGAAATGGAAACACGACTGAAAAGGTTACGCAATATTCCTTCTAAGTGTTTTCATCGCGTTTGCACATTGTTTAATTGACCTTCGGTGAACGTGCTGGACGCAGAGAAAATTGCATAAAAGAAAACGTTTTCGACATTTCCCTTCATCTTGAAGGCCGGTTCCCAGAACTACTAGAAAACACCAACGCTGCCCTTTTTCGCAACAATCGCTTTCATCGCACTCATACGCAATTTACAAACAAAATATCAGTTTGGCATATAAAAGTAAATGTAAAAGTGTAGTTTCTTCAGCATCAAGGTGCTCCATTGCAATTTAGCACAAGGTATGAGTGAGGCTAATTGATTGGATTAACATATATATATATATATATATATATATATATATATATATATATATATATATATATATATATATATATATATATATATATATATACACACACACACACACACACATGCACATGCAAATAACCAACAGTTGCCTTTGGGCCAGTTTTTTTTTTTTCCCGACAGAGCATTTCCTTGGACAGGCGGGAATCAAAGGCGTTATCCACTGCTGCCTCGTGCAGTAACATCAGACACAGTCTGATGTAAATGCAAGTCCTATATACAGTACATCAAAATCGAGGATAAACATGAGCTTCAGCATGTCAGTCAAGACATGCATAGCCAAATTAAATTCATCAGTGTAAAAAAAATGTTTTTTTTTTAAAGTCATTTCCGAATAGACCATAAACTTGAGACGAATATTTGCAATGCACGCAAAGGCTGTTGCGTTTTCAAAACCGGGTCTTTGAAGAAGTCCGTCTGCAAATGTGGAGGCATCTATAGGCGGCTTGTCAGAACTCTTCCCTCGTGTTCTTTCAAGTTTCTCCGCATTGGCCAGTCTGACGTGAGATTCATTCTGAACATGCAGTTGTGGCTGTGAAGATACAGACAGTCACATGTCCCAGAAGAAATACATAAAATTCTTCGAGCGGAATGAAAGCTTGGATTTTCCTCAAAGAGAAATGAAGTCCTTGTGGCAGATTCTGGAGGTTGGAAAATGTATATGGCGTTACATTTGTTGCTTTTAGCACTTTATCAATTAACATTTACTGAAAAAAAAAGTGAGAACAAAACGCATAGCATAATACACTTATCCTTTTGTTTGCTAACATGCAACTTCCTGGTTCATGGGAGCTGAACAAAGAAAAAAAAATCAATATTTTTATTCTGTTTTTCAAATTGAATGTGTTCTTCCTGAGCCTTTGCAAGACTCCTTAAATTTTACCTGTCCTACTATTTTCGTTCTTACCATGTCAACGTTACTGCGGTTCAAAGGGTCGCGAAAAGCAGTGGTGGTCTCTGAACTGGCACGGCAACATGTTTCCAGACACAAAATAAAGATGTTGCATGTTTCCTATTCTATTAAAGCAGTGCTTCTCAATTATTTTCTGTTTGGGCTCCTCCAGAAAGAAAAAAATATTTCATACCCCCAAATTACAAATATTGTAGCATACTGTAATGCATCTATAAAATTGTTAAAATTGCAGCCTGGCAAAACATTGTATCCTTACTACCCCGAAAGGAATAAATTAAAATTAAAAATGTGTGCGCGTACTCGTCCCCCCCCAAAAAAAAAGAAAAATCTACATACCTACACATTAGAGCGAATACTCCCTGCGCACACTGACAATGAGGGCACCACCACCACCTACTGTAGTGGATGTGCAATTACAATTTCCAGAAATTTAGTAAAGAAAAAAAAAAGGCCACAAGTGCATCACATCCAAAGGGGGCCTTCCCAACTATTTGGGGACTGTTTGGATGATTCAGTTTTATTCCATTTTCCTGCTGACAATTCCAACAGCTACGTGATCATCCAAAGATGAAAATAGTGCGGACGAGCACGACGACTGGCATAAATGCCACCAAGTCAGTGAAGGAGTGGAGATAGCGGCATAACTCGAGATACAGCCTGCAAGCCGAGCGCAATCGACCTCAACAGATAGCGAGCCGCGGGCCTCAAAGGCAGGCCCAGGCAGGAAACGTTCAACTCACTGGTTGACATTATCTTTTAATTAGATTCACACTCTATGAGCTCATTTGTGTTGTCATTACTATATCGCCTGATATGACGTTTCTGTGCGTTATTTACAGGCGAAAGATGTGCGAGTGAATTTGTGTGACTCGGGAGTGTTCACTCAGCCTGTCATGCATGTTTTTTGGAATGTGGGAGGAAACCGGAGCACCCGGAGAAAACCCACGCAGGCCCGGGGAGAACATGCAAACTCCACACAGGGAGGCCGGAGCTGGAATTGAACCCGGCACCTCTGCACTGTGAAGTCAACGTGCTAACCACTGGACTACTGGGCCGCCCGACTTAAATTCAATGATTCTTATTCTCTTTGGCTATTCTACCCACCTCTTATTATGTGGATGTGCCTCGAAGTGAGCCAAACATGAACAAATAAATCAAAATCCGCAACAAGTTAATGTCTCGTGTCCACAAAATTACATTTCACATGCTCGGCGTAGTATAACATGGCCTTGACATATACATTTCTCTCTCTACGTCTACTCACAATGAACTGCTGGCCACTCTCAATACTGTATTCTTATGCTGATTGTGCACTTTTTGATATTCATCTTACAGGTTTATACGTTACTTAAGTGTGGTCCCACTCAAGCATCTCGCTCCCTGCTGAGGTGGAGGGATGCATGCGTTTGCTTAAATCATGGTTTTGGGTTCATGAAAATGACTCAAGGGAACCTGAGTGTGCAGGACGGAGGTCATGTTTTTGATTGCCCCCTATAACAAATGAACCATCACATTCTCGATCTCCTTTTTCTCTTGTGCACCTAAAATATATTTTCCAGTGACTGCGCGTCCAACGTGGACCACATCAGGTAGCGGATTTCCACTGAAATTCCTTATATTTCTGTGAGGATTACGTGCAAATCGTTACACCTATATAAACACACACAATTGGAGGAGCACACCGGGAGGTCAATCTCGCGGGGATTATGCATGAATTATTTTGCTTTTTTTTCCGGTCACTTTCGGATTCTTATTAAATAATTAAAAAAATGTCCTGCTTATGCCGGGGCTTTAAAGTGGCTCTTGACGTGAGCTTGCGCCCAGTACAAGGCTCTCGCTGTCAAGGGGGGCAGGTGAGCCATCTCGTAGCACACCGCCATCGATGTGGAGGTAACTTTCATGCTCTGCTGGGCAAACATTTTCCAGGTCACATTTTTCAATTACACTGAGAGGCAGGTCCCACCGGCAACCAACCCCCCACACCCTCAGCATAAAACGCACATGCGCGGCGCACGCCCACACACACGCACACACACCCACGCGCACACGCAAACACATAAACAGACTAACCTTCTCACCCTTCCCCCATCTTCATGCTGTTCCCACGCACAATCCAACATCCCATATTTAGAAGCACAGCATCTTCCTCGGCTCTTAAGGAAAGCGGGTATGAAAGAAGCTTCGAGGACATCACAAACAATCGAGTATACAGTATATGAATAAAGTAAAGAAATAAAGTCAAGAATTGATGATAGATTCAATCTACATGAATAAATAATTGGAAAAAAGGGACACTGGAATACTTAATAGAATCCCCTTGAGCAAGGTAAAATGCCGCAGTGTTTCGGTCTATGGCGCAGGTGTCAAACACAAGGCCCGGGGGCCAGATGTGGCCCGCCACAATCATTTTAAGTGGCCCACGAAAGCAAATCAAAGATGACAACTTCCATTATGCTTGCTAAAATCTGCACCAAAATTTCAGATTTTCATATGTAATAAATCCGTGACATATTGTAAGCATTTTCTTGTAACCAAACCCCTTATTACAATAGTAGAATATAACGTTATTCTTGACTTCTTTATGTAAATTGAGTCATAACAGACCTCCAAGGGAAATGGTAATTATGATGTGGCCCGCAACAAAAATGAGTTTGACACCCCGGGTCTATGGTGTAGAATGTGTCATCTTCGTAAAAGAGAGTTCCATGTTTTATTCTTTTCACTTTGGAATGGGCAAAAAAAAAAAAAAAAAAACTATCCGAAAACAAATTATGAGAATTTGGTTGATCGTATGAAGTCTTAAAGTAAACGTGTCAAAATAGCACACTTGGTTGCAACTGGCAGATTGCGCCGTTGAAGTCTCGACTCGTGCGCAGGCTGGAGATGAAACTTTGTTGCATTCATGTTTCGGAGTCTCACATCTTTGTGTGCAGCGTTGGAGGTTGTCTGACGCTACAAATGCACCATCTGCATTCTGAGCGCTGCAGCGTGGAGCAGATGTGGGAGCAACTGTCATAAAAGCGCTACTTTGCTGTAGTATAAAGCTTTTTACGCTCATCTTCGCCCTACCCCACAGGATAACAATCGCTGGATAAAGGACCAATAAATGTTCAGGACCTTCACGGTAATAATCAGCGTTTCTATAAATGTGAGGGATGAAATGTCGCTTGGCAGCACTAAATGTCGCAAACTATCTGAAGGTATCGCACGAACGATATGTGAGCGCACAGAACAAAATGTGGCGTGTAAATTAAAAGTGACAGCCACATTTAAATATTAAAGTCGATTGGTACATCGGCAGACAGCAAAGGACGTAGTAAGCGCCTTTAAGACACTACCAGAAAGTAAGAGAGAGAGAGAGAGAGAGAGAGAGAGAGAGAGAGAGAGTGATGTGTGTATGGTGAGAATGTAACTTGTTAAAAAACGGTGACTGTGTAAAGAAAAGATTTTGTGAGACCATGCTGGCAGAGAAGATGGAACTGTAGGCCGCTTGGACCGCATCCAGGAACACTGGGTCAGAGGGGTCAGAGAAGGGTGAATGACTGCTAAAAGACCGCTTTAACAATGGCACATACTTCAACACGCACACAGGCACACACTTACACACTGTATTTAAAAAAAAAAAAATCACACGGGACAAATGAGCACACATGCAGAGCATATTTGCCCTCCTCTCTTCACTGCGCTCCAGTGGTTAATCTTGTACGGTATCATTATGATTCTGATGAGCAAAATACAAATGCAAATTCCAAAGCCCCCCTTGGCGACCAACCTCAGAGCAATGTAGCATTTTGCGAGGTGTCAGAAAAGTTGCAGGACTACGGCGTCTCCCTGGACTCAAACACGCCATTTAATTATTTTTTTATTATTCAAATTTTTTTAAAGAAAACATTTGTGAACTCTTTGGAGTTAAAGTGGTCATGAAATGCGTCGGGACTGAGGCAAGTCCTGTGTTTTTTTTTTTTTTAATGTGGAAGGCAAGCTTCAACTAACAGCTCCAATCTCGTATCATTGATTAGACCAGAGGTGGGCAAACTACGGCCCGCGGGCCGGATCCGGCCCATTGGGTTTTTTAATCCGCCCGCCGAAGGTTGGTACACAACCCAATTAAGGTTCGATATAAATGATTGCATTCATTTCATTTGGACTTGTAATGACAGGCATTTCAACGCCAGGTGGCACAGTTACTTGAAGTTGCAGAGCACAGGGAGGGAGGGGGAGACGATACGGAAGCCAGCAGTATAGCCAACTCAAGCAACTCCCGCTCGATACGACGGAATAAGTGTGTCCGCGCCGCTATTTTCAATCATTGGATCCAAAACAGCGACATGCAAGTGACTCTTTGTTGCAGTGAGTTTTACTGCAATTGCGAACATTTTCACGTCCTGTCAATCATGGCATGATCAATGAAAAGGAACAGAAATGGCCACGGAAGAGAAAGTGAAGTGTATCTGATTAAATGAAGTGGATTACAAAATACGAAACATTCAGGAGACGCTTGGAGTCTGAAAGACTCAAATCTACAAGACTTTGAAAAACGAGAAAGTGATTTGTGCTCAGTCCAATTCTGGCTATTTCCATGCCCAGAGTGAATTGCTTGCGGCTCGACGGACAGTTGAGTAAATAAACGTTTCCTGGAATGGTTTGACTGCTATCGTGCTAAAAACTTTCCGCAAACTGGACCGCTAAAAAGAGAGTACCGTATTTTCACGACCAAAAGGCGCCATTAAAAGTCTTAAATTTTCTCCAAAATGGACAGGACGCCTTATAAATGCGGAGCGTCTAGTGTATGAGCCGAGTTCCAAATCCTGACTGAGAGCCGACACGCTGTTTATATAGAGAAAAGGCGGAAGTGAGCATGAACAGGCATGCGGGAAAGCAGCCAGCCAATCAGTGAAGGGTGGGCGTGTATATACATACATACAGGACATATACCATAGTTGTTTCACTGTTCTCATTTAAAAAAAAAAAAAAAAAGGTATGGAATACTTTCATGCTTTTGTTCTGTTGATGTTTGGTATGGACTGTCAACATATACATTTTTTTATATGTACCGTATCTTGTCCTGACACGGCCCACGGTCAAATTTAGAATTCAATGTGGCCCCCGAGCCAAAACGTTTGCCCACCCCTGGATTAGACTGTAGGTTGTCTGACTTCCGAATACCATTAGAACTTGGAGAAGTCATTAACCTTTGGGTTAACATTCAATTTTCAACCCGCACTGTAAATATTTACACGGCGAGTCCGATAGTGCGGTATTCTTTCAGCAGACTGTGTTTATCCATTGTTGTGACTGAGATGATCACAACACATTTCATGTCCAATTTATGCAAAACTCCAGGTAATCCAAATGGGAATCATATACCATTAAATTCTATCCCAAGCATTACCAATTTCCTTTTTGTCATCCACCAGACTTTATCATCCATTTCCCATCTGGCGGTGTGCTTCACTATGCATGCGGGCCTATCGACAGCAGCAGCAGCAGCAGCAGCAGTACCCCCCGGGCACCACTGTATCATACTGTCCTAAAACACCTGCTACATCTCATCTTTACATGACAAAAATAAGTGCTGACTATCTGGGTTTCGGAGAGATGCATCAAATATTGGCAGTGGGCTCTCAGGTACAAGGCTTGTGACAGGGGCAGGGGTCTCTGCACATCTACTTTGGCATAAAGCGCCATGAAAGAGTGTTAATTACGCACAGGGTCTAATGTATGAAAAGCAATCGCGCAAGTCTCCCATTGTGCCATGATCACACCGAAAGAGTGAAACAGATAATCCGAATAAAGTAAGCTTGCTGTTGTCACAATCTGCTGTTGCCACACAATGACAAATTGAAGCCTATAGCTGGATAATAATGTTTAATAAATGGCGGAAAAGGGATGGACTGACTCATTCGTCATCACAGTGAAGGTGAACTACTCTGGGGAGCAATGAGAGCAAGTACCGTATTTTCCGCACTATAAGGCGCTTCGGAGTATATAAGGCGCACCTTCAATGAATGGCTTATTTTAAAACGTTTTTCATATATAGGGCCCACCGCATTATAAGGCGCATGCATAGAAGAGAAGCTACAATAGTGGCTGCGGTTGCGTTATGCATCCACTAGATGGAGCTATGCTAAAAGGAATACAATACAATTCAATACAGCTTTATTTATATAGCGCTATCACAACCGCTGCGGCTGTAACAAAGCACTTTACAGAACATTTAAAATACTACGTCCAAGAAATCAGAATATAGATCCATATATAAGGCACATCGGATTATTAAGTGCACTGTTGGCTTTTAAGAAAATTGAATGCTTTTAGGTGCTCTGTTTATCTATTTGTGCCAACATGCCATAGCGACAAAAAAGTTAGCTGAAAAAGTATGTCCGCATGCAGATTAGCGGTAAAACGTGAACAGTGGCAATGCGAGGATCCGGTTGGTCAGTATGTCTTAAGATCCAAGTCCCAGCAATGCCCTGGTGCCTTTTATCAGGGAATGGGGTCTCTTATTCCCTGCTACTTATAGGAATCAAGAGGGGGAAAAGGGTGGAGGAGTCCTGGTTCGCAATGATCTCTAGCCCATATGTGATGGGTTTTCAAATTCCTCTTGGCCATAAAATTGAATCTATCAAGTCTTCAGCTCATCCCTTGCCCCTTCATTTCTCACTCTGAAACACTCCTCCCTTGAGTTTTATCATTTTGCACAATCTGAGTGCTCCTGTTCAGCCGTAGGATGGATAGATTATCCGAGGGGGAGATTTAGATAAAGGAAAGAGAAGAAAAAATGAATAGGGCTTTACCTGAAATAACCTCAGCTATCACCGGTTTACTTCTCCATCTCGCACACTAAAAACAAGTGCAAGTGCTAAGATGATGTGGTGCCTGAGACATGAGCTCGAAATGCCCCGTCTCGACATATCTGCTTTATATCTCTCCGGGATCCATACAGGCTAATCCCTATTCATGCCCGAAGGTCGGTGCAAGGCTAAAACCGCTTTTCACTTGCGCTACAGCCAAGCAGAACTTGGCTGGAACTAAACCAGTTCACAAGTACAGGAGTTTAGCAAAACACTTTTCCGATGCTTCTTTTAATGAAATGTTTTGAAAGGCATATGACCCAGTGACCCTGCGCAGGAGAGAGCGAGCGCCTCGATAATAAAGACGAGGTTTTAGGATGGCAAATGCGCTCAGAACTCAGTACATAAGTAAAACATCACCGGCCGGGTGTAGACAACCACTCATGCTGTCCTTGGAGCTGCATTCACAGCCCCCCCCCCAATAAACCCAAATTAATTTGATTGCTCTCTTTGAGCCTCCGTCTCATTCTTCCACATCAATGTGTGTATTTAAAAAGCTGCATTTACATATTTTTTTACTTTTTTCGATGATTTCAGCGCTTAGACAATCAAGGCTTGTAGAGAATATTGCCTTGAAAAAAATGTCTGCAACCGTATCAAGGCAAAGCTTTCTCGTCAGGAGAACAATCAGGATTTTTGTTGAATTATTTGTTACAATTACAGGATAAGCACCAACTTTCTACGAACAAAAGTATGAACCTGACTGCTATATAATGTGAACCTCTCAGCCAAACAACCACAAAAAGATCTCTCTCGATGGACCATCCAATTCATTCGATTGCTCTTTTAATAATCATAAAGTACCGTAAATGGTCCAGAATTTTCAACCATCTTGAGTTTCATCTTTGCCCGCATCCAAACCCCGCTAAACGCTGAAAATCTGCATGAACTGTGTGAGATGAACATATGAAAAGGGAACTGATGCCACAAATACGCCACGTCATCATTTTTTTCCCATCTTCCTGTCTCTGACGGGTTTTGAACACAATAGACGAAATACAGCTGATTTACATTCGACGGCAAAGTTAATGATGAAGGCAAATCCTATCGAGGCTGCAAATCATTTGAATTAGAAGGAGATATGCTAATGTTTCTCAGGGTTGAGGATTTGCCAGCTGCTGTAATGCAATCTAGACTTGTCACAAGGTACATCTGACTGCCGTTGCCTTGGATATTGAGGTGTGCTGTAAGTGGCGCCGAGGAGATTATGATCAAGAAGGATGGCAAGCTGTTTCTCTCCTCCTTGCTCACATTGAGCCACCCCCCCCCCCGGTCCCCCGGCCTCCCCAACACAAGCCAATCTTCTGCTCACTTCTACCCTGTAAACACTTCAAAAAAAGTTCGAAATAAGATTTGTCACGGCAACACCTCTAAGCGGGACTCTGACACACACGTATATCGCCGTACGTGGGGAGGCCGGTGAAGCGATTCCGCTCTATAAAGTGCGGAGCTTGGCAGCAGTAAACACTTGAGCAAAATGAGACATGCGAGGGGATGATCAAATTAAACCTCGTTTCTCATCTATGGATTGAATTTGGGACGTGTAATGAATGGTGGCGAATGAAAAATCGCAAAGGCCTCTCGGCCGTTTCGTGGTCAGGGCTCTCAGTAACTCTTGTCATATGTCTGCCCTGGTGGATTTTAGTCAACGAAAACGCTTCACGGCATCATTATCACGTAAAACAAATTTCTAGCATCATTTGGCAGCTTTCTTTCCAGGATCGTGGAACATATCAAAGAATCCTTTCCGCCCTGCTTTAGGGATGCGTTATGTATTGAGCATATTGCATTATTGAGCTACTAAAACCTAATATTTCCCGCAGGAGTAAGTGGAGACGAAAACAAAACTAAGAGGCAATATTAATCTTGCATTTGCAAGACGGCCAGAAACCATTTTGTCTCCCTGAAAGAATAGAGACACGCAATACTACAATAGTGAAATACTTTAGAAGGCATGTTTTATTTTGGGGAGGAGGGGGATTGTACAAATGTTGGTGAGAGAGTGTAGCATTCTTTTTTGTATCAACAAATTCTTGTGGAGATATTAGTAAGCTATACAAAATTCAGATACTTTTTTTTGCTCTGACAACAAATATTACTGTCACAACAAACCTGCAGTTAAAAAAAAGGCTGCAGGCTACAAGTATGTGAGAAGAATAGAAATTAGCCACATGCTTCATTTGAAATTACTTTTTCCCTTTCAGACATTGTTGGCGCTAGTGAATTGACAGATGGCCAGTTCACTTCATTGAAAAATTCCCGTATTATAATGAAAATCAATCATCCATTGTGACTTTTTTTTTATCATTATGGTTTGAATGGAATAGGTGAACCTCTCTTTGAACATTCTGAATTCAATGCCAGTGTCGTATTGAGCCGAACATCTTTGCTGGTGTATGGGAGGAGGTGCTATGCACGGATGTAGTGGTAGTACAACTTCCCAAAACTTATGTCACGTTTTAGTTTTGATCATCAACTATTTCAGACAGAATAATCCGCGCTTCACCTGATTTCAGCCACTCTGACACAATAAATCAAAACAGTCCATTGAACAAACATTGTGAGAGTGCTTGTGGTGGCTACATTAAGTTTTAGTGGGCTTTGATGAAAAAAAAAAATGATTAGATCCATTCATACATTGTTCAGCCAATATTCTATGCAACAATAAACATACACCTACATGGAAGGTAATGCTCATCCTGCCGTCCTCCACGTGGTGCAAAGTCGAAAGGCTCTCATGTTGAAGCTCCTCCAACATTGAGTCATGATAAAGTATAAACACACACCGCCGATGAGGGTCTTTCAGTCCTCCCTGCGTCTGCTACGTTTGTTTTCTCCACCTTTCCCCCCCCCCAATAGACTTCTACTTGTAAAATCCACCCGGCAACAGTCAAGCGCAGCAAAGCCAGACGCCAAGATTTGCCCACAGCAACTGTCTGCATCTTCTCCAAGCCAACGTGTTTGAATAAATAATTCACATTCGATGAGTGGTGTTGTTTTCTGTGCGCACACGTCTACACCCATGCGGTTGTTGGAGATCCTTATCATCCATTATGTACTCCAGACTGTACGGGCTGCTCTCTACGTATTGCTTTCCCGGTCTTGCGGGAAGTATGTGCATTCACGCCATTAAAAACTGTTGCAGTTATTGTCTGTAACCAGGCGAAACTGGAACTGCCCGACAGAGATAAAGAGATTGATGTGCGTGATCAGCAGGGTATTGGGTTGACAGGTCAACTGGTATGAATATTCTCAACGCACAAGCAGGTCTGCCACTAATGCTATTCACTAAGCAAATACCGTAATTTCCGCACTATAGAGCGCACCTGATTATAAGCCACACCCACTACATTTTTAAAGGAAAAACCATTGTGTAACCATATAAGCCGCACCTGTCTATAAGCCGCAGTTGCCCACATTGTAACATGAGATATTTACAGAGAAAAACGGTGCACAGAGAGCGTTTTGAAAGTTTTAATAACATACCCTAACTTTTCTTTCCAAATAGTGCCTGTAACGCGGCAGCACCATGGCAGTAAAACAGCACTAACAGGCCTGATTTTTAAAAAAAAACAACAACATGAAAGTCACTATTCGCCGTCGAGTAATACTTTCTTTTCTATTAAAAAAATCCTCGCTTGCCGTAACACTAGGTCAACCATTCCTTCAATGGGCTTTCTACCATCTACGCTTTCGTGTCAACTTTCACGACAATGTCTTTCGGGAGTTTTTTTTTCTTATGTTTGTGTTTTGGCATTGTAATGCTTGGTGGATGCAGTGCAGTCCAAAACACAGGTGAAATACGCCCTCTCATGGCCGGCTGTTTTCAGTGTGTGACAGATGATAGCATCGACCCGTACATATCAACTTGTCTCACTCGTACCTTTTATGCTTGAGCGCTCCCTCGGCGGCCATTAGAAAAATACATAGGCCGTTCATTAAATAAGGCGCCGAGTTGAAAGCATGTGACAAAAGCCGCGACTTATAGTCGGGAAATTACGGTAACTAAATGAGTAGCGCAGGCCGTTTCCGAAAAGGCCTCGGCACAGTGCCGCAAATGATCATATAATTTGCAAACTTAATTGGAAATCTAAATCCATGCACACACCATGACGGCTTGGGGCGCTATGGCTTGATTGACATACGCCTTGCACATGAATGCGCGACGACAACTCGCGCATGCGGAGGGTCACCCATGTCAATTTGAAATATCAAGGAAGCCTGGAAAACCTGCTTGGGTCACCACCGTCACATTTAAAGCTGTCCCTGGATATTGCTGGGGCAAATTAACCGCTCAAATGTCTCTTGCCAGCTGAAGATTAGACTGAATGTCTCGTGACTATGACGTTTTGGTTTTTAAATCACGTTGTGGTGTTTTGGGGTTTTTCTGTTTTTTTTTTTACCCATGCAAAGAGGGATGGGTATGCCAACATTTGACTCTCGTACCCATGGCGGCATCGTATTACTTTTGCATTTCGTCATTTCGGTGAAGGCAGGCCACCTGAAATGGCCGGACGAGCTCCCGGTATGTCTCCATATAGTCCTGCAGCAGGGGGTAATGCGTGATCAATAAACCATTGGTGCGTTTGCCATTTTCAAAATGGACCTGCAAAAGCATGCTCACGGCTCGTAATCACAGAAACAAACAGAGCTTGGCGGCAATTCAAAGGAAAATACGGCGGAGAAGACAAAGAGTGCAAGAGAGTGGGAGGGACGTTGAAATTAAAGTCCATTAAAAACTCTTCATCCCGAGCCCTCTGCTAACTATCGTGGAGGTGGTTCCGTAGGTCAGCATTTGAATTTAAATCACAGGGACTCTCTCCAGAGGTTCAAGAGCCCGAAAGTTTACAGATGAAGAATCCTGGAAATTTGGGACAGGATGCCACACGGGTCTAAAGCCCGCTCAAGCTTTCTCTCAGAACTTTCATGGAATAAAATACACAGTGGGCTTAAACTGAAATGTCAACTAAAATCAGAGCAAAGAAATCCAATATTAGGCTGTGTTCAGACTGCAGGAAAATGTGACCCAAAATGGATTTCTTTGCCCATATGTGACCTGTCCAGCATCTGATTTTTTATTAATTTTCTTTTTCAATGACAATCTGGCTGGTCTAGGCTGCAAAATATTTACCCATTGACTCGTTAAAAGTTCGACCAAAAACAGTCAGTATGGTGAGAATTGTGTATGCCGTTGATAACCTCGAATGGTGGTTTGGTGACCTTATAAAATGTGGACAACCTTTACTTTGCCGATACATGTCTGATTGCACTTTTTTTGGGGGGGGTTGGGCGGTGGGGCGTGGGGGGTTTGGAATGCAATACCTAAAACTGCGTACTGCAGATGTAGCGCATTGAACGGTTTTCTAATCATGCGTGTAGATTCAAAAGGCTTCAGGTTAATAGTCAAGGAACTGACAGTGAGGCTTCAGCCACATAGCTCCACGTCGGATATTTAAATCCGCATTTGTGTAAAAATCAATAAGACTGCTAAGAGGCCAGGCAGAACATAAATGAAAGGTTTTCTTTATTGATTTCCGAGTGTGGGTTGCACACAAAAAGTCACTCTTTGCACTTGCGTTTTTAACAAGAGGTGGTTTGTGCAGACAGGACTTTGAGTGGAATTCATGCTTTGAATTAAACAAGGGTACTTATGGCCAATGCACACACCTACAGCAACCTCCACCTCTAACATTTGCCTTCCTACCAGCAGAAAGCTTTGTGCAAATGTCAGGGAAGAGAAGGAAGGAAGCAGCAGCCGGACTTTCTACACATTGTTAGCATTTTTAACCGCACTCGGTCAGAGATTTTTTTTTTTTTTTAACGAAGCAATGGTGATTTGAAGGTGGTGCAAAAGATGGACAGACGACGTTGGGCCTGTCACCAGAGTGGTGCAGGAGGTCTTCACCCCAGGCCGGTGGTCAGCTCTAATGACTATTGACAACAACCTGAGCCTGTTTCAACCTAATGCACTCTTGGATAGAAGGGGGAAAAAAACTGCCTGTGTGGAAATAGAACAAAGCTTCTAGAGCGAACGACCCAACCTTGCACGCATGCAGTAATTTCAACTGAAATGCATTTGCTTGGTTGGACTTTTGATTCCGCATGTTGTCACTCAGTAGTTAGCATCGCCGCAATTTGATGCAAACTTCAACGAGACATGTAATTTGTCGCCTGTGCCATTTTTTGGCCATGATTGCGGTTTAAGAGCTTCTTTTAAAAGGCCCCTCCGCTCAAGTGAATATGGACATTGTGTTAAGAGCATATTGATCTGAAAAGGCACTAATGACAGCACTTTACCGTGGAACAACAATAAAAACTTGGGTACACTTTGAAACGACACACTTGCATCAAACCGTAATAACCAACAAAGGCTGAAAGCACGCTCTCTCATTACCACCAGCAAATTACAGCCGCAGGGCTTTTAAAAACATATAAAGACGGTTTTAATCAAATGAACGTATATTCACCTGTGTGAATGGGAAAATAAATAGTTATTCAAGGTTTTAATGTCTCTGAGGGATGCAATCAATGTCAAGGAAACCAATCAAGTCCCTATTAACTCTCACCAACACCTAACAGAATTAACCTGTCATTTAAATTATTTTTCCTTTTTTTTTAATCTTTTTGCTCTGCAATATTCCTCAAGACAGTGCAAATAGGGAAGGACACATCCACAGCAGAGTTGCTGGTACTTTGGATAATTAGGCGGAGAGATGCCGGACTGACCGTCACGACGGAGGCCTGGCTGATGCCAATGCTCACTGGAAGCAGCAGCTGGCAGCCATCGCACGGAGGACATCTGAGGAACTCTTTTTCTAGACGCAGGAGATCCTAGACTTTTGCCTTTTCAGTCGCCAAGGGAATTGAAGCCTTTGTGACAGGCATAATTAAAGCTGCCGCAGCCCGAGCGCAAAGTTTCCCTCTATCTTTGAGGGAGCAGTGCTCTCTGAAGTTGGTCCCTTTCGGGCAAAGGCGGGCTTAGTCAAGTACGCCCCTTTTATCCTAATGATCATAACCCATAGCTAATAGAGCACCAAACGGTGCTTAAAATGACTCAAAAAGATGTCATGAATACATTGAGTTCTAATGACAGCTAAAGTCGTGGCGTCACAAAGGCAGCGGTCGGTGACTTTCTAAGCACTAATTATTAAGATCACCATTTTTCTTAATGATCTCGGGGGGATGGAAGGACACATGAGGATCACATACAAATTGGCCAATTATTGCGGCGAAATAGTTTAAAATATATGTACATGATAATGGGACAGTTTAAAATTGGTTTGAAAACAATGTTGATGGCCGCGTTGCTCTTGACAAGGTCATGTGAAGAGGACAAATGCTAATATTCTATCAAACCAAATCAGACGGATTTTGTGATTTGTAATTATGTAACATTACACATTAAGAAATTAAGGTCATTTTCAGACTACGGGTCACTCTTTTTTCATAGTTTAGCTGATCTTTGAAGTTTCCATTGGATTTGAAATTTCTGCTACAATGTCATTTTTTTCCTTTTTAGTTTAAAATGTCTTCCCTTAACTAGAATTCCACATTGCACTGTGATCAAAGGTAGAATCCTGGTCAGTTATTGTGCCAATTGTTTCTGTAAATAGTAAATCCAATATTTCACACATTAGATGCCTTAACCCCGCCTGCCTCAACTGGCGGACCGCGATCCACTACCGGACCGCCGACCTCCTCTGTCCGGACCGCCTCTGTCCGGACCCTCGGCAAATTGTATAAAATAATAATTTATAAAGTGATTTTTACGCTATACATTTTATATTTGTGGACTATAATCTGCACATTACTGCGATCACTTGTTAAAATTATCCGTTGTATCCTTTGCGTGCACTAACAGATGTATTGCAGAGGACCGCAGCAGCGCGACTGTGTGTTGTATAATGTTTGACTAACTGGAGACCCTGGCTGAGCAGGGCATGTCGGCGATAACGATGCGCTGATTGGCTCCTCTGAACTTAAGGTGTGCCCATACATAAGCGCCAGCACGCGTCTCTCCCAATACACACGCATTCAAAATAGATGATTGTGTCAGGAAACAGACGCATGCGCGACGCCACAGTGTGCTCACAGCTTCAGTCCAGGAGAGCCGCACACAGACAATTAGACAAGACGAATCGCGGGAGGTTTCGATTGTGTGCAGTTTTGTTCCCGTCTACCCGGGGATCTTTGCAGCTGTTTAACAGCAGAACACCGCAACATGATAAATGAACATCACAATGGCGTCCTTTAAATTTGCTCCAAAGAGAAAGGTGGACAGTGAAAATCTGTGTTTCAATGAAGAATGGACTGACAAGTATGCTTTCATTCAACCTCTGTCGAGCACCAAGCCAATGTGTCTAATATGCCTAAAGACGGTAGCTCTGGTGAAGAGTCAAAATATTAAACGCCACTATGTGACAGAGCACAGCTCTTTTGAACGGGATTCCCCTCCTCATTCAGAGCTAAGAACAAACGAAATAAAGAAACTGAAAAGGTCATATCAAGACTCAAGCAGAAAGATTGTGACATGCGTGACACAACAACAAAAAGCAACAGAGTGCTCACTGAAAGTGGCCTGGGTTTTGGGTAAGCACAAGAAACCATTCTCTCATTTGCATGCCTCAGACATTGCATTCACCGTTAGTGGAAGAACAGCACTGCACATTCCTGTGCTCCCTTGTGTCAGTATTTAACATGGTTCTTAAACTCCTCTTCTGATATATTTTTCAGTGATTTCAGGGGAATGTGAAAAGGGAAATTGTACAAATGAAAAGGATATTTTTGTTTTCATGTTTAGTATTTATTTTGGTAAATGAGTATTTTGGTTTGTTTTTGTTAAATTAAGGGGGAAAAAAGACAACTCCTGTTTAACAAAGTTAAAGTAAAAATGTCTTATTTCCCTAAAAGGGCTATTTCTACTATTAAGCAGGCACAACTTAACAAAATAAAAGAGTTCCTGTGCCTCAACACAATACCTCTCATTATTTTCTGTGTATTGTACTGGCAAAGTGAATAATTGTTATTTTCATGCACCCCATTATTGGTTGGTTGTGAGGAGTGTTGATTTGTATAAGCTTGGTTTGACCATACTAAATGGGCATATAGCCCTGCTCCCCATGACCGCCGTGCATGGGACCGGACCTTGGTCTTATTAAAAAAAAAATAACATAAAAAAAGTGGACCTACAGCATTTCTAGTTGAGGACCACTGCCCTAACCTCTACTTCTTCTACTTTATTTTGTTGGTTGGCAAATACTTTTGGTGAATCACGGCCACTTCTTTTGCACAATGGTGTGCTTCAACGTGGTACTTTGCCGTTTTGAATTTAAAGCATCTAAAAAAATGAACATTTCCAAATCAATTTTAAACAGACTTTTTCAAAAATGTGTTGTGCCAATTTGAAAAGCAATGGGTAGAATGTGTTACCTATTTGAGAACCGTGAACAGTACCCGTTACCTCAACACGGAATTCAACTGATCTAATTGTGGCCCCTCAAAATTGCTATCTAATTTTTGTGGCAGCAATGTCAGCATGAAAATCCGATCAAATGTTCCAAGTTGTAATAAGCTACATAAATGAGCTTCCATTTTAAGATGTTGGCAGAGGAGCAATATGGATTTTAGGGAAAGCAGGCACATCCAGAATACAAATAGCATCTTCCTGTTAAGTAAGAATAATCTGCTTGAAGTGTCAGGGAAAGGTTATAAATGCTTGACAAATTGTCTGTTTATGTCCAGAAGCAGAATAACTGTCAGGGGTGTTGCATTTTATGAGGGGCCTTAAGCCATTTTGCAATTTAAATTTTTTAAAAGGCATTGTGTTTTGGGATTGTTGTGATTTAAGTCACCGACTGAAAACATAATATAAAATGAATGTGAGCTTGATTATAGCTTTTCATTTCAGCACAACATGCCTGTCCGGGTTTGTCAAGCTCACACGTCGTCAAGGTAAGGAGGAGGGCTATTGTTTCCTATTTTTAATTTCCATGGCTCCTGTTGCCTGGGTTGGGGTGATCCAGATGCAAATATTCTCTAATGAGTATTAATTTAATCACCGCGTGATAAAAACCAGATCCGAGAAGCCTGCTGCCATCGCTACCAATCTCGAGCTATCTGTGGCATTTGCCACCTTGGCATTTTCAGTCAAATAATTGAAGGCTATTTTGGGGATCGGCGTTCCATTTTCTGTAATTAAGTAACCACACAACCGAATATGATGCGTGTGTTTCCATGCCGCCGCTACGCCGCCGCGGCCAATCAACGGATTGAGCGTATTCTCCTTGAAAAAACCCGCATTGATGTGGATGAAGTTCCGGCACAAAGTCAAATGCGATTCAAAAGACGGGCAGAGAATCTTGATTGTTTTCATACACAATAACAATGTCACTCTGAGACCGCAGGGGAAATATGGCTTCTTGTTCACTCACCTTTACATAGACAATAGTGAAAAATGACTCGTGTGTCTTGTTTACCTCGTTAGATTGAGAGGGTTACCTCCAAGGGCAAGAAGACATGAGTAATGCCTTCCACCTGCACCTGTATGCTCTCGACGCTGCGGCTTTAATTACCTCAATTAGCATTAGGGAGATTGTTTGTAAGGATCTGTATCTGCAGTGATGGAGCATATGCTGGCAGGGGATGCTAACACATTGGAAAACACAAGCAAATTGTCTTCCTAAATAACCTTGTTGTGACTTCCAATCCACTTAGAATGAGTTCTAGGTTGTTGAGAGGAAGAAAGCGATAAAGGGCTGGCACATGATCGAACGCCGTCGAAGTGCAGTTTTGTTTTTTTTGGTTTGTTTTTTTTTTCAGGTGGAAGACGCGATGGCAGAGTGAAGATGGGAGTGCGAAGGGACGCAGTCACTGATAGTATAGCGGAGAACAATAAAACAACTTCACTGTAGATATAAGATGACACAAATGAAAGGATTGCAGTTTCAAGTTGTCCCCCCCACCCAAAGATTATTGGAAGTCACGTAAAGATCAGTACCACCCCTCCAAAGCTATATTGCAGCGAGATTCTGGTCCTTCTTTACGTGGTGATGTGTATCGTTTGATTTGTCCTCTTTTATTTCCATAATGGCTTTCTGTGCTCCCTCATGGAAACGTATGGAGAGCCTTCTCACTGTATAGGATTTGTCTTGCACTAATGGAGCCGAGATTGGATTCTGGCACTTATGTGTGACGAGGTGATCCCTCCTTTTTTTTTTGCCTCATCCATAATACATAGGTTTAAAACAGTATTGCTGTGCTGAGATCTAATTTAATAACATGAAAGTTTCAACGGGATCAGGAAGCGCAACATCAAAATTTCCCGCGCTCAAGCAGCGTTTGGAATTTCCTTCAACAGGTACGATCAATGTTTAATTCCATGGATTTTGAATAAAGTGTCATTCATGCCGTTGTCATCTGGTTACTGTAGCCATGACTGGAATAAAGTAGCATGATGGTCACTGAACAAACCTCCTGACCAATCAAGGCACAGCACCGTGGCCAGTGTCAGAAATGCTCATGGTTACAATGTTGTTTCACCTGAAAAAATAAAGAAATAAATACACAAAGTCAGTTATCCCCCATCACATCCCATTTTCTAATGCGCTTATCCTCACGAGGGTCGCAGGCGTGCTGGAGCTTATCCCTGCTGTCTTCGGGCAGTCGGCTGGGGACACCCTGAACCGGTTGCCAGCCAATTTGCAGGGACAAACAACCATTCGCGCTCACACTCACACCTAGGGACAGTTTAGAGTCTTCCATTTCCCTGCAACTGAGCTTGATAACGTTTGTACAACTACCAGACACGAATTTGAACAGTAACGTTCACGACGATAATTCAGATGATCCAGTGTCATCCCGGCAAGATATTCACGTGAGAGACTGAAATCTATATTTTTTTCAGAATACTTACATATTTTGGTCAGTAGTAGTGGTCATAGATATTTCTGATCAGGTTTACAAATCTGATGATGAATGGAGCATGAAGCATTTTTTCACATGGGACAAACAAAAGTTTTGGTCTGAAAATTTGATCGTATTTATTAGATTGAAACAGGACACAGAAAGTTTCTACTTATTTGCCACTCTTCGGTGACTAACAGAATGAGGTCTTCGAAAGCATCCTCAATGCAAACTGAGCTGGAGATAATCTAAGTCAACAGCAGCTACCTCTCGGCTCTCGCCGCCTCTCCAAGACAGGCACATCTCCATAAGTTATTTCATTATCGCACCGGCTCTGTGTTCCCTCTCTGTGCTTTGTTTTCCTATCTGCATACGAGTATTGCTTCCTCTGGGAGGCCACAAGAAGGGCATTAGATGATCTAATAAAGAGAGGGCATTGTGAATATGATTCCACAGTCAAAGTCTTTCATCGGTATTAATCTCACCGCCACATTTAATTTATGAAAACATTTCTAATAAATGTGTTTGTTTTTATCGCAATTTAAGGTGGTGGTGCAACATTTTGAATACTCTTGAGTGCTGTCATGTCCTCTTTGAACACTGTCACGGGGTGGCCATACCGTAAGTCTCTTCAACATGTGCTAAGTTTACATGTGCCATCGCTCAGGCAGTGCTCGAGGGTGTTTCTTGTGTTTTTTGTAAGACCAGCATATGCCTACAATTCCCTTTATGCTTGAGATGTGAAAGCATATCCGGTGAATGCATCTGGTGGTGGTAGCTAGCAAGCGACCTAGCTTGCAAGCTAACAGGCTTACGGATGCCGTGAACTGGGGGTTGGATCATCCAATACGTTACCGCCTGGCTTGATGTTGTGTTGGTGTGTGGGTCCAGATAATGGAGACACTCCAGGGACGGTTGAATGTTTATTCAACCTGTAGCTCGTAGTACATGATACACAATTGAGTTCATCCTGATAGTTATAAACGTCCCAATAGTTTTCAGCATATTATAGGAATGTGACAACAATTTATTTTCTTCATCAGTGCCTCCAGAAAGAGAAATTGAGTTTACATTTTGCCAATATATGTTACGAATTAAGGGAGTGATGACATTTTGAAGGCTTCAAAAAGCGAGCAAAAATGTTGGTAATTTTCTCCATTGTTACAACGGAATGGCCTGTGACGAAGCGGGGTATTGCCGTCTAGGGACATGTAAGAGCAAAGAGAAGCATTTGGACTCGAGATAAGCATAGGGAATCATTACATGTGCCATGAAAGCCATTTGTGCAGTACGACCCCCATCTGCCTGTTGTTTGTTTGGCTACCGGATTCCCACACTGCTGGCAACTGACAGCTGGCTTATCCTGTTTGACGGCTTCCCTGTCTCTCCCCCATTCAAGGTTAGATGATACCAATTTGGCAACGTAAAGTAAATAGTCATATTTGGCCCGAAAAAAAGTATGTCTGTGTCCTATGTGTTGTGTTGTGTTATTTTTGACTTCAAGATGGCGCCACGAGAGTGGCTGCCTTTCCAGCAGCTCCTATATTTTGTTGTTCTCCTTCTTCCTTTCATAACTTTGCTGCTGTGAATTGGGAATTTCTCCATTGCGAAACTAATAAAGGTTTTCTTATCGTATCTTATCTTATCTTTAAGCACAATATATACTGTATGCTGCTAAAAGTTACATTGCTAGTTAACTCGATCGTACTTCGTGGTTCGGAAACAGAGCATTCCACAAACTGTCCACAAACTGCCTTGATGCCTTTTTTTTCAAAGTGGGTTTGAAAGTGTGCATGCCAACTATATATCTGAGTGTTTCCACACGTTTATGCCCTCGCCGGTTCTGACTCCATACTGCTTTGATTTGAGCGCGGTGATCCAGCTAAGACTCGGAGCAAATACACGGATTAGGCCGCAGCGGCGCAGATAACACTCTGATCAAAGTGGCCTTGCTTTTTCGACAGGCACAGAGAAGAAAATATGTTAAAAGAGGAGGAATGGCACACACGGCCTGAGTCGCGTTTTTTTTTTTTTATCTCCACCAACAGACAGACAGGGTGAGATTGTCCTTCCTTATTTTCCTGTTTCCTTACAACCCTGCTGTCAATAGCCTGACAGAGAATTCACTCCAATCAGTCCAAGCTAGGTCACTCTCAAGGCTCACCCAGAAAAAAAAAGTGCTTTACAGCATAGACTCAAACTCAGTTTTTCATCGTAAATGACTTCATTTTGCAATCATATCAAATACAGATTGCCCCTTATAGTTTATTACATATCCCTTAAGTGACTGCATGATGTTTGTCAGGGCAAAAGAGTTGGTGCGATACAAGGTCCCAATCAGGCCTGTGAAATATCACCAGCCTCAAGCCACACTTCCATATTTTGAATTAGTTTTTGTCTGGCTTCTGTGGCTATCCATCAGGGAAAAGTTGTGGCGGTAATCGCGTAACTGGTCCCAATTTAATCACCTGTGTGGAGATTGAGCTGAATTGATAATAAAATCCAATATGAAAAAAAACATTACCGCAGCACTGTGTCATCATCATCATCATTTCATGCCAAGGGAAATCTCGTTCTCACAATGGGGCTCCAGAAAGATTACGAAAACCACAGTGACAGCACACAATAAAATGAGTAGGGCAAGAGACATCTGAAAACGATTATTGCGAAAAGTAAAAAACAAAAGAGCGATTTTAGGTAAAGAAGGCAAAATTAAAGCCAGTTGCAGATACTAGATGTCTTCGTTAGGGGTGCCGATTCAACAATAGTCGATGTAATCACAGCATTTCCCACCCCGTTGTCCAGAGGTTTCATCAACCTGCTTATTGACAACTCAGTGTGGGTGTACGGTTAAATCTGCGCCCACGTCGAAGCCTTAGGCCATATAATGAATGCCAAAACACCTACACGCGTTACTGACCATTGACTCTGTTTACTTTTCAGCGACACATAATAGCTGATGCTTCCATGAAAGACGTATTGCGCTTATCGTTACGTAACAGACAGACGAGAAGTGTTGGCGCATGACTGAGCGGGATGACATTTTGACACTGGAAGCCTGCTTTCACATTCCTCAGCTGTGAAAAGCCAGCGATTGCAAATTTTACTCTCAACCTCGAAAATGGGAGGCCAGTGTGTCAGATAAAGGGCTAAAACCGATGAATGTATGTCATGATTATTAAAAATGTATTTTCGGGGGACAAGCCATTGTCCCCTTTCACAGACTTGCATCTGCGGGGTGACATTTCAAAAAAAGCAAAGTGTATTTTAACCATCCGAAGAAAGGGTTTCATTTCATGTTTGTTTCAATATTAAAACAGACTGTTTTTGCCTTCATTGAGTATATCAAACTAGGCTACTTTTTCTCATGTCATACTTTGGTTAAAGCAAATTCTGATGTGGTTTCTTTGATCAATCGTGAACACTCTCATTTGAAACCTGCATATCAAAACACTTGATCACACACTCTGCAATACAGGTTCGTGTAGCTGAAATATAAATGCAACACGGAAAGGCTAAAGCAAATTAAACCCCTTATATAATACAAAGTGATCAAATATATATTTGGGAAATTCAAAAAGAGTCACAAATTCTGTCCAATTGCGTTGTGATGGTGTCCTTACGGTTTCTCCCGGGCACTATTGGTGTGATGTAAAACATTACCGTGTGAAGTCAAACAGTAACTGTTATATGGTGGCTAAACTCCTACCAGAATTTAGGCCGACCGGTACTTTTAAAAGATATATTGACACCAGATAAAGTAAAACCTGGAGGATCTTTTTCAGATGCTAAAGGTATAGTGGTTCACACGCCTGACTTTAATTCCCCTCTGTGCTCTGGAATTGACTGGTGACCATTCCAGAATGCAGTTTATATTTCAAGTTAGCTGAAATGAGCTCCGACTACCCACTACCCTGACCATGAGAATCCGATGCATAGAACACGGACAGGCGGATGGATGATTTGTCGGATTGTATCTGAAACGAGACCCAAAAAGGTGTGACACTATGTGACTAATATTTTTTCATGTGTTGAAATAAAATAGTGGTTTTCCTTTCACATAGGATAATCATCTCTGAAGGTTTAATGGGAGGTTTCTCTTGGAATGGCCGTCTGTAGACAGAAACCGTTTATGGCGATGAAGCTGCTGAAATGCATCCCAAGTTCATCTGAACTCCTAGCCGGCCCACTCCCTTTTAATTGAGCCGGGGGTCGCCCCATGAATTTTTATCGTTGATGCACTGATGCAATTGGGTGAATCGTACCATCTTTAATGTGCAGATAATCAAAGTAACAAGTTACAGTATTTCTGAAACTCTTTTAAGTACCATAAAACTCAGTCACACATCAGCCACTGTGTACAAGGGGGGGGTTGATGCTGTTTCACTTCTGTACATTAGACACGTTCCCGCCGTCACCAGCCATACGGCCAGTAAGAAAGAATCAGAAACAAGGTTACCGCACTGAAACGGAACCGGATCCATTCACAACAACGGTTTTAATTCGATGTCTGTGAGCATGCGTTGGCAAACAGGGGGAAGCCTAGATTCCAGAAATTTGACGTTAAATGCGACAATGCGCCTCACGCGTTAGGGAAATGCGGACAAATTGATTCATGTGAGATTGAAAACGAAAATTGTCTCACAGACACAAAGTTGACATAATTAACACCTGAATGGACCATGTTTTTGGAGATGTGCCTGTACTGAGGTGGAAAATGAGAGCGGATTAACGGTCCTCTTAATTCCGCCGCCTGGTATGACACAAGAGGACCACCAAATCAGCAGTGAACGCTATGTATTTAATAGTGTGATTAATACTTAAGTCTTCCGACCACAGCATCACTTCCTTTGGACACCTTGTACCCACAAAGGGTGTTCGGGGGGGATTTTAGAACAAATCTCTTCTTCACCATCCAATTACAAACCACATCAACACTCGTAAATCTATTAGCACGTTTGGTGTATTTACTGGATAAGTTGTTTGGAAAGGGGCTTTGCACATTTTTGTTTGTCTTGTTATAATTGCTATATGAATCAGGATTATGTCTACAAAGGTTTGGTTGGATGAGTAGAGCATGGTAGCACTTGAAAACCCTGACTTCAAATTACCCAACACCTTTTGGGTGAACTACATAGAAATTCTGAATCAATTTGACTGGCTTGCGACCTCACAAATACTCATCTGGGCGAATGGGCACAAACCTCCGCAGACACACTTAAAACATTTGCAGAGAGGCTTTCCAAAAGACCCAAGCAAAAAGTCCACTCACCCAGGAGTGCGGTGAATTGATGATGAGTTCTTTCAAATAATATGTGTGACTTCACTAAATAGGTAGCAAGTAAGAAGAAAAAGTATGAATCACATTAAGCTGTTGCAGTAAGCTAGGTTATTCATATTTTGACCAATGTCCATAAATCTGAGTGAAGAAGTTTATGTTGGTGCCATGCCGTGGTCACCATATGGGTGAGCAATACTAAATCACACTTGGGAGTTACGAGTGACAACAAGCAAGTGGTCGAGTGCCGGGAGCATTTTTGAACGGTAACAAGAAGCCGTAAGGCGTAGAAAAAAAAGTAGTGTGTTTCCAGTAACCCGACGGACCGAGAATTTCTACCTCGAAGAAAAACTTTACGGTCTGCATTTTTTTTCAAACCTTCTACATTTTTGTGTAATAATAATAATAATAGTACATTTCATTTATAAGCGCCTTTCAAAACACTCAAGGACGCTTTACAATCAAAACAAGAACAATAAAACCACAGACAACATTTTAAATAATAAAAGGAAAGATGAATTTAGAGCGTTTACATTGGTGCAAACTCTCGCGATATTCACGTTGCGTCATTTGCCCTGTCGTCTGTCAACAACATTGAATCATGGCGGCGGCCACGATCTCCGACAACAGTTTAAACCGCGTTTTGTGTGTTGCAGTTGCATGCTCGCACCATAATATTAAGAAAATAGCATCCACTGCTGTATCAAAAATATTCAACGAACTATTTGACGAACACCACGGGCCGTCTAGGACGCGGGACGCAGAGGTAACGAGATGGCTGTAACACCCAGCCGCTGGGAACCCAACTCTCTTGCCGCCTTTGGCACCGAGCGGGGGTTTCAATCAGTGCCGATTGCTCTCGAACTGCAAGGGAAGCTCGGCTTCCCCTAAAATGTCAAAGAATAAGTGATGAAATATATGAATGTAAATTTCATTGTGTGTACATGTCATTGACTAAATATGCGCTACAACGTGCTCAACTTTTGCTCCGAATCAGCTTCTTCTTACTGGTTATGACGCGAGTCCCTTCTCATTCATCCCGCAGCTTCGCTGTGCTTTAAACGGTAGTGAGTTCAGGGTAGGTTGTCCCAATGCGTTGAACGGAGACGAGTCATTGGATACAAACTGGTTTTTGTCCCGCCCACGGAGTTCTGCGTCTCTGGGACTGGATGGCAGTGGGAGGGTACCGGACGCCAGGCTTTTCTGCATCAGATTGGATGATCTGTCTGAGCCTGTGTGCCAGTTCGATTGACATTGAAATGAGCCAATCACCAAGCTTTTAGTGATTGACATTGAAATGAGCTAATCACCGAGCTTTTAGTGTAGGCGTCCGTGCGAGCATTTTTTTCAACTCGCATTCTGTTCCGAGTTGAGCTGGAGACTTCTCCTAATCATTTTAGCGACACTCTTTGTTGTAAACAAACAACTAGCGACAAATTAATCTTTTATTTCTGTTGGGTGTTATTGTAGTTCCTATAGTTGTAGGACACTAATTAAGTACCGGGAAAAGACGCCTTGTTGGTATGACAGGGTCACAGATCATTTTCTTGAAAAGGAACGGAGCAAGAGTAGAATTTGCGTATAAATAAACGGACACATTTTATGATGTCGACCAAAATTGAGCTTCCCCTCTTTGACAGACGAGCATCCGGCACTGGTTTCAATGTCTCCTTGTTTTATGTTTTATGGTTATTTTGTTTACGTTTTGATGGGGAGGAGGGAGAAAAAAAATTTAAAAAAAAAAAACTTTGTCCGACCTACCGACCCTATGCTGAAATTTCATGTTACCGGAAACACACTACTTATTTTTCTACGCCTAAACATTGACTTAAATTTGCGAAGATGCTTTACATGAATACCTTCTTCATCTTTTATAGCCTGGTCATCACCGTGTCAATCTTGGAGACGGAATCTGACATTTCGAGGACTAAAATTCTTGGTGGCAGGTGAGAATGCATCACAAGAATGGTACAGTGAGTGGGTCGGTGAGGGGGCGGGGGTGGGGGGGGGTTTGGGAACGGAGAGAAAGAGAGAGCGAGAGAGAGAGTGAGGTGTGTGATTTGCTGTGCGACAGAGCCCCACAGCAGACAGTGAAGGAATAGCAGCTAATGAGTCCATAGAGAGGGATTTGTAAAAAATAATAAAGTTGGCTTTATGATATAATTCCATCCAAAAGTGAACCAAAAGACTTTTTTTAATAACTTTTATTATTATTGAAATACAGTATACATGAGGGAAGAAACTGGGAAGCTGGGTTTCCCCCTACGCTCTTCACACGGGCTTCTTCTTCTGTTTTTGGCTATAAAATTACACCCAAAAAAATAAAAAAACGAGTGGCTTTTTCTGCGTGCGCGTGACTGTAGTTACTTTTAAACCTCTCTTATTGAAATATAGCGACACGTCAACAACTGAGCAGCCTTCCAATCTGTCCTCGGAAAATCAATCAATCACTGTCTAAAAGATGAATTCAAATGGTACTTTAATAAGATAATTAAGATATCTAATATGTATGTTGGAATGTCAAAAATGTCAACTTGAATTCTTGCCGCTGTGATTAAACCACAATGTCAACGCAAAACCTTCAACGCTAATCAATTAAACCCGAAGAGCTTGTGGGTGACTGCGGCGTGCAAAACCGTAATGATCTGCTTTTCATGGCTGCCAGCAAGCTGATGAGGGGACGCGGGTCTCTTCTCTTGTGAGTTTCTGTGCTTTGCTTCAAAAATAAATCAATCAATTCACAGACAGCCTACGAGTGGCAAAAAACGTTTATCTTTCGTTTATCTGCAGGTGACCACAGACAAAGGCATGTGCACAGTCGGCCCTCACGACACTGGAAGCAAACGAAAAGAATAAATAAAAGGACGATGACTTACTAAAAGAGGCCAAAGTAACATCCAGGTGTTTCTGTTTGGGGTGTTTTTCAATCGATTAGTCCGATTTAAATCAAGTGAGGGCTAACACCCTTTAAGCAAAAGCACTCAGCGAGCAAGAACCTCCACAAAGTCTTTTATTAGCACCTGAGCATGATGAATGGTATGGGTTCACTTTTCTGCAGTTTCTGCAAAATAGGGATGGGCGTGATAATAGTTGTGAAGAATGATGCAGATTGTGTGGAACTCATTGTTGATTATTGCATCTGGAACATCCACCATCTCACTTCTCCTTATTAGCATCATGAATGAGCAGGAGCCACAGGGAGGCTGCACGCTGGACTGGTCGTCACCCAAACACAGGACAGACAGATTCACATTCAAATTCACACCAGTGGACAATTTAGAGTCTTCAATTCATGTTTTTGCAATGTGTGAGGAAGCACAGTGAGAACACAGACAGAACCCCGCATGGGGGGGGGGGGACTTCAGCCCAGGTTTGATCTCGACTGTGAGTTTGACATGCGAACCATGAGGTCCCCATGCTGCACATTTGGAATCAATTGAACCGCAATGGAACATATATTTGGCAGCAACCAACGGATGCGCTGTTCATTCAGAAAATATGATGTCAGCTGTGGACTAAGTTGAGCGACAGTCACTCAACCAGCTCCTCTATGGCACAAATACCAGCGTAGAAACAGGAGTTCAGAACATCAGAAAATAGATTATCCTAACCCTACCATCCAGTTTATATGTTTTTTTAACCTCAATTTGTGATTTTTCTCCGTTATTCCAGTATAACCAACCAACCAACCAACAAGGTCAGGGCGTAACCCCGCCTACTGCCCGAAGATAGTCCTCTCGTAACCCATTGCCAATGACTTGGTTATTGAACATTTTTCAATTAAGTCAAAACATCCAGATGTCCATCATACTCGCCAATAGCGATCATATAACCAAGCATATTTGCTATTCAAGACTCTGAATTGACGACAAGATGTCATACATACTTGGAACATGGAAAAACAGAGCATTTCCACAAAAAAATCTTTGCAGTAGCAGCATGCAGGGAAAACGCAAAAAAATAAGTGTGACTGTTCTCAACAGAGTGCCTTCTGCTCAATGTGATGACTACACACTCTAGTCGGTGGCACTGCTGGATCTGAATAATCAGCTGAATGAATGCATTTCTCCAAAACCATTATTCGGATGTGGCGAAGCGCACAACAAACGCACTCCTCAACAAACGAAGGCATCTGGAGGAAGGGGGAAGGCGGGCGGAGGAAGGGGGTGAAAAAAAAAAAGTTTCTTTCAGGAAGCCGGCATGATAAGAGCGTCTGTATTTCCACTCCCTTTATCACTTCCCAACCCAGACAATGGATTGAATTTCAAAAGCCAATAAACAAGGGAGATGTCCATTCTGCGTGGCAGTTATCACAAGCCCGCGTCCCGCTCGCATTTGCTGCGCCCCCTCCTCCTTTTCCGCCCTTTTTCTCCAAAATGAGGGGGAAAGGAGAGATGAAAATTAAAGGCGGGAGGGAGAGTTGAGGGAGAAGAAAAGAAGCGGAGGAGATGAGACGCCTTCATGCTCCGTCTCTTCTTTCATAGGACTGATAAAGGCAAGCATCAAGGCCAGGGGTGGATGGGGGGGGGGGGGGGTCTGTTTTTTTCTGTTAACTGAATAAGGCTTTTGAGGGTGATAGTGAGTAGCGGCTCCCCCCCGAGAGATGTTTGGAGGAACGGGGAGTGGCGAGCCAACATAATAAATATTCTTATCTGTTATTGTCATTGTAATGGGACAGGGCAGAGGGAGGGTGGGGGGCGTGACAGTGGATAGCTATGTCACTACCAAGGGACCTGGCGATGTTGACATGCAGAGGAGAGAAAATCAAAGGCAAGATGGAAAGTGAGAAGGTGGGGTGAGAGCGAGACAGATTTGAAGCCGGAGGGATTTTGCGTGTAATTATTGATGGGTTGTCCTGGAAGGAAAGAGGATATAAACAAGAACAGGTAACAATGGGGCTTTTCTCCTGCAGCCCTTTTGCTTTGCTGTATCACTCACTGCAAGGTGTTCTCAACACAGGAGGGGAGCGTGGTTGAGTTCATGGACAAATGATAAAATGGGCAATTGTCTTCTGGAAAAATCACTTTGATGAAGGAAACTTTGTCTCTCGAATGACATGCGGAACGAAACGTGGAATACACGTTTGAGGTGCGATTGCGTTCCAATGTCAGTGGAAAGCCGCACATTTTGTCAAGGCGAGGCCGGGATCGCATTGACATCACACATATAGAGAAAAATCAACCATTCTTAAGTTTGGAAAAACAAACAAAAAATTTGAAGGACGAACCACCTCCTCCAATAATTCCCTGATGATAGTGAGCTGTCGCTGAAGATGTTCCTCAAATGATCAGGTGTGTTCTGTCTTCTCCAAATGTTGACGCAAACGCAAAAATCATTACAACACAAAGGGGCAGCCAAGAAATTATGAGCCCAGTTTTCTTTGGACTACAAATGAAACACACGCATATCTCAGGGCTTGGGGATTTGAATGCTCCTCGTCAATGTAATCACCGTGTTTCTCAATGCCAACTGTCCATCGATGAATAAGGGCGGGCCTTGTAAAACTCAATCGCCTGTGGTTTTTGGGCTTTTTTTCCCCAGTTTTTTACAGCGTGGTTGGCATGTTCATCAGGAGTGAATTGCTGCCCACTAAATCCCTCTTTTTATGCTCTTCCTAAACAAAGAAATCAATCACAGTTCTTTGCTAATGCTGGACCTGGAATGATGATGTAATTTCCAAAATGGCTGACAGGAAGTGGATACGTTTCAAATATATAATTAAAAAAACAATTTTATATAGTACACCAAAAAAAGTCAGATAAATCGAACAAGGCTCATTACTTTTCGACTACCTTTCGTAAATGGCAGGACACTGGCAGTCTAAAGTCTATTGTCTCAAGTTTAAGCTGCTCTCATATATCAAACAGTGACCAGACTCAAGGAGGGCAGGTTTGCGATGTCATCGTTTAATTCTCCAAGTTTGGAAACTTCTCTCCGGAACGCCCCTTCAAAACTGTTTCGTGGTGTTGCAAGACAAAAGGGTTCGTATTGAAGAGGAATCAGGTGAGCAAAGAGCATTTACTGTAAGCACCCGCACGTCCTCCTGGCTGGAAAAAAATCACGTGTTGGCCCCCTAATGGACAGTCATTCTCAACATTCTTATATTATCATCCAATATATTGATTTCCACCTCCGTTGACATCGAGTTCCAAAACTGTCTTCCTTCCCGGTTAGCCCCTCTGCCCACATTCTAATGGTCAGCTATGGACTGTTTGAGTGAGTCCACCTATAGGCTCAGCCGAGTCTGATCTCCAATACAGAGCGGACAATTACACTGTCCACTTTCCAGCAATGTATTTTCCGCAAAATGGACCGAGTGTAACATATCGCTTTCGCCCTGGGACCTATCTATACAATCTCTTAACAAGTTCTTGATATATGTGAAGTATATTCCATTTAAAGCGTGCCCTAACTCTCGGCTTTATAGACAAACCGTCACACAGAGGTTTTAAAACAAGAAATAGACTGTGTTCTGCGGATCTCACGGCCCAACAAGCTAACACCTAAGAGCTCCTCTCGGGGGGTCGAGGAGCCTCGGCTTTTCCCATTAAAAGAAACACGGAAATTCCCAGCCCATACGGTGGCTATCAAAAGTCTACCCAGCCCATCGCCGGATTATTGAGTGATATTACAGTGTAAAAAAAAAAAAGCTTTTGCTGCATGCCTAGATGTGCTTCTACTTCATGGACACGATAAAGCATTCTCCCAAATTATTGATTTTCACGGAAAGCTAAACAAAGGACAAACACATGCACATTGGCAAACACAATACTGAACATAGATCATAATATCCCGTGTCTCATAGCTCTCTGTATAGCCGGATGCCAGGCTGCATTGCTCATTCCTATCAATTATTTAGACTAGCACCAGCTCGCTGGGTCTTCTAAGGATTTATTGGGTCCAGTAGCTGAAAGTTTGGCACAATGAAAAACATGCACAGGGAGCGATGAATACCACAGAGACTCCTCATCCACACACCGCTCAGTGCCAAGCTGAGATCATTAGAAATGTAACATCTGATTAGAGCGGCAGCAAATGGGATGATGTATCGTCGTCTCAAAAGAACAACAAGCCACCGGGAGAAACTTTGGCAAGTTGCGTGAGGGCTTTTAAATGTGCGTGGGATTGAAAATGACATTCACCTTCAAGCCTGAGATGTATTGCTCTTAACTGCCAAAGGCCAGATATTGGGGGAACAAAATAGTTTGCCGGAGCATTGTAGGCATTGGCATGTATGCACATTGAGCTCAGTACTGGGGTGTTTACATGTGTGTGTGTGTGTGTGTGTGTGTGTGTGTGTGTGTGTGTGTGTGTGTGTGTGTGTGTGTGTGTGTGTGTGTGTGTGTGCCCAGTGGCAGCCTGCAGCTGTAATGAATGGGGCCTGGGGATAGCTGAGAGGATGGGAGGTGGCAGATCATAAATAATCATTTATCCCACCGTTTCCCCTGCTCCGCTGCCTGACACACCACTGGGTCTCGCCAGCAGCGCGAGACGCAGCTGCACCGGCCACAATGCTCATGTCGCCTCAAAGCATGGGGGAAAAGTGGGGGGGTATTGTCTCCGCGGCAGGCCCATTTCGCTGATGTATCAGTGAAAAAAATAATAATAATAATACTGGTGAAGATGCATGATCTGTTAAAAGGGCTAAAGAAATGTGCTGTAAACTGGAAAAGATGGGGAAAATCAAAAGCCGGCGTATGCGTTTTATTCAGCCGAAATCAATAGCAAGCTTGCCCATTAGTTTTTAATGTGTACCTCCAATTGGAGCCTGAAATTAAACAGCGCTGAAGGAAATCAGCGGCTCCTAATAGCGGAGACCCAGGGGAGAAATTCACTCATAAACACAGGTTGTCCGTTCCTTGCAGGAGGCGGCGTATTAGCTCGTCGGTGGCAAGAAAAGAAAAAAAAAACAACATTCTGAACACAACAGTGTTAAACTGACGATCTATGGTGCACTTAAGACTATTGTCAAAAAGCTTAGTGCTATTAGTCAGGCAACATGAAGCATTCACAATTGCTTTCAGTAGTTTGGCCAATTGAAGCAATGGCTTGCGCATTACCGCAATATGATTCAGATGAAAGACACTATTGAGCTCCTTGAAAGCCGACTATTGCATTTTAAGCTTCACGAGGGGAAGCTTTTTAAATGACTCTGGAGATGATCATCATTCGCTCGGACCTGCCCTTTTGGGGCTGAATTTTATTTTATTTTTATTTCTTAAGTATTGGAATTCTGTCATATTAGTTTGCGGTATTCTTCTGCTTATATATCTACAGGGGCGCCTCCCTGAACAATCGGTCCTTGAAAACAAACAACTTTCATAGCGCAATGAAACAATCAACCCGTTTATTTTTCTAAATGTGAGGTTTGACTTCTTAAGCTTCAGAAGCTGTGCTAGTCAGCTAACAAAAAATAGATGTGTACGACTGTGGATTTTGGAACTACTTTGGCTGCAAGGTACTTTCATTCATTCATCTTCCGAACCGCTTGATCCTCACTAGGGTCGCGGTTGGTGCTGGAGCCTATCCCAGCTGTCTCCGGGCAGTAGGCAGGGGACACCCTAAATCGGTTGCCAGCCAATCGCAGGGCACACAGAGACGAACAACCATCCACGCCCACACTCATACCTAGGGACAATTTAGAGTGCTCAATCAGCCTACCATGCATGTCTTTGGAATGTGGGAGGAAACCGGAGCACCCGGAGAAAACCCACGCAAGCCCGGGGAGAACATGCAAACTCCACACAGGGAGGCCGGAGCTGGAATCGAACCCGGTACCTCTGCACTGTGAAGTCGACGTGCTAACCACTGGACTACCGGGCCGCCCGCAAGGTACTTTATATTTCTTAAAATAATGTAAAATAATTCCCATGGTGATGGCCCGGCACAAATGAGACAGCCACGCCCATGTGTCCAATTAATATAGTTTGCCAGGCTACACCCTCGAGGATGTGGTTGCTATTGTAAAATGGAAGAAGTAGCGTGTGAAATCAATATTTTTCTCCTCAAACCTTACACATTGCTTCAAGAACATTTTTTTAAATTATGGCTGTAGTTGGGGAATTTCTGAAGACAGAAGGAAAGTGGAAATGGATCTGACTTTATTTATGGCTTTTGCATTCATGTTGCCACACGGCTGACTAAGTCTCAAAGTGGCCTTTATGATGTATGAAATTAAATTACAGAGGCACAACATCAGCAATCCAAACACACCTCCACTGAGGTGCTGCCCCAGCGGATTCCCTTGCTTGGTCCCTTATTTGTTTTTCCCACGCTTATATTCATTCATATGTAAGAAAGCAAATTGTATTCTTTCAATGACACTTATCAGCCGGTATATGAAATGATTACTGTTTGGAGCATTCTTGTTGTTGTGTTGGAATCATTTTCAAGTACCGCATTTTCGGCAGTATAAGGCGCTTCGGATTATAAAGTGCACTGTACAAGGGGCTAAGTATCCTTCGAAGTCTTGCTTGTCTCCTTCTTCCTTCGTTTAGTCGGAAGTGAACTGCTTCTGGTATTATCTTCGTTTGCAATAGCTGTGCAGAGCTCACAAAGTATTTGTTTCTGCCCGACACATGTCAATCAGTGTCGGGCAGAACCCTTTTAGGTTGCAATTGGTTCTTGCTAATAATCAACGCTAGATGGCGTAGGAACACTAATAGGGAAACAACTCAATGGGGACTATAAAGAGACTTTGTAACACCATGCATAAGGCGCATCGGATTATCGGGCGCCCTGTCTGCTTGAATTGAATGCTTTTAGGTGCGCCTTATAGTGCGGAAAATACGATATTTCATATTGCCCAGATAACTGGTGCACCCTTCTATGTATTCATTTAGAATGTAATTATAAAAAGGTCAGTCAGGAGTTCATGTGTGTCCAATCAACAAGCAATGTTCAGTCGTGTCAGGCAAAACAGCAAACTGTTAAGACTAGGACTTATCCTCCCCCTCAAAAAAAAAAAAAAGGAAAAAAATGGATGCCACATTATATGGATCCCCAGTGAGAAATCGGCTTTATTCTCTCTCCTCGCAGGTGGTTCGGAGCACAAGGTCAGCTACAGTTCACTGCAAATACAGCCAGAAGATACTGTTTATTTGTCTTGGTACACCTCCAAAGGCTCTTTAAGTTTACACTGTACAGGGTAAGCTTGTGGTCTCGACGTGAGACGGAGGAAACTGCATCCGATGTACACTGAGGTTGCTTGTTTGAGGGATCATTTCAAATATTTATTTTCCTTTGTTTGGACTGTTTATCTTTGAACTGACAAATGAAATAATCATAAAGCGAGTGTCACGTTGAGGGGGTAAAACTAATGATGGGGGTGGAGCATTGCAACATCTCTCAAAATTGCCAGGAACACAATCTTTCTTCAAATGCAAGTTTTACTTGTCTGGCGAATAGCACAGATTGGATCGGCACATCCATGTGACGTTAATGATTCCCATGTTTGATTTTTAATTAGCAGAGGTTAGCATGCCAATGCAGTCAATAATGGAGGACGCATAATAAAGACTCTAAAAATCATCTGCTCAGATCAGCACGTTAGGGCTGCCATTCAATATTGTTGTAATTAATTCCACGTCAGAGCTTTATCTATTGTTCCTTATCTGCGGAGCACATTAGCAATGCGTCACTCGTAAATAATTTAGGAAAATGTCCATGCTGCCAGAATTGAAGACGCGCTCCCCATAAAACTTCAGCGTTCCATTACCATCGGTTGTTGGCCACTTTTTGTGGTTCTATCACCGCAAAGGTTTGGGATCCATTTATTTCACATCCGACTCTGCCAATGGCAAACCTCTCGACAACGAGACATCTGCATCCATCACCTTTGTTTACTGTATGGCGCGGTGAAGCACTTTGAAAGAAGGACCGGGCATAATCATAGCTTCCAAAGTCTCAAGTTTACGACGAGCCCAACCTTCCTCTCATATGCTGAGCTGACAGTGACAAACGGCATGTGTTTGGTGTAAGCTGTGACAGCGTCGCCCTAACATAATAAACATTGTTGCCTTCACTTGCCTGCAGGAAATAACCGTGATTAAAGAGACAGGCTCAAAGACGAGGACAATCTTAATACGCCATAAGCTCACAATGGCCAGTTAAGCATTCAAAGCCGGTTGAGGGGGGGTGAATGCATGTGATTTTTATTTTTTTTTCAATGAACATTGTGGAGCAGTGCTATGGGGAACAAGATTTTCATGAAGCGTGAAATGTGCTGTGTCCGATTTCGTGTAGATCTGCCAACCCAGGGAAGGGCTTTTGAGTACCACAATACCGAAATCATGCACTCACATGTTGTTAACTTTACCGGTAGCAGTAAGACAGCAGTAGTACGAGATATGAGAATAAAATCGGACCATATCGTGATGTAATCTCCCCATTTCCGTACGATTACGGCAACATATGGCTGCAATAACAACAACAAAATTAAGCGATACATAATATACAAGTGGCAATTAATGTTACTTGTCTCACTTAATTCTGAGGGGGGGGTTTTCTAATGTTGCTCAGTCTGCAACTCAATTCCACCCCAATTTTTAACGTCGTTTTAGGGCGGGCTCCACACATAATGAGCCTGTACTTCATCACCAAGACGGATTACACGTCCCAAATAGCGTTCTGATCCGAACACACAAATGCCTAAAAATGGCGTAGGTTTACCCAACCAAGGTTGGAGAAACTGGGGCAGGAATCATGTCAATGTTCACAACTGTGACATAACCATGCCAGGGAATTCAGAGCATATCGCTTACCGAGTAATTTGGGGAAATTGGCAAAATATGCACTTGGTTGTTGACTTTCACACTTGACAGGCACCCAAGTGAGCCCGCTATTTGAATACTCGTCATTCAAATGTCAAGTTTCTCGAACATGTCCCCCTTAAGAGAAAAGAAGGGTCTTGTTCCTCCAGAGGCGACTGATTTGGACCACTTTGTTTACCTGCGCTAACGTAGTCGTCATAATTACAGTAAATCTTTCTGGCCATATGAAAATGACCATTTGAATGTCATTGGTAGGATGCATGACTGTTGTTGAATGAGTTTTCTTTTGTGGGTGAAAAGTTTCGGACTGAATTTCAACTCAAGCGACCTATAGCTTCTATTCCATAAAAGTTGGCAACAACACTGCATTGTATGGTCTGAGGCTGTCTGACCCGGCATTTAACATTTTCTGCACAACGCATACTGTAGTAGCTGTGACCAGAAGCTCTCATCTCCAGCCAAAAATCCCCCGTTCAGTGTGAATGATGACTTGATGTCTAATCTCCCACCTGCTAACACCTGCTCGCGCTTCCATTGTGACGCTCCCTCCCGCTCGGACTAACCTACAATGATCTTGCGTATGCGTTCACAAAAAGGTTGTACTTTTTTCCCCCTTTCAACAGTTCAGAAAATCTGCTGGAAAACTTCTTACCCCCTGCTCCCCCCACACACACACACACACCACGGGCAAGTGATGGGAGGAAGATGGGAGGAGAAGGTGATGGCGCTTGGTTGTTGCTGACGTTACGCAGCTAACAGGACTCGCCCGTAAATGAACTCATTTTTCATCCTGCCTCCCTCCCTCCTCCTCCCCCTCCTGTTAATGACTGGCACTTTCCTCATACAGCGCGAGCGCCGGCCCTCTGAAGAGCCTGGCGAGTGACAGCACACTATTCATCTACTTGCGACTGCGGAAGGTGGTGTTTGGTTGAAGAAGGAGCCACGGCAATAATATGGAGGCATGCAGATAGATGCATGCGGCAGGTAAAGAAAGGGATCAAGTGTGGTGGGGAATAAAGAACATGACAACTCTGGAAGACACATAGCATGACAAACAGCCCAAGTGACAGATTAACGGTTCGTAAACCAATAATCACCATGCGGTAATGTAGATTTTTGTTTTTACTTTGACCAACGTCCCAAACAGCCTTATCCAACTGTCAAAACACTTTCCGTTCTAAAGAGAAGAGAGGGCACTTCATTTTTATGACTGCATTTTCCGCACTATAAGGCACACCTCAGAGCATTCCATTTTCTCAAAATCCGACGCACCTTAGAGATGGATCAATATTCTGATTCCTTGGGCCTAGCATTTTAAGTGTTCTGCAAAGAGCTTTGTTACAGCTGCAGTGGTTGTAAAAGCACTACACGGAAAAAGCTGTATTGTATTGTATTCCCTTTAGCGAGAGTAGCTCCAGCTAGTGGATGCATAACACAACCGCAGCCATGATTGTAGCTTCTATTCTATGTGCCTTACAAATGAAAAGTTTTCAAATAGGCCATTCATTGAAGATGCATTTAGACTGCGAAACGCCTTATAATGCGGGAAATACGGTACCTACTCACCTGTCCAATCAAGAAATCACTAAAATGGAACATGTCTGACATAAGATCGGCAAAAGGTGTAGCAAAATTGCAGGCCCCAAAGAAATCCAAGAACCGATGAGAAATAAAGTAATCGATTGATGTATCCGTATGGAAAGGGTTACAAAGCCCTTCCTAAAACTTTTGGACTCCAGCAAATGGCTTAAATAAAACAAAATGACGACTTTGGAGTGGCTTCAAATTCTGGGCTTGAACCAGATTGAAATGCTGTCGCGTGATCTTAAAAACCTTCCACTGTTGCTAAATTAAAGCAAATTTGCAAGGAACATTGGGCCACTATATCTACCATATTGTCACGCATTTTTTTTTTCCAGGACCAACTCCTTGGGGTTTTTTTCCATTTAAAACTCCAAATTATATAACTTTGATACATTCAACCTCGGCGGTTCCAATGTAAACCCCGTGCAAGTTTCAAGAACATTTACACGAAAGCAAACACAATACTGCATAATTAGCACTTACTGTAGGCGGGTCCGCAAGAGGTCTTTGTGTGGAAGGATAAAAAAAATAATAATAATAATAAAATACTCCCAGTTTTAACGTATAGTTCATCAAAGTCAATGATTAGTATTGTTCTTTTGAGGGGTCCACTTTTTGCAGTCTGCAGAGGTTCAAAACGAGGCTGGTGTTTTACTTCCGAAATAGAACTGTGATTAAATATCCAAGCATGCGGTGAAGAAAAACACGCCCCACTGTTCAACACCAATCTAATTACGCTGCCTGTTTGCTTCTACTATCATATTACCTGTTGGTGGGATGACGGATAGCGAAGTCAAAGAATGCTATTAGGATAGGAAGGCTGCTATTCGGATCCCACTTTTGGCCTTGCAGGGAAACGACATTACAGTTCTACAGAACGATTCGTTCTGATGAGAGAAGAATGATCATCAAACAGCAACGCTATTAAAACATTGCAGAGAGCACTCTGGTCTTGACCCATCGTTCCCCGATGATGAATGAAGATGACATATTTGTAAAAAAATATATATATCGTATATGTTTTAAACTTAAAGTCCACCGGGGAAACAAATGCTGCGTTGAATTTGCTCAATTTAATTTCGTCAAGTGGTTGCATTAAATAAAATCATCGGGATCCGGATAAAAAATTTTAAAGGAGACTTTGCATCTACTTACAAAGCACATCAATATTCAGATGATGCTATTGCGTGCAGCCGCTTGAAAAAATCAAATTGAGTCAAGTCAACACACCATTTTTTTCGCTGTAGACCATAACATCAATTAATATATTACAATTAAAAATGCGGGGTTTTTAAAGTTATAAAATGACATAAAGCTTAAATATAAGGAGAGACATACCTATATTCCAGAGATATTGAAAAAAAAAAGACAGGGACTACATCCACTGTGTTTTTCTACATGACTGTGCTCAAAGAGAGTAGAAAGCATTTTTATTTATTTTTTTGCCGGCTGAGTGTGGCAGATGGAGTCAGGCTCAAAGTGACACGGCTATAAAGCAACACCTGGTGGAGATGAGCTGGTCGAGGCTACATCTGTAGCCATCAGGACTGCGTGTGAATGTGTGTGTGTGTCCTTCGGTCAGCAGGAGCAGAAACGTTGGCACGGTGTGGCGAGTGCGGGTGCCGGTGCCAACTTGAATTCTCTGTGAGATGCGCCAAAAATGCTGCAAAACACATCAGCTTGAGGATGAAAAAGAAGGCGATAGACAGCTGGGGAAATAGTTGCTGTCTGGACTGTCAAACTTCAGCCAATTCATAACTTCATAAATTCTTCGTATTCCTCGATTTACGCCATATGATATCTACCCTGCAGTTCTGGAAAATAAGAGACCGCAGCAAAATTAATTTTTCTGATAGTTGAAGGTATATGACTGGGGAAGAAAAAAACCCTTTTGGTTTTGTTTTATAGTTGCACGTACCAAATTTCAAGCACAAATACTGTACTTTTATTTAGAGCAACTATTTGCAGAAATAGAAAAGTGTTCAAAATACTACAAATGATTTCTTGGTCTCCTTTTTTTTCCAGAACTGTATATTGCTGATGATTATATGGACAAAAGTATTCAGACACATGACCTCGATCGACCACGGGAAGTGAAAATGGAATGAAAACTTAGTCCTGCCCGTCATTCCACGTTCCACTTCTTTGTGAAGACGTAATGCAATAATACAAATTTGTGTCCACGACTGTGCAAGGTTAGAGATGACTTAAAGTTCGAGGGACTGGCTCACAATCTTGGGAGACTAGTCGAGCTACCTACTTTTGTTTAATGTTCTGCAGCACAATCATTGGAAGTATAGAACCCAACCGCAAATGACACTCACGTTATCACAGCATCAAAATAGGTGAAGTCAAAAATGCTAACAACCTAGCCAAATGACTTGGGCTATTTCCACTCAACTGCTAAACAATTATTCTGCACTATATGGTCCATGCGGTACATGTAGCAAGATAAAGTACCACTGTTTCAGTTCTCAGCAGGTCCTTCGAATTTCTTAAGAACGACCAAGCTCCCGAATTGTAAACACCGTTTGAAGTCATTTGTTGTCACAATGTCAATCGTTCAAAAACAGAGCCTTTGCTCATTACTTATTCTTACTGTATAATGGGGCAAATCATCAGCGCGGTTAATGTGGCGGATTTAACGGCCTATTGGACGAGTGAAGCTCGAGTGAACGAATATATAACTTGGCCTGATCATTCAGAAAAAAGTACAGATCTTTTAGCAGCAGAAATGAGAGTCCAAACACATTTATGAAATGGTGAACCCAGCTTTCCTTTCCTTTCTTTCTCCCAACGTGTCCTTTACCCACATTGCCCCACAGTTAACCATTCGGAGGGCCTACCCTGTCCCGGCAGCCCACAACCTAGCCAGTCAGAAGTCATTACACCCACTATTAACTCCTGCTCAGCTTCATTAGGCATGCAAATTGAGGAGGGACAAAGACCTGAAAAACTTTACTCAGTCTGACGCACTCCACGTCCCCCCCGCACCCCCCTCTCGCCCTCTCACGCTCCCTTTGAGACAAAACTCCAATCTGTGCTCAATTATGCCTGAATTTGTATTGAGCGGGTTGATGTTGAAACTCTGGTACGCAATCTCCTCACAAACGATTCAGACCTGGCAACGTGACCTGGGGAAAAAAAGCATCTGGGTTGGTAATGATTACATTGGCAAACTAATGTCCGGTGACAACAAAATACGCACACCCACTCACAATCCAAGCTTTGACTGGGCTTCCACCGGCTCATTAGTTGAGCTATCGCTGCATTTGTCACACTGTTTGCCGCACCACGAGTTGGTCACCGATGAAACTTTTTTTTTTAAAGGCAAACCAGGAGTGACTTCATCACATATTCATAAAGATCACTCGGGTAACACAAACTGTCCTAATGAAATTTCATTGGGTCATAATGTAGACTCATGCGGTGTGAAAATGAACATGGACATTGGAGGCTGTCATCATTTTAAATGGAGAAGGGTTTTTTCTTTTTTTTTCTTTTAACACTGTGACCTCCATCTCTCTTTAGTCACCCTCTGCTTTTCCCTGCTGTCCAAAGCCACTAACATCAGAAGTGCGGCCAACATGGGTCAGAGCCAATCCTTTGCTCTGACGGAGCGCAAATGTATCACCGGCATGCATCGCTACCAAAGGATAACGTGGCGTGTCACGCGGCGCCATTGTGCATCACACAACAGGTTCAAACAGGTGGAAAATGTATTCAGAGAAGAAGAATATCAAGCTGGTTTTGAACGAGGTACATTTTCTGGATACAACAGTTTACAATCTGGACACATCTAGATACAATTTTTCCCCATTTATGCCAAACAAGAACGGCTTGCGAATCTGATATGAGGAAAAAAAAACACGTTGAAGACTGTCAGTGTCTTGGTACCTCTAATCTTGTCGTGTTAATGTATTTCCAGCTGTTGCTCGGCAGTCCACAGCGTATGAATTTTTAATGTGTTAAGACTGGCGATACTGTCATAGAATCCACTCGTTTGTGAGCAGTGCAGCAGTCAGCAAAGCTGTGGAGCCATTCGGTAGTAAACAGTGCCTTCCGCTGATTTGTATAAGAACTACACTGGCATCACTGTCGAGTGTTTCCCAACCCTGATTGAGTCGAGACACACATTTTACATCAAACAAACAGGAAGGCCCCAAAAAGTGAATGCAAAGGTGGATGATTTTCCCTTTTGCCATCAAGCAGAAACAACTGAATAATTGTCTCTCTCACTATACAGGTACATTATTATTGGCATTCTATAAATGAGTGAGTTTCAAAATATGTTGTATATCCATCCATTTTCAACACCGGACGCCACCTTGAACTGGTCGCCAGACTCACAGGGCACATACAGAGACAAACAGCCATTCACATCCATCACTCATCACTGAGTGAGAAACGACCCCACTCTTCCCGCTCACAAGTCAGACGAGTGTATCACTACATCATCGTGACCTGTAGCAAACAAAATGCTTTCCAAATCAATTAAGTAAAAATTGTTTATTTCTTCTGGCACACTGGTGACCTCTCAAAACATCAAATCCCTGATCAAAGTACATTCAAATTGTCTTGTGATCTTGTCATTTTTTTTTGTATTCATAAATAATTGATAAAGCATCCTTTTCTCTCAATGTTTACACCATAAACACACTATTTCAACGGGTTCCACAATGATGAAGCACACCTCAGTGAAAACGTTGCCAGCGCTAAACGCTACCGTGACGTGAATGACCCGGAGGCCAGGGTCCAGTCGGAGGACAGGTGGCAAGCTAATCATGTGGAAAATGAGAGCTTGGAAGGCAAGTGTCGTGTGGGCAAGGGGGCGCGCGGTTTTGCTCACAGGTCCCAACTCAGCTGGGAACAAGAGCAGCACCGTGTTCCGCCATGTTGTGCCAGCAAGACCCCCCTCGCCACGCAAAAACCGCACAACTCTATTCCGTATCTTGTCACACCCACTCGGGAAGGCCGGCCCGAGCGCGTCTCCACGGGCCCCTTCACAACCTCATTTAGCGGTTTCTCAAGACACTAATTCATTAAGTCATTATGGTGATATAAAGAGGATAAATGATATTCTGACCTACCTGTCTGGTCAATGTAATCTAGTATTCCCCATTTGTCAATTATGTAAAGCGGTTGGAATTATACTGTACAAAGCCAACACAGCAGCCTATAGAGGTGGCAGACTGATCAGCGGCACTGAGGTTTAAACATCACATCGCGGCTAATTGCTTCTAAACTTACAGCTTTGTCACTGTCACGTAAAGAGCAGATATGATCAAGTGCTTTATTGTAAGTACATGTAACGTAGCCGGCGTGACGACAGTAGACACACTGACTGGCTAATGCTAAGGCACAATCACACGCTGATGTGCTAGCTTCTTTTACTCTTACAATTTAAGGATACTTTCAAACAATAGAGCAGCCATCCTTTTTTTTAATACAGTAATCATTTTTTTACAGTGCATTGTATTCTGCATCCTGATTGGCTAAGGAACTGTAGACTATTGTCGACAGTCTGTGCGCCTCATCGCTGTACAGCTTGCCAAATTTTCTCCATGACAAAAGCTACAATATCAACAACATTTTCTGGACAGTATTTCTAAAAACCGTCCATTGTTTGTAAAAAATAAATAAATACATTTTGATTCAAAACTGTCCTTAGAATCTATTTTTAAAATGCTGAAAAACGTCATCAACATTGGTGAAAGTATTCATTCATTCATTTTCCGAACCGCTTGATCTTCACTAGGGTCGCGGGGGATATTCAGTACTGTCACTTCACAATTGATCAACAAACGATGTAAACACAATTGTTTGATGCCCCCCGCCTAAAAAAACTGTTTCTCTGACCATTTAAAGTTTAAAAAAATGTTTAATGGTTCCGATTGTGTAACTCTGTAGGCGCCTTGTCACAGAGGGAACAGATGAGATTTGCCATGTAACTGCAATACATCAAGCATGTTACAATATTGTGCTGATTAGATTCCTCAAAAAAACAAATGCAATTCCGATCAGAAGTTGCATCCGCAGTTGGTATTAGATGCATCATTCACAAGGCGAAGTGACTTGGATAGTGCATCGATTTATTGTCGAAAGCTCCCACAGATCTAATAGAATCCAGCTGGTTTCAGATCTGGCTTAGTTTCACCACCCCCCCCCCACTGGCCCACAGATAACTCGCATGTGACCTAGCAACTTCTTTTATAACCTTTGCCACTTTCATTTGAAATGCCAGTTTGTACAAATTAAAGCTCTAAACGCTTGAGCTGAGTCGCACTCCTCTGGGGCGATTAATTTGGTGGGGACAACATAAAACCCAGCAGAATGGGACAAATTTGCGACGGGAAAGACACAAAAATCGATTGTGTCGTCCCTTTTACTAAAAATGTAGTTGGTAGCTCATCATACTCGCCACCAAAATTGGAAATATAATGATATCGGATGGATTATTTTCCGTACGATCAGGACGTACCCTGTTGTGAGTCAATTAACGAGGAGAGTCCATCCATTAAACCTCCACCAGGGAGTGTGCGTGTGGCGTTTCAGCATCAGTATCAGCGGAAAAAAAGCGATAATGGGTTGGCCAGTGAGAGAAAGATAGCTCCGCCAACACCATAACACTTTTTCAAGGAGCCACTGAAACGGCCAGTGTGATAAAAGGCATTAATGCAGCGATGGCTCATCAAAGTCAGGGACGAGTGGCCGACGCTTGCCGCAGCGATATATTGTTTGCTGGGCTCACCATTTTGCTACCCTCGCCAAAGCGCTACGTCAAGCAATCGCTGAGTACGCCGATTCGTGAAAAGCACCAGTATTGACTGTGTCACTTGACTCGACTGTTCTCGGACGACGAGAGATGAAATAACTTTTCCGTTGTCTGTAATCTCAGCTTTGAAGGAAGTCATTCCACAGTTTGCAACCCAGAAGATGTATTATCAAACATCAAAATTGCAGATTAGCAGATGAGGGGAAAGCCATGAAAATCATCCTGTGATTTCGCCGAATGATCTCAGATGTCAACTTCACAATTGCAACAAAAAAAGAACAAGCGCAAGCAGGCTTTTGATGCGATGGTAACAGAGTCACTGTTTGGAGCCATAAAAAGCCAAAGCAAAGTCTGTCTCCTGGGTCACCCCTTCTTTGAGAAAATAAGAAGGGCTGCAGGGCAAGAAAAACAGGTCAATACCGCGGTGTTTTTCAGGCAGGCGTATTGCTGTATGTTTGTTTGAATGAAACTCCGAGAGGACTTATTGATCAACATTTCAGCATGGAAGGAAAAAAAAAAGGCCCCGCAATGACCTGAAATTGTCCCTCCATTTCAGCAAAATAAGGTCCACTCACAGAAGCGTCTTATCATTCCAAGAGCGGAAGCTGTGAAATTGAATGTGATCCATTCGCAAGGGGGGTTCTTCATTTGCACTCAGGGCCCTCGTTGACAACATTTTCATCAAATTGAGAAGCATTAACTGAAAAATAAAAATTTTCATTGATGTCATAATCATGGCACTAATTCAACTGTGGTAACATTTGCATAATCAATACCAGTTATTTTGTTGTGGTTAGGTGGCATCGTTGGCTCCATCTCATCTGCTGGCGTGCTGACAAGAATTGTAATTTCAAGCGGCCCTGACTTGAGAAAGCGGAACAAAATGAAATCCGTGTAACACCGGGGTTCTTTTTTAGTGCAAGGCCCAAATTAGAAATTTAGTCTCTCATCCCGGGATCCTGACTCATTAATATTTATTGCTACTTTTACTTTGTGGGAACACACTAAAAGCGAAGCCGTGACCCAATTTGGGGATCTGAATCACAGTTTAAGAATACATACGCACATTCTCAGATCAGAGAGAAACGCCATACGCTTTGCACCAATTTCAATGTAAAAATAATTAAGTGGCCCACTGATATCTCTCAGTGGACATGGAAAGAGGCACAGATCAGCGCATATGAGCATCAAAAGTGATGCTCGGAGACAGCAATGTGTTATCAAGATGCCAGAAGGCAAATCAGCATGCCTGTCCAGCCCATCCATATGTTCCGAAGGTGATGATAGCTACAGACACAAATGAAAGCTTCAAAAAAAAAAAAGAATGGGAAAGATGTGAACATTCTTTGTGCGTTCTGAAGCATGTTGGTTATCATTTTCGCAAGTGGATTTCAGGCCACATTGAATGACTGTATTGTCGGCCGCTCCCCGTCTGTCAAAGAACGATCGGCAGAGGTAAGACAAGCCGAGGAAAAACACAGGCAGAAGAAAGAAAAGCCATTTTGTCCCTGTCGCCCTATTAATTTGAGGAGAACTAGGAAATGCCAGCAGGATTAAATGTGTTACTCCCACATCCCACCCCCCCTCTTTTTCCTTTCTCTCTCCAAATTCAAATTAAAGGATGGGGCGGGGGGGGGTGGGTTGCAGCGATGATGGTGGAAGAAGAGAAGAAAGGTGTTAATTGCTTGCCAATCGATAATTCTATAATTACTTTGTGACAAATGGCTGGCTTGTGGTGCTAGGGTAGGTTCAGAACAGGGTGCAAAGGGGTGAGGATGTTAAAAGGGAACGGCCATGATCAGGAACAGAAATATTTGCTTTGGTGCCTGCAGGCCCGGTTGCCCCCGGGGATTTGTGACAGGGAATTTACGTCAGGTTTAAACAAGAAGCCGAGGCTCCCAGGGGCTACTTTGCTGGCTGGGAGGAAGAGCAAGTGCACATAGGAAGATCCATGTGCACATAATGGGAGTCATCATGCACACTTTGGCTGATATTTGTTCTCGGGGCGAATGACTTCTTGGATTCCTTACAGTAGACGAGACCGTGTGCGGCAGGAATGCGTTGGCTGGCACATCATACTTTTTGCACCATTAAATTGTCAGGCCATTTCAAAGGAAAATCGTGCAGTTTAAAAAATAAAATAAAAAACCCTGACGCTGGTGTGTGATTTTAGCTGGACGAATTTGGGGGCTAGCGCCACCTGCCACAGTTCACTATCTTCCAATCGCAGTTTCATTATGCCACTCGAGCATGAAGTGATGGCGTCTCCTTTGGCCATAAGGGCGAGCTTTCGGCTGACAGCAGGTGGGCTGTCAGGAGACCTGTCTAGGTCAAGCCACTGTGACACTTGGCGCCCCTAGCTATTCCACAGTTTGCAACCCAGAAGATGTATTATCAAACATCAAAATTGCAGATTAGCAGATGAGGGAAAGCCATGAAAATCATCCTGTGATTTCGCCGAATGATCTCAGATGTCAACTTCACAATTGCAACAAAAAAAGAACAAGCGCAAGCAGGCTTTTGATGCGATGGTAACAGAGTCACTGTTTGGAGCCATAAAAAGCCAAAGCAAAGTCTGTCTCCTGGGTCACCCCTTCTTTGAGAAAATAAGAAGGGCTGCAGGGCAAGAAAAACAGGTCAATACCGCGGTGTTTTTCAGGCAGGCGTATTGCTGTATGTTTGTTTGAATGAAACTCCGAGAGGACTTATTGATCAACATTTCAGCATGGAAGGAAAAAAAAGGCCCGCAATGACCTGAAATTGTCCCTCCATTTCAGCAAAATAAGGTCCACTCACAGAAGCGTCTTATCATTCCAAGGCGGAAGCTGTGAAATTGAATGTGATCCATTCGCAAGGGGTTCTTCATTTGCACTCAGGGCCCTCGTTGACAACATTTTCATCAAATTGAGAAGCATTAACTGAAAAATAAAAATTTTCATTGATGTCATAATCATGGCACTAATTCAACTGTGGTAACATTTGCATAATCAATACCAGTTATTTTGTTGTGGTTAGGTGGCATCGTTGGCTCCATCTCATCTGCTGGCGTGCTGACAAGAATTGTAATTTCAAGCGGCCCTGACTTGAGAAAGCGGAACAAAATGAAATCCGTGTAACACCGGGTTCTTTTTTAGTGCAGGCCCAAATTAGAAATTTAGTCTCTCATCCCGGGATCCTGACTCATTAATATTTATTGCTACTTTTACTTTGTGGGAACACACTAAAAGCGAAGCCGTGACCCAATTTGGGGATCTGAATCACAGTTTAAGAATACATACGCACATTCTCAGATCAGAGAGAAACGCCATACGCTTTGCACCAATTTCAATGTAAAAATAATTAAGTGGCCCACTGATATCTCTCAGTGGACATGGAAAGAGGCACAGATCAGCGCATATGAGCATCAAAAGTGATGCTCGGAGACAGCAATGTGTTATCAAGATGCCAGAAGGCAAATCAGCATGCCTGTCCAGCCCATCCATATGTTCCGAAGGTGATGATAGCTACAGACACAAATGAAAGCTTCAAAAAAAAAAAGAATGGGAAAGATGTGAACATTCTTTGTGCGTTCTGAAGCATGTTGGTTATCATTTTCGCAAGTGGATTTCAGGCCACATTGAATGACTGTATTGTCGGCCACTCCCCGTCTGTCAAAGAACGATCGGCAGAGGTAAGACAAGCCGAGGAAAAACACAGGCAGAAGAAAGAAAAGCCATTTTGTCCCTGTCGCCCTATTAATTTGAGGAGAACTAGGAAATGCCAGCAGGATTAAATGTGTTACTCCACATCCCACCCCTCTTTTCCTTTCTCTCCAAATTCAAATTAAAGGATGGGGCGGGCGGGGGTGGGTTGCAGCGATGATGGTGGAAGAAGAGAAGAAAGGTGTTAATTGCTTGCCAATCGATAATTCTATAATTACTTTGTGACAAATGGCTGGCTTGTGGTGCTAGGGTAGGTTCAGAACAGGGTGCAAAGGGTGAGGATGTTAAAAGGAACGGCCATGATCAGGAACAGAAATATTTGCTTTGGTGCCTGCAGGCCCGGTTGCCCCGGGATTTGTGACAGGAATTTACGTCAGGTTTAAACAAGAGCCGAGGCTCCCAGGGGCTACTTTGCTGGCTGGGAGGAAGAGCAAGTGCACATAGGAAGATCCATGTGCACATAATGGGAGTCATCATGCACACTTTGGCTGATATTTGTTCTCGGGGCGAATGACTTCTTGGATTCCTTACAGTAGACGAGACCGTGTGCGGCAGGAATGCGTTGGCTGGCACATCATACTTTTTGCACCATTAAATTGTCAGGCCATTTCAAAGGAAAATCGTGCAGTTTAAAAAATAAAATAAAAAACCCTGACGCTGGTGTGTGATTTTAGCTGGACGAATTTGGGGGCTAGCGCCACCTGCCACAGTTCACTATCTTCCAATCGCAGTTTCATTATGCCACTCAAGCATGAAGTGATGGCGTCTCCTTTGGCCATAAGGGCGAGCTTTCGGCTGACAGCAGGTGGGCTGTCTGGAGACCTGTCTAGGTCAAGCCACTGTGACACTTGGCGCCCCCTAGCTGCTATGGCTGGGCGGGGAAGGGTCAGACAGGCCAACGTGAGATTGATGGACCGCCTTCACTCTTGTCAAATCACCTGTCAACGCACCCCTGGCACCGAATCCATTTTGTTCTAAGCCACCATTAACCTTGGACCACTTGGATTCATTTCCTTCCTCTACGGCCTGGGCCTTTGCTACCTTTGCTACCTTTGTCGACTACAGCTGCCAAGCTAGTTACTCGCCTCACCTTTTGTCGTGTTTGTTGAACTTTCGTCCACCCGCGGCTGACTTTTAAGCACTCGATGAGGAAAACGGCCTCTTCGTTGAGCTATTCGGAGGAAAATGACAACACATGATTCTAAAGCTGGGCAAACATTATGCAAATTAAGCCCTTTTCATTCCTGTTTCAAGCCTAATTCAGTCAGACACCTCACTTTTGAATTGGGGCCAATTTCAAGTTGGGTCAGGCATCATTAGTTGTCCAGTAGGTCCTCGGGGAGAAACAATGAGCCACTGACAGCTATCAAGTGATGATACAACAGCTGAATTTCAAATATTTGATCATGCGCAACAGTGAAGCAAAGTTTTAAGCAGTTGAGATTTTGTCACCCCAAGTCCTTTTTCTTGCTACGCCGGAGCAAAGTTGATGAACAGCAAGCTGAAAGTGTGTGTAGCTCTGTTGATGTGATTAGCATTAGCACTACATGTGATTAGCATTAGCACCACGAGTCCACAGACAACAAGAATGTTTTCATTTTGATTTTTTTGTTGTTGATTTTTTTTAGATATACAACAATAAAAATGCCCTCACTCAAGAACAATTGCTGCTCTTGATGTGCACAAATAGATTAAGTGATATAATTCATTTGAATTTTCGGTAACGTCCAATTGTGCTCAATCTCAACATTAACACGGGGTTTGGGATAAAATTCAATCATCACCAAATTTGATAATGATGCCGTTCTCCTCCAAAATCATTTAGCTTCTTCAAAATCAGTTGATTGCAAATGTTGAAGCTTTTAAAGAACGACCTTTTTTACAAAAGCTTCAGGAATTCAGACGGGAGTTCTTCCTTGCATTTGGCTCAGAAAATGATCGATCACCTCGAGAGTTACAAGCGACTTGCGGTTGTTCTCTTAACTGCCCCACAAATTCCAGTTTCGCTGAGCAGCTAACATCCATTTTCTTGCGCTTTCTCGCATCAATCAATATATGTAGTGAGTCCTTCCTTTTTATAGAAAGCACGTTAAAACAATGCTAACTCAAATAGCGCTCCAGTAGCTAGCGCTTTGGGACGTTTAAAAGTCCACCGTTGATCTTGTAATGAATATGACCTGCCTAAAGAGTGATAGTACCAAAGAACAACATAGCCTCACTTCAGTCTTGAAGCTTAAGTATGGTTTTGTCATTTATTACAAATTATTACTTAGTATTTGATATTCTACTGTATGTTTGAAACTTGTATACATAAAGCATAGTTATGAGCAGATGTTTGATCATTTCACAAGCCTATAAAAGGGCGATTGGTCTGCCACTGGCTGCTGTAATACTGATTGATGTTGGGTAGGTGGGGGCCACTGTGCTGCCCTCAGACACACTGTTTATTTATACCGTCTGCCCACCTTACCACCACAGGGCTACATTTACTGAATTTACAGTCGGCAGACGAGGAAAAAAAAATGCTAATAACGCAGCACATCTCTGAGGAAGAAGCAGGAGGCTCCTTCGATCCAAACTTTCCATGGCCATACCAGTTTTCATCAGGCTGAATCTTCTTCTCGTTCACTGCCAATATTGCTCTCTATAGTACCCATCTATTACTTGCTGCTCTGTCTCCTGGGGCGTGCACAAATTGGATCCAACAATGAGAAGCCGTAATGATTGTCTTCGAATATTTGGGCATGATTTTCATTAATATATTTCTGATACAGTATTATTGCTCTGGTTACGGTGCCACTAAAATTGCACTCTTCATGCAGTAACGGAACATGCAAAGGAAGTACTGTATCCTTATAAGTCAAGTCAAGTCAAGTCAACTGTATTTATAGAGCACTTTCAAACAGCCATCGCCGCATACAAAGTGCTGTACATGGAGCAATTTAACATATACAATAAACAGTAAAACAAATCGGTAATAAAGACGGTAGAAAGCACCAAACAGTAAAACCAAGAACAAATCTAAGTCATGCTGAGTCGAAAGCCAGAGAATACAAGTGAGTTTTGAGGAGGGTTTTGAAGATGGGCAGTGAGGAGGCTTGACGAATGTTCGGTGGGAGGTCATTCCAGAGAGAGGGACCAGCAACAGAAAAGGCTCGATCCCCTCTCAGCCTCAGTTTAGTTTATAAAGCAAGAGGATACTTGCCAGTGTCGTTATTCGAATCTAATGATGGCCTGAAAGCCACCCATGTTGAGTATTTTCCACCATTTATGCTGTTCAGGTTGACGGGTGGCAAAAAGGTGCATTTTATATGTAGGTGTATTTTATATATATATATATATATATATATATAAATATATGTATTTTATATATATATATATATATATATATATATATATATATATATATATATATATAAATATATTTATGTATGTATTTTATATATATAAAATACACACAGGCGTCCGTAGTCCAGTGGTTAGCACGTCGGGTTCGATTCCAGCTCCGGCCTCCTGTGTGGAGTTTGCATGTTCTCCCCGGACTTGCATGGGTTTTCTCCGGGTGCTCCGGTTTCCTCCCACATTCCAAAGACATGGCAGGCTGATTGAGCACTCTAAATTGTCCCTAGGTATGAATGTGAGCGTGGTTGGTAGTTCGTCTCTGTGTGCCCTGCAATTGGCTGGCAACCGATTTAGGGTGTCCCCCGCCTACTGCCCGGAGACAGCTGGGATAGGCTCGAGCACCCCCCGCGACCCTAGTGAGGATCAAGCGGTTCGGAATATGAATGAATGAATGAATGAATGAATGAATGAATGAATGAATGAATGAATGAAAATACACACACGCACACACATAGATCATATTTCAGTTCAAAACCCAAATGAAAACTTTTACATTAATTATGTATATCATAAAAAGAGAAAGAACGCACCAGATTGTAAGCTTGATGATCCTAAAAAAATGTTTTCATCAGAATATTATCATTTATGCATTCATTTCATCCCAAATTTTTAATTTCCGTGGTCGACGAATGTGACATAAAAGAAAATTGTTTTTAGGAGCAGCTGCTGTGAAACCACACAAGCAAAAGGCTGAACACGCAAACTCCACAACGAAAATCCCAATGTCAGAGTTGACATTCGAACACAACACCTTCTTACTGTGCCATCCTATCTGCTCGATCCAGTCGTAAATTTAAAAGCTCTAAATTTTGCAGCGCGCGCGCACACACACAGAAAAATTGTCAGCCCATCATTAAAGGTGCTGAATAGTGAAGGCCATGAAGTTGTGTTCCAATTCCGGAAGCTTTGAAGCGGTCAATTGTTGGATGGGAGCTGCCTTACAGAGCATGCAGTCTGTTCCACTGAGCACACAGTAGCGGAGGGATCAGCCCATGTCGCTGACAGGAATGTGTCACAAAGTGTTGGCCTGTCCACTGAACAGAGGCGCGAGCCTCAGATCACTGGCGTTGGCCCGCCTTCGGGTTATTCTTTATGGCTGTGTGGCTGAGTGGCTGGCTCTATGCTGTGCAGCCCTCCAGATGGATGCTGGAACAGCGTCGGACACGGGGCTGAAAATCCCATCAAGGACCAGTTCCAGGCTCTTGCACTGGGAAGATGAAGCACACCTGCATGCCAGGGGACACAGGGCCAAACCTTTCTGCACTTCCATCACCAACGCCAACCCCAATCCTCTTCGCTCACAATGCTCTCCCCCCCGCCCCCCTCTCTCTCTCAACGCTCTCCTTTTCCTCACTTCTACAAGAAAAGACAGCAAGCTCAACCAGCCCGAATATGGAGTGTGGCCTTTGGGGTCTTGTGGTCCTCGCTTGTTAAATAAAGGAGCAGAGCGGCTGATTGATTGACCCTCACCGGTGCCTGCATGTTAGCCCTGCGCCGTATGCCTTTTTATTCAGCCTTTGTTGACCAGACCCGCGTTAGATTCTCTTCCATGATGGATGACACCAATTTTCTGTCGAAACCCAGATGAGCCAGCCCTCCCTTGGTTTCTCCTCAGGTAACCGCGGCAAGCGTGAAGGAACAAGAGTTAGCGAAAACGGCATCAATCAAAAATGCCACCGTGTAATATTTCCTGTGCGTTTTGACTTTTTGGTCAACATCTTGCCCTCACAAAAGCAGGTGAAATCATCTTTGCCCATTTCTTTTTTTCACTCTAGGCTTTACACTGTCAGACATTTCAAGCAGATCACTAATCAGTGAGTTTAATTGACTTCTGTTGAAAAAAAAACTGATTTCAAATTGCTCTTTTCTTGTCAACACCAATTCATTGCCATTCTGGGATGTGTAAAAGAAAGAAGATATTTGAAGGTACTTCAGAGGTACCCGCTCAAGTGCTGCACTCTTTTGCAGATGGACACACAGGTGGAAACACAGGTGGGGAAAGAAGGGGGTGGGGAGTGCCCTGCCAGTTTTGTTTGCTCATGCATTACTTGTGTGGCGGAGTGTGTGTTCTCATAACATCTGGTCTTTCCTCCACAGACGCGTCAGGGAGAGAACTCATTAACGAAGCTACACTGCACCCTCCTGGATGTTTGCAGCACCACATGTCCGTTAAAAAAAAAAAGGTACACATCACTTTGGGTTTCACCATTTGAGAAAGTTTGGACCAGGGGTGCCCGACATTTTTTGACCAATGATCTACTTTTTCATCAACCATACACACGCACTTACACACGCCATAACAGCCACGAAGGTGAATGAAACAGAAAAATAAATAGACACAAAACCTTTGTGAGTTTGTGAAAAGAAAATCACTGCCTACCTTGGTGGAGACCTGCCGCGGAGGCATGGGAGGCACTTTTGCAGCGTGTTCACGATCGGAGCTCACGTGTACCGTTTTTAAAATGTTTGTCCAGATTTCCATTATTTGCCAGTGCCCTCGGTGAATTGTACACGAAACAAACACTGAATGAGAAGAAGAATAACAATTAAAGATATAGCTCAATAGCTCTGATCGCAGACTGCTGACCGCTAACAACTTCCGGTGATGATGTCACGCGCCATCGTAGGTTAAAGGTGACCTGCAATTTTTTTTTTTAAATATACTTTACGTGAAATTGAGACTGATAGGATGCTAAGGGTGCGGTGTGCACTAACACAAAAATATATCATATTAATAAGACGCACACCGACGTTTTTGGTTGCTTTACCCTTGGTTTAGACCCAACTTCCAATTTGTTTTGTTATCTACTCACAAATACATGGTTGGGAAGACTCACAGACTCTGATACTGTGTTGCTTTTTCTTTCAATGCTGAATTGTCCTCCAACCACTCCAGCATAAATTATCTCTCCAGCAGCCTCAGATACAAACAATATGATTGCAGAAAGCAAACAAATATTATTGATCGCAGCTAGACAGGGACAGCTAATCAATGCATGTATATCCTGCCCACACTGGGCTTTGTGACGAGATCAATTTGAAGAAAGACGAAGCACCAGCAACTCTAAATAGTTGGTAAGCATATCAGCACGTTGCGAAATGGAATTCATTTTGAAAACAAATGTAAGAGTTAAGATAGAAGTAAGAAATACAACTTGTGTCCTAGCATTAAAACAAAAGAACCACTTGTGTAATTTCTTTTTAATCTTAGTATCTAGCCGTACACTTTTACTCTCTGGCCCCACACAATGAACCATCAGATGATTTATTGATCTGAACCGTCTCCAAAGAACCTGTATAATTGTTTCATCATATCGCCATTATCACCCCAATGATGAGTCCCTCAAGGGCAAATCTTTCAATACTATATTGAAAGGCACACTATTTTTCATGCTTTGTACATTGCACACCTCTAAATGTTCCATTTTTCTTATATTGGTCCTTTTATTGCATGACCTTTTAATTGACCCGAAATTCTGTTCTCCTACCTTATTAAAAATTGCTCACCGTGGAGGTAAATGCCTTCATGAAACTGCATGTGAAGATAAACTCGATTGAATGAAAATAAACTTTGCGGGTCAGACGGCACATTAAAAAGGACTTTATTGCATTCAACCCAAAATAAAAACATGCAATTGGATGCACTCAACGGTCGCCCGAATCCTTCACAAATAAGTGTGTGCCACGTTCAAAAAGCAAGAAGCAAAGCAACATTCGACCCAAGACAATTCTTGTCATGAGGCAAGAGTGTCTGCGACAGAAATAGCAACTGAGTGAGAACTGCTATATATAGGCAGCACTGCGAGGACGAAACTATGTCAGAGGTACACATAGAGGTTAATGTGTAAGCTATATGTCAAAGTCCACAAGTAGAAAGCAGACAGGGTAAATAATAATAATAATAATAATAATGCAATACGCATTTGTGGAGGTAGCCTGGTAAAAACTTCACTTAGAAAGTTTAGGGGAGGGGGAAAAAAAGTCATTTGTAGGAAGCAAAACACATCACAACTGAACTTGAACGTCATTGCATGCAGTACATCACATAAATATTCATAAATTATGTAATAAAAGTTTTAAGGGGGCGAATTTTTAGACATCTTTGCGAAAAATATTAGCTCTGAAGTGTTTCTGTGGCCTTTAAGGCTGGTCTGTCTGTGTTGTGCGTGACTCAATGAGTCAATGCAATAAGATGAGAAGCAATGCAAGTCGTGAAAAACAAACGGTACAAATTACAATCATCCGCTCATTTCATAATATCGCAGTTTCAACTCCGCAATCTCGTGAATTAAAACAATAAAAGACAAATAACCTGAATTTCCCCGTGCTGACAAGCTAAACTCAGTCTGATCTTGGTGGGTGGAAAATATGCTTTTTAAACACCCGGAAACTATATTTAACGATCCAACAGGACATGCGTACATATGTACATTCGCTCAGAGAAATCAAACCATTCCTCATCAGGCCATCGTGGTTTTGAGTAAAAATAAGCAAAAAAGAAAAACTTCAAACTGAGCCTGAGTGAGGAATTACCTGAGAAAGCGTGTAAGATGCTTAGTACCCAAAAAATCTATTTTTTTTAGACTTTCATAGTTACCGTATGTGCTGTGACTGTACCTAATTTGAAAATATGATGACGATCAATGCAATGCAAAGACTTTCTGCAAAACGTGCAATTGCAGTCAAATTATTCAAACATGAATTTAGACAAAATGAAAAAAAAAAGGAAGAACATTCAATTGAGCCGTATTAAATAGATTAGCGGTGTTTTGTGATATTGTTCTTGTTTTGTTGAAAACATTGCAAACAACTGCACATTTATAGACTCTACAAAAAAAAATAAAACATGCAGTGTGGTTCTAATAATTTTGAGCGTTGTTGCATATCGAATCATGCCAGGAGAGAACTCATTAACGAAGCTACACTGCACCCTCCTGGATGTTTGCAGCACCACATGTCCGTTAAAAAAAAAAAAGGTACACATCACTTTGGGTTTCACCATTTGAGAAAGTTTGGACCAGGGGTACCCGACATTTTTTCACCAATGATCTACTTTTTGATCAACCATACACACGCACTTACACACGCCATTACAGCCACGAAGGTGAATGAAACTGAAAAATAAATAGACACAAAACCTTTGTGAGTTTGTGAAAAGAAAATCACTGCCTACCTTGGTGGAGACCTGCCGCGGAGGCATGGGAGGCACTTTTGCAGCGTGTTCACGATCGGAGCTCACGTGTACCGTTTTTAAAATGTTTGTCCAGATTTCCATTATTTGCCAGTGCCCTCGGTGAAGTGTACACGAAACAAACACTGAATGAGAAGAAGAATAACAATTAAAGATACAGTATAGCGCAATAGCTCTGATCGCAGACTGCTGACCGCTAACAACTTCCGGTGATGATGTCACGCGCCATCGTAGGTTAAAGGTGACCTGCAATTTATTTTTTATATATATACTTTACGTGAAATTGAGACTGATAGGATGCTACGGGTGCGGTGTGCACTAACACAAAAATATGTCATATTAATAAGACGCACACAGACGTTTTTGGTTGCTTTACCCTTGGTTTAGACCCAACTTCCAATTTGTTTTGTTATCTACTCACAAATACATGGTTGGGAAGACTCACAGACTCTGATACTGTGTTGCTTTTTCTTTCAATGCTGAATTGTCCTCCAACCACTCCAGCATAAATTATCTCTCCAGCAGCCTCAGATACAAACAATATGATTGCAGAAAGCAAACAAATATTATTGATCGCAGCTAGACAGGGACAGCTAATCAATGGATGTATATCCTGCCCACGCTGGGCTTTGTGACGAGATCAATTTGAAGAAAGACGAAGCACCAGCAACTCTAAATAGTTGGGAAGCATATCAGCACGTTGCGAAATGGAATTCATTTTGAAAACAAATATAAGAGTTAAAATAGAAGTAAGAAATACAACTTGTGTCCTAGCATTAAAACAAAAGAACCACTTGTGTAATTTCTTTTTAATCTTAGTATCTAGCCGTACACTTTTACTCTCTGGCCCCACACAATGAACCATCAGATGATTTATTGATCTGAACCGTCTCCAAAGAACCTGTATAATTGTTTCATCATATCGCCATTATCACCCCAATGATGAGTCCCTCAAGGGCAAATCTTTCAATACTATATTAAAAGGCACACTATTTTTCATGCTTTGTACATTGCACACCTCTAAATGTTCCATTTTTCTTATATTGGTCCTTTTATTGCATGACCTTTTAATTGACCTGAAATTCTGTTCTCCTACCTTATTAAAAATTGCTCACCGTGGAGGTAAATGCCTTCATGAAACTGCATGTGAAGATAAACTCGATTGAATGAAAATAAACTTTGCGGGTCAGACGGCACATTAAAAAGGACTTTATTGCATTCAACCCAAAATAAAAACATGCAATTGGATGCACTCAACGGTCGCCCGAATCCTTCACAAATAAGTGTGTGCCACGTTCAAAAAGCAAGAAGCAAAGCAACATTCGACCCGAGACAATTCTTGTCATGAGGCAAGAGTGTCTGCGACAGAAATAGCAACTGAGTGAGAACTGCTATATATAGGCAGCACTGCGAGGACGAAACTATGTCAGAGGTACACATAGAGGTTAATGTGTAAGCTATATGTCAAAGTCCACAAGTAGAAAGCAGACAGGGTAAATAATAATAATAATAATAATAATGCAATACGCATTTGTGGAGGTAGCCTGGTAAAAACTTCACTTAGAAAGTTTAGGGGAGGGGGAAAAAAAGTCATTTGTAGGAAGCAAAACACATCACAACTGAACTTGAACGTCATTGCATGCAGTACATCACATAAATATTCATAAATTATGTAATAAAAGTTTTAAGGGGGCGAATTTTTAGACATCTTTGCGAAAAATATTAGCTCTGAAGTGTTTCTGTGGCCTTTAAGGCTGGTCTGTCTGTGTTGTCGTGACTCAATGAGTCAATGCAATAAGATGAGAAGCAATGCAAGTCGTGAAAAACAAACGGTACAAATTACAATCATCCGCTCATTTCATAATATCGCAGTTTCAACTCCGCAATCTCGTGAATTAAAACAATAAAAGACAAATAACCTGAATTTCCCCGTGCTGACAAGCTAAACTCAGTCTGATCTTGGTGGGTGGAAAATATGCTTTTTAAACACCCGGAAACTATATTTAACGATCCAACAGGACATGCGTACATATGTACATTCGCTCAGAGAAATCAAACCATTCCTCATCAGGCCATCGTGGTTTTGAGTAAAAATAAGCAAAAAAGAAAAACTTCAAACTGAGCCTGAGTGAGGAATTACCTGAGAAAGCGTGTAAGATGCTTAGTACCCAAAAAATCTATTTTTTTTAGACTTTCATAGTTACCGTATGTGCTGTGACTGTACCTAATTTGAAAATATGATGACGATCAATGCAATGCAAAGACTTTCTGCAAAACGTGCAATTGCAGTCAAATTATTCAAACATGAATTTAGACAAAATGAAAAAAAAAAGGAAGAACATTCAATTGAGCCGTATTAAATAGATTAGCGGTGTTTTGTGATATTGTTCTTGTTTTGTTGAAAACATTGCAAACAACTGCACATTTATAGACTCTACAAAAAAAAATAAAACATGCAGTGTGGTTCTAATAATTTTGAGCGTTGTTGCATATCGAATCATCGGCTCCCTGGTAAGATTTTGAGGCTCTTTGCGAGCCCATTTAAATTTGAATTGAGACCTCTTTTACGTCTTTTAAGTCGTGATGATCAAAGAATATCAAGAATTTTCAAAGCAAGCGCTTCAATTTGGCCGCCCCCTCTTTCTACGCCCAAAGAAAGTAGGCAATTTCATCCAGGTCTACAGGATAATCCGTGAGGTGCAGTGGCTCTTTGATATCAAACCTCTCCCCTTTATAGCTTTTCCAGCGACCAGCCGGAAGGTAAATATCGCGCTCTTGCTTTCCAGGCTCTAAAACGGGCGCCACCATGAGATCATCTCCGATCAGAAACTGCGAGTCGATTTTATAGGCGGTCTCATCCCCTGTGGCGATCCACCACAAGGGCCGTATAATTGGGTCACCGGTGTCCAGCACCTCACCGGCCAGCTCCAAGACCCGCGGTGCCACGATACTCTGATGGAGGGCGGTGTATTTGCGGGCGATTTCGACAACCTCATTGTCGTACGCCCAAGGCGGGATGGAGAACTGCATTGTGGGCATGAACGCCGACAGCTCCAGCCAGCGGATGTAGAGTTCTCGGTCAGGCAAAGCCCGATTTCCATCGGTGCGGTTGAGATAGGCGTTTCCTCCGATCATGTCCGGTAGAATGAACTGATAACCCAGAATGCTGATGGTGAGCACCGTGGGGATAAGCGATTTGAGCCCCAACTCGTAGCCCCAAACAGAGTCCCGATCGATAGGCCTGAAGAAGCACGATATGTTTTGAGATTGGTAGCCACTGCGTAGCTCTGCTCGGTCATTGTACGGAATGGCCATCTCGGTGTAGCGCCTCGTGAAAAAACTCGGATCCCGGATGGGAGTTCTGGTGCTGAACTTCCATGGCAAGTAGTTGGTCTCGCCCGCGTCAAACTTGAACGAAGACACCCCGTATCTGGAGCGGAGGGAACGGAGCTGGGAGGCGAACCACTCACGAGCCTCTGGGTTGGTGAAGTCCACAATTCCTCCGATGCCGTTCCACCAGCGGACCAATGCTGGCAGCTGGCCCGTAGGCTCCCGCACAAAAGGCCCCTCTCCACACAAGTGTGGAAATTCTCCGAGTTGTAGTTGACGAAAGGGTGAATCCAGAGGGACACGAGGAATCCGTCCGATTTGAGCTTCTGAAACATGGTTGAAGCATTGGGGAACTTTACCGGGTCAAACTCAAATTCACCATAGCGGGGCGTGTAGCGGTCGTCCAGCTCCAGGTGGCTGCAGTTAAAGTTGTATTTGCGGATGTTGGCGGCATACGTCAGGAGTTTCTCTTGATTAATGTCCGTCTTGTGAAGCGCCCACGTGGACCAGACGGGGTGCTGGAACATGGCTTGGGCGGGAACTTTGTTCGGTTTGTTGAAGTAGCGACGAACCATGTACTTGTGGATGGATGTCACGTCCAAGCCGACGCACACTCTGTAGCTAAGTTCAGCACACGGCGCCTCGCCCGGGTTTGGCTTGAAGGGGCTGTCATTGTACCGCGCTTGGAAATACATGGTCTGCTCCGTGTCGTTCCAGCCCAAGTGGAACGGGACGGAATTATTAATTTTGATAGCCGTCGCGTTCGATGAAAGCCAATAGCTCTCCAAGATTCCTCCAAACTCGTTGCGATTGGCGTAGATGTCACTCGTCACGAACGGTTTGGGCGACTGCTGTCCGGAGATGGAAATAGGCCAGTGCTGAATAGCGGACACCGCACCGCCATACCAGTGGGCAAACTTGTATGTCATCGCGTGTGCGACAGAAATGTCGGGAACCAGCTCCTCCCAACGCACACGGTAGCACTGGACCGTGTCTTTGGGCCGCACCGTCTCAATGAAAAAGTTGAGGCTTCTATCAGTGGTGCGTCCGCAGCTAAGAAGCTCGCCTTCTTTAGTGCACGAGTCCAAATCCAATGTCCCTGACCTGCCAACAGATCAACACATTTGCGCTTTATCACATTTGTGTTCCGGAGATGACATCTTTAGCAATCAAAAGTAAAAGTCCAACAATGAACGGCCGTTGAAATTGATTGATCAATCGTCAGTTTCTGAAGTCTCATCATTCTCATCCTAAAAATACCCAACCAACATCAGAAAGTTCACTTGAACTCAAATAGCACTTGCGTGAATCCAAAGTCAGTCAGAAGGCCACTCACCTAAAATCCATTCGGAAAACAATAGCTCCTCCCTGGTTGCGGATAATGTAACCATCTTTATTTAGATCCAGGAGCTGAGTCTTGAGCAGCTCAGCTTTTCGGAGTGAAGCGATGTAGTAAGACCACGCGGATACTGCTGCAATCACGAGCACCAGGCCAAGAACGCCAGCTCCGACTAAGGGTCTGGTATCCCTGCTGTGTTTCAGCTTGGGAATAACATCTGTTATTGTGCCACCAGCTCCTCCGGGAACAACCTGGTACATGACTTGTGCTGGTCACTGGACAAATGTTTGGCTTCACCCTCAATGGATCATGGAATTGCGCTCAGGGGAAACCTCTTTGTTTCGCCGCGGTCCAGTTGTATGTCTGTGATATTAAAGAGAGAGATTCGATATTATTTGGACAGTGACTTGACATGCATCTACCACATAATTAACCTGATTTACTTCAATCCAATTTCAACATATTTGAAAAATTCACACTTTTCAGGGTATTCCTTTTCTCATTCCAATATTTATTTATTTTTATTTTCAAAATTCAACATTTTTTTACCAAAAATTCCACATTCATTCCTGATGGGACAGTCAACATCACATTGCTACCATTAGGAATTCAAAACATTCAACTCATTCAATTCTCCTTTGGAATAATTTTAAACTTGCAACAAGAAAAAAATCCACGACCAAAAATTAAACAATTTTGCCACTAAAACTCCCACAGAAAAAAATCCTATTTATTCCCTACGACTCATTAAAAAAAGATTCACATGCACTGTTCAAATTTGAATTTCAAAACCTTCGGCACATTTAATTCACCCCTGTAACGATTTTCATCATGCCAAAAATATTTATGTCCCACCAGTACCACAAAAAGTCCACTTTCAATCCCACTCCGCATCATTTAACAGCATTCCATATCATTCAACATCATTCCATATCATTCTACATGAATCCATGTGCATCCATATTTTTTCACTCAGCATTCAAATGCAGTTTCTCCAGAAATGACAAATGTCCAGTTATTAAATACAGTACGTTCATTTTTGCAACCAGCTGTTTCTCCATGTAATGCAGGTCCTACATTTGTCAGCATAGAGCCTCTGCTGCATTCCCAACACCATCTCGCATTATCTTTATTGATACATCAAGTGACTTCACAGCACAAAGAGGATGTAAACTTAAAAGGAAAGTTTTGAGATCCAAACAACAAATCTACTCCCAATTACCCACGAGAGGTTACGGGTAGACTTTCCCTGCTGAATTTTAAACATACAAGTTCAACTTAAGTCATTTGTATGTCAGGAAGTAGAAGGAGAGGAGGGGGAGTTGGCTTTTCAGTCGAAGGAGGCAGAGGAAAGCATACTGAACCTTCTGCTTCATCGAGCAAAACAAAGCAAAGCTGGAAGTAAACCGACTGCTTTTGGCCAACCCGTGGGGGATACAGAAGAAAAGACACACAGAAACTCATCTGCATTTTGCATGAATATTTTGTAACACTGATACGGAAGGTATTGAATGCGGATTCAAATGTGCATCAGATAAAGGTAAGCCAGTGCTCTCTAATTCCCCTTACTAGTGATTACCAATCGAAATGACTGATTCTGTGTTCAACCACCATCCGTATGGATTTTCTCCAAAGCAACATGAGTGATAAGATAAAGTCATCATTAATTAACCTTTGCGTTTCGAGCTTGTTCCTCTCCAGGTGCCGTACCAAAGCAGGAAGCAAGATAAACCCCCCAAAAAGTAAAGGTGTAGGGGACAAACTGTGTGGCTTAGGCAATTTTTTTATTTTTGTAGGTCTCAGCAATTACGATTAGTGCTTGTATCATATTTCCAACCCGCATCCAATACAAATGTTTAGATGTACTGAATGAACACCTGCACACACCCGCATGTGAACATGCACAAAATGCAGGTAAGCAACTACACACTGATGAGACAAAACTAGAGTGAGTTACATTTGCACTTTGCTTACCGTTGCAAAAATGAAGCATACAAAAACAAAAAACAAAACATGATTTTTTTTTTTTCCTGTGAAACACGGAGTAGGGTTGGTTACTTCCTGGAGCTGTTTTGCCCCACGGTGTCTTCAATTTGTGCACAGTATAATGAAATCTCAAAACTTTCAAGGCATTCCAGAGAGAGATATGCTGCCTGGTGTCAGAAAGCAGTTGCAGGTCAACAGTCCAACAAGTTGCTAACCCCCAAGAACAGCTAACAACCAAATATTATCTATTTTGAAGTACCCTGACGCAAAATTCATAAAATGGTCGTGAATGTGTTAGTAGCTGATATATGAAGTCTAGAGAAGCGACCTTCAAAACTAAGATAGGCAGACCGCTTTACTCCATGAGTCGGCCAAAAGACTGGCAAAACCATGTACCAAGCTTGATGGCAGTTACAAAAGTTGTTTGATTGCTGTCATTTTTTTAAAAGGTTGTGCAACAATACATGCAAAAATGTGAAGTTATTAAGGCTGGTTTATTTTTCAAAATAACAGCTTGGACCGAAAAAAAAAAAACAGGAAAAAATGTAATTACTGTAAATGTCACTGATGTTTAATTTATTAGTCCTTTTGTCAGCTTTGAGTTAATTCAATGACTACTGATGCTTCTTTCTGTTATAGAAGCACACGAACAATTTCGTCCATGTGAAAATGTCATTTGGTCACTGAGACACATGACAAAGGATAATTGAAATATGCTTATTTTGTGGCTTGCGGAACTGTTTTGAACGCATTCTGCATAACTGCAGGCTGAGTTTCCATTTTGGGGTTTCATTTGACATTCATTTTTCATTATAATACGATTTTCTAAACACTCTCAAAATCATGGTTCACCCAGCAAAGAAAAACGTTTGGTGAATCAATGATTAAATCACTCACAAGTACTTTAACATTGGTTTATGAGGTTCTTGAAATGAACGTGCATAACCATGTCTTTGCATAAACTGCTTTTATTTCACACAGAAAACACGCCAATTTTTCATTTTGCTACTGAGTGTTATTTCTAAAGCCATAATCATTCGCTCTGGTTAAGTCGTTGACAGTGATTCGTCCACTTCTGTACGAGTTTCGTAGTGTGAGAAAAAAAATCTACATCTACGTTCTCAGCGATTGTGACAATGGCAATAAACAAAAAACTTGCTGATGGAGTCACAACGCAAGCTTGTCAGAAATAACTGGACGTGCACAAAAAGGTTTACGTCATCGCCTCTAATGGATTTTCAAAAATATATTATTAAAACAGGACACAGATTTTGAAAAAAAAGCAATGTATTCTACGCTGCACATTTACAACGTCTCAGTCTAGTTAGACAAGGCGAACGTTATTTGAGTGTGCGTAAATTGAGGGCAACGTGCCAAACATTACCGAGGCAAACGAGCATGAAAACTCGTGCAAGTAGCCAGAGACAATTCCACATGCTCAAAATAGTCATCATCAAAACTTTTTTCCCTACCGAACTATGCAGAAACGAACCGGGATCGACTTGTTGTTCCACACAACTCCAAGCTGAGTCCAGAGAGTGAGAGAGAAAAACTGAAAAGTTTCAAGACATGTTGCGAATCCGCCTTGTCCCCGCGCACTGAATCATGGGAGATGTAGTGTAAACGTGATACGACTTTATTGAAATACTGTATACAGTAATTGCTTAGTTGATTATTTGCTGAATTTACGTGGGGAGTTTTTTTCAATAAAATATAAATGTCTCGTTGAATTTAAAACAATCAGGCACAATAAAATGAGTCAAAATCATAGCCGAACATGGTCATTTGGTTAAAATGAGAATTTTGAAGCCCTCGTAATGGATATCGGTGGATTATGCTTGAGTGCCTAGCATGGTCATTGAGTGGAATAACCGCTTACTGAGACATTTTGGTTTTATGAACGCAAAGCATTACGACCTAACGTGCTAACTGAACCGTTTTGCTGGAGAGTGTCTTCTTTGCCTTCAGAGAGTTGCTTTCAAAGTACGTTCCCAGTCGTCTTTAGCCTGACCACACCCCACAATTCAGCATCATCAATAATCACCAAGGAGCCTATTCCATTCCATCAAGTCAACAATTGTCCATAAAATGGTCGTGAATGTGTTAGTAGCTGATATATGAAGTCTAGAGAAGCGACTTTCAGAACTAAGATAGGCAGACCGCTTTACTCCATGAGTCGGCCAAAAGATTGGCAAAACCATGTACCAAGCTTGATGGCAGTTACAAAAGTTGTTTGATTGCTGTCATTTTTTCAAAAGGTTGTGCAACAATACATGCAAAAATGTGAAGTTATTAAGGCTGGTTTATTTTTCAAAATAACAGCTTGGACCGAAAAAAAAAACAGGAAACATTTTAATTACTGTACATGTCACTGATGTTTAATTTATAAGTTCTTTTGTCAACTTCGAGTTAATTCAATGACTACTGATGCTTCTTTCTGTTATAGAAGCACACGAACAATTTCGTCCATGTGAAAATGTCATTTGGTCACTGAGACACATGACAAAGGATAATTGAAATACTGTATGCTATTTTGTGGCTTGCGGAACTGTTTTGAACGCATTCTGCATAACTGCAGGCTGAGTTTCCATTTTGGGGTTTCATTTGACATTCATTTTTCATTATAATACGATTTTCTAAAACACTCAAAATCATGGTTCACCCAGCAAAGAAAAACGTTTGGTGAATCAATGATTAAATCACTCACAAGTACTTTAACATTGGTTTATGAGGTTCTTGAAATGAACGTGCATAACCATGTCTTTGCATAAACTGCTTTTATTTCAAACAGAAAACACGCCAATTTTTCATTTTGCTACTGAGTGTTATTTCTAAAGCCATAATCATTCGCTCTGGTTAAGTCGTTGACAGTGATTCGTCCTCTTCTGTATGAGTTTCGTAGTGTGAGAAAAAAAATCTACATCTACGTTCTCAGCGATTGTGACAATGGCAATAAACAAAAAACTTGCTGATGGAGTCACAACGCAAGCTTGTGAGAAATAACTGGACGTGCACAAAAAGGTTTACGTCATCGCCTCTAATGGATTTTCAAAAATATATTATTAAAACAGGACACAGATTTTGAAAAAAAGCAATGTATTCTACGCTGCACATTTACAACGTCTCAGTCTAGTTAGACAAGGCGAACGTTATTTGAGTGTGCGTAAATTGAGGGCAACGTGCCAAACATTACCGAGGCAAACGAGCATGAAAACTCGTGCAAGTAGCCAGAGACAATTCCACATGCTCAAAATAGTCATCATCAAAACTTTTTTCCCTACCGAACTATGCAGAAACGAACCGGGATCGACTTGTTGTTCCACACAACTCCAAGCTGAGTCCAGAGAGTGAGAGAGAAAAAAACTGAAAAGTTTCAAGACATGTTGCGAATCCGCCTTGTCCCCGCGCACTGAATCATGGGAGATGTAGTGTAAACGTGATACGACTTTATTGAAATACTGTATACAGTAATTGCTTAGTTGATTATTTGCTGAATTTACGTGGGGAGTTTTTTTCAATAAAATATAAATGTCTCGTTGAATTTAAAACAATCAGGCACAATAAAATGAGTCAAAATCATAGCCGAACATGGTCATTTGGTTAAAATGAGAATTTTGAAGCCCTCGTAATGGATATCGGTGGATTATGCTTGAGTGCCTAGGATGGCCATTGAGTGGAATAACCGCTTACTGAGACATTTTGGTTTTATGAACGCAAAGCATTACGACCTAACGTGCTAACTGAACCGTTTTGCTGGAGAGTGTCTTCTTTGCCTTCAGAGAGTTGCTTTCAAAGTACGTTCCCAGTCGTCTTTAGCCTGACCACACCCCACAATTCAGCATCATCAATAATCACCAAGGAGCCTATTCCATTCCATCAATTCAACAATTGTCCAAGTGTTGACAGACATCATCGTCTTTGTCAAAGCCACATCACCATTGCCTTGGTACAGCAGAGCGTCTGGCATTTGAAACGATAAACAAAAAGTGTCTTTCTATAAATGACAATGGAAACATTTCCTCCGGTAAAATCGACCGCATTCTGTTTTTTAGTGGTGCTTGGGTTTTACTGCTGCCTTTAGTTTTGTGTAGACGTGGTCAAAGTTCTGCAAGAGAAAATAGAAAGAAAATACAAGGCTTCATGGACATGTTCAATATCCATATCATGAGGGTACACCTGCACAAACAATGAGCTCCAGTCGAGCTGTATCGAAATGTCAATCTCTATGAAGATATTAGGGTTCACATTTAATTAGAATTGTCTACCTCCAAGTATCAAGCAATTAAAATAAGTACTGGAGATATTTGAAAAGACAGAACCCAGAGTACAGTTCTTGTATTGAATATTATTAGATTGCACCGGGCATGATGTTGTGACCCAGGAGTGTGTTACGCAATGTGTTTATATACACATCATATGACGATGTAAAAACAAATGTGAGCATACCTGTATTGCATAGTAAACAATGCCCAAATATGCTGTGATGCAGCCACCCAGGAACAGATCAAAAGCAGCAGGTTTCACCCTGGAAGAAACAAGTAACACATTTTTAGCTTGTAATTTCTTTTTTTTTTTTTTTTTTTTGGGAGAAATAAAAAAAACATGTGTACCTGTACATCACTACTGGCTGGCTCATTTGATCAAAAAATGTAATATCAGGATCCCTGTGTGGAGAAGGTGACACTGAATCAAAATGCAAGCATCAGTGCAGGTCAGCACAGTGGGGCTTGTTTTTTTCCACTCACGTTACCTTTTGTCCTGTCTAAAAGTGTGCCTGTGGACTTGCTGCAAGTATTGTTTGAATTCATGCTCCAGCGAGTTGATGAGCAGGATGTGAGCAGGCTCTTTATCCATCAGCTGCGTGGCACGAGGGACTGAAGTCAGGAAGGACATGAGACTGAATATTCGACTGTCATGGAAGTCCTGCAGTCACAAAATTAAAATTGAATAAAGATTGTAGAACGGCAAGGCACTAAAAAGTTGTCCCTGTTAAACATAAATAAATACATAAATAAATAGACTGTATGTAATGTCGGTATCTGAACACTAGAGGCCAGCAATTCATTCATATTTTAATGAGACGCTTACCAAGCGGCCTTTGAAGAGCCGAACATCTCGCAGCGAGCTCTTAAAATAAGAAAAGAAAATTACATTCATTCATTCATTCATTCATTCCGAACCGCTTGATCCTCACTAGGGTCGCTGGAGCCTATCCCAGCTGTCTCCAGGCAGTAGGCGGGGGACACCCTGAATCGGTTGCCAGCCAATCGCAGGGCACACAGAGACGAACAACCATCCACGCCCACACTCATACCTAGGGACAATTTAGAGTGCTCAATCAGCCTACCATGCATGTCTTTGGAATGTGGGAGGAAACCGGAGCACCCGGACAAAACCCACGCAAGCCCGGGGAGAACATGCACAATCCACACAGGGAGGCCGGAGCTGGAATCGAACCTAGTACCTCTGCACTGTGAAGTCGACGTGCTAACCACTGGACTACCGGGCCGCCCAGAAAAGTACATTAGCAGTGTATATGTTACGGTCTATATTGTATGATATGAGTTATTGATTTATTTATTTATTTTCATGTCTATTCCATCACCAATGGACGATGGGTGAAACAAAACCCGGTTGTTTCATTGAGATATATATATGGATACATGATCATTTTGGCCTACGAGAACACGCATGCAGTCAAACCGGATTTGTAAACTAGTGTGCTGCTCTAGTAACACCACAAGGCCCAAGTAGTGGGCATGTGTCACACACAAGTAGCACCAACATGCCCACTGGTAATTTTGATTGATTAGTGCTACTAGTATGCCAGGTGTCCAAAACTCGTGTGCAAAAACTAGTACTAGTTACTACATTAAGCTTAAGGTTATTGAAATAATGCTCAAACAGCTATTCACAATGTTGGCCAACATAATTTTACTCACCTTGTCTGATAAATGGTACATGTACCGAGCCAGCGCTTCTGCTACGATGATACCATTCCTCTTAATTTTCTGGAAGTCCACCTGGGAACTGTTCAGACACATTTCAAAAATCAAAAATATCTATGGTATTTTTACAATAACATCTCATAGGTGAGCTGGAGCCTAACCCAGCTGATTTTGGGCAGGAGGTAGAGTACAACCTGAACTGGTCACCACCCAATTGCCACTTGCTGTCTACTGAAAATGACACACACATAGCCGCTCAAAATGAACATAAACAGAAGGCGAGAACCTACGCAGTGTCAAGCAAGGAGCCCCGTATCTCGGATTTGGGGCCATCCAGGTGAGACAGAGTGAACGCTGGTATCCTGCGCAAGCTGTAGCGCTCGTGCTCCCAGGCGACCGTTGACTCCATAAGGTTGATCTTCTTATGGACCATTTGTGTCTTCATCCAAGGGAATCTGGAGGACACCACCTGGGTAAAAGGAAGGTATGATTATTTATCAGCTTGGGTGATATTATCCATCCAAGGGTCGTGGGGGGTGATGGAGCCTATCCCAGCCGTCTTCGAGCAGTAGGTGAGGGACACCCTGAACCGGTTGCCAGCCAATCTTCAGGGCACACAAAGACGAACAACCATCCACGTTTACACTCACACCTAGGGACAATTTAGAGTGTTCAATTAGCTTCCCATGCATGTTTTTGGAATGTGGGAGAACATGCAAACTCTACTCAGGGAGGCCGGAGTTGGAATTGAACCCGGTACCTCTCCACTGTGAGGTCGATGCGCTAACCACTCGATCACCGCGGGGTAATATTATTTAAAAAATAAAAAATAAACAAAATTGTCAAGCACCAATCACTTAGGCTGTACGCAGAAAATTAAAGTAAGCTGTCTTACTGTCTTACATGCTTCTTTAAATGCCTTTTTTTTCAAATTACGAAATTATTTATGAAATAAAAAAATCATATTTGGCAGCCTTCGAATTTCACTGTGGACCAGCTTGTCCAACATGTTTTCAACTTGCTCCTTTTACTGTCTACACTCTCTGGAGAAATACACGGCGGATCCAAACTACTCTTTATGCTAAAGATCAGAGTCATGTTGCGGTTTTGGAAAGGGGAAATTTTAAAAAAAGAACTATTTCCATTCTACACCCTTTATCCAAAGATAAAATTTAAAAGGGTGATACAATATATGGTAAGCCTTCTTTTGTTTTAAAATTGGAATGACCTTGTGACTGTATTTACCTCATCCAAATGTTGAATGAATGCATACATTGGAGTGTCCGATTTAGGTGGACGGGACACGTGCATGTACAGCTCATCACCATTGGCCAGTGTGTCCAAACACAGCACAAATGCCACATTGTCATGTAGGAGGCTTGATTCTGGTAAGAAACACAGATTCAAAATAAAAAGCAATGCGAGGCCGTGTTCTTATAGCGCGACAGCAGTCCGAGGGGTCACAGCGGAGGGTTCAAAGTTCAACCAGAATTCACCAGCGTGATCCAGGTTCTCTTCAATCCACTTCTTGGTGCCGATGAAATTTTGTTTTCCTCCTCCAGTCAGGGAGAACATTAAATGGTATCTAATTGACGAACATCAAGAAAGGGGGCAGAATTGAATGTTGAATTCAACCTTGCTAATGAAATGTAATGTACCGTGGTCTGGTGCTTGGGCTACTATAAAGCATCTGGAAGAGGCGCGCCAATTCGAGCAAGATGATGACGCCACTTCCATTAGAGTCGGCCCCATAGGACAACCACTGTGTAACACACACACACACACACACACACACACACACACACACACACACACACACACACACACACACACACTACTATTGTTGCTCCATCATGTATAATCATCGCACAATGTCAACGCCTGTTTTTGCTGTGTTTTGTTCATCCATCCATTTTCTGAACAGCTTTATCCTCACAAGTTTTACGGGGCGTGCTGGAACCCATCCCAACTCTCCTCAAGCAGTAGGCGGGGGACACCCTGAACCGGTTGCCAGCCAATCGCAGGGCACATAGAGACGAACAACTATCCGTGCTCACACTCACACCTAGGAAGAATTTGGAGTGTTCAATCAGCCTGCCATGCTTGTTTTTGGAATGTGGGAGGAAACCGGAGTACCCGGAGAACCCCCCCCTTCTAAAAAAATCATTTGTTTTCCAATCACATCTGCTTGTATCATAAGTCTGATGAAACGTATGTGGCCACAGATACCGCTGCCATTCATTGTGTTCAGTCACATTGCTTGATTTTGTCAACATGTATATGTTTACTGTAGTGAACTCACTGGTGCCAGTCCATATGAATCATAGTGGGCGGTGATCACAATGGTGGGTATGTCCTCACCAGCTCCCGGAAGCACTCCCTCAAATACACGAGCCCAGTTTTATACATAATAAAACACAGGAAAAAAATAAGACTTAAGCTACACTTACTTCCAGTGTAACGAGCGCCGTGTCTGTTATGGCCTTGATTGGGGAATTGTTGGTCACTAAGATCTGAAAGGCTGTTGCTGTGACCATACTTCGAAAGACTGTCACGGATTTAAAACGTAAAGGTCATGTCATGGGAGATGAGTCTATTGTCAGTATGTTATGCTTTGTCCATCACCTCGAATGAATATCGATGAGGTCCGCGCAGATGCTGCCTTCTTCACCTCTTCATACATGTGGAGCAGCTGTTCATCCTCAGGGGCCACGTAAACCGGCATGAGAGTCTCCATCATCAAGGTTTGACTCTCGCTCATCATGAAGGACTGGACGAGACAAAAGAATTGCAGTTTTCTGAACAAATTGTAAAAGTAGCAGGAGAGTAAATGACGGTATTGAGCTTTTCAAGGAAATTACAGGTGAGCTTAATTTTCAAGACTTGTGTATGTATAAGTGCAGTACCGTTTGCACTATTTGCTGTTCTCTAGCAATGAGCTGAATGGAAATTTGTTTTATTAATTTCCAAGGGTGTCCGCTTCAAATTCAGTTCACCTGTAACTATTTCAATCCATTTTAAGTTGCCCCAGGAATTTTACCCGAAAGTCAATTATCCTCAATTGTTGTGGGTATAGTCTGTCACTGTTACCTGAATTTCTTCAGGTAAAATACTTGACATATTTTGGGGCAGCAGAATCAGAACGGCGGCAGCATTTTGTCTCTGAGCCTCAGCGTATGTTTTGGTGGTGAAGTCCGCCACCCTCATGACGACACAGCGGCGGGTCAGCACTGGCTCATCGGCGGCTCGGGCCTCTGCCACCACGATGGCGCCTCGGCAACCTAAACATCCAGCAAAATGATCGTGACAATATCGTACATTCATCCATTTTCTATATCGTTTCCGCTGAACGCATCGCAATAACCTGACGCAGCAGAGCTGAGGGTACAGGAAATCGTGGTGTGACGCCCCCAGCTTACCATGATTCTGTTTTGCCAGGTTGTATTGCTGCATCCTGTAGGCGGTGAACTCATAGGAGGACGCAGAAAAAAGATTGGAGCCGTGCAGACAGTTGACACGGAGCAGTAGCACCATGACTGCAAAGCGCAAGTCTTGCAGGAGGAGCATGATGTCAACAAGAGAGCATGCCAAGCTATATACACTGAAATGCACATTTATAGAAACATTTAAAAAAAGAAAGAAATCATGGCCTGGCTCAAGAACACACACACAGATGCAACATAAAACTATCGAAACGTCCCTCACCTTTCTCATGAAATCGTTCAGGTCTTCCAAGGCATGAGTGCTGTGCTACTCAGTACAAACTATCTCCTCAGACTCCAGGAGTCGAGGTAAGCCACAATTCGCCATCTGCTCCCAAGGGATCAGCTCCCAGGCTAATCACCAAAAACCCAACCCTCCCAACATGGACACGCTGGACAGTATTCTGCTACTCATCCATCTCACTCACTCTTCACTATCGGTTGGCCAATCCCATCAGAATGTTTGTTGGATGCAGAAAAGTTGCGTTACCAGAGTTGTGTTACTTCACCGAGGAGGGAAACGACAAATGACAAAATATATTTACATTGATTGAAAAGCGGGCAAAAGTTCTCCCAGAGTTCACTTTTGAGACACTGCGCATTGTATGCACTGATTCAGAGCTCCAAAGATACACCATTTAAGTCCAGTACTTCAATGTCATCCTTCACAGAGATCAGAAAGATATGAATTGACCAATTAGCAACATACAGACTCAAAGAGATGTCCGCCCCGACCCCGCCCCATTTTGAAAGAACAGGTGTAGAAAGTACTGTGGACAAACCGACGTAGGTGGCATTTCATATATTTTCATCATGATATTAACATCCAACAAAACAAGCTGGGCTTCAGCTAGCTTTTATTTATTTTTGGGTGGTGGGGGACATTTTGCACTTTACACATAACTTGAACAGCGTGAATTCTAAATGGAAACATTTTATAGTCACCATCATAAGCATCCGACAAATAAAACAAAACGGTCGTTGAGTTGGAAAATAATTTAAAATGTACAACTGCAAATAAATATGTGTGATGGCGCATTGTTATGGACAAAACAGAGTCAGAATTAGTGTTACTGACACACATCTTTGACACAGTCTAAAGCGGACTTCAACTTAATGCCACCAATCCAACCAGCAATGAATGTTGGCAACTTACGAGTTTGGTTTTAGTCAAATGGAGAAGACTCAATCCAAAATGGGCAGACAGTATACGGACACTCACTGCAATTTGACCCTTTCAGAAAGACCAAAATATGACCTCATATGCAGTATTTGACAACAATAACCCCAAAAAGATATTTTTATATATATTGTATGTCTCAATGCAGTATAGTAAGTCTAATTTTAACAAAAGGTGTCAACATACAGCATTAGAACCAAGTTAGGAAGCATGAACACAAGATTTCCCTTTATTATTGTAATTCATGTTTGGTGTAAAGGTAATACTGACAATTGTACAAGTTGCCACGCAAGTACACTGTTCAATTCACTCAATTCTATTGTGTCAAGTGGCTGCACACAATAGACTCACCTGGTTTGAGATCATTTTAAAACTTTTTTTATACTTGAAAATTGCATCGTGATCCAGATGATTTTATTTCGTGCAACCACTTGATGAAATAAAATTGAGTAAATTCAATACATCATTTTTTTTTTCACCGTTGTGTTACATATGCACACATTATATCAGCTAATTGGTCACTATTGGCACACAAGGAGTGGAACAAAACCAACATTGTTTTGAGAGACTTGGAAGCCTTGGTCTTTTTGGGTCACTTTTATCAGGACAAATTTACACGATAGTGCTAAGCACATACCGGGAAATGACCTCAACTGAATGCAAATAGTGTCTCGTAAACACAAAGCGACCGTGTGGGAAAAAAAAAAAGGTGACTGGCAGTGACAATAAAAAGTTATGGCAGGTGTTATGGATATCTGTCCAAAATATACAGTATATCAGGTAGTATATGTACAAAAACAACAAAATCACACTTTAAATAAAATTGACCTTGAAATATTTTACACTTTCCTTGACTCGGAAAACTCAAATTAAAAAAAGAAAAATGTGGCCACCGAAGTCATGTTTTTTTAAATTAAGTCAAAATTCACAGCAAGTACAACAAATTGAACATTGAACACTTTCTAATTCAGTGAGGTTCTCATGAGAAATTAGTAGGATCTGGTACAAAAACTAATGCACAGCAGCTAGTTAAAAAAACACACACAAAAAAAAACAGACATATTGTATGCTCAGATTCTCTAAACAAAATTACTGTTGCCATAAATGGCTTTAAAATGATAATGTTCCTTTGCAAAATAGTACCCATTTTTTGGGAGCTTCAGAGAGTTTTGTGGAGGCTGTTGCATGCACACATAGCCCACACGAGCATGCAGTGATGCTGATGTTTCGGAGATGACAATATAGCATTTTGTACCATTTCTTGCTAAATTCTCAGGACAAGATACTCCCTTCATAACGACGTCTGGGTCGTCATTAGCTAACAAACTGCTCTGCTGCCATTCCTTACAAAAATGGCTCCTCAAAGAAAAAAAAAACAAGACGAACAACAAGAATAGATTACGGTGAATGACGTCCGACGGTACGATGAAGAGTGAGCCATCATCTGCACAAGTTGGCCATTCGGCAGTTTAAACAGGCAAACATGCAAACCTTCGGCTTTGACGTTTTTTTTTTTTTTTTTATCGCAATGATGAAACAGACGTTACATTTGTAAACTAAGATTTGAACTACCTTTAGTGCTTTATGGTGAGAAGTCCAATGGTTGATGGCCACTTCTTGGGCTATGTAGTACGCACGCGTACACGTCATCTTTATGTTGGACACACACACATACACAGTAAACGAAGACAAAGCAGACGGGCGGTGTGGAACCGCACATATTCCAATCCTTTACCAGAAGCAGAAGAAATAATTCCTTATCTCCATAAGAGGTGTTTATTTCGTCTTTTGTCCAACGGTTTCTAATCAACAGTCCTGTATGGTCCTTGTGAGAAAAAAAAAAAAAAGTGAAGACATTTTCCTTCAAGCTGATGTTTGTGCCATCATTGCAGCCCAAGTTCACCATACAAGGCAGAAGGTGCACACATCCAACCATAGGAGGAACGTGCACAAGACCCATTGGTGTTACCTACCTCCATCTTCGACATTTACAGACCCTTTTTTTTCTTCTTCTTCTGCTTCTAAAGGTGTGCAAACTGTTTAACCCACTCATTGTGGCCTCTGTATTTTTTTTTTTCTTGTGTAAAGAGGAGGGCAGTGCTACTGGATCTGACACGCTGTGGAGGGAGGAGCTTGACAGCACATGCAGGTGGAGTTGACGGCTTTGGGCGGGATCAGATCCAGGTCCTCGTCATCTGGAATCTCATCCAGTCGGTAGCCGTCCTTCAGGAGCTGGATGTTGAGGTCCTGGTTGATTTGCTGCAGGAGAAAGAATGAGGACGTGAACCACATTGATCAAAGCGAGCGAAAGCAATCTGGTGTGGTGACACAGAAATGCGCAATGGGAGCTTTGAAAGTCACGGCGTGTGCTGTCAGAGGAACGGTGAATGAGAAAGGAACAGTGGCAGACAAATGCAATGCATCCCACCACCGCTGCCCTCTTCCCCATGCAGCCAATTGGGGTACGACGAGTCAGGGTCGGGCTGAAGGGATGATGGGATTTGATGACCAGGCCGTGAGGTTTTGTTCTTTCACCAAAATGAGTGCGGCGAACAGGGCGAGCACTACGTGAACTTCAATAAAATGCATGTATAGATACCTGGTCCCTCAGACATCTCACCTCGGCCGAGGAGTATCCCGATGACGAGTACCTGGACATGTCGAAGTCGTCATCGCTGCAAAGCAAGAGATAAACACAGTTTAAGGAGATGCCGCAGCTGTAGGCAGATGTTTTGCTTGCTCTTGACCAATAAAGATTTCCCATGTGCATCTAAAGGCATTTATTTTAAAGAGGCCAAATAGACGTAAGGCGAGCCTTTGAATGAGGATCTGTAACCCATCTCTGTTGTATTTTGCTTCTCTTTGTCATAGCAACCGCTGTGAAAGAAGCCGGTGTTGGTCTTCTTCACAATCTTGGAAAAGGTACGTTTGGCTGACTATAATCAAACCTTTGTGTCACACTGATTGGGGTTTTGTTTGGTTTACACAGTAAAGTGGACTTGCATGTGGACAATGAGCTCATTTGTCTGTGTGGGGGAGGGGGGGGGGCTTTTCGGGACTCGACAAAATGACGCAATACACTACGTGGGCAAGGCATGCCAACGCGACTGCTCACAATGCCCCGAGCATCCAACAGTTCGTCACTCCCCAAACGACCGAGTGTTGTGCAAATGTTATTATTTTTCCCTCTTTCCCAAGATCAAGGGGGTCATCGAGGTTGAATCGTTCTGAATACGTGAGCTCATCTGTGGCCAACACAAACCAGTCCGACCCAGGGTGGAAGCAGGCGCTCCCTCTGAGCTGCTTTTCCCACCTCGCCAAATCCTCACCCCGCTATCCTCTAATCCCGCACCCTGGGAGAGGCTTTGCCCCATTTTTTGGATCCCGACTGATCCAACTCTCTCAAGTGGCTTTGTGGATGAATGCAACACGGTGAGACCAACAAACACTCTAATTCCTTCACTCCCCTCTGAGGTTGGGCTTTTTTTGTTGTTGTTGTTACTGCCGACTTTTGTATTTTGAGGTGTGAAATTATGTTTAGAAGGTGAACTGAGCAATATGCGCATACCTGTCGGTGTCCAGTGCGACGAGGGGCTTCTCATCTGGGCTCTGGTCTAAAGAGGAGTAGCCTTTATTTGGCACCACCAACCTGCACACAGTCAAAGAGGGGGTTTCTTCATTAGAGCGCCCTGGTAACACTATGTTTCTTGCGCATTATTCTTCTGTGACAATTTGCCATTTATACCGCTACCCTGCGGGTAGCAATGTAGCTAATGAATCCCATATTGATCCAAAAAAAAAAAAAAAAGAACGGTTTGAAAAGTGATGCGTTCAAGGCTTTGGCGAAAATACACAAACACCATGCTCAGAAAGTCAAAAGGAAAAAAAAAAGTGAGGTACATCTGTCACCCCTCAGAATCCAGGACTCGAAGACGATCAGTCTGCCTCGGAGCATTTGGCATCGAGCCCATCGGTAGCCTTTCATATATTCCCACTAATCCACCAGGGAGTGGGATTAGACAGAGGCAGTTGTCGATAGTGTGGGTTATTACACCAGCTTTATACGCCGACTCCGTGCTCGGCATTTACTCACATGGAACCCAAATAAACCCACGTCTTTGTTGCTGCCGTCTCTTTTTAGCATTACAAAGTCAGATGACATCCCTCAAAAGGCTGGATGCAAAGCTTTCATGCACTTGTACGCGCCGGGCGCTATATTCCGGACTGAATGGAGCTCAACACGGCTACAGAGAGGAAGTTGTTACCTTGTCCGAGCATTCTTCTTCGGTTGTTGATTGACAGGACTACCCACAGTGCCATTCTTCACTGATCCCTTCCTGGCAAGATCCCTCTGTTTCTCTGGGCAACCACAAGGAGGGAGGGGGGGTGTTATCAGTAAACATGACAAGGAACGGCAACAACATCGCTTGTGGCAAAGGGGTTCATGGTTATCTAGCATAATAGGCTTTTTTCAAAATCATGACGTCAGCCGGAATTTCATTGATTCAATGCCTAAGTAAGCTTATGTTCACGTGAAATGGTAAATGCTGTTCGTTGGTAAGAAGGAAGAACTCAAGGACAAGCAGGGCTGACAGAATGCTATTCTGTGTGAATTACGGTACATCCTTCTTCAAACTCTCGTATGCCCATCAAGACACAATGTGTCTAAGTACAGTGGTACAAATTTAATTGGTTCTGTGAGCCTACTTGTAACTCGCAAAGTTTGTAAACCAAGGTAAGTTTTCCCATTTAAATGAATGGAAATGCAATTAAACAGTTCCAGACCCCAAATAATGGTAGTTTATGAGTATACTGTATAATCTTTCTCATTTTAATCAGTGTGTGATTGAAAATATACACAGTACAGTATAAACATAAGTGAAAATATCATTCAGAATGAAGAAATTGGCGAAAACTGCCAAATTCATACCTCTAAGCATTAAGGGGCCAAAACACAAGTTATTCATGATGATGATAGCACCACGTCAGCGACCCTCGTGAGGATAAGCGGTTCGGATAACGGATGGATGCAAATATTTTTTTCGGTTGTCGGGTTCCGCCTCAAAAAAAAAAAATCACATTGACCCGGCCTCGAGTAATGATTTCAAGTGGTGAGTTGCACTGTGTTGGTGGCGATACCTATTTGGACTTGCAGCGGTGAGGGCTTGTAGTTCATAGACACCGTCTCTCCTTTGGCATCAGGGTCAGCTTCCGAGTTGGAGGAGGCTGCCGGATCCTAGAAAAAGGATGGGAGAGTGAATTCTTCTGCTTTATTGTACCATTTGAGTACATTCTGATCCACGCTGACACAAACACAAACATTGCCGGAATGACATAAAGCCTGCAAAATCAGCTCTCTTTAGATGGGATTCGTGTCCAACACCGCAGCACTAATTGCCTGAAGACAACTATGGCCGCGTGGTGTGCAGCATCAATAGGCCCGAGTGTTCTGCGCCCTATACACTCCTGGCTCTCGTTCTTTCTGTGTGAGCGCTGATGGCATGGAGAGGAGGCCGTGGGAGAACAGAGGGGGCTCCTGTTGCGGCTGGGGCGTCAACAGATTGAGAGAAGGGAGCGGGGTCATGCTTGGCTTGCCCTGCTAACAGAGTTACACTTTATGCTCATTCGAAAGCCCTCCAGTGTTGCAACAGGAGGGGTTCCACAGGGCACATGGGTGGAGAGTAGAGCGCCAGGGGAGTTGGCAAGAAATGGCCAACATTTACCATGGTGATTGATGGATGCTCCGAGGAATGAAACAGGACACACTTAATCTGAGCTACATTAACTGTATCTTGCCTAATTGTGAGAATAATAATTCATTGGGTACACACACGTAACTCAATTACACCACCCAATACAAATGCAAAGGAGCGAAAAACAACAGAGCTTTAAAACGGATTACAAAAGAAAGACAGGCGCGGAAGGCTATCAATGACGGCAGAATAATTTCCTTGGTGAAGTAAACGACACCGAAAAACAGCACAGAAATCAATAAAGTTCGAGAGAATGATGGCAGCTCTGCATCAAAAATTAGAATGATGAGTGACATTCATGACAGCAAAGGAAAGTTCACAAAAAGGTGCAAAACTAAACATGCAAGGACGGGATCATGAAAACAAACCACATATTAGAGTTGAGTCCTGCCAGATCTGCGGCTGATTAAAAGTAGTTTGTAATGCCATCACACAAATCTACAACAAAATCATAAAAAAAGGAACCATGCTGCTTTGAAAGATAATTTGCATGTCACTACTGAAAACCTATTTAGGACTGATGACATTCAACACCAGCCAGGCTTTTTTTTTTTATAGACAGTATCAAAAATAAAACCTGACCTGCTGTCCCTGCCTTTCACATCTGTTGTACCATATCTTGACACACCCACTTTTGACACAAAAATGACATCATCTGCCAATGTATCCGCTCCATTAGCCTGATCTTCCTTGACCGCCTTCCCCATTGACGCCAGGGCCACACGGCTGCTGACGCAGCACCAAGTCCGCAGAGATCGAAGGAGGATTACACATCAACGTTTCATGGCTTCCCGGCAGCCAATCGCAGTGTGGCCTGACTAATCAGCTGACCACAAATGACAATTGCAAACGCTCTACATTATACCGTAACAGTCAACACGGCTCTCTGTCATAATTGGATCTCAATTCAAGCAACGTGCTTATTAACATTCGTGTGCTAGTGTGGCATGTGGTCGCATCTACTGTGGCTCTGTGTGACTTTGGAAAATAAATGCTTCATTTTAAAATACCAGTACTTTTTTTTTTCCAAATATAATTCTATATTTCAAGATTATGGTGCTCTTGTGTCATGAAAACACATTTATTTTTGTCACTCAAAAAACAGCGGTGTGGGTTAAAGAGCAAAAATGTTAAATGAAATGGTAGTTTTTAATACAAGGTGATATCTGACTGCGATAAAATATGTACGTGACGACGGAACACGGAAGCCAACAGTATTTTTGGTTTGCTTTAATTTCATGACCATAAGGAAGATGAATATGGAAATGTACTCATTTGTTTGAAAGTTGGATTCAAAATTGTTTTGTGACATGCAGAAATAAAACCTTGTGTCTTCAGTAGCAGTTCATTGATTTCCGAAATGTAACACACAATTGTTATTTTATATAAACTGGTTTTTAAAAAATCACCATACATATATGTGGCGCCCATTGTTTTTTTTTCTTCCTCTGTGGTTGATGGCCAAAATGGATCTTTTAGTATTTAAGGTTGCCAACCCCTTGTGCTTGAGCACCCCACACGTAAGCTTAAAACCCAGGAGGATATACAAGGAGTGTATGTTGGTGCGTGCGTGTGAATGTGTGTGAGTGTGGCAGATGGGAAGCTGATTAATTCGGAATGACAATGAAGTGTTTAGCATTACAAAGGCCTCACCATATGTACAACTAACACCATCAGATATCGTAGAAATGTAAAGTGACTGCACCAATATGCTGGGGGGGGGGGGCACTGACAAGCTATGGTTAGTGTATAATTAAAATCTAGGATTTCCACTATCTATGTCAATGGCCGACTTCAAATTGGAAAAATGAGCAAAAAGATGCTGCTTTGTAATTGCCTTATAGATGCTACAAGACGGTGACAAAGGACTTTTGTCTTAACTCACTTTATAGGTAAGATTTGAGGATAGGTTTGAAAATATATATATTGAGAGAGAGAGAGAGAGAGAGAGAGAGAGAGAGAGAGAGAGAGAGAGAGAGAGAGAGAAAATAATCAAACACCAAACCAGGAATAGGCTATGTGGGGATTCACTGTATTAAATGCAGTCCTTTCACTCCAATATAATTTTAGTCCGGCTTGTGTTTCTACACGAGTGTGATAAATGCAGTGCCTTAACTAGTGAATTGCAACGAATTAATGTGGCACGAGAAGGTGAGCCACAGCAAATTATTAAGTTTCATTTAACTGGTAGTTTTTATTTACTACAACTAAAATAATATGTCTTTGTTCATCTAACAGTGCCATATAGTGACAGGCAGAGAAATTCCCCCAAATTTAAGAAGGGTACAAGTGCATAACTGACGAGGGTAGATACCATTTTTGGGAGACATTTTGGCTGAGTAAAGGTTGGGAAAAAAATGCTCGACGGGATAATGCTCAGATTCATGTGACTTCCTGTGACTGAGATTTGTCATATGACATTTTTAAAAATGGAAGCATGGACAGCGTAGCAGCCTGCAGTCGAGAGGAGAGGAGCTCCTCTTCATCATGTGGAGTTGCACCCAAATAACACGTCACCAAATGACGAAATGTGATAGTGTTGGTTCGCAAGCTGCGTTAAACGTCAACACCGACATACAAGGGGGATTTGAACAGACGCGACTTGTGCCACGTTTAAGCAGGGGCGCGGAGAATGCGTTGTTTACTCGCTCGTTTTTCATCCTAGGAGGGGCGAGACTTGGCAGCGATGCTCTTATTCGTTTATCAATCTGACGTTATAGTTTCTCCCATCCCGAATACAAACGGAAATACGCTCCAATCATGCTCGCGGTCGGATAGAAGGCGAGCTGGACTAAAACGCCAAATGCACAAAACGAGACAAGAAGGTTTGCAATCGTTTCAATGGGCCGATTAGCATAAAGACGAGCGCTTGCTCGCTTACCAAAGGTTGCGTCTCTCCGTTGACAGGAGGCACTTGGAACCTGTCGATTTCCTCCATCATTTTTGCCAAAACCCTCCTGGTAACGGTTCGATATTCGAGAATAAACTACGGTTTGCGTCTAAGTGTCCCGATCTGAGATGCTCCGTTGCAGCATTATAGCGGCTCGTTTTTCTCCATCCTCACAGAGGTGACTCGACAGCAAAACAGCAGCACCGCCTTACTTCCGGGTTGATGAAATATTCATGAGGTTGCCATCCAATCAGGGACAAGATTACCATCGAGTGCGCAGTGAAGCAAATGCTTACCAATTAATTGACACAAAACCACTGAGTGTGTTTGCACTGTGGGGGCATCCCTCAAATACTGTACATTATACATTATATTTGCATCCACGCAAACTGGGACGTATGACCCTGGTAGAAGAACATTAATGTAAATGACGATTTGGAAATTGGTGTGGAAACAACATTGGTTACTGTTACATTTATTTCGTTGTGTCCATTTATACTGACCAGTTTGCCTAGGAATTTTGCTCAAATATGATGAGATTCATATCATTTAAATCTCGAAATCTATCCCAATATACGTTATGTGTCCCTAAAGTCACCATACATTTCCTTATTTTCAATTTTGGTTCAGGTATCATTTGGACAGACGTCATGCCATCACCATTTGACAGCGTAGGCTGTACAGTCTTGTAGGCATGTCATTCCCTTGTCAAAGGCTCTCAAAAGGACCATGTTTCTGAATGTTTATGGCTATCACATTGCCGGAGTACAATTTACAGTACACTTTTCATGTCAAGGTTTGGTTCCTGACATGAAATACAGCAGAAGGCTTGATACTACCATCACTGACTCAAACACCACCCTCCTAGAGCAGGCATCCACGCAAAGTCAGGGAAAGTCTATCCGGATGGTTGCAATGGAACTCAGAATAAACAAACACTAGATTCAGCAGAGAGTGTTGAAAACATCGCCTGTACCGACCTCAGCTTCAAGCGTAAGGTTATGATGCTCAATAACCTGAAGCACAAATAGTATAGCGCGCTGGATCTGCCATAAAACGTCTGAAAATACTGGTGAGCTGCAGGTAGAGAAAGAAAATCTTCTTTCCAGGCCCTAATTTTGCAACCCTGTTCCAATGTCAGTATATGCCAAAATATTAATTCTGAAAATGAACTCAAAGTTTTCCCACAGTTGTCCACACAGAAATGGTCAAAACAAGACATGTGTTAAACGCTCGCATGGTGGTGGCACCTCCCTTCTGTAAATAGCCCAGCTAATGAAAACAAAAGGAGATGACAGTGGCACAAGCGTCAAAATGTAAAAAGTGAACTCTTCAGATCGGATTTGGTGGCATGTGGACACGTGTGCTTGTTCTGTTTTGCTACACAGATAAATCAGCTCAAATGTGGTGCATGCATGCATGATGGAAGCATTTTGAGGATAACTTAAGTGGGTCAAGCGGAGGTATTATCCGCGGGTGGCAGTAATGCACACCACGGGTTGTTTGCGAGCTGCCAGAAGGACAATCGAAGAAGCTCTATTGAGACTTGTGGTTGTCTCGGCAACCGGTATACAACAGGGGCAGCCAGGCCTGGCTTCACCTGCCGGCACTTTGCTTTGTAGTTGGATCAAAAGTTGACCCTTTTGAAGATGCCGACCAATAATGCTGCAGCACCCGGGAAAAAGGTAAAAATGATCAACAGAGTTGACATGGAAAGTGCATGAGAAATAGGGAAACAGATAACATGGGGCCGTGGCTCACTGAAAAAAAAAAGCATATTATAGGTAATATTGAAATCTTAGTTGAGCATGTGTCATCCTGTCGTTTTTGGGTTTTGATTTGTTTTGTAATACTTTTAAGAAGGTGCCTGCTGCAAAGTCCCAAAAAGCAACCAACAAGAGGAAGGTAAGTCACATTTAAAAACACACCCACACACACAATTTATGTTTCTTATATTAATTCTTCACTAAAAACAAATGATGGACGGGGGAAAAACATAGCAACTGCATGCCCCATTACAGGATGAGGAAGATGACTTTGGTGATTATGGCTGGGAAGAAAGGACTCATGGCAAACTTACGAAACCTGCTGATCAACTGGATCTCACTGAAGCTGTAAGAGAGAGCTCACACAAAACGACAAAACGAATCATCATGTTGACAATATGAGTTACCCTGATAAATGACTCAGGGTTATACTATGTTCTCTGCTTGTTTCTATATGAATCCAACTAAGGAGCTGAAGGAGGAAGTCACAAGAATTCTGACAGCCGAAAATCCACACGCGCCGCAAAATATCGTCCGATACAGCTTCAAGGTAAGAATATTACAGCAGTCTGAGCGCTTATAAATAGAGGAATCACAGCTGTTGTGGCAGCAAATTATTCGTTTTAGTTAGTGCTAAAATGAATGCCATGAGACAGACGAAAGTGAAATGTCCAAAAGCAAAACTTTGCATCTTAATGACAAAATTATAAATGTGATTTTTGACCACTGTAACATTTCATATATGGCATCCAATTGTTTTGCTACAATTTATTTTTGCTACAAACATTAAATGTATTTGAATAGATCTTTTTCAAAACAATACCTTTGACCATTATCAGAATGAGAATGCCTCCACTGTCATTTTATTTTAGCAAATCCAAATTGAAAATTTGAAAAATTGAGAATTATATGAGATACAATCATTGCCAGTGTTCTGTATTGCCATTTGTCTGATTTTTTGATGAACCATGGTTCGTCGTTGCTTAATCATAACAATCAGATCAATCACCACAAGGACATAGGGCACTGAACCGGAATTGATATTTTTGATACCGTTACTCTTTTGTCTTTTCCAGGAAGGTGCTTTCAAGCTGACCAGTGTTGTTGATCAGCTGGCTGTTCACTTTGTCCTGGATGGTTGTCTCATTCATCAGGACTCTGATGAGGCTCGCAGGCTGGCAGCCAGTGAAGACCTTCCTGAAGGTGTTCTCGGTGTTCGCGAACACCTGCAACATTTTCAAGAAAAAAAATTGGGGTCAATACAGGCCTTTTGTGTGTTATTACAACTGCAGGCAGTGTTCTTTCTGTTCGCGTAGACCACTTCGGCTGACTGAATTCTAGTGCAGTTCATACTTTAAGCCACTAGATATCACTATTAACATGTTTTGAAATTTAAAAAACTTTCAGGTATGATTTGGTTCTTGATTGTGTACAGAGACGACAACGGTTGATACTGGAGTCGAGCCTGATGAGGGAAAAACAGAAACACTGGTAACGGGTGTTTTTATTAATTTTAATAAAAGCCTTTTTTGGGGAATGTGGAAAAACAACCATTCCGTTCTGGTAATTAATTGTAGGATCATCGTTCAGTGTGATTTTAGCTTCTTTGTCGGTTTCCTTGCAGGATGCGTCTGGAGATGGAGGTGAGGATGAGGATGCTGGAGAAGATGACAGGCCAGATAGCGTTGCCTCCAAAACAAATGAGCAGGAGCCAAAATGTACAAACCAGTTCAATTTCATCGAAAGAGCTTCTCAAACACTCAATAATGAACTGCGGGTAGGAATGAAAAAAAAACCGTCTCATTTCTATCCTCTCTTTCTCTTTGAGTTAAAAACAAAAACAAACAAACAAACAAACAGTGTAGACAGCAATTCGTCAAGACTTCAAGTTCTGTTTCCATGCAGGATAGAAGCTGCCAGACTGTACCGCCTCCACGCTGCAACTATTCGGCCACCGCTACTCAGGTGGCCAAATATTCTCTGACTTCAAATTCCGCTTAGAGCAGCTGAGAATGCTTATAAATGCTCAACATCACTTTTGGTCTTTTCAGTGGGAGATATATGATGCGTACACAGAGGAGCTGCAGAAACAAGAAATGAAAAAAGACAAGCAGAGAGCCTTCCAAATAAAGAAAGATGGTGACCACAACAAAAAGAAGACAATGAATGACACGCCGGTAACTCAGCTTACTTGCCGTGTTTTTTCTTGCTCATTGTGCAACAAGAAACAATCTTTTTCTGTATTGGCCTGACAAATTGTATATGTATTTTTTAATCTCTGCAGAGTGATGACATCACACCAATGGCCATGCCAGTCACACTGTTGGAACGAATGGTCAATCAGAATACATGCAATGACATAGCACAAGGTGGGTTTATTATTTGTCCGACGCTGTGTCAATCGTGTGAGATTCTCAATTCAAAGGACCGACTATATTGCAATCTGTCACACCGCTACTATAATATTTTCAATTTTCCCTGTGCGTCCTTTCAGATTTCAAATACTTTGAGGATGCGGCGGATGAATTTAGGGAGCAAGAGGGCACTCTTCTTCCCTTGTGGAAGTTCCAGTACGACAAAGCCAAATGGATGTGTGTCACGGCACTTTGCTGGTAGGATTGCTCACCAACACGCCACGCGCTAGCTTAAACGCCAATGCAGCGCAAGACGAGTAATGCATGCGCCTTATTCCACAGGAATGAGAAATATCCCGATCTTTTTGGCGTGGCCTTGGGATCTTGTAAGTCATCGACACGAACCAATGGATCATTTGTCTTTGCGAGAAGCGTATGTGGTTCTTAACATGACCGAAGAAACATTTCATCTATCCTAAGATGACTTTGGCAAACAGGGCCGCGGGATGCTCCTCTTCTACACCTTGAAGAACTCCACCTTCCCCGAGTACATCTTCCCAACAGGTTCTGGCGTCCTGAGCCTCGACATTCATAAGCGACATTCCTATCTGGTGGCCGCCGGTTTCTATGATGGCTGCGTTTGTGTGTACAACTTGAAGAAGAAGGGACTGGAACCTGAATACAAGAGCAATGCGAAAACTGGCAAGCACACTGACCCTGTCTGGCAGGTGAGGGATTATATTACGGTACGTACAATATAATTAGCTCACCTGTGACCCTACTGAGGTCAAGCGGTTCAAGAAAATGGTTTGATATATTTATCAGTCATGTTCTGTCATGTAAAGAATTGGTTTGTTGCAATTGATGATGGCTTTCCAATCAGGTACGATGGCAGAATGACGACATGGACAACAAGCACAATTTCTATTCTGTGTCCTCAGATGGCCGTGTTGTGTCATGGACACTCATTAAGGTTGGTTTTATGACCGTTACTTATATATTATGTTCAGATGGGACAATCCTAGGTTACTAGTCAACACACAATAGGTTTTGTAGTCTGAACAAAATCGGACACAAAATGGCTTAGATAGCCAAAGGCAAAGGACTCCTTTCCTGTGTTTTAGCAGCTACAGTTTTAGTACCTTCCCCCTCAGATATTGTGTTTATTGAGCTTCCTTCTGTAGCATAGCTGCTGAATGGTGTACGAAGTAATTAAAATTTCCACGTGCAACCCAGTGCTAACAATTTTATTAAACCGCCAACGCTGGCATTCAATTTGAAATCCCTCCTTCCGTTTCAAAATGGCAAAATGTTGACTGCTCATTGAAATCGAATGAGTTGACATGAGAGCAGTTCATTGCACTGTCGGGTCTCTGTTCTTTTTTTTTTTGTGTGTGTGATCTAATAAATGTGTTTTGCACAGTGTGGTTCAGTGTATCACAATGTTATTTGCATGTCTGCAGAATGAGCTGGTCTTCTCAGACACGATAAGGCTCACGGTGGCTGATGCTGTGTTGGACGGTCCTGATAGTATTCAGGAGCGCAGCACTGGTGAGATTTCACTTCCTTGTGGTAGAACCGTACCAGAAAATGTAGATATTATTTTTCTCACGGAATTCTTTATGTATATTAGTCGGGCCACTGTCTTTCATTGTGGACTGCACTTTTAAGTGCCTCCATCCATCATCCTTGTCCCCAGTTGGCGGTACATGCTTTGACTTCCACAAACAGACCGATTCTCTTTTTGTCGTTGGCACTGAGGAGGGTAAAATACATAAGGTATGTTGAAATTCATTCCGCCGCCCAAGATTTGGCTGTCAATGAACCGTCAGAGGCTTGAAATACAGCAGCTGTGCCCACAAGCCATAAAGCTGATTTAGTCTGAGAGTGCGCACTTTATTTGTCGCCGCACTCAGACCTGCAATCCAAACTGTGAAGTTCTTAAAATTAGACTTTTCAAAACTTCCACCACACAAGATTTAATTCTCCTTTCAAATGAAAAACAACATTTTGCAAATTCTATTGTATTCTAATGACCACTTTAGGTGTTTGACAATTTCAAAAGTGTATATTTGAACTATTGAGAGAAAAGTCTATCAATCACTTTTGGTTGACAGTAAAATGTTGTTGCTATTCCCTAGTGCTCCAAGAATTACTCCAGCCAGTTCCTAGAGACTTACGCTGCCCACAACATGGCAGTGGATGCCGTGAAGTGGAATCCTTACCACCCAAAGGTTTTCATCTCTTGCAGCTCAGACTGGACCATCAAAATCTGGGATCATACTGTCAAGTAAGACCAGTGCTGAATGAAAGATTCAAAAATCAGCAAGAAACATCTTTTGAATACAATGAGCGTATATAGGTGTGTTTATATATACCGGTATATCTTTTTACTGCGCATGACCTTATATTCTCTACGTATGATTTTATAACACTTTCGTCAGACGTGGTAGCTTGACCGCTACATGACGGTAAACCGTTCATATTGAAAAAAGAAAAACAATCATCCCCAACATTATTTATCGTACATTGTTGCCCTAAACATCCCTTATATCCTTTCCCCATCCTTCATTTTACCTTTCTCCAGACTGTACTTTTTTTATTTACCCGTCCTTAGCACCATGAAAATTGTCTAACTCAAGTGAAAACTAAGTCAGTCATGTTTGAAACGTTTCCAACCCCACTAGGGCTTGCTAAAGTATCCTTCAATATATTACGAATGATGCTCACAGGGCTTGTCTGAAATGTTTTTTTGTTTTTTTCCAGCACTCCCATGTTCACATTTGAGCTCAACGCTCCAGTTGCTGATGTGGCCTGGGCACCACACTCCTCCACTAGTTTTGCTGCTGTCACCACAGAAGGATTGGTAAGAATCATTTGAAAGTAATAAATCAAGCAGGTTAAAAAAAAAAGCCAATAATCAAACAATAATCTGATAAGATTTGATGGGTTGAAGTAATCAATATTAAGCCACTGTGGTTAAACTGCACATAAACAAGAGCTTAGTTGACACATCCACAATTGTGGAGACACGCACACATTCAGCAGCACAATAAAGTCTGTCCAAACCTTTTCGATTACATCCTGTTTTTAAAATCTTCTTATCAAGGTGACAGCCGACTAAAAAAAAAAAAAAAAAAAGGAAGCACATTTTCAGCAGACACAACAGCGCACCGCTGCCAAGGTTTAGCAATCTTAATATGGAGCGGCACCAAAGTGTAACCTTTCAAACATACACACTTTCCGCATGTGCCAAAATTCTGTCATCACGATGCATTTTTCACTGACATTTTCAAAATGACCTGCAGTGTTAATGAGAATGGAAACTACTCCCCCCACCCCCCTCCGGGTTTCACATCAAATTTGAATGGCCTTGCAAATGCCACATTGTTTACATGTAGTCTCGCTCACGAGCAAAACAGGAGTGCCCGCATAATTTAAAAACGTGGATCTACTGTACTGTCAATTAAACACCAATTCTCATCTTTTTGCTGATGCCTTTTTTTTGTTACACATTGGGACATTGTCCATGCCACTGGGCAAGTATTAATTAGTCCTCCCACACACCTCAGACTGTTTCTGTTTTGTCACAAAAAAAATACATCTCTCCACCGTTTAAGAAAGCAGTAAAAAAAAAAAAAAGTCAATTAAGTCTCAGCTGTAATATAAAATGTAAAACGAGAGTAACGTGTATCATCAGTTCTTCAGAAGAATTCCTTGGCCAGCATTTTCCAAAATGAATACTCTTCAGAGTTAAAACAGTGCAAACGATGAGTATATTAAACCGTAATGGCTCAAGGTCATTATCACCGGTGGACTTTTTTTTTCTTAATCTTTGGGCTGTACCCAATTTTCAACTGTTCTGTCAAGCTAATACTGAGAAAGTGAACAGCTCACACTGTGTTTTTCCGAGTGTAAGCCAGTCATTAGATTTGTAAATGTCACTTTTGGGTATGTCACCTGTCAATCCAAGCTGCATGGAATTAACCAGATGCGCAATAATCCCCTTGGAAGTCAATTTTAAGAAGATTTTGAGAAAACAGTTCCAGGACATAATATAACCATATTCATACTTGACATTTGTCATTTACTGTGACATCAGTTTGACTCATTTCGACTGATACTGTCTGTGATCGTGTGTTTGTGAGGATGACAACATGCCTGGTGGCCCAAGGCGCGAGAAAGAACGTGCTCTGCCAAGACATAACTCTGTTCCCATTTTGGGAGACTTGAAATCAGAGCTGACAGATGTGGAATTGTCATGTCAAGATGAAATAACGGTGGGCCCTAGTGAGATTATTGTGAAAATCCATATTTGCGCTGTCATCTTTGCTTTCTAAAGTCACTCATTTGTCCAAAGTGAAAAATATTATTTTGTGTCATGAGGGGGAGGGGGGGGGGGCGGCTATTAAAAGCACCTTTCAGTATGATGCGCTGTCAATTTTACAATAAAATAGCTGTACACCTATTTTCCACACTAAAAGGCGCACTGGATTATGAGGCGCACCTTCAATGAATGGCCTATTTTGTAATTTTTTTCATATATTGGATGCACCGCATTATAAGACGCAATCTACAATGCATCCACTAGATGGAGCTACGCTCAAGGAAATGCCAACAGAACGATCAGATGTCAGTAAAACCTATTGAATAAAGCAGCGACACAGTTCACACAACCAACAGCAAGTTATAACATTGACTCCTTAACGTTGAACTCTCTTGCCGCTGCTCTATTTCCGTGTTCAACTGCGTAACTTGATCGCCTTAAGTTTGAACTCTGCGTTGTAAGCATGTCTCTAGCAGGGAGCCATTTTGGGGTCGACATATTACCGTAATAATCATACAAAAGTCGCATCGGATATTAAGGCGCACTGTGAGCTTTTAAGAAAATGGAAGGCTTTTAGGTGCGCCTTATGGTGCGGAAAATACGGTAATCATTTTCGATCCGTTTACTTCCAAGGACAATATCCTCATGTTAAATAAATAAATAAATAAATAAATAAAGCTAAAAATTGTCTTCACTAAGTTTGAAATGAATTACAAAGACTGTTCAACAACAACAACAAAAATGTACAATATGTTTTATGTGGCCCTATGAGTCTAAACACGGTATTCTGACAACTATTGGGTTTGTTGAATATGAATTTAGCAGCAAAAACCACCCGTTTTTATCCATCTCAGGGGGCAGCCATTTTGTCACTTGCTGTCGACTGAAAATTACATCACAGTTGCTCAGGGCTCAGGCTAACGACCGATCGCAGCTCATTTTGAGAATGTCACGTGACCAAACTCAAAAACAAGTCTTTTAGACTGACAGAATTTACAACGCAGCTCTTCGATTGGATCTCATGAGATTCTACAGGTGCTTTAATGTCGTGGTCGGCGAGCGCAGGTATCTATTGTTTGCACAGCTCATGAAGTGTCCTGATCATATTTTCCAGGTCCACATTTTTGACCTGAGCATCAACAAATATCAGGCTATCTGCCAGCAGCCGGTGGTGGCAAAAAATAAGACCAAACTGACTCACATTGAATTTAATCCTGTCCATCCCATCATCATCGTGGGAGACGACAGAGGCTCTGTCATCAGCCTCAAACTGTCCCCAAACCTCCGCAAGAAACCAAAGGTAAGAGTCCTGAACAAGAAGACCCCCGGGAAGTAGCAGCCATTTGTTTGTACCCTTGTACCCATGTCCCCGACACATTATCACCTACGGCTCATTTTACTGAAGAGCAGCTGCTCCTCTAACTCGCTCCAACAATCGATGGTGTCCCTCTTGCTTTTTTTTTTTTCTTATTCGGGCCAGTCAACAATTAGAAATGGGTATCCTGAGCCGCTTGTCATTAGATATCACCGCAGAGGTAAAAGAGAGATGATCTAACTTGTCTTCTTTCAAAGAATAGAACTGTTTTCCTGCAACTTATCCATTTTACTATGCCTACGGGGCTTACCGGCAGTTGTGACCTTAAATGTATTGAATTTAATCAACCAAAGACTTTCAACGCATTAAATATTCACCATTTACCTACAGCACGTTTTATATACGCATCGGAATACAGTTTATACTGATGTTATTGTTTTGGGGTTTTTAGGCAAATGTTCTCCTTACGATCAGAAGTGCAGATCCCAGATTGATTCAGGCTCACAATTTGGACACAGCTTAAACCCATCGGAATCTAAAGTAGATGTGGACAGACATATACACACTTATAATTGAAATCTGGAACCAGTCCAATATGATTTGTTGTCGTTATTCCTTTTTAATGGTGCAATGAAAATCGGTTAAATGCTCATGATCGTAATGTGTGATACATTTTACAAAGCATTGTGGGCCATACTCATCAACGAATCTTTTCAGCATTGAAACCACCACACACACACACACACACACACACACACACACACACACACACACACACACACACAGGCCGGGTGACACATTATTATCAACCTTCGACTTCAGCCCTTGAGAGTGCATTTGGGACATCATTATAAAGTTCAGCACCGCTGACGGTGCTCTAGATCCCAGAGTGGCAAATATCTACAACACACAAACACCCACTGCAAATATGATCAACAATATGCAAATAACGTTGACAGAGAGGGCCCCAAAAATTGCACAAACTGAAAATGGCAAATCAACACTTGTACGTGCAGCACGGAAACAAATTTCAGGATGTCGTGGAATAAAATGTCCCAATGCAGAGAGTGTGCAATTCAGACATGATACAATTGGCAGTTTTACAAGGAGAGGCAGTAAATGAAAATGGGAATTTAATGAAGTTTACAAAATGTCCTTTATAATCTAATTGTCTGTTCTATTGTTCTGAGCTGGAGGGCTGTTAAGTGAACGCCGCTGATGTACACGACGTAGAAATGCTGTTCGCGTTGACGAGCGCAGTCTGTCATGCTGTGAAAGGGGTTTTGTTGGGAATAATGAGAATTATAATGATGAAAAAAAATATTGGTAGACTATTGATGTCATTAACTCATTCACTCCCAAAGACGTTTTTATACGTCTTTTCAGACTAGGTTTAGAATTGGCTGGTACTGAATGAGTTAAACCGTTTGTGTGTGTGTGTGTGTGTGTGTGTGTGTGTGTGTGTGTGTGTGTGTGTGTGTGTGTGTGTGTGTGTGTGTGTGTGCGTGTGTGTGTGTTTGTGTGTGTGTATGGCTGCATTCATGAATCCCAACAAGACAAATCAATAATATTTTACAAAACCATTTTTTGTTTTTGCGCTGTCACTCAGTCTTCTCTTTTTTTATTATTGTTTTCAATACACTGACTGCAGACAGCTTCACCTTGTATGTAATCGCCTTGTGTTTACTCAGCAAAAGGTCAAGGAAATCCTGTGTGCCCGCATGCGTGTGTTTGCAGGGCAAGAAAGGTCAAGAGCTGCCCGAAGGTCCCGAAGTGGAAACGGCCAAGATGGAGAAGCTTCTCAACCTACTGAGGGACTCGGAGTAAAGCAGTGTCAAGTGACCCCTCACCGTTTCCTTGTCGCCACGTATCCAAGTAGTCAGTGCAAAAAAAAAACAAAAAAAGACATCACTTCTACCCTGCATGTCAATTTATTGTCTTTTGTAACTTCCAGCATGAACATGAGGTGTTTTTTTAAATTACATTTTATTGGTTCATTTGCAATTATGATGCTAGTTTTCTACCCATTTCTAGTAGTTGATCAAATTAAAATGCATAGAGGCGTGACACTTGATGTATTTTGGAAAAATCAGCATTTGTCTTATTGTCATCATCCTTCATGCAGGCTGGTGCCTCACAAACAAATCACTCACATTCAATTATAAAATTGATTTATTTATACCCGGTAGCACTTATTACATTAAACGGGCAGTATTAGCTCTGCAGTGCACTTCAGCGGTAATTCACAACGGCAATTCCATATGTACCAAACAAGTTGAGTGCGCCAGAGTGACCGGCAAAACAAATTAGCCTGATAGATGAAACGTCTTCAGAACGCAACCAGACAAAATGATGTTGATTGACTTGCACGTGCAGTCCCGGGCAGCATTCCAGGGATGAACCAAGAGTCTTTTGACTTCATTCTACAGTAGAGGAGAGCTTTGCTTTGAGCTGCGATGCTGCCGGTTGGCTGTGACGCTCTTGTTCAGTGAAGTACCACTAAATGCCCCACCCTTGACATTTTGTTGCGGACACATGCAGCACTCTGTCCATTAACTGTGATTTGTTAGTTCAGCTCCTCGGGTTTTGGTTGGGAGAGGGCTGCTCGTCGATGTTGCTTTGACACAGTGAAACCTGCTTTCTCGCTATGTTTTGTTTAACAGTGGCGTCGTCGTGCACGATAAGTGCAAATGTATTGGGACATTCGGCCATTACACCTAAAGCGAGTAAAAGGAAGCAAGCAAGGCGATGAAAATCCACTCGACACGTCTTGTCATTTAGGTCAGAGTCAGCGGGATATTGTGTAAAGTGGAACCACATCTCAGAGACGATAAAGTGCTTGGCCTAAACGAGTACACCCCAACGGGGCCTGTTGCGTAATGGTCGAAGTATGTATGTATCGGTGTCCTCTTCAGGGTGCAGCGCTCAACATTAATGACTGTGCCCTCTGTATCTAAAGTGCCCTTGCGAATCCAAAAGTTTTCTATGGTAGGTATATATAAATGTGTCCAAAAATATTCAGAAATATGTATTTCATGTTGAAAAAAAAAAGAGCAATTAAATTATCCATCCATTTTCTGAACCGCTTTATCCTCACAAGGGTTGGGGGGTGCAGGAGCCTATCTCAGCAGTCTTCGGGCAGTAGGCGGAGACACCCTGAACCGATTGCCAGCCAATCGCAGGGCACACAGAGACAAACAACCATCCGCGCTCACACTCACACCGAGGGACAATTTAGAGTGTTCAATCAGCCTGCCATGCATCTTTTTGGAATGTGGGAGGAAGCCGGAGTACCCGGAGAAAACCCACGCAGGCCCAGGGAGAATATGCGAACTCCACACAGGAAGGCCGGGATCGAACCAAGGACCTCTGCACTGTGGGACCGACACGCTAACCACTGGAACACCGGGCCACCCCAATTAAATTATGTTCCACTGAAAAGTTCATAAAATTGTACTTTTAACAAAAGGCACAGTCATTTATGTTGCGCGCTACACACTGAAGAGGACACCAATACATGCATACTTCGACCATTACGCAACAGGCCCCGTCAGGAGTCCTGGCACACCGATTGCTGGGATTTATGAGTGACAATGACACACACGCACAGGCTCAGTCCCTGTTGTCAACAATATGCTGGGATGAAATGACAGGATATATTTAGAAACCACCTCCAGCAATCATTTTCCTCAGTTTGTGTGCATTAAACTTCCGAGTCTAGACATCACAGCTATTTTCATACAAAGCCCCTGGTTGTTTTGAATTTCCAGAACACGTGCCGAATTATTGCTTTTCACCAGACCCGGTGCTTCTTCGCACTTTTTTCCCCTTCAGTGCTACTTATGACTCCTCCCACTGCAGTCAGGAAGTCAGGAGGTACTTCTCATTTAGAGGCCGGCCTTCTCCCTCACTGGGAGACAGCACCATCAGTCTGTCTGGGCTGGAAGGGACCCTGCAAGCTCGATAAAGGACGAGACACAGGAGGAGGAGGAAGATAGCGGCAAATGCGTTACACACAATGGCCACCAAAGCTGCTGTGGACAGTGCTGGCAGGCTCTCTTCAGTTTCCATAGTGGGGCTTCAGTGTCCTGAGTTCGCTTAAACGTTAGGCAGGATCCATCCTAGAGTCTTCATAAAGCAGTTGAGTGTGAATGTTTCTTATCTGCTTGTCCCATGTCCACATTTGATAAGCTGGTATACAAAATGAGCATGAAGTAATTGTTGTTCCATTCAGCGCATTTTACTTACAGTTCATTATCTAGATGAAATAACAGCGGCAACGACAACTTTTGTCGTTCGGGTGTCACATCAATTCTCAACTATGCATCTCTTCCGATGAGACTTAATATATTTGCTTGTATGACCGACTCCGCGTAGGCGCAGTCAAAACACTGTAGTGGATGACGGCCAATATCTGAAAGAGATGGGGGGGTGAGGGGTCGGAATTGTACAGTCAGAATTAGGCTTATATAGAGAAACACACGTAGGCCTACCTGTAATTCTATTTAAAGATCAAATGGAAATAAATATAACTGCAGAGAGATGGTAAATTGAGCAGAAAATGAGAAGCCATGAAGACGGAACAAGCGTCATCACCAGATAGCCTCGATTTGCATTTTCTTGTCTTTGAAAGCTGCTGGAAATGTCATGGAAAGTTACCACTGACACAAATGTCTGCCCTTTGGCTTCATGCTAAATGATGGCATCATGCACTGGAACCAAAATAGCAAAGCACCTTTTGTATTCTGTTGTTATATTGTTGAAAATGAATGAACCGAACTTTGGTTACAGTGTTCGGGCGGTGCTGGCAAAAATGTTTACGTACAGACCAATTATATTAGTGCCAATGATCAGTCCCCTCAAGTGTCCCTTTAAGTTTATCAAACCTAAGTACATTAAGTTAGACAAAATCAGAGTAATTTAGTTAAATCAACCACGATAGGTTACATTGACCCAAGTCAAGTACATCAATCGAGACCACTACAATTGTTCATCATCAAAGACGGCCACTTCGTTGTGGAAATTCTTTCGATTTTTTTTTGTTAAAGTTCATTGAATTATATTTTTATTTTTTCCAGGCTGACTGAACATCAAATCATCCACATCACTATCTCGGCAGGAGTAATAACCAGACGCAAGCAGAACAAAGTCACATTTTATTCCTCATTATAGCAACCTCATCATCTGAGCAAATATCTCTGGGTGCCAACCACACGTCACTTCGAGTCAAGTCTGTGCTTATTATTGTCGTGTTTTGGAGCAAGCTCATCACTTCCGTTAGCAGATCTTAAATTAAATTGGGGCTGTCCTTGATTGGATTGGAGTTCAGTTTTAACTGACACCAATTGCACCAAATTTCACACCTTCGTAGAAATCTGCCGATGCCTAATTGTTATCAAACAATAATGAATACATTGACAACAATGAGAAAGTGAAGCAAAATGTGAATGAAAGTGAAAATGATAGATTTGATTGAAAATTTCATCCAGAATCGAGTGACATGATTTTAAACGGAATCTCGGCAGAGCGATTTGTTTTAAATGGTCGTTAAAGTTCAATTAAAAACACATCAGCAAGCGTGGTTAAGTTGTATGGGATAATTGATTCTTGTTTGACCGCGGCTAGTCATACAAACGAGGTACAAATAGGACAGTGATAAAGTTCGCTCTCAATTTACAAGATACGTGCTGTAAGCAGTGCGTTCGTTCTATTCACGCGAAAAGCATTTAACATTAGAAAGACACCTCGCCTCCGGTCCATTAAATGCGCGTTATTTTTATTTCCCACAGATCATGCATCTTTATCTCCGTGAACCGTAAAACTTAACTGCACAGACTCATACTAATACAAGTTGCTTACTTACCCAGTAGGCTCTTATTGAATGAACATGTAGCTTCGCTTATGTTTCACAGTCCACAGTCACATGGATCGAAGTGCTCTTCACCAGGCTTTCAGGCTCTTTCCACTTTTGTGTGCTGCCCCCACCCCTCCTTCTCCATCTCCATCTGTTCATCAAACACAATCAAAGACGAGGCAGCATCGCTCGAGGAGTTATGTGATAGCAAGAGACAGAAAGCACGGGAGAGAGAGTCGGAGCGAGCGCGAGAATGGGGGGTCGGTTGGAGGCGGGGCCGAGTTGGAGTTAGTGGGTGTCAGCAGTGATATCAAGCGCAAAAAAGAGAGAGGAACCGTTCGGAGGCAATTACATCAGGATCCTGCTGCAGCACAGGGGGGGTTGTTATGGTGAACAAGCACATTGCAGAGCTGAGGGCTGACAAAACAACTTTCCGCACAGCGGTGCGTGTCTTCGGGGAAAACTTCCAATTAAGGATGATTTGGTTCTATATGTAGGAGACTGTTTATGTTATTCACTTGATTTTATGTTTTGTTGCATTATTTTCATTTTTCTGAGTGTCAGTGAAGTAATCATTAATTTACGGGTTTTCAGAAGTGGCCCTTAAACGTCTCTTGAGTTGGACGACAGTTGAAAAAGGCACGTCGTCCGGCAGAGACGTGTCTGTATTTTCTTCTTGGGTGTTTCACGAATTAATAAAGTGCCTATTTTAAACACCAACACGACAGCTCTGTTTGCTTCGGAGCTGCAACATATATTTAAGACAAACAAACACAAAGAAGACAATAATCCACGTTACAAATTAGTGTCTTCTTCAAGACAGGAGGAAGGAGCTGAGACAAACCAAATACACCCGTTTTATTGCAAACCGGCCACCCGAGTCACCGTCTGTCCATTTTGTACAACCGTTAATCCTCTTCGGGAGGCTGGAACCAATCCCGAGTGATTTGTCGGAAGGAAGGCAGCCAGCCTACACCCTGGGCTGATCATCAGTCAATCAGTGGGCACATACAGAGACAGACAACCATTCACACTCACTCATTCTGCCACTGAATAGAAGCGGAACCCACGCTGTCAAACAAGTCCTACACTATGAGTGGCCCCTGAGTCATGCATTCCTAATCACTAATCCCTCTTAACCTGACACATCAGATGGATGGCTTCTAAAAACGCCGATGGTATGGAAAAAGTTCATGTGCTTTATCCAATCATGATTACAATTCGTTATTCTCTGCATTGTAAGTGGCTCTCAACAAGACGACAACGGTACAGTAACTGTTCCCCAAAGAAGCTTTTACCCTGCTTCTAAAAGTTTGCATTTTCCTGCCTTTTGCCATCGATGCTGATTTGTTTCAAGGGCACCGTCATAGATTGCGGTGCATCATGGCAGCAGCAGATCCCAAATGTCTAACTTTCACACAGCAACACGGCATCACATGATCAGACACATCCGTGATGATTGCAGTCCCAGAGTCTAATATGAACAACCATGGCATAAAAAAAATAATTTGCCCCTTCCTGATTTTTTGCACATTTATCACACTTTACTATTTTGCATCATGAACCCAATTTTAATACCTCCTTTCTTTGGATCATGTCATGATGTGTTTTTTTTTTCTTTTTTTCATGTAGCTACTTTTTCACCTAGTCCTAGGCCCAGATAGGTATGGATTATTTCCCTTACTAAAATCACCATTTAACACCTGCCAAACAGATGAACAAATAAATATGTAAATACATTAATAAACTGACGCAACTCAGAATGGAGCAACACTGTTTAATGGTGTTGTGTAAAATTCTGTTGTTTCGCATAAACTGACACGGAAGAAAGGCAAATTAAAAAAATGCCGGCATTTACAGACAGTGAGGTCAACTATGGATCCAATATTCATATTTTGCAGTAGTAAATAAGAATAGTCACGGTAAAATGAACATGACACAGCACAGTGTGGCAGCAGTACAATAAATAAGGCTTCTCTTGTATTTTATAGCTCCGTTTGAACAGTCTCTGGGGCCTACACTTCGATGTTGTGGGCTACTGCCCTCTACTGGTAGGTTGTATCACTGCCATTGGCATGAGAGCCATTGCATTGCATTTTCTCACGAAATCATTTAAATAAAACCAAAATTTCTAAAACATTATAATTTAGTAGGTACTACAATTAATTTCGTTTTGTTTGCACACAGACACGCTTTCCTATATTTAAAAAAATGAGCATACACCATTCGTGACACAATATGACAATGGACAGTTTATAATAATCTCACAATCATTCCATGGAGTGAATTTTGAAAGGTCACTTCAATTCCTGATCTTGACATAGTGTACTTGTTCAACTACTGTACACACAAAGTTCTACAGAAGGGTAAGAGGAGTGCATAATAAGAATGTGCAAATTGTTTTCCTGTAAAATACTCCATTGTACTTTACAGTGCTTATGAGAGGAAAGCGTGGGCTACTTGAAAACAATACTTTGCTCAGGTTGTCTCAGCAGACTCAGTAGCTTCTCCATCTTGGCTACTTCTGCCTCAGGACCTTCAACCAAATCCCGACCCTTCTTACCCTACACGTGCACATAGAGACATGCACAGTATCACTGTTACACAACCATGACACAAATCACTTTTTTGTTTGTTTTTAATGAGAATGCGATACTGTTCTTGAAACTTTACCTTTGGTTTCTTGCGGAGGTTTGGGGACAGTTTGAGGCTGATAACGGAGCCTCGGTCATCACCCACTATGACGACGGGATTGGCAGGGTTGAACTCAATGTGAGTCAGCCTTGTCTTCTTTTTATTCACCACTGGCTGCTGGCAAATAGCTTGATACTTGTTGATGGCGAGGTCAAAAACATGAACCTGAAAAACCAAATCAGAGCATGTTGTGTGCTGAACAAACACCGTGCATAGTGTGTATTTCAATGGGACGAGGTTAACCTTGCGTTAATGTGCTGTACGTGTGGGTGTGTCAGATGCCCACGTTCAATAAATTCAACCCACGACATCTACCCGAGAGATGACCGTTAATAGTGTTTCCGCAATCTGTGACGGCCCAGTTGCATGTACAGTACTTTTCACAGAGAATGACTCTTACCAAACCTTCTGTGGTCACAGCAGCAAAGACGGTAGAGGAGTACGGGCCCCAGGCCACATCGCCAACTGGTGCGTTGAGCTCAAATGTGAACATGGGAGCGCTTAAAACCGTTCATATCATGGTCAAAAAATGAATGTTGCATCACCTGCTCATTTCTTTTTAGATCATTCATAAATTCATTTTACCTGTAATCCTGGTCCCAGATCTTGACGGTCCAATCCGAGCTGCAAGAGATGAAGACTTTTGTGTGGTAAGGATTCCACTTTACCGTATCCACTGCCATGTTGTGGGCATCATATGTGTTTAGGTATTGGCTTGAGTAATTCTTGGAGCACTGGAGAATGACAAAAGTTGGATACTGCTCAATTTTGGACTGGACTGATCCATTGATATGATATAAATTGGACTAGAAATAAATGGGAAAAATCCAGGCCCAAATTTTATTTTTCGTCTCAAAATGCGTGGTGGAAAATGTTCGTTTTAAAGATGAATTTAGGGTTGAGCATTTTTTTTTCTTTGTAGGATTGCAGCTCTAATTGCGGTGACAATTAAAGCGCACACCCTCTCGTCTAAATCAGCTTTATGGCTTGTGGGCACAGCTGCTATCTTTCAAGCATCTGACAGCTCACCGACAGCCAAAACATGGCTTGGTGGAATGAATTCTTCCAGCGTACCTTGTGTATTTTCCCTTCCTCTGTGCCAACTATGAAGAGATCGTCAATCTGTGGGTGAAAGTCAAAGGATGTGCCACTCGCTGCAGACAAGAAGTATACGAGGCTGAAATGAGCGGCGCACAGTGACAGAAACTCGCCTGGCTGACAAACGTAACAGCATTCGGTGAGGAAAATCTGTTGGATTTGCAATGTCGAGATGCCAAGGATGTCCCGTAAATGGAGTGAAAACTCACCATTGGTGAGATCCTGAATCCCCTCTGGCCCTTCAGACACCGTGTAATCTAGTGCAAGTCTGATAGCATCTGAGAAGACGAGCTCATTCTGCAGATAACATGAAAATGTCAACGTACGTCCAGAGTGCAGAAACGACACATCTGATTCGTAAATATCTGAATCCAATGTTGTACAAAAAAGAATATATAAGCGCATATATCAAACGAGACACATCCATTCAAATAGAGGATTTCTCCATTTCTCTGAGCGAACCTTAGTGATCGTCCACGACACCACTCGGCCATCTGAAGACACTGAATAAAAATTGAGGCTGTTGTCATTCTGCCAGCGCACCTGAATGGAAAACAGTCGAAATAGCGATGAAAGCAATATCCCGTGTGGTGTTTCTCAACGTTTTGAAACGGCTGCGAATGGATCAAATTCGCCCCACTCACCTGCCAGACAGGGTCGATGTGCTTGCCGTTGTTAACGGTGCTCTTGTAGTCAGGGTCCCGTGCCTTGTTTTTCAAGTTGTACACGCACACGCAGCCATCATAGAAACCGACTGCCACCAGGTACGAATGTCGCTTATGGATGTCGAGGCTCATGACCCCGCAACCTGTCGGGAAGATGTACTCGGGGTAGGTGGAGTTCTTCAAGGTGTAGAAGAGGAGCATCCCGCGGCCCTGTTTGCTGAAGTCATCTGCCATTGTAGCATGTGAAAGACGTTCAACGTCAAAAATACGTTTGGTGTTACACACAATGTCATTTATTGTTTGAAATATTTCTCTTTCGACTTACATGATCCCAATCCCACACCGAAGAAATCTGGATACATGAAATTCCTACGGAATGAGGTGCATTTATGAAGACCCTTCGCATTTTGAGAGCTCGATGTGTTGGTGAGCATGCCTACCAGCAGAGGGCAGTGACGGACATCATTTTGGCTTTGTCATACTGGAACTTCCACAAAGGGAGAACAGTACCCTCCTGCTCGCGAAATTCATCAGCCGCATCCTCAAAGTATTTGAAATCTTGAAAGGAAATCCGAGGCGGGCAAAGAAAACATGTGTGACATATTACAGATGACTCCACCGACAAAGACCAAAGGTTGAACACCTTGTGCTACTTCACTATACGAGTTCTGATTGACCATCCGCTCCAACAGTTTGGCTGATTTGGATACTTGGGTGATGTCATCGCTCTGCAGAGATAAAAGAAGTTGGTGGGGAGAAAAAAAGTATCAATACAGCTGGCTACAAACAGTTGACAGATTTGCTACTGGGTGCAATGAACGGTGTGACTCGCCGGCGTCTCAGTGAGCATCATCTTCTTTTTGTTTTTGTCACTCTCCTTCTGTTTCTGTTTCTGTTTTTGGACCTCTTGTTTCTGGAGCTCCGCCATGTACACATCATATATGTTCCACTGCAAAGGCGATACAGGAGTCATGGCAGCATTCCCAAGCAAATGTTTTTAAACTACTCAACTGTATGGATTTTTATTTTATTTTTTTAATTAAAAAGGTCACAGAATTCTCGACCTGACAGGCAGTTGCGTAGTAGTTGCAGCGTGGAGGAGGAACAGTTTGGCAACTTCTACCCTGCAGGAAAATAATGACCCGGATGTGTAATTTTGCAACGGATACTTTTATCTCCAACAATGCTATTAATCTCACAGGTTTTAAAAGTTATCATAACGTGGGCAAAATGAGGGAGTCAACAAAATGAATTCTCTTTCCTACCTGCAGTGGATTATTGATAGATTGAGAGGCTCTCTCGATGAAGTTGAACTGATTTGTACATTTTGGCTCTGCGATTGGTGTGTCGTCTTCAGCGGGCTCCTCTTCCTCACCCCCATCAAAAGATAACTCCTGCGTGGAAAATCACCAAAGGAGCAAAAGAGGAACTTGTTGTGGGATGATATGTGAATTTGAGATTCTTTCAATTTAACTACTGTAGCCCAACAAGAGCAAATGCTCGCGAGCGTCAACCAAATCACATTGCGCCTCACCTCATCAGATTCTTCTCCCTCTTCTCCCGTTGCTGCAAACACATCATAGAATAAATACATCATGACATGCGTTATCGCTTTCGGAATTTCATGACTCGAGCCTAGAACACTGCCCGCAGTCCTCATAACACACAAATATTGGGGTTGACAAATTCCTGTCAACAGAAAAGGTTCAGAGTTTCAGTAACCATCTTCAGTGAGCTCCTCGGTGGGTGTCACACTTTGGCTCTCATCAAAATCTTGATATTCGAGGCAACCCTCCAAGACCAAATGAACTGCCATGTGATTTACAACCGTGGTCAGCTTGTAAGCACCCTCCTGGAAAAACAATAAAGCAGCAATGACACTGTTACACACAGAGACCAAAAAATAAATAACAAAAAAAAAGCAGCAGTGATGATGCTGACAATGATACGTTCATTTTGGAACAGACGTGATTGTCTTACGTGAAATTTGTAGTTGGCAATATTGTGGGGGGCATGTGGATTTTTGGCTGTCAGAGTCCGTGTTATTTCCTCTTTCAGCTCCTATCGGTAGAGAAACAATCCAAGAATATACAGTCGCTGCTCAACTTGACAAGACAAAATTCCATTTGTACACTTGCTAAAACGACACTTTGTGTCAAGTCTTACCGCCTCGGTGAGTTCCAGTTGATCGGCAGGCTTGATGAGTTTCCCGGGATCATCATCCTCCTGAAATGTGTTTCATGTGATCAAAATTGTCGTGGTATCCATTTTTCTACATTGTTGATGGCTCGAAATATGATAACAAGAATGATGAACAGAACGTACCTTTTTCTTGTTTGTAGTTTTGTATGACTTGGCAGGGGCCTTTTGATCATGAGAGCACGTTGTGAAAAACACATCACCGAAAAAAGACGGTTAGAATTAATATTTGTGCAAGTGTTGGGAGGTCACTGGAAAAAAAATCTGAAGTAGGCCTATTGTATCTACTCGGCACTTACTTGATCTTTACTCATCTCTTGTGAGTTGTATTTGTCCACAAATGTAGTTACTTGTGCATGTAAACCAAACCGTATGTTTGTCTGCACTTCTTCCTTGAATTCTATTTGCGATGACATCATAAAGGTTTTGATGACATCAGTGTTCATGCAAATATGACATTGTATCAATGCAAAGGTAGCGCAGTTTTGACATACAATATTTTTTAGATTTAAAAAAGATGCCCGATTCTGTTCATAACCTTTATGGAGAGAATTTGTAGGCATTGATGGGGTCCGGTTTGGTGACCTCTGTATTGCATCTCTGCTTTTTGCAGATGATGTGGTGCCGACGGCTTCTTCAAGCCGGTATATCCAAATCTCACTGGAGCAGTTTGCAGCCCCTCCAAATTGGAAACAACGGTCCTCAGTCGGATCAAACCGCTGCTTCCTGGCCGGAATGTGTGATGGGATATGTTTGCAAGGAGGCTCTATCTTGTGCTAATGGAAGCAGCTGCCTGGACTGACCTATTTCGGTGAATCACAGAGCACTCTTTCAGCACACAGGCTATTGTGCAACAGCAGTGCTCCAGGTGACTTGAGGCATCACACACACACACACACACACACACACACACACACACACACACACACACACACACACACACACACACACACACACATATACACAACAAAAAAAATATTTCCTATTCACTGTACTGGTTCAGAGCAAGACAGTCCCACCACGTTTCCTGAAAGTGGACACTTGTGGAGGTGATAACTAAAGATAAACTACAATTCTTTTGTCTCGTTGCATGCGAACAATTCACAACAATCAAGTTTCATATTCATTCATTCATTCATCTTCTGAACCGCTTGATCCTCACAAGGGTCGCGGGGGTGCTGGAGCCTATCCCAGCTGTCTCCGGGCTGTAGGCGGGGACACCCTAAATCGGTTGCCAGCCAATCGCAGGGCACACAGAGACGAACAACCAACCACGCCCACACTCATACCTAGGGACAATTTAGAGTGCTCAATCAGCCTGCCATGCATGTCTTTGGAATGTGGGAGGAAACCGGAGCACCCGGAGAAAACCCACGCAAGCCCGGGGAGAACATGCAAACTCCACACAGGGAGGCCGGAGCTGGAATCGAACCCGGTACCTCTGCACTGTGAAGCCAACGTGCTAACCACTGGACCACCCCCAAGTTTCATATTGTCAAATTGAAATAAGACTCGTGTCAGCAATCCCACCGAAATCCCTTGATTTCAGGAATGCTTTCTCATCACCTAATCCTTGCCCTCATTTCATTCCTCATTTTGTTCTCCTAGGCCTGTGTGACTTCAAAGCGATGGCACTCTAAACACATCTTTCACCTTCATGTAATGCTACTCATGGTCTCGAATACAACAAAACGACTGCTCAAGTTGATTTGCGCTATTTGCTATTTTGAACATTTGAACGCAGCTTTTTTTTAGACCAAAGGCACCACTTGAATTACTCCCACACTTTGGTACTACTACTCAGGTAAACATGCTGAATATTTGTGTGTGTGTGTGTGTGCAAAAAAATAGTTCACACAACTGAGATGGAAAATGCAGTATAAGGCAAAGACACTTGAAAAAAAAAAGATTGACATTTATCACTCACTTCCCTCTAGATCTGGATGCAAATAAGAAAGACTTATTTCTCCCTTCCTAAGCAGGAGTCTTTTCTGCCGTAGCCTTGCTTGTAGCCTCTGCATGCCAACGTTTAATATGTATCATATTGTTTAATAATGTTTAATATGTGGGGGAAAAAAACAACAGAAACCACACAGACTTTAGAATAATTTATTAAGATTTAAAAATTCAAATTATCTGGGGGTTGGGGGTAAGAAAAAAATTGCTGTAAAGCTTGGCGGGGCCATCCCTCATCTTTATGAACTTGTGTCAGCGCTACAAGCTCAATTCAAACCTTTGGCCCTTTTCCTGACATCAACACAGGACAGATCGTCAAAATACAAGGGGGTCAAAATCTCAACACAGAAAAATATATCTCTTTTTTTTCCTGAAAATAAAATCTTAATGCCGCAAGATTATCCACACATCGTCTGCTTTTACCAATAATAGCACTATTTTCATTTGCAAGGTACAAAATAACTTATTGCTTTATTGTAAGTTCAAAAGTTACAGTGTCGGTGTCCAGCAGTAGTTTTGTGTCGTGTCCCAGATGGTCTGACAGGAATGACTGGCTGGGTGAGGAAGTGGCTTCAAGTGTCTTGCTATGCTCAACGTGAATCAAGGCTGAACAAACAGGTCACTTTTTTTTTTTTTTGCACATGTTGAATTTGTTCCAGCGTTGGACTTTGCCCTCCAGCCAGCATTTGTCTCCATCGAGACCCTTTATCAGAGCCCACTGGGACCAGACCCTGTTACATTTCCATGTTCCCTGCCCAAACCCCCTCCACCAACGTTTACAATGGAGCAGCAACTGTGTATCATCAACAATAACATGGAGGGGCATAAAGAAGTGAATACAAAATAAGTGAGGCGAGGGAAGCAGTGGAGAGCAGTGAAACCAAATGCAACAGGGAGATCATATCAGTACCAAATACAGGCAACTGGTCACAAGTCATTCCGTATCATCCTTTGATGTAAGCACACGAATACTCGCTCACACACTTTTGACGCGTTCACATGCACCTTCCACAGTGAGAAGAGAACGGAACATTGTTGTGATGTTTTCTACATCTTGTTTCTCGGAGAATGTCCTTCATTTATTTCCACGTGCTTCACCGTGCAAGCACGTAGAAAGGAAACCAAAAAAAATTAAGAAGTGAGTGGATTAAAAACAAAAAAAATCCAAAAAGTCAAGTCAACCCCCCACCCCCAATCTGACAAAGCCCTGATTTTTCCGGTTTTAAGTTTAAAATTACTCCATCGACATAGTCCATTAAGTAGTTTTCATGCAGAAGCAAGAAATCAGTATCACCAACATAAAAAAAAAAAAAACGATGCTGCTTGCAGAAAAGCATTAAAATGTGATGACTTTGAAAAAGAACATAAATGCCAGACAAACTCCCGTTTATAATTATTTGTCTTATTTTGGACAGTGGCACACTGCGTCCATGCTGGAGAGGAATGGTCAATAATGTACACAAGAACTTTTCTCTTGCGTAATAAGTAGTGAGATGACCATGTATCGTTTCATATCGACGACTTCCAGTGAAATAGAAGCTTTCCAAACCAACCAATTTCATGCCAGCTGGTTCAGTAGTCCCTCACCCGCACTTCCCCTTCATCCCAAAGTCTATGTACAATATCTTACAGGAAGACATAAAAACATTGCTTTCAAACCAATAACAGAATAAAATACCTCACAGATTATCATATTATGTCAATATTAATAACAATATTACAAAGGTTTGTTTTTAAAGACTATCAAAATATACATTTTTTTCCTCCGTGTTTCCATGAAGCTTAGAAAAATGACTTGTCGTTGATTTGTTCTTTGTATGTTAAAAAGGATTTTTGAAGAAAACGCTTTGTGCCCGGTGTTTTATCAGGGACAGCTCTCAAGGATTTCATGATGAAAACATAACACAGTGAGATACAGTAAAAATTTGAAAAAAATAGTCCTCTGTGGTTTTCACCAGAGCCTTTTTTTTGTTGCAGTTTTTTCAGTTTCAAAAAAATATTGGTGGGGTCTCAAGATGATCCAGATGAGGACACGCTGGGATATTATGTTCATGTGAGATTAGTACAGCAAAAACAGAGTTCAGGTTTTTAAAAAGATATTCAGTCGGTGGGTTTAGCCACAGGACAGCCAGGCGGAGCTGCGGCCAGCCAATCAGGTTGTGCCGCCAAAGAGCACTCAGCATTCGATTGGCTCATCAGCAGAAGAGAAGCCTCCAAATCATCTATGACACGAGTCAACTCAGTGGTAGCCGTTAGTAAACGCAGTAGCAATCAGGGGACCCTGAGGACGCACAGAACAGATTGAATGCATACCTGCGGTTAGCGTCACATATAAACACAGGGATTCATGCGTGGAAAAAAAGACTGAAACTTGGACAGTCATAAGAAAAAAAAAAGAAAAAAAAAATATATATATATATATATAAACCTGGCATTTGAACAGTGTGGCGTCAACTTTTTATATTCAAGGGCGTGGAGGTAGAATTGGTGACATACCCCGAGACCATGGCCGAACCCTGTGCTGGGGGCGGGGCTAGCCGCGCTGATGTAGCTACTTATTCCTGAGTCCTGATTCGCTGCGGCGTACAAGTCAGCCATTGGTCCGGGGCTGCTGGTACTCAGAAATCCAGCTGTGCGAGAAGGGGTGGCGCCTAGGCAGCAGAGAAGTTGGGTCAAGCTTGAGCATTAGACTTGCTAGTCCAAAGGCAATTATGCGCTTGGCACATACACACCTCGGACGACTGCCGCCGCCGCCGCTGCCATTGGTCCGTATGCAGTCAAGGGAATAGCTAAAAGTGACAGAAACGTATGGATTTACTGAAAACGTTTTTGTCTCGGGAAGCTCAAACAGCTGCTGAAACATTGATCCATGGACAGATTTAAAACCGAAACCAAATCAAGCTTCGGTTTCTTGAAACACAGCAAAGGAGGTTTCCAAAGGTGCAAGTACAAGTCATGCTCACTAGGGGGAGTATGAAGACAGCCGCAGTCGTCTACTCCGCTGGTTCCTAACGTTTTTTTGGGGAGCCCTGGACCCCTTGTATACATTTGCTCGACCCTGACGACCCGCGACATCCCACCCGGTCTGGGGGTTTGGAGCGCGTTTGATAAAAAACAGCATTTTATGCCCATTGAAATGCTGGGGGGGCTCATAATTAGAAAAGAATGCAGATCATGTTGAGTCTGTATTAACAGCGTCATGGGGTAACTTTAACAATACAAGTGGGAACGCGATCTCATTAAAATATAATGAATTGCAGATGTGAAACAGATGGAGTGAGAGAACTAAAAGTCCTTTCACCCTCTGTAGTTTCAGTAGCGATAGGTCTCAGTCACATTCGAGGAAAATAATCGTATTTCTAATGTCATAGGATGCTTTTTAAAATATAGTTTCCACTGACCACTTGCAGTTACACCAAAAGACCACTAGAGGTCCACAGACCCCCAGTTACGGAAAAAAACAGCCCAATCCTGAATACCCCTCATCACATTTAAAAGAAGTACAAAATGGGACCATAAGGATCTCTGATCAATATTTTTCATGATTGTTCTTACTCGGCATGAAGTCAAATTTGGGGATTTGACTTAATGGCTGTTAAATATAGTGGGTACCTACTGACCTGTCAGCTCAGGGGGATGGGAAGATGTCAGGAGGGGGGTCCTCTCTAAATGGAATTCTAGAAACAGAGAAGGGCAAGAGAGAGCGCTCTGTAAATACGGTCACTATCCACAAGCCGCACTACAGAGCCACAGCGGGACACAAACCTGAAGGCAAGCGCACAGAGCATCAAGGTTTAATGTGAAAACATCTATTGTGGGGCAAGGCAGGAAGGTGGGAACGGAGGAAAAGGAGGTGCTATTCAGCCAAAGGACACGAGGTTACATAAGTCATAAAATAAACAGAGCAAAAGATTTGAGCAGACATAAGAGAAACTGAAGATGTTGAGTTTGGAAGACAGTCAAAAAAAATTATGCTGAATAGTATTAAAAGTGACCGTAAGCGAGCAGAGACTCCACTGGAGGAGCATTTGTATTAAACTAGAGCGTGTCTATCTTTGCGTGCGTGCGCACATGGCCTCTGTTGTTCCAACACATTTTGTGATCTCAGTGCAGCTGATTCAACTACATGCCACAACCTGCATCCTTTGGCTTTTCTTCTCAGCGTCTCGCCTGTGCAAAGTGGAAAAGGGTGTACACTACACTCACCTGGAAACTGGTAGGCGTAACCTGGCGCAATTCCAGAGTAACTACGGCTGGTGTAGGTGGTGGTCTGGAAGCCTGGGTAGCCTGTCAGAGGGAAAAAAAAAGACAAAAAATACTGAACAACGATATGAGGATGTGCAATTGGGTTTTGTGAAGTTAAAAGCAATAAAACATCTACTCATCTACTATGCAGTATCTTCAACATGTCAATACTGCTGGTCCAAATACTCCTCTAACTGTCCACTAGAGGGAACCAAACACCCGCTAATCATTTTTAGTCGAGCGTCATGGGCTTTTCCAGGATGTGACCTCAATGTACGTTGTTTTTTCTTTTGTAGGTTAATGTGAAAACGATCATAGAAACCGGAAGGAGAATTATGTTTTTCATTAATTTAGCTAAATGTATTTAAAAAGCGTTTTTTTTTTATTAGTCTGATACTCGGACATAAGTACAACACACCAGTGCATCAATTTTCTGTAGCGCTTGTCCTCATTACGGTGCAAGTGCAAAACATTTTTAAGGTAATTCAAGTTGTGAGTCGTACCAAGCATGCCGATGCCCAGCATGAAGGCGTCCATCCCATAGGGCATCACTCTGGATCGACCTCTGGCTGAACTTGTTGGTGTCATCACCTCCTTTGGCTGTGCTTTCTTACACTCTACCTATAGCACACAGGGGGATATCATTTCGGTGATGCGAAAATAAAATGACAAGCGCAGCCGAGGTATGAAAATCTGCAGACATGAATGTAACGCTTACAAACACGCATTTTGACATGTAATTATTTTCACCCAAAAAAAGGCAGAATTAGCAATAAAGCAAAACATATTGATAAATATATTGCCTTTATAATTGTGCAGCTGCCCCTTAGGCTGTTGTTGTTGTTGCAAATGTTTCAGTGTGTTGCGTCTCCGCTTGCCTACCATTTTATTGTTGATCTCGTGGAAATGAATCTCACACACTTTCTCGACCACATCTTCGTTCTCAAAAGTGACAAAACCAAAGCCTGGAGGACACAAAAACACTCTTGTAACACTCCTATTATCTGTTAAAATAGAGTGGCGAAAGTAGAGACCGCCTAACAAACACAAACACCTTTGACTGTGCATAAGCTTTACTACGATGGAAAAATCAGTCCATTTTAACAGCGTTAAATATCTCAGGTCTGATGATCAGACTGAATACATTTGTCCAGGAAACGGGTCCCGATCTTGGTTGCAAGGAAGATCGAGACTATTATAGGCTGATGACATGCGGACAGGAATAGACCGGACAGGAGTGACGGACGTCCATTAAATCTCTCCTCACCCTTCATCTCAGCAGGGAGGTAGCAACATGAAACCATCGTGACATTGCTCGCCTGTCAATCAGCTGTTGTTGATACGCTGGTTGTTCCCTACCTGAATTAACCTCGACCGGCCACACCCCTTTTTCCCCCCACTGGCTCATCTATTACCTCCTGGCTTCTTTCCTCTCCTTCCCCCTTATTCCTCACTCATCTCATTAAGTTCCATCCTCTCCTGGAACCAATCTGACCCTTTATTGCGACCCTCAGCAGGCGCGGCACTTCGGCCTCGCTGGGAGAGGACAGAGATAAATGAAGCAGGGAGGAGTAGAGGGTGGAAAAGGCGCATGAATATGAAGATTTTTTTCCTGCCTTTTTTTTTCTCCTCCTATTCTCCCACGAGGACTCTTCATAAAGTCCCGCACACCAATTACCGGTACTTGAATTTGCGTACGTGTGAGTGTGTGATACTCCATACACACCTCTGTGTCTGTTGGTTGTTTTGTCGAACATAAGCATGGCATCGTCGACCTGTGAGAACAAAGCAAAGGATGGGCTTTGACGTCAACACACACACACACACACACACACACACACACACACACACACACACACACACACACACACACATCATCACACAGCATGGGGTGCCATTGTCCCTCTTTAGCATTGGAGCAAGAGGGGGGGGAAACAGATGGAGAGGGTGAAGGGACAGGGAGGGGTGACAGGTGACAAAGGAGAAAAGACAGAATGAGGTCCAAAAAAAGTGATGACCGCGGTTGTGCGTGCGCTAACTTGAAATCCACATTTTTAATGTGACAATCACCAAGGACTGCGAGATATCACAAGATAGGTCAGGAAATTCTGCCCTCTTTTGTCCTCCTATTTCTGCACTTGCCGCTCGGCTTTCTCCACAAAGTTTACAACTGCCTTGGAGACGTAAAGAATTTCAATTAGAAGAACTCGGCTCCCCCCAACCTCATTTCAATTTTGGGTGGGGGGATGAGGAACTGTAATGCCGAATAATGTGGGGATCAAAAGAGGAGAAAGTTTTGACTGAACATGGAAAATTTGCTGACAAACACTTTGCATCTGCAAAAGAGTGAACAAGAGGCTTTGTCAACATGCACTGCTTTTTTTCTTCTTCCTCGACTTTCCTATTCACACTCATTCCACAGCCCTATTCATATTCCTCCTCCTCCCCTTTTTCACCACCAAATCCCCAACCCACCACCACCCTGCCTGCCTGCCTGCCCTTTGCTGGCAGCAAAAGTTTTTGAAGCTTCTGACGGTGTCGAAGGCCACTCGTGGAGTCTGATCTTAAGGGCAGGTGACAAACGGGTCTAACTGAAATTGAATCGGTTGCTTGTTTTTTTTGGCATGCTCGGCTCATTTATGTTTTCTGTTGTTTTTGCCGGTCAGTGTCAACAGGAATCATTTTGCCGACAATGTCATCTTGTAGGTGAAAATGCAAAAGACGCAGGGTGACCGTGTCGTACTCACATGGCAACACAGGTGGGGAATGACGACATGCCTATTTTCATGACGCCGCGGCAGCACTGAAACTCAAACCGGTGTAACGTGAGCGGCAGAGACCTCGGGATGACCAGGACGTTTGCTTTCTAACCGTTAATTCACATGATGAACACCCTGTCCGCGTCTGTGCGTTTGTTGAAAAAGTTTGCAAGCTAGATGTGCTGAGGATGGAAATGGAGAGGACCAAGGTTGCTTCTGCAGTCCCCATGACCCTTTTTGACTCCCATCTATCTCAATATATAGCACCCCTGCACGAACCCACGCAGCCCCTGCCCCCGCCCCTCCTCCCGCAGACCTTCAATGAGTTTATTCTGTCCTCCCCGTTTCTCCACTCGTCCATACTCAATGACACAGCAGAGATCCCAGGGAACAGGACAGTAAGTAGACAGCTGCAAGCCAACATGTTAGCATAATACTAGAGTTACATGAGCAGTTTGAGACCCTGTTAGCATCAGAAGTATTTTTGCTAGGTTAGCATGAGCTGCTGGCCGAATTATTCACAGCACAGACAAAGCCTGAGATGGAAGCAAAAAACAACAACAACAACAAAAAAAAGATATGATGATAACGTAAAGACAACAAAACATTGAATTGCCACAGAAGACAATGGCGGGCTATTTTGTTCAAAGAACTTGTCACGTGTATGAGCTTATGCTGCGGTCGCACACTCGCCCCTTGCCCTTGCCAAACCCGATTTCCGATGTCCACTACCTCGGGCGCTGTAAGACAATCTGATTGGACAGTTGCGGGAGGACTGAGATTGGTTTAGCAGAAGCTCAATCTCGGACTACTCAGCATTGCGCTAGCATCATTATGGTCGAGAAGATGAGAGACACCTGAAAAGTATTCCGTTGTTTTTTTTTTTTAGGTGCAGCTTTTTGTGAGAAGAACAAGCGTTCAACATAGTAGATTGTGAAGGGTGGCGTTTACCCCCCCCCCGCCTGCTCTCGATCCTCACATCTCCCTCTTTCATCCTTGCACGCTCTCTCCGGACAGCTCTCTAAACAGGCCAGCAGACAAAGTGTTCAGTCAAGCCTCATAATTGCTGGCTCATATGGGTGAGTGGAGTCCCAACTTTTCCCGTCTGCCCTGTCCATTCTGCTTTTTTTTTCTTTTATCTCTGCACTCTGTTCTCTATCGACAACTAATGTGCATCCAGATTTGTTTCCCTTTGCAGTGGCTATGGTTCTACTCAAGTATTTTAGTACGTAGTCATTCGGCCTGTGAGGTGCTTTATAGTTCAGAAAGGAAAGATGAAAAGACTGAAACAATGTCTTTCCTTTGGACCATAACAGACGTGAAATGTTCATGGTCGAATTACTTGTGAAGTCCAGACAGTGGATTCAGATTCACGTACGGTAAATCTCAATACAAACAAGGCCGCTACAGTCATACAGACTAGAAAATATGAACTTACAATAGCTAATAACATATTCTCCGTACGGTCATTGCAAATAAACTCACACACCTGACATATTATAATGAACAGCCATTTCCCTCCACTCTGACGAAGCAGAGGAGTATAGATGTGCTTTCAGAAGTGCGCTTAAGGAAACAAACTTCAGTATGCATCAAAGAGTTGCACAAAACGCAGCGCATTCGGTGTTTTCTTTTCGAGGCGGTGCCACAGTATGAAAATAAACAGGACACTGAGTCCTACTCCATCTTAACCTGCACCTTGTAACCAGGCTCGGATAATAAACAAGAAATACCTCCCGCTCAGCAGGAATGCACTGTGAGATTGGCGCTACGCATGATACAGCTTCAGTCTCATGTGTCCAAGCAGTCCAAATATTCCCTTAGACTGTGGAGTCAGCGCTGTCTTTTGATATGAGAGCGTGTAACCACCGGGGTAAAGTGATTCGTCTCAGAGCTGCAAACATTTTTTGGGAACATCTAAGAAACCATGACACGCGACACTAGCACCTGTAAAATTGAATTTAGCACGTGTCACACATGTAATCCTGATTGACGGCAACCTACAACACAATTAATGGTGTGTTTTCAGGACAACAATGTAAGTTTTAAAAAATTAAAATGAATAACAACAGCAAAACCGACTGAAAGACTGTAATATGTATGCCGGGCCAGTAGGGGGCAACATGAGTTTGTAAAGAAACTCTTACAAGCATGCGCACTGCCTGCTTGTCCTTTCAGGTTATCCAACGCTGTCTTTTGACTGTACTGTTTACATAGCAACAACCAAGTAAAAAACGAGAATTTCTTGTCAAGGTTTCACGACAGTGTGGCCAAAATGAACCCAGACAACTCATGAAAAGGACCAAAAATGTTGTCATATGCATGCTAGGGCAAGACTTTGTGATGTCACTTTGGAAAGAATAGCCTAACCACATACGTATACACCAGCTGCCTGTCCCAAAACAGATTCCCTGAAAATACTTTATGTACAAATTTAAGCAGGATAGCTACGTAAATAGTTTGATCCGTGTTTAAATCAGCAATTAATTGAAGTAAACATTAAGAAGACAATGCGGTATGGTGACATTTTTAATGACAAGCGGCGCACTGCAAATTCCTTTCCCCATCATAATCCATCTTTTTTTTTTTCTTACAAACATGCGCCCTATGGCTCTCAATAGAACTGCTTGGTGATAAAAAGGCTTTAGACGACTTCACTTGAATCAAATCAGTGCCTTAAATATGCTTAGAGCCCTGACTCATAGGCCAAGCGAGACAAACAACATATTAGGCCTTTAGCACAAAGCCATGTCCAATTTTAGATGATTTAAGCAGACTTTTTGACAACAGAACCCCGTAACATTTACTGGATCACTGACTGCGAGTTCTGCTCTCTTTTTATCTACACAAATGTATGCAAGCTCACCTCTGCTCAAAGCCAAAACGGTGCCACTGTCACACACGCCTCTTTCCATTCATGCAAATACACACTTAGCAAACCCAAGGGAAAAAAAAAAAAAAGAAAGACAACATTGGATTACTGTGGGACTATGGACAAAAGCAGGTCACCACAGCAACAAGCTATGGAACTTGATCAGTGTGCGTGTGTGTGCGCGTGTGTGTCTGTGATGGAGAAGAGCATCTGTGGTGCTGATTTTTGGGGTAAAATGTGATGCGTTTGGTGTATGTAGGATGTGTGTGGGGAAGGTGGCTTGGGGGGTGTGGGGTTAAAGGAGCAGCTGTTGCATTTGGTGAGTTATTAGAGAAAAGCCTGAAGTCCTTAAAAGAGTCTCAGCCCCTCATCCAAGCTACAGTCGGCTAAAAAGTAAAAAGTAACCCTTTATTGCATGCAGGCTGGATACTTTGGTACATTTCTGGCCCATCAGATGGCTGCCCCCTCCCGCCATTCAAACTTAACATTTCTTCCTCAATATACCAACATTCCTCCTTTTCTCTGCCCTTCAACCCTTCTGAGTTCCCCCTCCCTCTCGCTCAATAGGGGGTTGCTTCTTCCCTTTCAGTCCCCCGCCATCTCCCTCACCCTCCTCTCCCCGCTCCCTCCTCCCTTTTCCTCCCTCTCCTTAGCCACGCATCTGTCTCCGCAGCGTGTGTTTGTCTTGCACCAAATTTCATTCAAAGAAGCAGTGCCGCTAAGTGAGATGATTAAAAATTGCACAAGATCAGACCCAGAATTCTTTTTATCTAACCACCTTTCATTCAGCTTTCCTCTACACGTTGACCTCCGAGACAAGTTTCTCCTACAGGAGACCAAATAAAAGTCCAATTCAAATTCTTATTTATCCCAACCCTGCTCACTGATAATTTGGCAGTTGCCTCGAGATGGACCGAGTAAAGGCGGCAAAAAAATTCAATGTCAATTTTTTGGCAGGGAAAAGGTCAAACAAATGAACAGCATCAACAGGAGGCATGCTATTTATCGCGGGGGAGCAGTTTCCAAATTGAAAGAGTTCTTCCTAGTTTACCTTTCCAAATTGGTCAAAGTATTGCTTCACGTCTTCAATGGTGGTGTTGACCGAAAGTCCTCCAACAAAGATCTTCTTTGTTCGTGTGACCAACTAGAAGCACAGAAAAGGGAGCAGACCATTGTTTCTATGACTGATTATGCAACTTCTTTTGTGGTTGTTGTTGTTTTATTCACTGATCTAATTTCAAGTGCTGAGAGCTTGACTTAACATTCAGGCTAAATGAGCTAAATATTAAGTGTGTGTGAGTGCACAGGTGCATACATGCTATGTGTGTGTCCATTCATATAATTGTACAAAAAAAATGGCAGCGTGTCTGCGTGCGTGTGGAGGGTGGCAGTGGGGGGGCGGAGGGTGGTCAGGGGTGGGGGAGGCGGGGTCAGGGTGACAGGGTCACAGTGTCAGGCCGGTCAAGTGGATTGCCGCCTCTCCTCCATCATGTGACCGACGCTAATCCTAACCAACCACAGAGCTGAGCGATTATGGCTGACACATGACATCACTTGGCGTTGCATGTGCACTCACCTTCGGCTGAGCACGGCGAGGAAAAGCCACTTTTGGGTCGATCTGTGCGGGAGACATGAGAGGAGATGGTTTTTATTTAGTCATAAACACATCACAGCAAAGTCTTTTCTCAGATTCTGGATTCTGAGTTTCAGATTCAGAGTCCAGCTTTGCAGTTTTAACTTATTAGTAAACTGTGAAGGCGATGGCTCTACTGAAGCAGCAGACTAATGTATTGAATGCTTTTGAGTCGGTGACATTCTTGGCACTGTCGTTATTTGAGGAATCATTTCGTCATTTGAGAAAAATGTGACACTCGTAGCCATAAGTGACCTTATTCCTTACCACTCCTTGACATTGATTCGCTGTTAGTGTAAATAGACGGGTGCGTTCAAATTGTGAATTCAGGTCGAACGATGGGCCTTGAAAAGTAACTCACCACAAAGACGAGCGAGGAAGCATGGACTCATTTTGAATGTAGGAAATTATTGACAAAAACGATCCGCTGACATGATTTGACTCATAGTAATAATTCCTAAAATTGTAATTTAACTATTTGGGATTTGGAAAGTCTTGCGGCAGCAGTTCAACTAGAGAAAAGATCAATGTTCACTCATTTCAGTTTTTATATTCAAGAGCCCCGACAATATTGGGGAAATGTAATCTTTGACACTATTCGAGAAGGATCTAGCATAATCTGGAGCTTTTTAATTACATATTTAGGGGACTTAATATCCCTGCATAGAGAAAACATACAAATAATTGGGACATACATGGTATTTCTATAACTTAGCATAGCCTGGCAGTTTTTTTTTTTGGGTTCCCAGGAAGAGTTTACTCAGTTAAGGAAACCAAAGATGCATTTTAACGAAAATGTTGCTTTGTAATGAGTGATGTGCTGTTATGAAAAGCTAAAATACCAGTACATTCAATCCGGGGGGGTTTTGTGTAAATGCAGTTTTTTGAGGACCCTTACTTAAAAAAATAAAACAGAAAATTTACGTTTCTGCAAGCCTTGTAGACAAAAATGAATTCATCCTCCAAGACAGCTCATTTCTCCAAGAAACATGCTGTAGTTAAGTCACTGAGCGTATATGAAGGGCAACACATCCAGAAATAGAAGATATGCTAATGCTCAAGAATGTATAGTAGGCCCTTGTTGATGCAAGCACCCCAAACATCCAAGCACACGGGTGTGGTGAACAAGATACACATTAGGATATGAACACATTGGCTTAAACGCTTTGTATTATCCCTAGTAGTGTATTAATAAACAAATTCATCCGGACCCCAAACTAGACAAGAGTATGGCAATCCGAAAACGAGCACGCGTGTAAGATTCCGATTTCCAGAAGGATTCTTCGCACTGACAAATCCAGACAACCTCCATTTAGGATTAACAAGATTTGATGTATCCATATTTCGCCCCCGCTGGAATGTCTGAGCAGTGGTCAAGGTTAGAGATAAATTTAGAAGCAAATGAGTTTTGAATGAGCCGGCCTGTAATAATGCTAAATATGCAAAGCCTGGCCTGGCATTTCAAATTTGCGTGGAATCTTGTGTTATTCCCACCCAAGCCAACAAGAGCTGATTTTTTTTTTTAGGTCACAGAACCTTGTAGTGTATTAAGGTCTTAGGCTTCCATCTTTGTTCTAATAATTGGATGTGTGAAGAGAAACCCCTTGTGTCTCACACAGGCGTTGAATTTATATTGGCAACCAAAAAGGAGCCTATCAAAGAGCCAAACAACACGCACTCGAAAAGTGAGCAATGCGCACGATACGAGAGCGAGCGCGCTTTTCTTCAATATTCACACACTGTATTCATCGCTCTCCTGTGATCATTCCCGGCTTCTGATGCCAACTCTTCAGACCAAAATATCCTTGGAGGACCTTTAAGTGTCTTTGCGGCCACTTGGAGAGCACAAGGCTGGGTAACTACCAGGCGGCAGCGGTGCCCTTGGGAGGGATTGCCGGGCGACTTTGCAGCTTCAAGTAAGACAAAAGACGAGACGCCTCGTGTCACCTCCAGCTGGTCCGAGCCTGGAGACGGCGTATGCCGAGGTGACAAGGACAAGCACTTTTGGCGACAGGAAGTGACCACATGACATTCCTTCCAGGATTTGAATCTCTTATTTGACATGGGATTACCAGCTTGAAGATCGCAGGTGCCAATCCGAACACCTCATCATGCGGAAGACGCTCTCATCGATACGTTCTCCTCGATATGAGTGCTTGGACCAAAAATGACCCAAATTCAATACCTAACTACTTGGAGCAAAGGTCACACGGACCTCTGAGGTGTAACGCAATAACAGAATAAGTAAACTGCGTTTATGTGAGTGGGAGACACCAGGTCCCAATTGGAGTAGACACACATCATCCGGCGATGTTTTTGGGGTTTTTTCTATGGCACTGGCACAGTCGTTTGTGTAACTGTCCCAGGAAATATTACATTTCTTTGTGTCATTTCATAATGTAATAATAAAGTGCAGATCTATGAAATTAATATCAGGAGTTTCTGTTCGGGATGGACCTTTGACAAAATGTATCCTAAATAAGACAAATGATCAATTTGATTCCTTGTTATTTTTAACGGGATAGGAGCGTCTCTGAATGTCTCAATGTACTCATGTTTTCATGCCGGTGTTGTATCGAGCAGAACAGTGAATATAATTTAAATGATAAGGAGATCTTGGAGTAAAAACAGCCTTATACAGTACAGACGGTTATGACTAGGTTAGGCCTAATGCATCTTATTGTAGCGCTACTATGGCTACTGCGGTCATGCCATGCTGTTAAAAAAATGAAAAATAAAAATCATTCCACTTCAGCGAGAAAACAGAATGCATCTAACATGTCATTTCTACAACTGGCGGTACTCAGAGGAAGGCTCTGACAATCGAAAACTAAAGCATCTATTAAGACTGCCGCATTAGCGTTGAGGAAGACAGACAGGCCACAAAAGCAAAAGTAAAATGGCTTAGCCAGGTCACTGTTTGCAACACTCAGAAATAGCTCTTCACATCTTGAACAGAGAGGCTTGACATTTGAGAAGCGTTTCGACCGTGTAACAGTCAACTGGCGAAAATGTGGCTAATCACGCACACTGTGGGGAAGAAAGCAATTCTTCTTCAAAAGAGTTATAACTGAGTGTTCTCGTAATGCTCTGACTAACACCCTGCTTCATAACACCCAACCCGCGCTCCGGCTACGCGGCAAAGAGACGGCAATATGATTTCTTTTATTTATTCTTTTTTTAGTAGCTTGGCTTTTAGGACTAATCTACAACCAATAGTCACCTCACGTGGCCCAGCGTGTTCACCATTGCAACGGACTGAAAAACAAAAACACTTTTTTAAAAAATAGAACCTTAATCTAACACATAAAATAATTGCTGACCCCCCCTAGCCCCCAAAAAATCAACTTCCATCCGGTACCGTAATAGGTAAAATAAAGAGGAGGGTGGGAGGGGGTCAAGAAAAACCACACGGGGAGAAAGAGAAAGCATCCATTTGGAAAACAGAGTCGGCTCATGAGAAAGTGGGCCTGTCCAGTGTAGCGGTGCAGCGGGGCCGCCGTCCCAGCAGGCAGCCCCTCTGATTTCATTAATTAACAGGACAAAGAGTACAAAACAGATGGGCCCGTAGAGGAACTAGGGCTCCCGTGCTACCCCCACAGGCCCGCATACTGTATACACACAAGCATCCGGATAGTGTAGCGCCAACATAAGTACTAAACGTACATCGCCCGTGCTTTGACTGGCTCATTACTGCACCTCCACAAGTAGCGTGTGAGCACACTTGCTGAGACCTTCTTGGAACAAAAACGGCAAACAAACAGAAGGCGGCACCCCCCCCTTTATCGTGGCATTATCACATTCAGTCACAACAACAAAACAGCTACAGGGCAAAATGAGACATAGGTATAGAAAGGGATTTGCTTCGGACCCATCAGGGTCAGTCGGCACAGCTCAAGTAATTAGCGACGCTTACTAATGAGGACCCCCGCCTCAAAACTACCGAACCAAACCCCTATCGCCCTGAAAGCCAAGGAGATTTTTTTTTTTGCTGTGCCAGGCCGGGCAATCGGGCATGCGTGCTTATGGTGGCGTGCACATGTAGCGCCTGGATCCACCTTCGGAGCCCGTCCAGGCTTTATCCACACATCTGAGGCCGCGCATGGACCTCGGAAGCCCAATCCAGTTTGTTTCCTTCAATCCGATTAGTTGCTTTTCAGATCTATACTAATTACAGCAATCCTCCGCGCCCTCCTCTTCGCCTCCACCTTCTCCATCCCCCTTTGTACGAGTCTTGACCACGTCAGCATTAACCGCTAATCTCCAGTAGAGCTCGCTCAGGCCAACGGCCAGCTTCTGCTAACCAGGTGTTCCAACAGTAGAAAAGTGCACTGCCATTCGGTGCACAGCAGCTGGTTCGAGCATATGCAGTTTCAGTGTAACTGCAGATGAAAGCCTTCGTGCCATACGGCCAGTAGCAAAAAATAAATAAAATCAACAAGACTGCACTGTGAGTTGATTTAAAGGTCCAAAAAGTCATATTACTTCTGCTATGGATGTTACGTTTTGGGCAGTGGATTTTATGCGGTTTTGGGTGACTCGCCGGAAATACATTTGTATGGTTTGTGGACAGGTGGAGTACAGATCCTGGATCTTTTTTTTAAATGTTATTTTTTGACATGTTTCGGTACCATTCTCGTTTCAGACTCATTTAATGACTCATGCTCCGTGCCCCATACATTTTGCATCTTCAATCAAAGTATTTCATTTTATGAGTCAAATTGGTGAGCATGGAGTACCAACATCAGGTCAACTGTATCACGCATTACAGTCTCGAAAAATACATTTTTTATTCCAATCAACTGAAACGACCCCTTTTTATCATCCATAAATACTGTTTTGGACAACTATTAGTAATAAAACAATGGAATCTAAAATAATTTTGTCTAAAACCAGGTTAAAACAAAGGAGGAGGAGAACCCCCCCCCTCTCCCCCACTGATCTCACTAGTTCTTTCTCCCCTAACTGCTTGCAGTGAAGCATTTCTCCCGAGAAAACAAATACCAGTTGTGCCCTTCTCCTGTGTCCAGAAAACAGCACACCGCTGCCCTAAGGCCGTTTTCTGCTCTGGCAGGAAATCTAACCAGCAACAACCTCGCTCTAAAAACAATACATGACCTCGTATTTGTTGTCATTTGACAGTGCAGTTCCAACAGCGTCATCAGAATCAAAGCTTCCGCCCATCTTCTAATGGAAAGCGGGATGTTAACGAAGGGTAAATGTTTAATGCCACACGTAATGTCTCCGCGCTTTTACGGACCTTGCACCTGTGGATGTAGTTTACTTCCAAAGGCAGGAGAATTCTGTTGATATCTCCTATCCTTGTCATATGTTGTACCTTAAAAGCATTTTTTTCTCACACAGCAAAGGTTTGGCTTCATTTGGAGACGGCCTAGCTTCAGATCATTTTTTTTACCCGTTCCACTCAGGAATGTTTGTCTTTCATGTAATCCCCATCCAACCGCAGACGGCTGTCTGGACTTTAAGCGGCACACCGTGCATATGAAATGCAAATATTGAGAATGAAAAATTGATCTTTTTATCACGTGCCTTCGATATGACGCCTCTTCTCAAGGTGTTATATTACGGTAATCGCAAAGTTGTAACGCTGGTTTTAACTGACTCTCTTTCAATGTCCTTTGCAAATTTGAGGTGTTGATAAAACACCACTAAACAAAAACGCAAATTATACATTTGAATGAAAACAAAACTGGAGGTTACCTGCTTTGTTCCAAGTGTGCTTTTGGATTAAACCCATTTAAGGCTACGCGTGTCCCAAACCAACTGTACAGCCTTTTGGATCTATTTCATTTTCCAAGAGTTTCCAACACCTAACGATAGCAAAGGTCTGCAAAACAAGATGCGTGTCTATCCGTACCACACACGCGCGCCACAAAGTTGTTCCTAAATGAATGCAAAATAGCTGAGAAGTTGTTATGGCGACATAAATCCCAACAGGCTGTGTACTTACAGCACTGTCTCCAGCGGCTGGCGTCACCCCCGGCAACAGGCTTGCTCCAACAACTAACCAACGCTACCTTTCTCCACCCTTGGGCCCATGCTGTGCCTCTCATTTTCACTCTCAAATCATCCTATTGTTATGTGTGTACATGTGGTTAGGAAATGGCACAAGCTTACAACACCCAATCTACATGACCAAGACTGCAACATTCACACCTTCATAGAGATTTAAACGGAGTGTGTCACAGCATCACACATGTAGGTTGCGTGCGCGACACATTTCCGAACACTGTTGAGTGCCCACATGTTACATGTGTAGGAGGGGGAAATTACATGAACAGCGTCAGTAATTAAAACTGAACTAGCAGGCAGTCATGAGCGTCACTCGTGGCCTTCACAACAGTCACTCAACAACTCATTTCTTTTCTTCACATCCCCCTTCCCCTCATTGAGGACCACAAGAACACGTTTGCTACCAAAGAAAAAAAACTCTGCGTAAACACCGTGAAGGTTTTGTGGGGGGCTCCGACCCCATTCAGGTCCCCCCAGGTAACCATGGCAATGAAGACCAAGAAAGAACGCTTTCATGTTGGCGCCGTGAACCAGGATTTGGAGGGGGAAATGAGCAGAAAGAAGGGATGGGGGGGGGGGGGGGGTGCTCCAAAACGTACTCCTCAACTTTACAAGCCATACGGTGGGTGGCTAGATGCACTGAGGGGGAAAACGCACAACACACATTTGGAAAAGTTACAACAGTGAGTTGCACCACTAAAAAAAAGAGGTGGGACTCACAGTTTTGGAGTCCAGCTCGTGTCTGTTTTGGGCCAGCACCTTTTCCACGCCGGCCTGGTCTGCGTATGTGACAAAACCGAACCCCCTGGGAGTGATCAGAAAGAACATAACTTAAACTTCAATCCACCCCATGTCCAAGAAGAGAGCATGCCAGGGTCCCATGCAGTGATTGGATAATGGGGTGCACACGCCCTCCTTCTTACCTCGACCTTTTGGTGATAGGATCGCGCATCACCATACACTCCTTCACCTCTCCGAATTTGCAGAAGTAGTCCTTCAAGCCCTCTGGAACAAAACAATCATTTTGCTTGTGAGATGACAGGATGGGCAATTTATACATGCGACCATTGAGCATATGACGGGTCTATAAGGACCCACACAACCAACGCTCCACTTGATGGTAATTGTTGTTTGGACACCATTGCAGTCAGTATGATAATAAGATGTAAGGGGGTGGGGCGGGGTGTGTGTGTGTGTTGGGGGTGGGGGGGGGGGGGTACAGTGGCGGGAATAAATAGTGTGCAGCGCGCATGGCTCCTGTGAGGGTGCACGGAGCGCTGCAGTAAGCAAAACAACACGTCAGCGTGGCCATCAATGGGTAAACTTGTGAAGGCATCATCGATCGTAGCATATTGGACGTCGTGTTTTACTTAGAAAAGGACACGCGAGTCGCTCAGTGAGTCTCTGTATGTGTTTTCAGCGTTAATCTCGCGTCTCGGCAAGACTAAATCCTAAGAGATGATCCTCATTGAACAGAAAGGCAATGCGTTGAACTATTTACAGTTGAGTTGCAACTCGGCGGAATATGAGAGCGTAAACACGAATACATTCGACCGCTGCGTGTGCGTGCGTGTAAAGTAGCGTGCGGGACATCTCTCACCTTGTGTCGTCTGCCAACTCAGACCTCCGATGAACATTTTGCTGAATGGGAGAAACACAAGCAGAAAGTCACATAGCGAAACGTACGCGTTCTAGAAAAGCACAACACGGTAGCGATAAGAGGAGTGAAAAGTGGGGTCGGTGCGTGCGATATAGCATCAGTAAAGTAAGACGAAAGCATCGGCCATGTTGCGAAGTCACCGATGGGCCGGTGGGGCCGTTACAATCCCCAAGAGGACGAGAAGGCTGACTAAAAGGGAGCGATTTTTCCCGTTGATGGTGCAGAAGTTGGAGCAAAATGTGGCCTCCGGAAGGAAGATGGATGTGGAAATTAAAAATAAAAAAGAGAGCGTCTTCTCCGCTTAGTGGATCCATCCCACACACACAGAAACACGCACACACGGCGTGCTTGTCTTTTGTCTCGGCTCCACTCCCTCACTCAACTCAACTTAAAAGTCCAAGGTGAACTCGAACCGGGACGGGTAGGCCGGGCGAAAGCGGAGGCTTTTTACCAGGGGTCGTGGGGGGAGTTGTCCGTGACGGACGACAGGCTGCTCGGGCTCCCTTCCGTGTCCATGCCGCTCTGCGCTGTTGTATTCCCGCACTGAGAGGAGGCGAGGAGAAGCCAGTGAAGCTCCGCCGCTTGCTGCTCCAGACTCAGGGGCGGGCATAAGCGAGGGGAGGGGGGGGGGGTGGTTGGTGGGGGTGCTTAGTAGGAGGAGGGGTGAGCTTCACGCACGCACGCACACACACACACACACGCACACACACACGCACACGCCCCCCGCCCGGCCTGTCTTTATTCACGGCGCCATTGGTGCGCTCTCACCAGTGTTTCCCTGCGCTCACGTCATTGGCCCATCACAACGTGACGGCCCACGAAGGCGCTTTTGAATATTTCCCCTCTATCTATACACCCCTTGCCTCTCTTTCTCCCTCTCTGTGCATCATTAGCATGAAGAGGGGCATCATTCCCTGCATTATGCGAGAATAATCAAGGGGCTATGACGTGGAACAACAGACTGGAGTGGACTCTTATTTAATACAGTTTTATTTTTGTTTTGATGCATTACTGTACTGAGGGAAAGTCATGTTTTCCTTTTATTTCAAGGTCAAGTGTATGATGGACTCGGGCTTCTCTCGTGTGGAGTTTACTCCCAAAGACAACATGACTCTCAAGGAAAACATCTCCTTGGAACATGAAGTCTGCCTTTATATGTCTAGAGGAGTGAAAAGGGTCCTTCTTTTTACATTTGGCAGCAGATACTGTACTTTTTTTCCATGCTGTTTGGTGGACATTTTCAGTAGTTTCTTGCACAGTATTACATTCACCTTTATTTAATAATCAGGCACACTCATGAGCAGCACGGCAGTCTGGTGCTTTCGCGGCTATGCCTTACAGAGCTTGTGTTTGATTCTTGTCTCCAGTGTTCCTGTATGTTGTGCAATTAGCATCTTCGCCCTGTCCAAATTCATTGAGGACTAAAAACATCCAAATATGAGTCCAAGTTGTTGTTTTTCTGCATGTGCCTTGCGATCGGTTGTTGCGCAGCCCACCTCTCACCCAGAGTCAGTTGGGATTCACGCCAGCTCACCCATGATTCTAATGAACACAATCTTAGTCATTCCGTGTTTTTGTTTTATAGTGTGACAACATCCAAACCTTGACGAAGGTCAACGCTTTCTGAGTGATCTAAGTTCGGTACTGTATTTCTCACACTCAGACACTGGCCTAAAATTCAGTTGGCACAAGCCTTCTGATTTGCGGAAACCTTCTAGGCTGCTTTGCTGATGTCAGTTGCTTTTATCAATCAACTGTCACTCCTGAGTGTCTCTTCATTGAGCATTTTCCTGTCATGTTCACCTCATTGGTGAGACCAGTGTGTCCTGTGTATAGAATAATTGCAGCTAGCCTAATGTAGGACAAATACATTACACCAAAGTATATGAAGCAAAGATGATTTGTTGAGCGTGGGAATATTGTCATGCGTGTGTGGAAGTAGGGCTTGAAGTTGAAGTGAGCTGAACTTATTTCTATATTCACAGATGTACATTTTAATCACCAACACTAAGTAAAATTCTAACTAGTACAAACGTTTGGTCAGAAAAAACACATTTAGGCCATAAATATAAAACAATCAAATCATAAATGAGTAACTTAGTGCCTGCTTGCACAAACCGATTCAACGTGTGCAGTTCATAATTTCAAACAGGACCCCTGGCCTGATGATAATTATGTAATCCATCTCTCCATTTTTTAATTCGCTTATCCTCACGAGGGTCGCGGGGGTGCTGGAGCCTATCCAGCTGTCTTCGGTGAGTCGGCAGGGAACACCCTGAACTGGTTGCCAGCCAATCATAGGGCGCACATAGACGAACAATTTAGAGTGGTCCATTAACCTGCCATGCGTATATTTGGAATGTGGGAGGAAACCGGAGTACCCGAAGAAAACCCACGCAGGCATGGGGAGAACATAGAAACTCAACACAGGGAGGCCAGAGCTGGAATCGAACCCTGCACCTCTGCACTGTGAGTGCTAACCAGTGCCACCCTATAATATGATGATGAAGATTTTAAAAGATTTGACAATGATGCAAAAATAATGAACTAAAATAATTTGGTGGTTAAAATGTTTTTCCATTAACCATATTTTCCGCATTTCGCACTTCAACACTCATCCCAGTCTGGCTCAACGCTCCAATACCTCTCGGCACACCTTTTCAAGCTACCCAGTGCCCGTTCCAATACATCATGCTCAAAACTGCTACGGTCACCGCTCTACATCTCTCAACCGCTTCTTACACAGCCAAAGTTCAACCTCATCTAACTCCATTCCGGTCTTAACTGGTCCTTATTTCGTACAGTATTTACTCCTGCGGTGTCAACCTCATGTGACAGACAGCTCTAACCAGCTAAGTGGAAGATTAGCAGCATTACCTCAACGTCAGCTACTCTCTCAACCAGGGAGAGTTTGGTCAGCTGAGCCGAGCTACTGTGACCAAAGCCAAACAAATCATGGTGAAATTATTTCACTCTAAAGACAGTGTGAATGTAATCACAGAAATTAAAGCCACATTCACCTGTCAAATGTGTGTGTGTGTGTGTGTGTGTGTGTGTGTGTGTGCATGTGTGTGTGTGTGTGTGTGTGTGTGCGTGCGTGTGCATGTGCGTGTGTCTGAGGCAAATCAGAGGGAGGGTGTGACTGTGGCCCGATGGACCATAGCGAGGGAACAGTATGTAGGACAGGGCCTTGCGCCATGCAGCTAACCTATCCTGTTGGCTGGGCGTGCTCAATTTCTGCATGCATGATCAATGGTACTGGATTAAAAAAAGAGAGGGGGGGAGAGTCAGCAGGGTGTTGCAGCGGCATGAACAACTTTGAGGGATTTGAGCAAGTACAATAAAGTAGGAACTCACTTCTCTCGATGACATTACTTGTATTTTAAACATAACAAATAAGGATCATAAGGAAGAAGCGTCATTGTTTGTGCAGTTCCATTTTTCCAATTGTCATTTTTTTGGAAACACGATGACACGATTCATTTCTATTTTTCAAACACACTCCTTCTAGTGTCCCTTGTGCTTTGTTGCCGCTCCTCTATCTTAAAACACTGCGGTAGTTTGTCCAAACCAGTTCTTCACCCCTTTTTTTTTTGTTTTCTTGACCACAACTGACCCACAGTGGGAACCCATTGTCTCTGTGTGAACTTTGACCTCTTAGGGCCTGGGACCTGTACCGCACCAGCCTCAGGGCACTTTGAAAGAGAGCTGAGAAGGAGAAGCCAGAGAAAAAGACTTTTCAGCATGTGAAAAGCCAGCAGCTGTGACAGAGTCGGTTCTTGGCTTTGATGAAGGCTGAAGACTTGACTCGCATGAGGAAAATGTGAATTGCAACTTTAAGTTCAAATGACCCACGATTCAGAATCTGAGCAGAAGCTTTCTGAAAAATTCTCCCTCTAAATTTGCACAACACTCCAGAGGTCAAATTATCACAGTGTGTGAATTGTGGTGTACTTGACACACTTTATTTCTTGCCTTGTTGAAATCAGCTATTTTTTAGGAGCTCCCAAATGATGTGCAAGTGAATATGACTGTGAATATGCAGTTTTGTTGATTGAGTGCAAATACCGTAATAGATTTTGGGCTCAATTAAAAAAAAAAAAGATTTGGGTCAGTGTTGCAAATCGAAAATCTATTCATCCAATCACTCCTACGACAATGATGTAACCCGATTTTGTATATCAGTCCAATGAGCATTGTGTCATGTTAATGCAGTAAAGTTAGAAGTGCCGTAAATATTTGTGTGAAAAGAAAATCTTGGCCACAATACAAATAAATCACACGAAAAACATGAATGGAAAAAACAGAGAACAATAGTTGCTAGTGGTCAACAAGGAAGTTGCCTGAAGGGTTTGGATGTGAAGTAGGATTTGTCATTATTGCATAAGAAAGGCTTGAATTGGCTAAATTGAAGGAGGTGGAGGAGATGAGTAGCTGCTAAAAAGGGGGACACTGGGAGATTAAACAAAAAAAAAAAGTTCCAAATTCCCTCCATTTTCTCAATGTGGTTTACTGAACAGGTCCGCCCAGATCTTTTGCAGTTAGCGGTCTGAAATCACTCCGCCAACTCCTTTCCTATGGGATATGCCGTCTGATGTCACAGTGACGCCGTTCCCAAAACACTTTTTTTTTCCCATTTCAAAACATCTATCAAACACAACTGTTCACCGTTTCGACATCTTTGAAGCCAGCGTGTGTCCAAGTATGTATGGTATGTTTCGTTCATCAAACAACAACAACAACAAGCTGGAGGGCCAACATTGAATGCACCATTTGGCATGGGCGTAGTTTCAACTTGACAGGTGGCGTGTGGAAGAAATCATTAGATGTGAGAGGAGAGGGGGCGGAAATGAGCACACCTGTGCTGCAGCCAAGAACCCCACCTTGCTTCTCCAGCCACAAACCCTCCATTCCCCCGGGGAAGGTGTGGCAAACGAAGAGAGACAAAGGGAGGAGAGAAAGGGAGAGGAAGGAAGAGGTTTCCGGGAAGCTTTACAGGCCTCGTCAACCACCGACTGAGGGTTGAGTTCACCTTTTATTAATCATTCGCACACAAAACAAACGGCTGGGCCGGCGCTGCGGGCAGGCTCTGAAGAGGCTTCTGAAGGTGGCTGTGAACTTCCTGTATACATAAACACACCACGACTTATAGTACAGTATTTACCGTGATGACACGGGACTATTTCTGTCCGTGGGCCGTCTGAGCGTAAGCACACGACCTCTCTACGCTGTAATACCACACACACGTCTTTTGGGAAAGCCCCCCCCCCCATTTCTACCACAGAAACAACATATTAAGCACTGTTACAGAACAACAGGAACCGAAATCTTTGTTCACGACAAGGAAATTAGTATCATAGCCAGTGTACTGTCGGTGATTTTCGGAATTGGTAGCTCACTTTTAGGAAAGTCAAACAGTGGCAACTCTCCATCAGTGGGAGGAAGAGCAGTGCCGATGGGATGGCACCGTGCCAGTATATACAATATTTTATAGCAATACCAACGTAGCTTATCTTAAATAGTGATTTAATTGCAAAATAAATCTTGCAGAAAAGTACATCTTAATACTGTGTGTGTTTGTGTATCAGCCACTCTGGTTGTTTTTTTAACGGGGACTTCAATTTGGAAAAGGAATCCTTGCAACTTCTTTTGTTCTCTGTCATAATTTGTCATTGATCATTTGTGTGGGAGTTTTTTGTATGATTTAGTTGTTTTATTGTCGGTGGAAGAGAGTCCATTTATCCATCCATTCTCAGTACCACAAAAGCTCACAAGAGTCATGAGTGAGCTGGAGCATATCCCAGCTGACTTTGGGCAAGATGCGGAAATAGACTCTGAGCAAAATGGTAGAATGTCAACTTGTCAAGAGCTCAGTAAAAATGAAGGAGTATGCATTAAAGCATTTCGTATTGCTGGATGGTGTCCGGAAACGTCTCGATTATGGGCTCGTAAATTTGTTGTGCACTGTTTTTACAGTTGCACACATAGGCGCTTCTAAGAACAAATGAAGACAAGTTTATGATGTGGTGATCTTGGTTTTTTTAGATTTCGCTTCTCCACTACTTGCCACTTTGCCTTGACCAACAACAAGGAGTGTCAAGGTGATGAGAAGATCAATAAGTTGCTGACATTCTTCAATGATGAGTGTTGTGCTGGTCATTGCCAATAAGGGCAAATCAGAAAAGAAATCTGATAGATGGAGCAAAATTTGATACAGACCAGAATGTCGTCTGCCCTTCACCCAAATTCGGCTGGGATTGGCTCCAGCACCCCATGGGCAGCACGGTGCCCTAGTGGTTAGAGGTGGTTCAAATCTCGGCTCCAGGCTTCCTATGTGTAGGTTGCACACGTTATCCACATGGCATGCTTGGGTGTTTTTTCTCTGTTTTCCTTCCACATTCCAAAAACATCCATCCATCCATCCATCCATTTTCTGAACCGCTTGATCCTCACTAGGGTCGCGGGGGGTGCTGGAGCCTAACCCAGCAATCTTCGGGCAGTAGGCGGGGGACACCCTGAATCGGTTGCCAGCCAATCGCAGGGCACACAGAGACGAACAACCATCCACGCTCACATACACACCTAGGGACAATTTAGAGTGTTCAATCAGCCTGCCATGCATGTTTTTGGAATGTGGGAGGAAACCGGAGTGCCCGGAGAAAACCCACGCAAGCCCGGGGAGAACATGCAAACTCCACACAGGGAGGCCGGAGCTGGAATTGAACCCGGTACCTCCGCACTGTGAAGTCCACGTGCTAACCACTGGACTACCGGGCCGCCCTCCAAAAACATCCATGTCAGCTAAATGAAAGATTTAAATTATCCATAAGCCTATCACCCGTGACTGCGCTATGGAAAATTTGGATTGTTGATTATTGCAAAAAGACTGTGAGATGATTGTTATTGTTGTGGCTGTTATTTAGAAATGAGGTTGTTGTCTGACCATTTTTTTTTCAAATGAACTTTAAGGAGGGCGCTTTTGTAATACAATGAGCTATGTGTAAGCTTCTTGATCTCGGATGTTGTTTATTCACAGTTATGCAACCCCTCCATGTTTGCTTCTGCCCTAAACCCCCTTTTAATTTCGGGTGGAGGTGATGTCACTTAAAGCAGTTGCTGGAAATGACATCATGACACAGACAGATGGAGTCACGATGTTGGAGAGCATTGTGCTACCAGCCTGCGGTGATTCATTATCTCTTTATCGGAAGATGCAGGCAATGTTGTGTTAACGCGCAGTGGCTGTCACAGCAGCACCTTGCAAAAAGGAGCGCGATGAGAGGAAGAGGAAGTGTGTACGGAAAGATGATTTCTCTCAGGGCAAAGAGGCTCATCGGTGGCATGATACGTACCTCTCTCCAAAGAACCTTCCAAACACACACGCAAGTGAAAGTGCAGTGTGTCCCTGCATCTCTTTTAATCCTTTTTCCACTCCCCCCCACTATTTTTTTTTCTTTCACCGGACCTCTCATCGCCATTCCGTGCTGCTATTTATAGGAAACTACTGCACCCTCCCTCTCTCTATGTCCCCCTGCCTGAGTGCAGATCCGCGTGTGTTTCAAGGAAGCTTCAACAGACACTAGCTTCTCGCTCCTAATCACTATAGTGTGTGAATCACTCATCAGCATACATGAGAAGGTATGTGTGTGTCGTGGGAGGAGTGGGAGTGCAACTGAATTTTCCCACTTGTCCAGTTGCTTCCGCGCGCCGACCCGCCACTGACTGCTGTTCCACGAAGGCTTGGGAACATATAAATCATCCCTGGGAAGTTGGAAAGTGCAATAAATACATACGGCAGCGCTTGTGTTTGCATGCTAATTTTACACCCACTGACATGATGTTTTTGTGAGATTGATATCAAACACAACACGTGGTCCGGTCGAGCGCAGCTGTTTTACTTGCGTGCTGCACTTTGTGCAGGCCTCCAGCGAGCCTGATGAAAAGCTGTGGTTATTGATTTATGAGATCACACTGTAATGGTGCCCTTCTTTGTGGGCTAATTGGCAACTGACACATTGGGCCTTCACAGTCTACCTCGTCATGCTTTATTTGAAGGGTCTCATGCTGAATTATGACATCAAATACAAATCCATGGAAGGGTTCCCCAAGGACAAATGGCTGCCGCTTGCAGTCCGCCTCACCGTTCTCAGGCGGTTTGATTGCCTTTTGGGTTTTTTTCGACTGTTCTCTGTCCACTACCTGGCCAGGAGCAATTGGCTTGAGTAGCAACATTAGCGTGTTCAGCCAATCAGCCTCTGGGATCGACGCAGAACATAGCAAAGCCAAACGGGGTGTACTACAAGCAAGATACACACCAAAAGTAGTAAAATATCATGGTTAAGGGTAAAGCATGAGCCTTAATAGAGACTTCTATCTTCTTATTCACTTTCTCTTCTGATTGGGGGTAGGACTAGATAAGTTCTTTACTATTCAACATAACTGTTTTAATGATGACTGTGCTGAATGATGACTGATTTCTCTTACCTTATTATTACTGTAATCATGATAATCATAATAGTGTATCCTTTATGGACTCCTCGTTGTCTGATTTCATTCCGCATGAGTGATTACAGAAGGGCCTCGGTTCTATAGTAAGTCTTGTGGTATGATGAGACCCTATGTGCATGCCTAACTAGCATGTCAGATAAAAAGAAAAGAGCTGAGAAAAAATGAAAAATGACAGACTAAATTGAATGGAGGAGTGGACAGGAAAGGGAGCTTTGTCAAGCAGTGTGTGAAATGTATTTCACAGTGTGTGTGTAGGGAGGAGAGAGCAGAGGGGGTCCATTGTGGATCTTTGTGTGGCTCAGATTGTCCTCATCTCTGGGAAAGTGGAAACTCAACCCTGCTCTCCGGAGGTCTGGTTACCAGGTGAGAGAGGCCGACAGAAAAGGGGGAAAACAGAACGGGAGAGTCGCACAGGTGTAGGAAGAAAGACAGAAAGGGACCAAGGGATTTCGGCCATGAGTGCTGGAAAGATTCGTGGAAATTGAGAGAGGTTGCATGAGACAGATGAACACAGTTGGGAGAAAACAGCGTGAGAAAGAATTACAATTCCACGGCAAAAGTCGTTTAAAAAAATTATCTGATGTGCCTTCTATAAAATCACTCAGGCAAACTGTACACAAAGTTAGCTGGTCGAGTTATATTTCTAGAAACTTACTACCGTGGTCTTTTCTTTTTTTTTTCTTTACAGCCGAGCAAGAAACGGAACTGAAACCAAAAGCGCTCATGTAGACTTGGAACAATACACCCCCTGGTGGCAAATACGGGAATTTACTTTCCCATCAACACAGCAAAGTTAGCTTTGTCAATCTCGGGACAGACAAAGCATTATTCATGTTCACTTCATATCGATTAGTCTTTTTAAGTCTTTAATCAACCTCATATCCGTGGGTTTTTTTTCAATGCTGGAGGAAGTCCGGGTACGTGGAGAAATCCCACGCAAGCACGTGGAGAAAATGTCAATTCCACACAGGAAAGCCTATTCCTGAAGTGCTAACCACTAAGCGTGCTGTGCTGCCCCTTTTCTGCCCACCACATTGAAATAACTGAGGCTCTTGTCCTCTTTGATCTCGAAATGTTGATTTATTTCATCATATTCAAACAACATCACTAATATGAACACCAACACAAGGTTTCCTGAAAAGGATGACCACAGCACTCAGATTCCAGTGTGATTTCCTCCCCCCAAAAAAGCTTATTAATCTTGAATGTGATGGGTAACACCCTTCACTTTAAACCAAGGGCTCACACACTCAATACCAAAATATTTGACTATTCCATACGGTACTTGAAATTTCTTATTTTAAGGTCATTTGTTTTGTTTACAGACTAGTGCACCGTTTAATCAGGATTATTTTCGCCTTAGACGGTGAGTAAAAAGTAGACAAGTAGAAAAACATAACACTGACTGAATGAACTCTTACAGCATGATTGTCTGTCTGTGTTTTCATGCGAGGGTGTTAAAGCACGATAGGTTGTGGCCAGGGGGTCACAAGACTGACCATGTGTGTTTGACACAAGTGTTTTTGTAGATTGAGCCTCTATTTTTCCCTTGGTATTGTCTGGAGTGAATTGTGGGGGCGGTAGCTCAGAAGAGCAGCTGCTTCTGACAAACACTGAGAACACACTGTGACACTCGGGGCTTGAATAAATTGTTTTGTGTGTTTATGTGGGTGTTGCTGCATGTTTGATTGAAAGGACATCTTAAAAAAAATAAAAAATAAAATGAGGCCTAGCATATTTGAGACCACCACAGCAAAGCTTATTTGGTCACAACAGTCACCGGGCAAAATAAGATTGCAATTCATACTCAATATTATTATTATTTTTTTAAATACAAGTGCATCTCAATAATTTTGATTTCATCACTTCAATACAATACAATACATGCTGATTTATATAGCGCTTTCACAACAGCGGAAGCTGTAACAAAGCTTCAATTCAAACACTCTTTATTCTGTAGCTTCAGTCATATACCGACACATGGGGAAATACTTTTCCGACCTAATTTATACATATTTTAAAAATGATATATATTATATGCGTTATGTAATATTCTAATTGCTTGAGTTAATTCAAATTATTGTATAAAAAATAAATCATGAAATATGTCACTGTATTAAATGAAGTTTTCCACAATATTCTTCATTCATTGAGATACACCTGCATGTCCAAGTACATGCATGCATTTGCGTTTTACCTGTGCATAAATGTGTTGCCGTTCATGAGTGTTACATGCTTGCAGCTATTCACTGCCCTCCGTTATATGCATAGTCAGCCTTGTTGTGCATGACCAGTCTGTTCTCCACAAAATAAAAGCTGTCGGAGCGGGTCTCGTAGGGAGAGTCCACCATCTGACGAACTGCAGCAACAAAAGACAACACAAGCAAGTTAGCCATCACTACATCACAAACGTTGGAGATATGATCGGTGATACATTTGGAATGCCAGTTTTTATATGACTATGAGGTCCTTTCTTATTCCTGAGGAAAATTCCATGAAATACAAGGAGGAGCAGGCGTGGTTTCATGTGAGCAACTAAAATGAGGCTTTAAATTCCCCTCAGGCGGGTGTTGATACAATGCTCAAATGTGCATGACGTGTTGGAGAGGTTATTGATCGCTCTGATCTTCCCTCCACTTCACAGATCCATTCCTCTGGGAAGCTACACTGGAAAAACGTCCATTCAGTCAAGTGGCTCGTGTGTCTTCTGAAAATTACAAGCTGTTGAGTTCCCTTTTTTATTTGCTTGTTTAGAGCACCATTTGCAGGTATAGTGTTTATTTTTTTCAAACACAGTGATAGAAAGAAATAGGGTAGAGGTGGTGTCCATTTCTTCCCTTCAGGGTCCAATTTACATTAATGTACAACACCCCATTGTAACTGTACTAATATCAAGGGCCAATAAAGTGCAAATATATACAAAGGTTCCATTTCGGAGGCAAATTGACAGTTCAGTTCCTTTGGCCATGCTATATTTGATATCAGTTAAATGAAGATCAAGCTGGAGATCGTAGATGGGATGATTGCGGCAGCAGAAAAATAAATGTCAACTTAACCCCAAGCCACACACCCCTGGATGTGTTGGACAGGAAGGTTAGGATGTAAATCGACAGCAAATGGCTAAACCATAAATTTTATAAAGCACCCATATTGAAGAAGGATGCGTCCAGCTGAACCGAAAGCAGCTATATATCGACAGTAAGGTTCAAAATCTCCCGTCAGCAATACTCCTCTCTTCACCCATGTTCCTTCTCCCAGTTGACAATCATCTTCAGGGGCCATCATTTCCAGGTGCTCACCTCAGCATCAGCTGTGCTTTGCATGCCATTTCTTACCCCAACAAAGGACACTGAAAAAAATAACTGAAGCAAACCATACTACGAAGTGGCCGCAAGGCGTAGATAAACGATCTGTATTGTACCATCCTCCACTGGCATGCAGTGAGTCATTTGTTTTGGAGAATTGTCACAACGGTAACGGAATGATAAAAAGACAAAGAGATCCTCAAACAAAGCTCCCCCCCCCCAAAAAAAATGGTGGATGTCCTGTATTGTGGCCCTTTGTTTGCTTTGTCACAGTTCTCATCTATTGTTGGATTCACTGGTGGGTTACGCAAATGCTGTCATGTTCCGATGATGTCACCTTATTTATGTAGCTGACGCACCGATCTCCATCACAACGACACACCCCGCTGTGGAAACCCAAGTCAGATCAGGGTTTCAAGTTCCCAAAGCAAAAGACAGACTATGCCCTGAATTAGTTGTCGGTCAATCCCGGGGAGACTGCGAATGGTCTTTTGAGTGAGACTTGATCTCATGTTAGCTTGACAAATGTTCTTTGTGAAGTCTTTCCCAACCACGGTGCGGGAAATTATCCAATTTCACTTAATTGGTCTATGCTAGCGACATCAGTATACTTGTCCACTCGATTGCAGAAGGTACAATGCACCTGTGTATCCACCTGTTGGCACTCATACAACAGAAAAATAGCCTTGTGCTCAACTAAACGGGCCCACATTTCGCACTGTGTGAGCGCATCTCTACTTTGGGTGACATTATTGTTTGGTGCTATGCTGTGACTTTTGTGTCATGTAAAACATGACAACAATGGAAACATCGCTCTATTTATGTGAACCACTACACTGCCAATGGTCCATGGCGGCAGCGCACTTACCCAAGCTCTCGGACAGCTGAGGGAACTCGTAGATGTGCTCACAAGTATTCCGGCTGTTTGGGATGCAGAAGCCAAAGTCAAAGTCGAAGCTTTTCAGTAGGCGATCTCGGAAATAGTGCCGCTCGATCATTCGGAAGTTGTTAAGAGGTTGGTTCCCGACGGTGAATTCCACTCTGGTAAGACGGAGAAGATCACAGAGTGAAGTCACTGGGTTTGTGGAGGAGGTTGATAATTCAGTCACTCACGTGGCCCCCACGGTCATCAGGCGCAGAAAGGCCGAGGTGAACTGGTAGCGTGCAAACCGCCCCGCGCTTGCATCGCTCGCTCGATTTTCATTGTCCTCCTCTACAAGCCAAAGCAAAAGGGAGATGTTTTTGTTTCATCCGACAACAACCTCCAAACCCCCTTGACATACACGACCCTGAGGCGTAGTTTCAATTTGGTGAGTGTATGTAATCATCACTGACGATTAAGTTAAAGTGAGGCCGTGGCGCACAGTGTGCGCAAGCAATGGGTACCTGAGTGTGGCGGTTTGGCGATCTCAAACAAAACAGTGCCTGTCTCCAGGTCTCTGATCTTGAAGCGTACAAAGTCGATGTTGTAAATATTGTCCTCGGGTTTACAGAGGTAGCCTGCGATGATAACAGACAGTTTTGCCTGTTAGGATGTCAAACCGTCATACAGTATAGTCGTTCTTCTAGTGCATGCTGAATTGCCTAACTAGTGAAAAGAGGACAAGAGTGTTCTTTCTAGCACCTTGATGGATATCAAGGATTTGAAATTAATGCTCTAATGGCACGGCCACCCACAAGTGGGGAGAGAAAGAAAATATTGTAGCCTGCAGCTACCATTTCATTTCATGCTTAAATTTTAACAGGGTTTTCAATGGCAAAAGCTATCCAATAACTCCGACTGCAATTGGACTTTAATTGTTCACGCCGTGTATTCTGCAGGCTGTTAAGAGGTTATTTATGTCCCCATGCATTGTCAGTAAGGGGGGGGGGGGCGATAAAAGGGCCAATTCCAAGAGGCTCTGCGGGAGTCAAACCTCGTGTGGGCAGCCGCAGTCCGAGGATATCCTCCGACGTGACGGTTCCGTTCTGCGCCCGCAGGTCCTCCTCGGTGACGGGCCTGCTGTCCACCTGGTTCATCCGCGACTTGAACCGCTTGAGAACCCCTCCGCTCGGCTTGCGTTCTCGTGGGGGGGCCGCGGCGGAGCCGTGGCCGCAGTCGGAACTTTTGTCAGCCACCGGCGCGTCGCTCATCTTTGACTTCCCTCGTAGAACCTTGTCTGATAAAAACGTGCTATTTCAATGCTATATAAAGATAGAGGCGTTGATTGCGAATGTGGAAGGAAGGACCAAACTCTTGATTTTGTCTGCGCATTGTACTGTTGCCCAGACAACGCCAAAGCGTGGGGCCGGTGTAGAAGTTCTTCAAATGTCCGCTAGGGGGTAATGAGCACTCTTACATTGTCTTATAAGCAGAAGTAGAGCTCTAATTGCAGTCGTTTTAATAATCAAAACGTGAAACTAAAGGTAAATACCAACCAAATTTCAAACATTAAATCAAACTTTGATTTTTTTTAATCCTTAAGGAAATGAATTTTGGGGCGAAATAAGTTTGTGGTTTGGGCACGGCTGCCTCAACAGTTCTGACGTTGGTTGTCTGTATGTGCCCTGCGATTGACGGATGACCAGTCCAGGGTGCATCTTACCTCTCGCCCAACATCAGCTGAGATAGACTCCAGCTTTCGTGGGGACAAGAAAGCGGCTGGATGGCGGATTCGTGGTTTTCATAAACTTTAGTCTATAATATTTGAGTTTCACCACTGACTTAAGTGCTCAGGTAACAACCGTCAAAGCTCACCTGTTTTGTGGTTTTGGTCATGTGACATTTGCAAGCTGAGCCCTTAGGCACGCTCATGACATTTTCAGCCAACTGCAAGTGACGAAATGGCCACCCCCTGAGATGGATTAAAAAAAAAGGTGGACTTGGCTACTTAACTCATATTCCACAAACTCGATATTAACCGTTTTAGACGAGTGAACACATCATTGTCAAGAACATTTTTGACTTGACTTCCTCTTTAAATTACCTCGTTATATTCTCAACTGTCACACAAGAATAAAAATAGAAAAGGTGGACTCAACCTCCGGTTGCATGCTGATTATTGCCGTAGCAAAACACACGTGTACAGTTGCTCACTGAGCTGAATTCTCAAAGATTAAACATCCAACACAATTACAGCAATTGCATACCAAAGATGAACAGTTATTAATTTGTACATCTACAATTTGTTTTAAGTCTTGTAGTATGTAATTTTATGCTGAGGTACTCGAATGTCTGAAACAAAGAAAGAAATAATGTAAAAACTCCACACAAGCGACCAAAGTTTGGGTTCCAACCCCATCCTCAGTACCGAGAGGACACTCTAACTCCTCGTCCACACGTATAAATTGTATTAATTTTAAAAGAAAACAGAAAACTTCTCATGCTGAATCCTGCAGGTTGTCTCAAATGTATCAAATGGTACAACATGATTAATGTATGTACAAATATTCCTCAACCATCTCAGCGGACATTTAAATTTCATGTGTGTGGTTGCTGCTTTTCTAAGTACAAAAGGTAAATGAACCTCGTGGAGCACCCATGTGCTATGCAAATTAGGCCTTTTTGATGGTTGCGATAGTCCAAGTCACCTGGACAGTCCCAGTGACACACAGTGAGCTGCGTGGATCTACAGTATTTCCTTTTCTCCTCAATAGCAGCGTACCTTCAACAAAAACCTGTTTATCAGGTCCACAAGGCAGAGTCGTCAAGCATATGTGAGCGCCAAAAGGAAACAGCTAATAAGAATATTCAAAGTAAAATGTTGCCTGACTTCTGTACGTAAAAATATCACTCTGCATACACTATAACATGATAGATATTTCTAGTGTTTCTGGGCGACAGTATACTTCAGTTCTAATTTATACTGTGTTCAGGCAGTAGGCGAGCTACACCCTGAACTGGTTGCCAGCCAATTGCACATAGACGAACAACCACTCGCACTCACAATCACACCTAGGAACAATTTAGAAGGTTTCATTAACCTGCCATGCATGTTTTTCGGATGTGGGAGGAAACCATAGTACCCGGAGAAAACCCACACAGGCATGGGAAGAACATGCAAAGTCCACACAGGAAGGGCGGAGCCAGAATCAAACCTTGCGCCTCTGCACAGTGAGGAGAACGTGCACGCAGTTGACCACCGTGCCAATTATGAGAAAGAGTATCAGTCAAAAATGTGTCAAAACACAATAAAAAAGGTGTGAGATGTATTTTATTGAGTGAAATGCTTAATTGGTCAACAAGTAAAATCGTACTTGGCGAAGAAACCATTGATGATGTTTGCGTATGTCAGGAGGTATTTTGTTCCATTTGTCTCGAGAGAAACTTTCTAAATCCTTCAAGTTTCTTGCCACTGCTTGCAAATGCAAAGCTTTAGCTCCCTTCACAGGTTCTCTGTCGGGTTGAGGTCTGGAAACGAACTAGGCCACACCTTGACCTTAATACGATTCTTCTTGAGTCACTCCTTTCGTGCCCTGGCATCCAATCCACAGCCCATCTTCAGTGCTCTTGTTGAGGAAATAAGGCACGACAGCTCCACAACATTCCTGTATGTTCCTACCTCTTGATTGTGTGAGTTGCGTCCTCCCTCTGATGCATTTATTTTTTTGTCATCCAAACACAGAGAAACACTTTGATAACTCCAGCTTGGTTTCATCTGGCAACAGCACTTTTTCCCAGTCTTATCTGAGTAATTTAGTTGTTGACTGTTCAGCTGGGCAAGCGCACGCTTGTGTCTTCTTTTGTTGGGGAAACGTGGTGGGTACTACAAATTAAAGTCTTATACAGCACAGTGCTTTTGTTAGGTTGATTGTTTTTACAATACAATACAGTTGCTCATTATTAATAATAGATTGATTATGCTCGCAAAGAAGAACGCTTATGCCTTTAATGATACATTGATTATGCTTGCAAAGAAGAATGCTTATGCCTGCAATGATAAATTGATTATGCCTGCAATGAAGAAAGCATATGCTTTTAATAAAGATACAGTATAATGCTTTTAATCATTATACACTCACATTTATAATCAAGAATGCTTAGTGCGCTGTGTGGCAGTTGAGGGACGCAACCACCTTTCCGAGGAAGTGGTTGGGAAGAGATGAGTATTAAGACTAAACAGGAGCAAGGTCGGACGTGGTCAGAACTGTCAACACCAGCTGCAACTTGGTGTTTTTGTAATGATTGCACACATGTACGTAATTTTCACTTACATACACACACATAGTCAAACAAGTTCAGTGTGTCTTCAATAGCCCTCATCCTTTAGGTTGGACACACCCATGTATTAGATTCCCAATACTGTAAATGAGAGGGCAAGCGGGAGATCTTGGGGTGACGTGCAGAGAACTGAAAACAACGCTTCTCCTCGTTCCCCCCTGGTACCAGAGTTGAGTCTCCTGTCTCCTCCTTGTGTTTTATGTCTGAATGTCAAATTGATGCACCCGACAGCTTTCTTGTTGACCAAGTTCCCGACTGTTTTCAGAGCATCAACCAATACGACAGCGTTGTTCTGTTTCGTGCCATTAGATAGCACAGGGGTCACCAATCTTTTTGAAACTGAGAGGTCCTTGTGGGTAATGTTTAATGCTAAGGGCTACCGACATGATACGCACTTCTGAAGTAACAAATTTGCTCATATTATTAGGGAGAAATCATTTCAATGTAGTTGCACCCAGACTTTTCTCTGCGAAGGTTATGATTTGGTCATGTGCTCCAGTACTGACCTTTGACCTATACTAAAAAAAAAAAAATATATATATATATATATATATATATATATATATATATATATAGTATAGGTATTTAGTATTTAGTATATATATTATCATTACCAACATTTCACCAAAGCAAAGGTGATTTTAAAAAATAACAGCAACAAAAAAAATGTGTGATTCTGTTTACTGGTAAGTTGAACTTTTTTAACGTCTTTTTTTTTTTAAACACAAAGACATGTCACTGATGAGCTATCATTAGAGGCTTCTCAAGTGGTCCTAAGGGACTACCTGGTGCCCTTTGGATCTCTGATGCTGTACCGATGAAGTGGAAGGCAGTGGAGAAGGGCTCACTAGATTTAGACATCTTTGTGGACAATATTTGAGAGAATTTGGTCTTTTAAGCAAACGCGGAAATGCCTTAGATCTTTGTTTTCAGATCGCTCTTGGTTTTATTTTGAAGGCCCGGTCTGTATTTTCCCCTCTACCAACATGTGTAACTTAACGTCTAAAACTGTGTGCTCGGTCGAGCTGAGGAGGAGTGTGGAGGAGGGCAGGGAGTGTTTTCAGAGGCGTCCACACATTGTGACGCCTCCTTAGTGGGAATGAGGAAAAAACAGCGAGAAGCAGGCGAGACGGTGGCGGATAACGCTAAGTTATTTATATTTTCCGTTCATAACTTCCTCCCACTTCCTTCCTTCTTCCCGATCTGTATGACTGCGTGAAGACTAAAAGGTAAATCAAACACGTTATTTTACATCTATACAGAGCAGGTGCACGCCCCGCACGCCTTTTATATTTGTGGTGTAATTGTTGAACCGTGTGGACGTTTGCATGCCTTCAACGCGTTGGCTGATCGTTCTGGTTGATTTACTTGCAAAAGTTCCACACTTTTAATGAGTTTCTCCAGTTCAGTGACCGAGAGTTGACCGTTGACGTGTCTATCCGTTACTTATTAACACGCTCTTAAAACAGCTCGGGTCTAACGGCTTTTATATTGTATTGTTATGTCAAGTGGCGTCTTTTTGGGCTTCTGAAGGCGCTGCATCACTCGACTAAAGCAGGTGAGCAGCGCGTGAAAGGTGGGCAGCCAAACAAAGATGACGAAGCGGAACGATTTCCCCGTTCCACGGTTAAGCGTGACTTCATACCCCGAATATATTCATCATCTATCAAGTGCAGTTTGACTTTCCAAGCACAAGTTTGTTTCCCGCGATCACCTGCGAGGAGGAGATGTTATTGAATTGAAAATGGGTGGCAGCTTTTCATGTGATCGCTCATTATGAGCCACGCTCCAAGTCTGGGGGGGCTTGGAGGGGAAGAAGACGCGACTACCCCCCCCCCCCCCCCATGCAAATAAAAATAGACGCGAACAGTGGTATTTGAAATCAAACAAAGCTATGAATTTGTGATTTTGTGTTCACGAGGCTGACACATTAATCCACTTTATGGGTGGGGATCTGAGACACCAGTCGGTTCCAAAAGACTGACAGGTCAAACCAGATGCTGCAAACAATGCCTGGGGAATTTGTAGTGACACATTTGGAAACGCCACTTTACACTCCGTGTAAACACACCGTCACTCTTGTGAGAGTGCCTGCTATTGGCCAAAAATGCTCCCGTGGCTGTTAGGTAGCCGATCCTCAAACCACGATCGACATGTGGATCTCAGACCAAACTGATTCTTTTGCAAAATGTTCAATGTGGAAAAGTGTATGGAGAGGTGGTTTCACTTTGAGTTGATATCTTTAATATCCTGCCTAAGGCATGTACTTGTCGGCTCTTTGTTCTCACCCCAAAACAAGTCACTTGGAGAACAATTGTTTCGAACTCGCAAAGTTTTTGTTCCCTCAAATGTCATTGACATTTCTGCACACCTGTAGGACAATTTTGGCATATTAGTAGTAGGACAATTATTTATGGTCCTAGTGAGGTAAAACTATGCACTGTGTAAAAATAAAAAATAAAATAAAGTGCTCTTTTTTTTTTTTAAACTGCGTGCTACTACTAGTGAAATTATAAAATGATTCTAGTTAACTTCTTGCAGTTAGCTCGTTGTACTCGTAGTGTGCAACACCACAGCTAGACAGTTGTTTGACCGTGCTGCAGTCATTCTACTGATGTGCTGAATTGAACTAGTGAGGGCAAAGAGGTACTAATATATGGACCTTAAGCTAGATATCCGGGATATCGAATGCATGTACAAATGGCTTTCCATGAAAGTGTGATCGTAATTTTAACATCTTGAAACAATGGAGGCCTCAATAGATGTCACTGCTTGGCAGCAACCAGTAGATGGCTCATTTGATGGCTCGCGTGCTCCCTGAATGGGCTGCAGAGGAAATCAGCCAGGAAGTACTGTCTGCCAAGTCTGTAGGAGCTCTTATAATGACTTCCTGATCTAATTGACCCCGCATATGTGTCTGTTAGCCGCCAGTTTGGACAGCTATTTATTGTACGCTACACCGTAAACGACATTGGAAGTTGCTGGGTTTAATAATCTCAGACAAATATCTAGAGACTATTGTTACATTACTTTGTAAGTCCATACTTAAATTGGCCCACTTTTTGAAACTCTGCCTGTTGCTTGAATTCATCGTTTTCAACTTTATTTAACCAATTACATGTTCTGTGATGACATACAATTTCACAATGTCAACAAATATACATCCATCCTGCAACGGGCTTGTGACTGAAGGGCATGTCGTATTTCCAACATTTGAGTTACAGTATTTTCGCAGCGATTGGCCGGTGACCAGTCCAGAGTCAGACTATCCCTCACCTTTCCCCTATTGTCAGCTGGGAGACGCACGAGCTCACCCTCAACTGTAGTGACGGTAGGCAGTACAAAAAAGTGATGGATTTATGATTATGATTTATGATGATTATACCTGACATATTTATTCAAAATATCCAAATGGCAATTATGGTATTGTTGGAATACTTATGTATTTTAGTTTAATAATCATACACTTGCATATTAATAATGATGAATAGATTATGCTTTCAATGAAGAATGCTTATGCTCTTCATAAATATATGCTCATACTTATAATAAAGCATGCCTAGTGCACTGTGTGAGAGTTAGTGGACACAACCACCTTTCTGAGAACGTGGTTGGAAAGAGATAAGTTAATAAGACAAAACGAGAGCAAGGCCGGACGTGAACGGAGCTGTCAACACCAGCTGCAGCTTACTTGGTGTTTTCAGTAATGATTGCACACATGTACATCATTTTCACTCACATACACACACATATTGTCAAACAAGTTCAGTGTGTGTCTTCAACAGCCCTCACTCCTTTGGTTGGACACACCCCTGTATTAGATTCTCAATGAGAAAATAAATGAGAGGGCGAGCGGGGAGATCTGTGGGTGAAGTGCAGAGAATTGAAACCTAACCTCCCTCCCCCAACATGCCAGACTGGCAAAGTTCAGTTTTGTAACAGTGTAAGAGTTTGCCCAATCGTTTACGTTACTGATGCATGTAATGATTTATTAAGTCATCATTAAGAATTCTGTGGCTTTTGTTGAACTGGTTTTTGATTAAGCATGTCTTGAAGCAATTAAGGCTAAAATGGATGCCATACCTGGCTGTAAACGGCATAGGCACAGTTGATCCAGTCTGGAGTGTGTGGACCTTGCAATAGGCAGATCAGTTCTCCCCTTTAATTTACTGGCCATTATGATAATAATTAATAATCAAAGGGGAAACCGATACAAAAAATTTGTTGTAATGATTGTTTGAGCTATTGGTCCGTTTTCTCCAGGCCTACATTGGTGTTTTTTTTAACTCCTCTTTTTCACTTTCTCTCATTTTAGAAACCCAACGATGCAGAGCGCAGTTGACTCCCCGCAGGTGATAGATGTCACAAAATCCAAGCCATCGCTCCCCCCCAAGCCTCGACTTGCTCCCAAGCCTTTTTCTACACAGAAAAACACCATTCGGTCTATAAATGCTCCGCAGTCTGTTAATGTGTCCGCCAAGGACAAGGCTGAAAAAGCCGTGGGTAAAACTCCACCTAAACCCTTGACCAAACCATCCACAAAACCACCTCAGCAAAAGTCCACGACTGTCAATACAAAGGATCCCAAAAAACAAATCAAAGCTGAAACCAAACCTCTTTCAGTCCAGAAAGAAGTTGCCAAAACGAACCGCAAGGCAGAGACTCAGGTGATAACTAACACGAAACCGAATGATGTTGAAAAGAGTGAAGACAAATCTCCGGCGACCACGATCCAAAAGCCTGAAGAATCATCGGACAATGACTCATCAAAGACCAATGAAACATTTCAGTGGGGTGGAAGCAGGAAGCGCTTATCCATGGAGCTAACCTCCAAGTTTAACTCTGGTGGTATGCCTCGACCCATTGACCGCAGCAGATCTCCATCTGTAAACAAAGGAAAAGAAAATGCAAACCAGCCAAAGCCGAACATGCCAGAGTCATCCGCCGCAGAAAGTGATGAGGCCAAAGTGGTGGAAGAAAGCAGCGGAGGTGGCAGCATCAAACGCCGGATCAGTCTTCTATTTGACTCTGCGTCAAAGCCGGAGGTTTCTGTGAAGAGAGTGCAGCCTGAGTTTGTAAATGAAACGGCTGGTGTCAAGGAGCGAATCAAAAACTGGACTCAGGAGACCAGGTCAGTACGCCTTCTTTTTGCTGTGTTGTCATCATTCTCGGCAATCACAAATGTAATCATGAATGTCCAATCTTTGATTGTACGATGTCACATGGTACTTGTACTTCTACTGGGCTGGATAAAGTGGTATTAGTGCATCCCAGTGGTCGAGTGGTTAGCACGTCGACCTCACATCGCAGGAAGAGATTGAGGGTTCGATCCCGGCTCCGGCCTTCCTGTGTGGAGTTTGCATGTTCTCCCCGTGCCTGCGTGGGTTTTCTCCGGGTACTCCGGTTTCCTCCCACATTCCAAAAACATCCATGGCAGGCTGATTTGAACATTCTAAATTGTCCCTAGGTGTGGTTGTGAGCGCGAATGGTTGTTGGTCTCGATGTGCCCTGCGATTGGCTGGCAACCGTTTCAGGGTCCCCCCCGCCTACTGCCCGTAGACTGCTAGGATAGGCTCCAGCATGCCCCGCGACCCTTGTGAGGATAAAGTGGATCGGAAAATGGATGGATGGATGGTGCATCCCTTGATTAAACTTAAGTTGTTTGAAAATTTGATCTAGACTTACCTCGCTGATGCTTGGGGGGTGATAAAACTGTCTAGCTGGTCGCTCTCATGAACTGCAAAGTTACAGTGCTTCCTGTTTTCACTTCTATGTTGGTTTCAATAGAGAAGAAATGACTGTTAAAAACTGTGTACTGTATTAAAATCAGTATTGCATCTTTGAAAGGCATGTACACGACGAGCGCCGGAGTAAAAAATAGCCTTCGAGAGGGCTGAATGATATCAGGAAAAGATCTAATTGTGATTTTTTTTCTGACAGACAATGCGTTTTCTTTTTTGCTTACGGAGCTAGTCATTTTTCAAGCTCAATGACGGACCCTTGTAGCAAACGGTCGAAAACTGTGGCTAACTTTCTGAAAGCTAACATGAGCGTTTGCTTTTCAATTGAATTACTCTCATTTTTCTCCCCAGCTCAGTGCCATCAACCGTGCCAACAATAGAGAAGACTCCGAAATTGCCAGCTGTTTCCGAAGCAGAGACCACATCATTGTCCGACACAACTGAAAAACTTCCAACAGAACAACTGAACACATCAGAGGAGTCGGAGCACAAGTCATTCGCAGAAGATGACGATGCTGAGGATGCCTCCTCTCCTGAAATGGATAAAAGCAGAGACGCTGCCAAACGCCGTTCTGCTCAATTCGCTGCGGTTGAGAGCGACGACGGTGAAGACCCTCTTGCCACGGGATCAAAAGCGGAAAGCAAATCAAAGGAACAAGCAGCTCTCAATAGCAAGGACGAGGACATCAGTGAGGTGGAACAAATAAAACAATCGAAATCTGAAAAAAGGCGAAAAGCCGAGGAAAGAAAAAAGCAAAGCTGGAGGTTACAGGAGGAGAAAATTCAAAAAGAGGAGGAGGAGAACAAGAGGAAGAAAGAAGAAGCCAATCATATGAGAGAAAAGGAGAGCAGGGTGGAGGCCGAAAAAGAAAGACTAAGGCTGAAGAAAAAAGAAGATGAGAGGCAGAGAAGGGAGGATTCGGAGAAAGAGAGGCTGAAGGAAGAGGAGATAAAAAGAGAGGAGGAGAAAGAAAGATTGAGGCAAGAAGAGAAGCAGAAAAGGGATGAATTGTTGAGAGAAGAAGAGGAGAGAAAGCGGGAGGAGGAGGAGAAAAAAAGGTTGAGGCTGAAAAGGCAGGAGGAGAAGCAGAGAAGAGAGGCCCTGGAGAGTGAAAGGATGAAAGAAGAGGAAAGCAGGGCGGAGGAGTTGGTAAGGATGAAAGTGAAGAAGCTGGAAGAGGAGAAGCAGAGAAGGGAGGAACTGGAGAAAGAGAGGCTGAGAGAAGAGGAGAGAAGAAGGGAAGAGAACGAAAGATTGAGGCTAAAGAAGGAAGAAGCGGAGAGACTGGAAAGAGAGGAACAAGAGAAAGAAAGGCTTCGAGAAGAGGAGCGAAGGAGGGAGCAGAGAGACAGAATGAGGCTGAAGAGGGAACAAGAGGAGAAACAAAGAAGGGAGGAATTGGAGAAGGAAAAAATAAGGGAAGAGGAGAAAGCAAGATTGAGGCTGAAGAAGGAAGAAGAGGAGAGGCAAAGAAGGGAGCAATTGGAGAGGGAAAGATTGATGGAGGAGGAGAGAAGGAGGGAGGAGATAGAAAGATTGAGGCAGAAGAGAGAAGAAGAGGAGAGATGGAAAAGGGAGGAATTGGAGAGGGAAAGATTGATGGAGGAGGAGAGAAGGAGGGAGGAGATAGAAAGAATACGACTCGAGAAATTGGAAGAGGAGAAGCAAAGAAAGGAGGAATTGGCAAGAGAAAAGCTCAGAGAAGAGGAGAGAAGGCGGGAAGAGATAGAAAAGTTGAGGCTGAAGAGGGAAGAAGAGGAGAGGCGGAGAATGGAGGAATTGGAGAGGGAAAGGCTCAGGGAGGAGGAGAGAAGGCGAGAGGAGAAAGAGAGATTGAGGCTAAGGAGGGAAGAAGAGGAGAGACAGAGAAGGGAGGAATCGGAGAGGGAAAGAATCAAGGAAGAGGAGAGAAGAAGGGAAGAGATGGAAAGATTGAGGCTGAAGAGGGAAGAAGAAGAAAGACACAGAAGAGAGGAATTGGAAAGGGAAAAGCTCCGGGAAGAGGAGGAGAGAAGGAGAATGGAGATTGAAAGAATGAGAGTGAAAAAGTTGGAAGAGGAGAAGCAGAGAAGGGAGGAATTGGAGAGGGAGAGGATGAAGGAAGAGGAGAGAAGGAGGGAGGAGATAGAAAGATTGAGACTGAAGAGGGAAGAAGAGGAGAGGCAGAGAAGGGAGGAAATGGAGAGGGAAAGAATCAAGGAAGAGAGAAGAAGGGAAGAGATGGAAAGATTGAGGCTGAAGATGGAAGAAGAAGAAAGACTCAGAAGAGAGGAATTGGAGAGGGAATATCTCCGGGAAGAGGAGGAGAGAAGGAGAGTGGAGATTGAAAGAATGAGAGTGAAAAAGTTGGAAGAGGAGAAGCAGAGAAGGGAGGAATTGGAGAAAGAACGGCTGAAAGAAGAGGAGAGAAGGAGGGAAGAGATAGAAAGGTTGAGGCTAAAGAGGGAAGAAGACGAGAGACAGAGAAAGGAGGAAATGGAGAGGGAAAGGCTAAGGGAGGAAGAGAAAAGGAGGGAGGAGATTGAAAGATTGAGAATCAACATGGAAGAAGAGGAGAGGGTGAGAAGGGAGGAATGGGAGAGGGAAAAGCTCAGGGCAGAGGAGAGGAGGCGAGAGGAGATGGAACGAGTGAGACTGGCAATGGCAGAGGAGGAGAGATGGAGACGGATTGAACTTGAGAGGGAAAGAATGAAGGAAGAGGAGCAGAGGAGGGACGAGATCGAAAGACTCAGGCTGAAGATCGAACAAAATGAGAGGCAGAGACGGGAGGACTTGGAGAGGGAAAAACTGGAGAGGGAAAAGCTGGAGGAAGAGGAGAGCAGGAGGGATGAAATGGAAAGACTCCGGCTCGTGATAAAAGAAGAGGAGCGACAGAGGCGGGAGGAAAGGGAGCGCAGAAAACAGGAATCTCGGGTGGCGCAGGCACTGAAGGAGGAGGAGTCGAGGACCAGGCGCAAGATGGAGATGAAAATGCAACAACAAAAGGGAGAGCTGGAGAGAATGAGGGAGATGGAGAGACAGAGGGGGGAGGCGCAAAGGGACGTCAGTGAAAAGACGGAGCCAAATGTAATAATCGGCTTTGACGATTTGCCTCCAACTCCATACCAACCGTATGCAGAAACTGGCGTAGTTTATGACAACTTCTCGGTCAGTGAGCCGAAGCCTCTGGTGGATGTTGGTCAGTTTGATGACTTTTCTGTGAAGCCGACCCGATGGGGGTCACAGAAAATGTGGAGGCAACCACATGGGACACAAGGGAAGACGTTCGGGGCGCTCTCGATGTCGGCGCTCGAGAGAGAGTGCAGACGGAAGGGGCCTTTGAGCCGAAATCAACCTTCGTGCGCCCGGACGACGAGGAGGAGGACCACCGAGAGCAAGAAGAGGAGTCTCAAGAGCAGGAGCCGGAGTCTCCACAGATCGAGTTGGCAAAAGGAGGCAAATATTACAAGTATGAGGTAAATTCACATTTTTAAACTCTTTTTAGGGATCGCTAGAATCCATGATGACTATTTAACATGAGCCCGACATATCCCATGATTCAGTAAATGCCCATTCTGCGTCTTGTATTTGAATTATGAATAATTTTTTTAATGACAGTAATACATCATTAAGAATTTGATTTCCCCATAACACATCAACTTTATTCGGGGGTTAATCCAAAGGCACTTCAAATGGTCCTCAGTGTGTGCCGACATCCCTTCAACAGATTTGAAATGCGATTGGTTAAGTCTGGATTTTTTTTTCCCCAACTGCGTTGTACAGGTTTTAGGTCATGTTCAAGTTGAAAATGTTTCCAATTGATTTCCTCATGGGCTCATTTGATTTAGTTGCACAAAAACCTGCCATTTGGGGTGGTCCGTGGACTTTTTATATTTTTTATGTTGTCGTGCAAACCCAGGCTCTAAAAGTGGAAATTGGGCAAAAACACAAAAGTGATTTCTCAGACATTTGTGTCAGTGATATTTTACCATTGACTCTGCAGCTCGCTGTCCGACACATGAAAAAAAGAAAAAAATCTTGTTATTCTCGCTTCACCTGGTTACGCCATGCCCTAAAAAGAACACGGTTGTACTTTGTGTGGGTGTGAGCGATCGTGACTACTAAAACTACCCCAGCCAAGAATCTACTTGCCTTGCGTCACGATAGTAGATAATGATGATTATGATGATGGATGAGCGGTCATGATCATATGGTCAGTCTCTGCTGGCATTGCTTTGAAACGTGATACCTGTATGGCTCAAGCGGAAAAAGAAATATGAACTTCTGACTTGTGTCAATCAATTGCTGGTTCTCAAATGACATTCATAACCTTTCTTACGCTCCGCTCTGTTCGCTGTAACGTTATGGTCTGCATCTGTGAGGTTGACACTGAGACGTCTTGAGGAATTGGTGTTGGAACTTTTTTTTATTTTTTATTTTTAGTTGTTGCGCCACTGCTTTCCCTATTTGGGTAAAGCTTTTGTGAAAGCAATAATCTGTTGTCTTTTTAAAATAGACTTTTTTTTTTTGATTGGATGATCTTTTAGTAAAGGGAAAGCCATCACTGTCATTTTGGCGAATTTGTAGTCACCAATATGGGTGAACAAGCACACATCTCATGTTGTGTCGGCCATATTGTTAACATTGACGATGTCAATAAACTGCTGTCTATTTGTAGTTACCGCAGTAGTGTAAACGTATTGTACTTTTCCCATCAGTAGGGGAAGCCCTGAAGTTGCTGCTTTCTGAAAGGAGAAATTAACCACCCCGCCCCCTCCACCCCCCACTATAATTTAAAACAGTTCCTAGGTGTCTTCCCTCATAAAATATCGCTGACATTCTTAGGTCAAAATACACAATAGATAAAGTACACTTTGTATCTCCTGGTCACATTACACGATTTGTGGGGTCGGATCAGTCAGTCGACTGCTGAGTGTGGCTTCTGTTACCATGACGACTTGGGGTGGAGTTGGGGTCCGATGACGTGGCTTTTCAGTGTTCACTACTTCATGTCTTTGCGCGATATTTAGCAATTTTTCCTAACCCATCTATTGAGTTAATCTTAAAAAAAAGAATAATAATTAAAAAAAGGCAACAACATTTAGAGACTTTTTATGGCGTTATTGGCAACTCTCCGAATCCCTGCGGCACAGATGTTCATCCTTCCGTGTCCAGGCTGCCAATGAATAACACAGTAAACGAGAGAAGCCGCCTGTGACCATTTTAACCGTTGTTTTGATTGATGCTTGCAAATTGGCAAGATTATAACCGATTTCCATGTGGAGGTGGTGGCGCGCTCGATAACATTTTGGTGCAAATGTGGATAACAAAGTGGATGGAGGAATGTTTTGTTTTCTGTTGTCAAAATAGAGCTGTTCATTAATTACTTTGGATTCAGACTTGTGTTGACTTGCGATATACTGAAATTATATTTTATGCCGGAGTAGGATTTAACTGGCTTGTAGCCATCTCCTGCCTTGTTCTTGTCAGTCCAGACACTGCTGATTGCGTAAATTGTTGCTCGCTATAAAACATTTGGATAAACAAACACATAGATACTGTAATTTATTCCATGTACAGAATTGTACTTTTTTTTCCCTTCTTCTTCTTCACTTCACAGTGTAGTTCTGCGCTCCACTGAATTATATCCAAGTTTTCCCTTTTTGGGAGTTTTCACCGCAAATCCTAATATGTACAACAGCGACATATGTTTGCACACGGTGTATGTTCAGGCTATACACAAGCACATACCTCTCATTAAACACAAGCCTTTAAGCCTGGACAAGATTTGAAAAGAATCGGCATATTATTCATCGCAAAGAAAGATCTTTTGAGAGTGCAAAGCAAGCAGAGGCAGATCAGATCACCTGCCTGTTTGAACATGCATCATTATTTTTTTTTCTGCAGAGAAAACTGTGGGCTCTGTTGCACTGATCTCTGTGGTTAGACAGTCTGTACTCTGTGCGTGCGTCATTGTGATACTCCCTCGGTCTTTTTGCCTGTTTGCATGCTTTAGCAAACAAGCCCTAACCTACATGTGGTGAGCTATTATCAGATGGCCCTGCGCATGTTAAACTCTCTTCAAGAGAAAAGAGTCCAGGTTAAAAAAATGAATAAATAATAATAAAAAACAATGGGCGCAATGCTAGATTACAAGACATTATATGGTAAATCAAATTACCTTCGTTACATTACATAACTCTATAGATCAGGGGTGGGAAAACAGATTTTGCCCAAGGTACACGTTAGGGTTTTTTTTGTTTGTTTGTTTTAATGGGCAGATGGGACAGCTCATTTGTAAATGGTGTAAACTAAAAAGTTCTAATATAATTGTGTACGTTATTTTGGTAATACAATAATAGTGTGTTTCCATGTTTAAACTCGTTTTTAAATTGTGTCTATAATTAATCATAAATGGAGGCTGTGGCTGAGTTGAAAGTGACATCAGGGTCAGCGGTTCAAATCCCAGCTCCGACTGATCACATCAGAGTGTCTTTGGGCAAGACAACTGAGCCCTAATTTGCTCCCAGTAGGCCCCGCAGTGCCTTGCATTGGCAGCTGCCGCTCATTGGTGTGTGCATGTGTGAAAGTTAGCGCTAGTAATAGAGGATAGCTTGAGGAACATGAATTGACCCACCAACCATGCTTGCTCCACCAGGGGGCAGTGCTGATCCTAAAGTTAAAACTTCCCTCTGGTGCTTTTGCTGTCTAGATACATCGGCCAGTATCAAGGTAGTGTGTGATCACCACATCCTCATTTGGATCTGAGTGAAAGGCTTGCGTGTCACAGTGACCAAACATGGTCAATCTACATGCTGTCTAAGACTCTGCTTTGAGCCTGTCTACCGCCCCACTTCACAGCACACCAAAGAGGCTGGGCTTAACTGTGGACAAGAAGGTTCACGTGTCCTTTGACCAATCTGGAGCTCACATTTGCTCAGACATTCCAAGAGGATTCCTGGCTAGGAATGCCGCCCTCAGTCAAGGCCTGCTTCGAATCAGTAAACTACATGATGACCCAGTCGAGGACATGTCCATTACTTTTTGGGTTTTCTCTTGCAAAGCATAGATCTTACAAGATAAGCGCTTAATTTGAGCTGGACTCTGCCTTTGGATGTCTTGGGTTTTTTTTTCCTCCCAAAAGGATACAGTATGAAATGGAAATGAAACTGCCTGTCTCTGAAGAAGAATCAACAACTGACAGAGATTATTCTTGTATAATGAGGTACACTTGATGGCTTTCCTGTGATAGCTGTTTACAATGCGACTGCAGTGAATCTCTGAAGACTCCTGTTGTTTTTTGCTGCCTTGAATGACAACAAATACCTGGTTTCAGGTCGGGGCCAGGAACTGAAATCAAAATAAGAAAAAGGAATGGTGCTTAATTCATGACAATTTTATGAGCATTACTTCTGCACAAAGTCACTTTTCACAATCTTGGATTTTCTGTGGAGACCCCAGTCGCCGTGGTAGCTTCATGAGCTCTCCAACCATGCAGTACTTTGGAGGAAAACTGTCAGCTGCCCAACTTCATGTGGCAGGCTGGGTGGGCGGTGTGTGGCGCTTCTTTCAGGGGGCTCTTGCGCTTGTCTGGAGCACTGCAGAGGAGGACAAGGACAACGAAGAAAACAAAGGTGGAAACGGCAATGGGAGATTACAGAAAGCCGTTTTGCCTCTTCGCAGCTTTGCCCACCATAGCAGGAGATTAATGTGTCGCTTTTCCATCAGAAGTCGACAAACTGTGCAAAAGAGATCCCATGAAACCTGCACTGTAAGAGCTGCTGTTATAACCCAGCATACAGCACCATAAGTCTTGGGACACCAATGATTTTGTTGTTGTTTTTCTATTAATCATTTTAGAAAAAGTCCTATTTGGGTGTACAAAAAACACAGACAAAAAAAATCCCACACTATCTCGATTATGGTAATATGTCTGAATGAATGTCCCATGAACAAGATCCCATTGCTTTTAGTGACGATTGGAAAGGATCATTTCGTCATCGATCAATATGTATGCATGTGAATATGTGGATATGAATGATTGTTTCAAATAATGGTTCTTATTGATTGTACCTGACCCAAACCCTAATTCTTTCATGAGGGATTCCCCCAGACAAATGCATACAGTACACATGTAAAAATACTGTATGGAGCTCAGTGGTCAGCCTGTTTCAGGAAAAAACCTGGTTACCCGATAAGGGCTTCCAAATGTGGTGTTTTATCAGTTCCATGCATGCCTTTTCCCTCTCTGTGGTGTCGTGTGTTATAGATAGGGCAGCGGACAATAACAATGTGACAAACGCAAAGAGTTTCATCCTACTTTGGCTGAATATCCCTTAGCACCTTGACTGGGTTTCTGACTTTGTAACCATGTAAATGTTTTGGGTGGCCATACATACTCTCTTTCCATGACCTTAAAAAAAACGGGTTACCAGTTTAAATAGTCCATGAATGTATTTTTTCCACTCTGCATGCATTCATCCTTTGCTCTGTCGCTCATGTTTCTCTGTAGTTCCTGCCATCTTGCAAGGTTTTGGCTGGGCTCATTTGAAATGTTACAGATGACACCAGTGATTTGTTGTGCTGTCACAATATTTCTTATAATTTTAGAAGACTTCATAAGGTTAAAATGTGGAAAGTTAAAATGCTACCATGCTACCAGCTAGTATGCTAACATCAGGCCTGTTTGTGTCTTTCATGGTTAAAATGCTGGCTGGCATATTGAGCTAAAATCTTTCAATGTTGTTGTCTGGCACGAGGAAGCATTGTCAGATCTCTAACGTTAAAATGAGAGTATACTTTTGCATTGCATTTTGCTCTGCTCACACTTTGACACACCCTTTGGTTTATTTGGTAACATCTCATGACTCAATGGCATTCTGAGCGGTATATTCATGTGCAGTTTGATGCTTTTGTGTTCCTTTTCCCAAAGAAATAAATTACAATAGGATGCCATCCAAATAGGCCATACATATTTCGGACAGGTTCCCATAAATCATCTCTGGTATACATTTGGGCTAGGAATTATCATCTGTCACTTCTACATAATGCTACTTCTCACAAGAATTATAGCCTCATTCTACGGTGGCATTTTGTTCCTTATTTGACCATTATGCTCGAGGGGAGCTCACCATTGCATTTTATACGTTGTATTTAGTTCGTTCTTGCTAGATTGCTTCAAGATTGTAGTAATTGTGCAATAAATGGACATCGGTTTCAGCACCGAAAATCATACGGAGGCTCGGCGAAGTTTTCCCTCTGTATCAAAGTGACAGTATCAGACACTGGGATGTCCCTGATGACAGATTGCTTTAATTTGGAATGTGCATGTGTGCACATACATTCCAGCATGTGGGTGTGACAGCAATTTGGAACTTTAGGATGTGGGTTTCTATATCATTATGTGTCAGTCTGTGTTTGTGCGTGGGTGCACGCTACTGTCTGCAAACACATGATCATGGTGTGAGAGTGACCACAGCCTAGCCTCTTTCAGCAGCTCATTAAAAGACGCTTGCTTGGTTGCTCCTCACCCCTGCATCCCTATGTAGTTAGTGATCTTCGCTTCATGCACAGTTGATTTTCTCCTACAGTTCTCCATTATCTCATCATAATGTGACGAGTACAGGTGACGTAACTGTGCAAAAATATCAAAAGTTTTTTTTTTGTGTCCCTCAGGATCCCGACAGCAGTTACCGTACACGTAGACATGGTGAAGAAACGGATGCTTTGATAGACTTGGAGTCTGAGAGGCAGCATGGAGCCTATGAGTGGAGGTCTAAAACTGACAGGTAGGATTTACATGTTGACTGGTACAATGGAACTTAGTATGAATGCAATCAGAATCATCTTTCATGTAATAAACACCTCTACTCATTTGAAGTAAGTTTCATTGTTGGAGGCTGAGCAGGGAGCAGAAATACCTTTTTGATCACATACAAAGTTGCATTGAAGTCCCAGTATTTAGCCCTTGGGTTGTGTGTTGGAAAAGTTGAAGTCAACGTTGAGCTCTGGCTGTTGAAGCTCAAAAATGACTCCCTGTACATTTGAGCTCTCAATGCCCTCTGGTGGTTTCAAGTTGGATGAAATTGAGAAGAGTTTGGATTTGAAAATTAACAACAATGTGACTGCGTTGCAGCAATAACTTGAGCTTTTTCAGTTGGGAGCCTTGCTTATGTTTTTTCGGGCTAATTTCCAAGGACTGCTTTTCAACCAAGTCCGAGGTCTTTGACTGATCCATTCGCTGAGGTCTCTGACGATCTTGATGCGACTGAGCTGGTGCCATCTCCTTTCCCTGAGGTTGGTGATGACTCTGTTTACACACCTTAAACCATTCAAAAATATGATTTACACAAAGACATAACCTTTTGAGTGTACCACTTTGCATATTCACATTAAGTTCAAACCAGGACACGGATCAACCTGATTTGTTGAGATGATGGAATATTGGAAATTGAAATAATCCTCTTCAAGGTCTAGCTATGACCATTATTTTTTTCAGTCTCAAGAGCCAAATAAACTTGTATGTTCAGAAGTAATCCTTATCCCTTGCATTTTTTTCCAGAAAATTTCAGTCAATATTCAAACTGTAAAACTTTAGGTCCATTCGCCTTCAGATGGTCCACTCCATACAGTTTGTATCGATTGATGCTAAATTCTAAATCCCATCGCACAGAGCTCCACCCCCCTGCTCAACACCAAGGCACAGAGATCCAGGGCGGACTTGGGCAAGCAGCGCATCCGATCACGCCCATCACGTTCCAGCCGTTCGCAACCATCTATGATCGAGACTCCGGACTGGAGGTCTTGTGACTCCACAGGTCATCCTTCATCTCGTTTTCCATATATGTAGCTTGGATGTTTGTTTTAAATTGGGTCGCTAGCTTCACATCCTAATGTATCAACTTTCTGCTGATTTCAGATGAAGGGCAAAGGGAGTCTGACTCAGAGGAGGAACAGCCAAAACTGAGAATCGCCCCTTCTCCTTCTGCCTCCCGAAAGGTCCCTGTGTTTCCTGGCGTCAGCCCATTAACCCTCATTGTAAGTTCAAGGAGAGCTCATTTAGATGTTTGTCTTTTAGGATTTTGCATCAGCCAAAGGCTGAGCTCCAATATTTGTTTATAGAGTAGTTATACAAGTTAATGTTTCCTGAAGCTCATACCAAATATTGTATGCTCACGACCCATTTTTGGGTCCTGGCCCACCAATTGACAATCACTGGTGTAGTATCACAGTGTGATGATACTGAACTAAACACACTACCTTAGGCTCAGATGAAAAAGAGAGCAGAAGGGCGAGAGGAGACTGAAGACAACAAGGAAAGTCCAAATGATGAAGTGGTGCCACCTCCTTCCCCACTGCCCCGCCTTCCTCGCTCTGCTGCCCAGCTTGCCGGAGCCGCACGAGTACTTCCACCCATAGGCGCCACAGATGGAGGGTAAGAGTAGCATAAAACAAAAGATAAGTGCTGGGTATATAAGTGTTCTTGTTTTTTCTCCCCCCCACAAAATCTTTCTGTGTGTCTCTCAGTGCGGTCTCTCCAGCTTGGCTGACAGAGCTGAAGTCTAAAAAGCGTATCAGTCAACACGAAGGGGAATGGTAGCAGAGCGGCAGTGGCAGGTCAGGAATATGAGTCGAAAAAAGAAAAAAGATTGAAAATCTGTTGTTCATTCATCAGAAATGCGTCACCTTTGCTGTGTGTTCTCCGTGTTTAAAAAGGAATGTATGTGAATGTTAGTCATTTGATGTCTTCTCTGGACTGTGTTCCCCACAGGAACCACCGTGCTAAAGGGCAGAATCCATCCATGTCAGATGTTTGTGCTGAGAGAGACACCTCACCGAGGTCTATATTTTGCACTTGAGTGCCTTATTTGTACATTTGAGCCAGATCTGAAATATGCAAAACGGAATGCAGGTCTTTTTGAAACGGAATATTTTCAGTCGTTGCAAACGATTAGTCCTGGAAATGATTTGCCAAGGCTATGTGACATTTTATAGTCATGGCAAGTACATGTTTGAACTAATGCTGCAAAGTCAAGCAGTGATCGTCAACGAAATGCAGAACATGACATAAATTTACTTTTTTTTTTCCCATTTTGTTCTTTGTTGCTGTTTGTCAACTGTGGGACTCATGCCATTCGGCCCGCCTCAGGAAATCCAGAGTCATTCACAAGTTCTCGTCAATACAGATCACCCCTTGTCTTTAGTTGAACATAATTTGATCTTTCATGGTAAACATTTGCACTTTAAGAAATACGGTAAGAAATATGGTTATGTACACCCTATGTTTGCCTCTACACATAAGTGATCAGACAATCATTTTACTTATATTCGGAGTACAACAAAGTAATCCAAACACCTCATGATAACATCAGCAAGCTGAAGAGGAAGGCTTTTACGCTACCGCACCGTGTGAATATGTTTATCTACTTGAGATTTTTTTCTTTTTTTATGTGCCTTTGTTTTCTAATGAAAAAACAATGACCGCCAGTCATTTATTTACATTTTGTTGCAATTTATTAAAAAGCTTTTCTATGAAATGTCATCGAGTGTAAGTTGTTATTTGTGGCAAAACCCACACATGATGATTCAGCTGATTAAATGAACACTTGTGACAGAAGTTGGCGCCATAAAAGAGAGTTAGCGTGCAAGCTGAAGAACCAGCCATGTAACAGCCAGGTGTAGAGCTGGGTGTGGTCCAGATTGCTGAGTGAGACAGATCTCAGCTCATTCTCTTGGCTCGCTGGCAGAGCAAGTGCCCACTATAGGATCATGGGCAGGATGGCAGCACGGGCCGAGCTGGGCCGCATTCGCCAGGGACAGAGGGCAAGCCTATTGAGAAGCAGTGTGACGGACACAATGGGTGCGACAGACTTGCTGCATCAACAGGCTTTTTGCTGCTGTGGCCAGAAATAAACCATAAATACTCCCCTGGCCTCCGCCGACTGCTCGCCAGGCCTCCACACCCACTCACGCACCCTCACACTAAGACAGACTGACAAGAAAGAAAAAGAACAACGCAAGACAGGGATATTGGCTTGTACCAGGTGCACTGACGCAAGCCATCCAGGTGAAAAAAAATATATGTGACCATCAAGATCCTGATCAAGTTTGTTTTTCCTACTTTCTAACGAGTTCTGCCTTATTTTTATCAGAATGTTTTCTTCAAAACAATATGTACTATTAATGTTTAATTTGATTCTGCTAAGCCGCAATTGAATGAGATCAAAAAATGCCGCTTTCATCAACAATAATACTGTAAGCATGCGGTAATGTTAAAGGGATACCTCTTTGAATGTGTCAGTCAAAAATGAACATAATAGTAAAGGCAGATTTTTTTATGTTTGGATCTCATTTGATTGTGCAGCAGCCTCAAACGGTGCAGATGATGTTTTTGGAAATATACTTAAAGCACTACTGTTTGGCTGTACAAGGCAATGAAACGACTTAAGATTCTACTCTGCAGAAATAATTGAAGCGAATCTAAAATGAGCCCCGCAGACTATGACAGTGTGAGTGTGCCATATTGTTTGTCTACATTAGTGAAGACATATCAAATGTTAAATCGCATAGCACCGAACTAAGGAAAATGACAGATCAACAAGGAAGCCCAGACCAGTTACCTGCAGAGAAGGGTCAGGGAGGAGCTGGAGCCTCATATAAGGTACTTGAATGACACAAACTGAGTAAATAGGTCTTGCCAAAAAGGACTTGGTCATTCATGTTAATATGTGTGTCATAGTTGACCGTTTTCGAGTTGGAGAACTTCCGTGGAAAGAAAGTGGAATTGTCTGGCGAATGTAAAGATGTGCTGGAGAAGACACAGAAAGTTGGCTCCATCATTGTGGAATCTGGACCGTGAGTGATGCGTCTCCATTGAATAATTAAAGACCCCACCAACCAAAAACCACGGACGAATATGTGTACGATATTTTCTCTCCTGTGTTCCAGATGGATTGGTTTTGAACATCCACGTTTTGCAGGCGAGAAGTTTGTATTGGAGAAGGGGGAGTATCCCCGCTGGAGCACCTGGACCAACTGCCAGAGTCACTACTGTCTGAGCTCTTTCAGGCCCCTAAAAGTGGTCCGTATTCATAATGCCCATTGCCACGTCAACAAATGCAACAGGAAATTCAAGCAAGTGTGTCTCTCTCCAGGACAGTGCAGATCACAAGCTGCACCTGTTTGAGAATGCAGGTTTTGAAGGCAGGAAAATGGAGATTGTTGACGATGATGTTCCCAGTCTGTGGGCTTATGGTTTCCAGGATCGAGTTGCCAGTGCTAAGGCCATCAACGGCACGTAAGATACAATCTCCTGGCTTTCCGGTATTATCTGCACGGTTGAAATGCCGGTGTAAAAGTTTGGGTTCTCGTCGGAGAGCTGTCATTCAGTCCACTGTACTTTGCCTCTTAAGGTGGGTGGGTTACATGTACCCGGGCTACAGAGGACGCCAGTATGTGTTTGAGCATGGAGACTTTAAGCACTGGAATGACTGGGGAGCCACTGCGCCTCAGATCCAGTCTGTCCGACGTGTGAGGGACATGCAGTGGCACAAGAGGGGGTGCTTCATTGCCACCACTCCAAATCCGAATGCCAACCCTAAACCTAAACCCACTCCCAACCCCAACCCCAATCCTGTTCCTAACCCTACTCCAAATCCCAAACCGTCTCCAAATACCAAATCACAAACCCAGCCTTAAGCCTAAAACGACAACTCCAGCACCTCCTTACACTTCCTGGGACAAGCCGAAGCCACTGTGATGTGACATTGACTCATTACTGGCATTTGTAAGGATGAAATATGCATTTGTGATTCCAAATAATAATAATAATAAAAATATCCCCGACAGTTGATTGTCTATGTGGTATTTTATATATATATATATATTTTTTTAAATCAGTAATATGATGTAGTGCAGTCACAGTGATTTCACATTTTTTTGAGCCGAGGTACACATTTTACTTCAGGAAAATCTCATGTCACGTGTACCTTTTGCCATCTAAAAGAAGGGTATTTAATTATTTTGTCCTTCACAAGATTTTGCCTCTGAAGATATTTGAACAAAAATACATTATTTGGAGTAAATAAGTAATCATTTTTTGCACCAATTTACTGAATTTGGGTGAACTCCCGCCATACACATGAGCATCTCTATGAGCCCACTGATATGCCTCGGCACCCTGGTGTTATTGAGAATGTTACAAAACCAAGACAAAAGAAAGCTGGAAATGAGAGAAATGCATCCTAACACAACCAGAATGTTTTCAATCATAAAATCTTACCAAAGTAGAGATTCAAAAAGACGAATGAAAACTTTTTAAAGCACACCTGAAATAAAGTTAGTTCAAAAATGAAAATGTTTCTTTATATTATTTAAATAAACTTTGATTTGTAGTGAACAATATGAAGATAAATAACGGTAAAATAAACAAGTGTGTAAATACATTTATCAGTGTTCTATTTATTCGACTGAATCATTGGCTATTTAATTATTACTAAATTAATCACAAATACTGTATTCAGATGTTCAAAAGTAAAATGTATGTTCTTATTTCTTCAAACAATTTTATATACACATTTGCACTTTTTTTTCCACCTCACCAAGAAAATGAGCAGGCCCATCAGCCCATATGACACTTGAGCACAAAACTTTCACCCAAAAAGTAAGCTATGACTCATCAAACATGAAACATACATCTTCTGTTTTGCAAAGACGTCAGATGAGTCATTGTGATATTTTTAAAAAGTACTTTAAATATGTATTGCGTTTGCAATGTATCGCGGTCGCGGAACTGTTCACGAATACATTAATTCAGTTTGGTGAAAACTGCTCAATGCTTCTTCCTTTTTGGCTGATAAACGAACGTCAGTCACTTCTTGCGAACCTGCGAAACGAAAGGACGGACTATGTGATTGGTTAAAGGTATGAGGGCTGCCCACAACTATGGATTTACCCAATCAAATGCCATTTTTACACGACTCTAGCCAATCACATGCTATCTTATTGAAGTACACTCGAACAGACGGGCGGGCAACGCGCAAAATTTAAAAGTTTACCGGAAGCAATGACAAACAAGAAGGAAGACACGGGTCGTTTTGTATTGTGAAGTCTATTAGTAATATATTCGTACAAGGACTACTTGCATGGAAGTTCCATGAGGGGCCCCACGCTTTGGATTTTATGTCTGTGAGTGTAAGTGAAGACGAAAGTTAAACTTTATTTTAGTTAACAAATACCGGTAAGTGTTTTAGCTAACTTACACTTAGCATGCTGTGTTTACAAATTTAACCCTCGTACGTTTTGCGCTATTTCTAATCCATTACAACGTGACATTTAATTGTAGATCTCGTCTGTATGTGTCATTGGCATAGGATATATATTATTGAGAATGTTGAAGTTCAAATACGTGAGCCAGGGAGGCCTTAAAACGATGCCGACCTCCGCCGACGCTATCACTATCCGCAGCTCGAGACTCAATCAACTGTTTCAGGTACACGTCTCTCTCCAACTGCTCCCAAAATATAAACATGTACAAAAACAAGCGAGTGCCATGAGGTAACTTCCTTTTTGTCCCTTCGTGTATTTCCACAGGGTCGAATTAGCCTGAATGGGCAGCAACCAGTATGTCTCTTGGGTCGGGAGGAGTTTGTGGACTCTCTGTTGTTACTGTACCAAGAGTGCAAATCCCCAGAGTTGATGAAGATACACCATGTGGCCAACTTTGTAAACAAGTGTAAGCATATGACAGACGAGTGCCTGTAGGGCTCCAGTTTGACCCATACCCTAGTGGGGACAAGTCTTACGAAAAATTGATGGATGGATGTGTTGTACAGGATGACCTCAGTAGTCGTATCACAACTCGATAAGCGACTCATTGTCCTGGATTGGTTGACAGCAAATTGTAGAGCACTTAGTGGCAAATAACCATTCACACTTACATTGAAACCTACGGACAACTCTTTTGTTAATGAATTGCCACTAAACTGATGACCTATGTACTAAACTGATGTGTTTTTGTGTGTGATGGCAGTTTCTGAGGTGGTCTCTGAGCTTCGGGCCTTGCAGCCGGGCCTTCATGACTTTGAGGTGTGCGCTGCGGTGGGTCACGGTCGCTTTGGCAAGGTTCAAGTTGTACGGGAGAAGGCAACAGGGGATATTTATGCTCTGAAAGTCATGGAAAAGACAGTTTTACATGCTCAGGAAAATGTAAGTACGTAAGTGAGTATTTCAACAATTTTTTTTTTTAATCTAACCTGTTTTAATATTGCTTGATTAGATTATTTTTCATCAAGACAACATGCTCTGTGCTCAGTTTTCCCATTCAATCATTTTTTTCCACTAGCCTCCTCTGTATTTGCAATTAAAAGCACCTTGATGAGTGCCGGAAATTGTCATCCTCTCACTGCTGTGTTGAAGAATGTTAGTGGGGTTAAGGATGGTGACTGTATGTTGAGAGGGATGAATATTTTATGTGGTTGCTTACTTTTTTCTCAGAAGCATGAATGCTACATTATACATTATACGTCATACATTGATTTTTCTTAATAATTGTATGACCATAAAGAAAGTAAAAATGCTCTCTTTAACACTGGCTGTGAATTAATTTACTGTTTCCTGTGGGGGAAAAATGTTTTGTAATTAGTACATCGTGGAAGTCATGAAATGCCCTTTATTCAAATGAAGGGAGTTGGTTTTGTTTTTCTCTAAAAAAGGTTTTTGAGGCAAATACAGGTAAAAGGTGAATATAAATCATTTTGATGTAGACAAGGTTTTGATCTGGTGTGGTATGACTTATCTGGTAGGTTGTTTGGAGTATTTGAAACAACAATGAAAAAATGCCATAGTTGTGACTTGGCTCAATTGTTGCAGTCAAAGAAAATCCCACTGGAGGATGCTGTGGAGTCAAACACTTACAGTGCAGATACATCATTTCACAACATGTGACTAACAGAACAGCTCACAGACAGAATAGTACATGAGTTGTGATAGAAAGAGAAGGAAAGTGAACAATCAAGGAGCAATGAACTCTCATGTACAAGAAATGCTTTGTTCAGGCCGCACATCGATGATTGAATCATTTAATGAAACCTCCACATAAAAGGTTGGCGTGCCACGAAATGATTGTTTTTTGTTTTTTGTTTTCATTTATACCAACAGAAATGAACGATTGTACGTTTTGTGATTTTTGTTATTTGCATATTCTGGGCCCCATTTGATTCAGGTGGTTTTTCATGAAGAGGAGCGGAGAATTCTGTCTTTGAACTGCAGTCCCTGGATCCCACAGCTCTTCTGTGCTTTCCAGGATGACGAGCATGTCTATTTGGTGAGGCTGTGCTTTTATCCTCATCTGCCACAACTAGTTTTATCATTACTATGGTACGTTGAATTCGATCCTCGGTTGCAATTGAAGGTCAATATTGACCCTTGACAAAATCATCAGGCATCGTACTGTGTGAATTAGTGATCAAGCAATGAGCTGGGCTAGACCCCAGCTCACCCAAAACCAAAATAAGAAATTGAGAAAAAAAATGGTTCAGTACATTCTCATGCCGTTTATTTTGTAATTTGATTTATAAGAGTACTGTAGTTATGTAATGTCAAACCACTTTGAAAACCTTCAAACTAATACGTTGTCGGGCACTGAAAACAACGACCAGGCTAGCAAGTGTCTCTTGAGGAAGATGAATAAGTTGAATTAGTTGAGTTCAATGACAATGGAAAGGACTATAAATACAGTACATGATGATCTTGACAGTGGAAAAAGTATTATTCTGCACAAAACCTCTCTACATGTCCACACGGTGTACCAAAATGTGCTTTTGTGAAGGTTACTGTTTTTCCATTTTTCTTTCACAGCTGTGAGTTTCAGTACGTGAAACTAATAGAACCAAGACATCAGTCAGAATAATACATGAGTTGCTCCGGGAAGGAACCTGAAGTGTGCAGTGCGAGGAGCAACTTGTTTAATAAATAAATAAATAAATAAGCCAAGCTTTTGTGTTGAAGGACAAAAATAGCTCTCCTGAAAAATGGAAAATAAACCTTTTTTTTTTTCCTAAAACATCGAAAATGTCCTTATGGTTTAGAACGGGTAGGAGATGTTGATTTCCTCTAAGGTTTAAACAAAGTGTAATTTTGAAAAAAAATGTAGTGACGGTAAATATTGATGTCAACATTGAATTGATTGACAGCAATAACGCTATTGACTAACATTTATGATAATCTGTGTCCACACTGTTGACACTGTTTAGAGAAGTGAGCCCTCACATGATTATCATGTCCGCCTCCATTCTTTCTCCCTTCGTGCGTTTTCTTTATTGCCCCTCCGTCTCACCCTGCTCCCCAGCAGAGCATGGAGGAAAATACAAAGCATCCATCTCTATCCGTGTGGTAGAGAGGCTCCCAGTCTCCCTTGTTGCTAGGTAACACAGCAAAATGCTCCCTCTCATTCAGACTTGCCGACCATTCATGCACCAGGGGCTCTCATCTGTTATGGCTATAATGGTTGCCGCCTTATAGCTGAAATCAGCCTGAACAAAAGCCTTTCATCTCCGCTTGCAGACAATAGAGGCGAGAAATGGAGAGCCGCATTTAGATTTATGCTTGTAAACTTGGAAGAATTTTTTTTTTCCCCCTCGCCTTGTACTGGTTTGATGCTTATGAATACAGACAGGCACGCTCTGCAATGATTGTCCTGTTTGTGCCATTTCAGTTGTCTTTTAGAAGAACAGTTGTTTGACTGCAATGTCACGTATAATCTACCACCACATCTGATGTTACATCATCTAAAATGAAAGCCACCCTATAATCCTAAACAGGAACGTGCTTTGATCTCACACATGGTTCTACTGTTGCCTGTTTTTCTAAATATAGTCCCGCTTATGGGCATTTCGAGATGTATCCTCAACATGAGGTAGCTGCGTATTTTAGTCACAACCAAACCAGACCCAAATACCGATCCTGCCGGTATGTATTTGTTTTCTGACTACCTACAATTGTGTATTAGGCAATGGAGTACTTGCCAGGCGGCGACCTCCTGTCCCTGCTCAACCGATACGAGGAGCAGTTTGACGAGTCCATGGCTCAGTTCTATCTGGCTGAGCTGGTGGAGGCCATTCACGCTGTCCACCAGCTGGGCTATGTCCACAGGTGAGGCTGCTCTGTGACCTTACAGAGTCAAGGTTGTAGTTGCAGTTGTTGTTGAATGGGTATCTCCTGGCTAGAAATGACACAGGAAAAGGACAAAAGCCTTTTGAGTGTTGTTGGAGATAGAATAAACAGCGAATTCATCTGGTCTCTTGCCACTTTCTCGTTTCATGAACAGCTCCAAGCTACCCATTCATCAAACAGAAATTCACCTCATTGACAAAAATAAAATAAAAAGTGCACTGACTTATTACGCATGACACAAATATGAGCCAACCACCACCTTCTTTGAAAGCAATCTCTTCGAACATAACCACTTACAGAGATGTCAAGCCCGAAAATGTCGTCATCGATCGGACTGGTCACATTAAACTGGCAGATTTTGGATCAGCTGCCAAGCTCACAGCTAATAAAATGGTGAGTGGATTATAACATTTGCTGTCTGTGTGAATGACTCTGTACTTGATGGGTGCATCATTTATATATTTATCCAGGTGGCTACTCCCACAGTGCCCGTGGGAACCCAAGACTTCCTCTCCCCTGAGGTCTTGGAGGCCATGAACGGGGGCCATCACAGTACCTACGGCGTGGAGTGTGACTGGTGGTCCCTCGGGGTCATTGCCTATGACATGATCTATTCCAAGCTGCCTTTCTCTGATGGCACTTCAGCACGGACCATCCACAACATCCTCAACTTCCAGGTGCTTACCATTTTGAAACTCTCAAATATGCAAAAGTATACAGACAAGACGCTTCGTTTGTTCGCTTGTGATTGGACTTTGTCTCTGAGACCCCCTGTAGTTTTGTTTTTCTGTTTTAGCTTTTCTGACCTCAAGCAGCAAAATACATTTGGAGTGAACTTGAACAGAAATTGTGGGCCATGCCTTCTCATCTAAAAAAATGTGACCTGACAAATGTTCATCTTAAGGAATGGACAAAAAGAAAAAAAAATCACACTGATATTGAGCAAAAAACAAGTCTTGTCAAATGGAATGCTTTCTACTTCTTTAGTTCTTGCATGGTTAATGGACAGATATTGTTTACTCACTTGATTGATTACTCAATAAATACGTATATACAGTGTCTGTATATAACTGAACATTGAAGTGGACGTTGTCTGCTTTTAGCATTATCTAAAGATTCCAGAAGAGCCGCGCGCCAGTAAACAGTTTGTCGACCTGGTGCTCAGTTTGCTGTGCGGAGCTAAAGAACGTCTGGGATTCCAAGGACTCAGATGCCACTCATTTTTTTCCAGAGTGGATTGGAACAATTTACGACAAGGTGAGGTAGAGATTCTCCCCTGGCTATCTGTTGCGCTCTTATAGGGCCCGGCCGATTAATCTGCTGGCTGATTATATGTGCCAATATGAGGCCTTTTCAAAATAATAATGTTTTTAATAATAATAATTTTTGGGGGGATATCATCACTTCATAAACAAGATAACGGAGAAGAAATGGGATTAAAAGGCATCGTGTAGAAATCATATTTTGTCCATCAAGCTTGCATGTTGAGTTAAAAGAAAAAAATCAAATCAATGAATGACAGATTGCATTGGCAACAGAACATGATGCTGGTTTGGATAACAGAGAAAGACGTGGAAGAGGTTGACATTTTCAGCTCAGCGTCTGTGATAAAATTACACACACTACTCACATCGGGGAACATTTTCATTCAAGTGTCGTCACATTAGAATGCACAACAATGCTGTGATTCCCAAATGCGTCCGCTGTTTGCAATACGTCACGTTTTGAGATGAATCAACAGTTATTTTTGGTATTCTGACGTTGTTATCAAACATTGATATGCAAGCCCTCCCCTCTCTTCTCAAACATTCTCATCTTTGCTGAATTTTGATTGTAGTCATCTGCAGACGATGAGCCAATGTTTCGAATCCCCATTTAGCCTTTACGTGCCAATGGAAGAATATGCTACCAGTATGTTTTGACAGTTTTTGAATTGAATTCCATGAACTGGTTCAGAAACTGTATGAAACAAAAAGACACACATACACCGATGTATTTATCAATGGATGCGGATTGATATTTAGGCTTCAGCTCTGGTTTAAGATGGGAAGCTTGCTCTGCTGCAGTGAGAGAGGGCAAGTGAGCATAAGCGCGAGCGAGTGAGTGAGCGTGAGGAGGGAGGGACGGAGGCACCATGTGCATCAACGTGCGATTTACCGCACTCGGCGCACACCGCTCTGTGAGGTTCCCCTCCCCTCCTTCTTTCCTCCTCTGTGTCCCCCCCCACCCCCTTTTTTTAACTAGCCTGTCTGCCTCTGAAAACATTCCCCTTGCCCTTTTTCGCTCCCGACTCTAATTCTTTCCCCACCCCGACAGCTGTCCCACCTTTTGTTCCTGCGTTGCACGCTGAAGATGACACCTCTAATTTTGAGGAGCCGGCGCAGGCAGCCCCCCGGCCAGCATCAGCATCCAAGCGAGGAGCTCCCCCTGTGGGCTTCCAGGGCAAGGATCTCCCCTTTCTAGGATGGTTCTTCAGCAGAGCACTGACAACGTTGGCCAAATCTGAGTAAGTTCAATTTGTTCTCAGCACTGTTTGGCGTTTTTTTCTTTTCTTTTTTTTAAACACACTCCCTACTTCATCTGGTGGACCTCTTGCATACGCCTATCTGATTCACCTTTGTTAATTAAAGACCCCATGCTACCATTGGCTCTTCCTGTGTCTCCACATTTCTCATTAGCTTAACAACAAATTCCAGGGCGCATGCATGATTTTCGGTGACTGGGCACTTGGGTTGTCAGTGTCATGCCTGTTGAGGACAAATTGGGTTTTGCAATATGCTGTGCAAGATAGCCTAAACAAGAGGAGGTTTACTTAATCTGCATGTGTTGCTTCTTTTTCTGCGATTCTTGTTTTTTTTTCTGTGTCTTGAGAGCACATGTCGTTGATCTGATGCCCAGGGAGTGCAAATTCACGGGTCAGGGGCTGTGAGCTGGTGTTGTCTTGCCATTGATGCTGATTGGTATGCAGCTGAGTGTGTCAATGAGGTTCGCCGAGAGAGGTGGAACACCCCCGCCCCCCACACACACACACACATTCCCGCCCTCTCTACTGTTATTGTGGGACCCAAATTATCCCTGATGCTGTTTGACTTCCTAACCTCCGGTGATAATCCAAAAGGACGTGTTTGATTAGCCTGTGCCAGCTTGATTGTGCTGGAGACTGCGGCTCATGACAGCTGCAGTAACAGAAAGGAAGGAAAAGGTGCGAGAAGATTAGACAGCAAGAGCTGAGATTGGGGGAGCATCTATTTCTATGGTGACCAATGTGGTGTGTTTTTCCTTCCCCCAATTCCCCACCCCCATCTTGACTGTTCTCATTGCCTCATCTTATTTTCTTCATTTTTAAATGTCTCTTTCTTTTGCTGTTACGTACCAGCAGTCATGTTTACTACTTGTACTGTATCTTTTGCTCTTGTTGACTCAGTAAAGAGAGGCGCTCCTAGGATGTGTGGGCGCACGCATATGCATTATAGACTCCCAGAAAAAAAAAGAGACAATTGAGCCCAAGAATGCTGGGCATGATGATAATGCTAATAATGGGGTTTGTGGGTTTGTAGAATCCTTCTTTTGTTGTCATTTTTGTTTTGGTGAACGTGTCTGACTGCTCATTAGTGACACTCAACAAAATCCCCTGAGCAGCATGTCTCAAACTCATACTCTGTGCTTGACTGGGGATTTTTCGGTAGGGAGGTGGGGAAATGAGCAACAGCTTGTGTGCAGTTTTATCTTCTGTTAATATTCTTTTTCGTACACTTATCAAAGTAGCAATTTTAAATACCAAAGGTTAAAGGTGTCAAATGTATGTACAGGTGTTTGTTTTATTTTTCTTAACTCACCGATAAATGGAATGTGGAGGAAAATTGTCCTTGGTCAAAGTGGTTTGGTCAATTGTCCAACATTTAAATGGAGAGCTCAAATGAAATGGACCATCAGGTCAAATTGCCTTGAATGAACACAGCCAAGATGGCCATGGTGAGAGCTTTCATGACCCCACAGGGAATGATCGCTGATCATTGAGGAGATCAAGTGGTCATAAGTCTTTTTCTTGGCAAATATCTTGCCCTAACTAATTGCCAACCCCCTAATGTAGCAAATAGTCTCCTCCAATACCGGTAACGAGAACAATATTTACTTTTAAGTGTAAATGTGAATATCTCATCTAAACATGCCATTTTAATCTACTTTGCTTTCTGAACCTTTCCATAGTCATTCTGGAAAAGGGCCTTCCCCAAACTGTTTGCAGATAGTTGGAATAAAAAAAAGTGTCCAAAATGTCTCGTTACTGAATTTTGATTCACGTGGACTTAATTCAATGCAGCCCCCAATTGATTAAATGATGGATGGAAGCGATATGGATGGAAGCGATATGCCTCAATACCGCTGTCCGTGTCTAGTGTGTTAAATAAAACAGATTCACACAATATTGGTGTATTAAAGTTATAGCCACACTATGGTAATCCTAGGAGGAGAGCAAATACAGTGCTGTGAATTTTTTTTTTAGAATTGTTTTTTTTTTAAACTTCATTTATTTTTTTAAGTGAAAATGTGAATCAAATACACACTGGGGATATCAGAGTCTTGCTCAATGACACCACAGTCATTTGAACTACAATTCAATTAAAATGTTCCGCACATAAAAGTTAAATAAAGATCCCATCTTTTTTGTAAAGATTTCTAGTTACCGTATGATTTATGTTGCGTGTTACTCACAAGTAACCACCTAGTAACCTTGATGTTTGGCTTGGTAAGGAGTGATGATGTGTTGTTGATTTGATTTTTGCCTTTGCTTTTTATTCTTTTGCTTTTGTTGGCTCTAGGGTAGTGTCTGCAGGCCTCAACTCTCCTGCTAAGACCAACTCCATGGAAAGGAAGCTCCACCTTAAAAGCAAAGAATTACAAGAAACCCAAGACAAATGTCACAAGGTCAGACTTTTGCTGGTGGTCCCATTCCAATCATTCGCATGCCGCTCAGTGGCCCTAAACAAAACACTTTTTCCTGAGGTGTTTACATGTGTATTTTATTGTTGTTTTATTGTCTTTTTCTTAAAACGCTTAGCGCCACCTTGCGAAATAACGGTTTTGAGCGATTATGCTCCGGACACCGAATGCGCTCTTGTGTTGAAGAAACTCATTGTTAGCTGTTTTATTTTTTCTGAGCGTTATTTCATGCTCCAGTCATTTTGCCTTTTAAGCAGCAGGAGAGAATGGGGCAATCCCCAAAATGATACTCCTTCAAGCATTGGTGTTTATGGCTTCTTTTCTGTTTATTGTCACTCAGTCCCCTATAAATGGTGACACTCTTCTTCCAAAGTGGCCTTTATCGCCTATCAGTTGAGTCATAACTCAGTCGTAACCCCTTTAGATGTCTTAAACCACCTTGTTGTTGATTTACTTACATGGGAAGTGAACACAGTGCATGCTGGCTGGCTGCAGCTCCTCAAGGTCACACACGGTGCCATGCGGAATTCATAAACATTCATATTAGTACATAAGTAGCCGACTGCCAAAGTCTCTCTCAGGTGGTTACCAACACATTAGTGTAGTCAAATCAACAACATAATCGGTGTAAAACCCCTTTTTAAAAATTATTACTATTATTACTATTATTATTTTTTGTGTCGTGTGTCATATTGTTTTCAACTCTGAGGGCCATATGTTATTAGCATATAAATGTTTAATTGCATCATCAGATTCTTACATATACACAACAGATTGATGCAAATCTGCAACACCTGCAACATCTGCAGGTGTTGCAGATTTGCAACAACCAAGTTTCTTGACTTTACCTGTTACAAGAACTTAATTTGAGCCTGAGAGGGTTAAAACCAGAAGGATTATAGTTGTTCAAGTTATCGTAACAAGATAAGCGAAAGATTGCTGCAGGAGATTAAGGTTTTTATTTTTACCTATGTCAATTTGAAATTGTTGTCAATTTTGGCAACAAAAAAAACAAAAAACATGGAAGTTGATGCACAAGATTTGCTTTCCCAGGTCACATATAATAATGTGGCAGGCCAGTTTTGGCCCCTAAGCCTGAGTTTGACGTCTACCAAGACAGGACTTTATTCAATGATTCATTTGACCCTGCATTCAGATGGAGCAGGAGCTCTCCAGGTTCCAACGCAAAATGACTGATCTCGAGTCAGTGCTACACCAGAAAGATGTGGAGCTGAAGGCCTCTGAGACTCAGAGGAGCATCCTCGAGCAAGACCTCGCCACCTACATTACGGAGTGCAGCGTGAGTCATACAGCATGCAATTATGTCTCTGTAGATGTGAGAGAATGCCTCCAGGCATTTTGTGAGTTACACAAACACCCTCTGATATGCCCTCCCAAAAAGCCCAATTACCTCAGCAAAATCTTTTGGATTTCCAGTAGTCATGCTAATGTGAAATGTTTCCATCAAGCAAGCTCTTAGTTCTTGACGTTTCGCCCCTGACCTCTCTGTCTTTACTAATCAAATACAGAGGGAACTCAAATGAAAGCTTAAAACCAAGTCGTTCTCTCTAAAAGTTGCGTGCTACGGTGCCCTCGACCAAATAAACGAATATGACTTTGAGCCGTGATCCTTGCTGTGTTTGCAGAGCCTAAAGCGGAGCCTCGAGGAGGCGCGCGTGGAAGTCTCCAGGGAAGATGACAAAGCAATGCAGCTGCTGCATGACATCCGCGAGCAGAGCAACAAGCTGCAGGAAATTAAAGAGCAAGTATGTATCATGGTTGCATCATTCCTTTCCTCATCGTCAATATAAGCTTGTTATTCCGTAAGCGCCCGCATGATAACAAAATTCAAAGACGACCGGCTAAAAGGGAAAGTCTGTCGGCTCCATCCATGAAATGGGCGATCACTCTTTGTCTTGACAGTCGCTGATGGTGTAGTGGTGCACCTGCCTGGCTTGTATACGGGCAGCGTGAGATCGGTTCCCACTCAGTGACGGTGTGAATGGCTGTTTGTAGCTATTTGTGCCCTGCGACTGACTGGCAACCAGTTCAGGGTGTAGCCTGTCTTCCGCCCAAAGTCAGCTGGAATAGGCTCTGGAAGCTCCCCGCGACCCTGTTCAGGATAAGCAGTGCTGAAAATGGATGGATGGATGTTTGTCTCGACCTGTAATCATGAAATGGCGGAGTAGCAGTGCAATGCTGCACCTTGCATATTTCCCGGGCAGGGCATCACATCTGAAGGTTTCCGTCGTTCTGTAATCGTAAAGGTCATCCCTGCAGATGGCATCCCTGCAAAATACAGAAATAAGTGACTTTGATCATTAATCATGACGCTTGCCTACAGTTGTCTCCAGGGGTAAGATAGGCATAATGATTCTGCATTTTGGATCGGAGAAAGCTGTACACATTTTACTGTGAAATACAGTACTTTACAAATACCCTTACAGTCATGAAGGATCCCCCCCAATGTGTTTCGGCTTGACTCTCCACTAAAGAATAGCAGAATTAGCCATTATAGATTAAGTGAAACATTTAATCAGCCTTTCCGTGTTACCTTTGATTTGGTTTTGATGGGGATCAATAATCGTTACTGCAGTGCACTGCAGATTCTATAGCTGGCTGCGCGGTGAAACAATGTCAGCACATCTTGCTCTGTAAAGTGAGAGAACAGCTCACTTGTTTTCATGCTGTTCAAAACGAGTCTCTAAAATTTGTTATCGCATAATTCGAATGCTTAAAAGCACACAAAGCATTTAAATGCAAACTTATGATAAAAGGGCCATTAAGAGAAGTACCGGTACTTAACTTGTGTGAGTCATACATTACGTATCTTGCTATGTAAGGATTACTCAGTGCATTGGAACACGGTACTGTCTGCCTTCAATAATTTAACAATGTTTATTTTTTTGTTGTGGTTCTTGTTTGTCGGAATGTGAAACTCGGGTTTTACAACTGGAGTTTTATCAGAGTTTTCTGTAGAATTTGGGTGACATGGTTTAGTTCCCCTTGCATTGGTTCGTATGCCCTATACTACTTTGTACTTGAGTAGGCCTAATACTTTTATGTGGATTTGGATTGGCATGCGGGACAAACATCCATACCTCAATCATATTAAGGCTCTCAATGAGTGTACAAAATTAGCTATTGCACTTAATGTTGGTTTGCTGTTGAGAAATTTTGTGCCATCCTTCAATGGTAATTTTTATGCAAGCACTGAAAAAAAAATCACAACATGTTATTTTCTTGTTTGCTTCTATTTATGTGTTATTGAATAGTGTCTCTTTTAGACATGCACTGAGAAATAGTAAATGAAAAATCACTCACTATATTAAAAGCGAGCATTTTATCCAAATTTAAATGAGCATTTTTTTTTCATATATCTTGGCCAGGAAGTGTCGTGTCTTATGTGCACCCACATTAGCATTGATGAAATTGTGGCCCCCTTCCGTCATTTGAATTGACCATCACCGAGCTACATTAAAGGGACAAACTGCTGTACAATTGCAATAATAAACATACATGAAATGAATGCTCTTTGGCTTTGTCTTGCTCACCTAAACATTCTCATCTGTGTGATTGCACAATTGATGCAGTTCTTTATTGGCTCCATGAGATTCTGTTACGGACGTGTTGTTTTAGGAGTACCATGCCCAGCTGGAGGAGATGCAAGTGACCATCAGGCAGCTGGAGGAGGACCTGTCCGCTGCGCGCCGCCGCAGTGACCTCTACGAATCGGAACTTAGAGACTCAAGACAAACCAGCGAGGACCTCAAACGGAAGGCTGTGGAGTACCAGCAGCGGATTCAGAAGGTACACGATCCAAGAAATGTGCAGTATACTGTACAACACGTCGCTGCTCCTGTTGCCTTATTACACGGTCAACATTGGAAATTGGATTAGGTGTACTTCATCATTCTTTATGTTTCCAGGCTAAAGAGCAAGGGCGAGCAGAGGTAGAGGAGCTTCTCTCCAAACTGGAAAAGGTAAAGTTTGACTCATGGTGTGAGAATTTCATGGTGCTGCAGTTGTAGTTATATTTCACCATTTGTTTCCTTCTCAAGACAAATGCTGAGCAGCAGGTGAAAATCCAAGAGCTCCAGGACAAACTGTCAAAGGTACATTTATCGATGATTTAGAGCAGTGGTTCTTAACCTGGGTTCGATTGAACCCAAGGAGATCGGTTAATCATTGTCACGGATTCGACAGAGCCTCTGCCATGGAGGTTTTAAGAGACACCCGACTCAACATGTCAATTAGTTATGACATGCCTGCTTGGCCATCAGTGGCTGGTTAATTTTGTGCAGAATTAAAAATGTACACTTTGCACTTATAATAATTGTGTTTACTTTTTTCTGTTTTAAAATGTTTTTTAGGTCTTTAATGTGGAAAAATAAATAAATAAACAAACAAATAAATAAATAAATAAAATCACATTTTAATTTTTCACTAATGAAGCCTTGAACTGGTTGGGTTCTGTACCTCTGACAAGGTTAAGAACCATTGATTTAGAGTAATGCATTCCTCTTTGTATGTTTGAGACAAGGAATTGTCTTAATGAACTAGAAAGCTGGGTCCGGCAATCGCCGTCGCCTTCCTTGTTCCCTGTTTATTCTGTGTTATTGCTGTTTAATGTTTCATGCCTGCAGATTTCCTTTAGTCTTTCATTTGATTTTCTGAAATAAGAGATAAATGGTAGAGAAAGTTAATTTGTGGTCATTTTTCTCAGCAAATGAGAGAAATCTGACTCACTGAATATGACTATGACAAGTCCACGAACAAGATTTTGAAAAATCGTAATTATGGCTTGCTTAAATCTGCAAATATCTTGTATTCACAGTATGAGCGCAAATGTCTGGTCCAAATGTTTCAGGAAGTCTGTCCAGGGATCCACTAACTTGCCTTTTAACCTCCTGATCTCCCTTAGGCGGTGAAAGCGAGCACAGAAGCCACCGAACTGCTGCAGAATGTCAGACAGGCCAAAGAACGGTTGGAACGAGACCTGGAGCGCTTGCGAGGAAAAAGCGACTCGAGTGACACGCTCAAACGACGTCTGAGAGAGACAGAGGTACCACTTTAGACAAAAATGCTGCACCTTGCTCTCCTTATTGTAAAATATTTGTCACATGCTGTGACCATTGTTCGACTCCCTCCACCTCTTTCAACTTTGTCGCCATGTACGCTTCACCCAATGTCTCATTTTCTTGTTCTTGGTGTGTAAGCAGGAGGGCAGGAAGACCCTGGAGAACCAGGTAAAGAGGCTGGAGATGGTTGAGCGCCGGGAGAATAAGCTGAAAGATGACATTCAGACCAAATCCCAGCAGATCCAGCAGATGGCTGAAAAGATCCTGGTGAGAGACCTACAGATAAGACTTCCTTAATACTCTTCAGCACTCCACCCCTAATTGTACCCACTGCCCATCTCTGGTTATCTTCATCGGTCCTTCTGAGAGCTCATACTTGCACACTGCATGAACTAGCTAGCTCAGCTCTCATAAATGGCAGCTTATCAACAAACTCCATAGACCGTCTCAGCATGAACAGGCGCAGCTACGGCCGTTTTGTGGATTTACAACTTCTCAATGCAAGTTTCTCTATTTCTTTTCATTGTGTATTTGTTGCCATCGTAGCATTGTGCATACAGCTCTGCATTGGTGTGTGAACATGCGTTTCCGGAAATATTCGTTTATTAGACTCTTTGTATTATTCAACTAACCTAAACCCTTTCCCTCCAGGAACTGGAGGACCACCTGAGGGATGCACAGTCGACGGCACAAAGGATGGAAACTCAGCTTATCCAAAAGGAGAGGCTTTATGAGGACAAAATTAAGGTGCCGTTACGGGGCTGAAAATATCTTCGACAGGATGAACTTTCAACAAAAGCTAAGACCCCATGAGACTTTAATGTACCATGTGCATTCGCTGGCTTTGTCTCATCAAGGTTCTGGAAGCCCAAATGAAGGTGGACCTAGCCGACAAGGAGAGCCTTGAAGCCAGGAGAGCGCAGCAAGAGGAGGAGTCAAGAGAGAACAGCAAACTTCTCAGCGAGCAGAAAGCAGTAAGAAAAATGGCAATGAATTTGAAATAGTCACAGTGAGAACCGCCTCTAAATTCACACATTACATTCAGATACATGTAAAGCAAATGTGTATCGTTCAGTTTCAGTCTCCATAAATAATTGTACCTCTCGTAAATAATGTAACAACTTTTCTGAATCAAAAAGGCTGTCATGTATTGAGTGTACATTTTGAATGTTTATGTGGGGAAGTTTATGAACTTGCATCTTTCAAAATTGACAGCGTTACTCCATCTTTTCCTTTCTTTCCATGCACAATGTGTCGCAGTGGTTTGGGTGGATTGGAATGAGCACTTTGAAGACCGATTAAATTGTACTGTACATCATTTTGCGCTGTAAAATCTGGGCTCAAATCCTAATCTGGTTAATGTGGTAGAATTGAGGCAGTTAAGAAGCTTTTCATCTTCTGACATTGACAGTAGAAGATTCAAGCAACACTTTTGAGGGAAGCTAAGAGGATTTTACTAGAGTGAAACCTTCTGTTCCCCCCTGTCCCCCCCAAAATGTTTCCGCTAAAATTTGTGCATGCCAAAACTTGCATGATTATGTACGCCTGGAGTTTTTATGTTATTTGCACCGTCACACTGTATGGCCTCTCTTTTTCTTCAGACCATTAACGCCATGGATTCAAAGATGAAGAACCTGGAGCAGCGCATCGCTGAGCTGTCAGAGGCTAACAAGCTGGCTGCTAACAGCAGCATCTACACCCAGAAGAATATGTGCGCTAACAAGCCCTTGTACCCACATTGTGCTTTCATGAGGGTCCCCACCCGAACTGACAACATCTCTTCCCGCCTCCAACGGCTTCATTAGTGTACATTTAAATCTTTTTGCACGATGGCTGAGGATCCTTTTAATGATTCGGGTGGCTCATGACGCTACACAGAGCAAATGCCACTTCAACTACTCTTTGAATAAATGTTTTGGATTTATTTTAATGAATTACATTACAATATCACACTATTTGAGCAGAAATATGTTTTTTATCATACCACTGTTAATTTAACTCTTGTTAAAGATGTAACATGGGGCCCTCTGTTTTTAAATAAACAGGACAGGAGAGCCATATATTTTTTTTACATTTTATTTTGTCTGTTTGGTTTTGCTTGATTAGGAAAGCCCAGGAGGAGATGATCTCAGAGCTGCGACAGCAAAAGTTCTATTTGGAGTCTCAGGCTGGCAAGCTGGAGGCTCAAAATGCCAAACTGGAGGAACATCTCGAGAAAATCAGTCAGCAGGAGCAGACCAAGAGGACCCGTCTACTTGAGCTGGAGAGTAGGCTACGGGAGGTGAGCCAATGGCAAACGGAAACAAAATCTTTCTGCTCAGGATTAAGTAATGCTCTTTAGCCATCTCTCTGTGCAGCATTGCATTACAGTCTTACTGTCCACAAAGCGGATTAAGGCGGTTGATCGGCCACTGAGCTGATAGTCTTTTTAGATCAATTAATATACAGTAGGACTACAGATTAGTGCTCAGTTTCAGTGAGATACTACAGTAAGACTAGTTTTCGCCCATTCGTAACATTTCACCAAATTCAAAATAAACCACTTTAGCACCCACTCCTTTTTACAGTCAAAGCCCTTCTGCACCCGTTTTCCATATTACTGCAGACAATCTGTTGGCCGAGTGTCGCTTTTTTTCCTACTGAGAATTGATGCCTAGTGTGCTACTCATAGCTGACCTCACATGCAAACACACCATCGCTATCCGATGTTTCATACACATGCATACTTTACAAATGGTGCATGCATAAAATCTGATAATCATTACATCAAATTTTTTTAACGTGTCGCCACGGAAAGCTGGTGTTGAAAACTTGAAATGTTACTTTCCTTTCTAGAATTTAGGTTTAGGTAATCACTGTGACCCAAGCTTTGAGATTGACTTGTTTCTCAAACTGTTTGGGTGTTTTACAAAATCTACCATCTGGTACTCTGTACCAACAAATGGTGATAATTATATGCTAATATATTCATTTTCGGGTCATTGTGACGCCGCGGTAAACACACATTTACCACTGTCCTGTTGCCTTTCCAGATGGGCTTAGAACATGAAGAGGAAAAGCTGGAGATCAAGAGACAGGTGTCAGAGTTGACTCTCTCTCTGCAAGAGCGCGAGTCCCAGATAAGCAGCCTGCAGGCAGCTCGTCTTGCCTTGGAGAGCCAGCTGCAGCAAGCAAAGACTGAGTTGGAGGAAACCACTGCTGAGGCTGAGGAGGAGATCACCGCTTTGAGGGTAAGACGGCAAGTGCACGTGATCAAGTGACTGCCATTACCATATGTAGGTACGCATGCAAAATCAGGCAATACAGGAAGTACGACTACTTTTCTCAGAGCTAATATTGAAAGCAGTAGCATCATTCACCATATGCGCAACATAAAGAGAGTCAACAAGTTTTTGTTTTTGTTTTATTACCTTTTTAATAGCGCCGTTACATTGTGTTTGTCATTCCTAAATTTTGATCCACATTTTTCTGTTTTCATAGAATCACAGAGATGAAATTCAACAGAAGTTTGATGCCCTCAGAGACAGCTGTTCAGTAAGTGCTGATTTATAATATGGGAAGTGAAATATCTTCATGGATGGATGGGTGGCTCTTTATATCAGAGCAGAGAGGTTAGCATGTCTGCCTCACATTTCTGAGGTTTGGCTCGGGATTCCTATGTGGAGATTACATGCATTAGGTTTATTAAAGACTTTATCCATCCATTTTCTACCGCTTATCCGGGGTCGGGTCGCGGGGGCAGCAGCTTTAGGAGGGAAGCCCAGACTTCCCTCTCCCCAGCCACTTCTTCGAGCTCTTCCTGGCGGATCCCGAGGCGTTCCCAGGCCAGCTGGGTGACATAGTCTCTCCAGCGTGTCCTGGGTCGTCCCCGGGGTCTCTTGCCAGTGGGACATGCCCGGAACACCTCACCAGGGAGGCGTCCAGGAGGCATCCTAATTAGATGCCCGAGCCACCTCATCTGGCTCCTCTCGATGTGGAGGAGAAGCGGCTCTACTCTGAGCCCCTCCCGGATGACCGAGCTTCTCACCTTATCTCTAAGGGAGAGCCCGGACACCCTGCGGAGAAAACTCATTTCGGCCGCTTGTATCCGGAATCTCATTCTTTCGGTCACGACCCATAGCTCGCGACCATAGATGAGGGTTGGGACGTAGATCGACCGGTAAATTGAGAGCTTCGCCCTTTGGCTCAGCTCCTTCTTTACCACGACAGACCGATACAGCGTCCGCATCACAGCAGACGCTGCACCGATCCGCCTGTCGATCTCTCGCTCCCTTCTGCCCTCACTCGTGAACAAGACCCCAAGATACTTAAACTCCCCCACTTGGGGCAAGATCTCCTCCCCGACCCGGAGAGGGCACTCCACCCTTTTCCGACTGAGGACCATGGTTTCAGATTTGGAGGTGCTGATCCTCATCCCAACCGCTTCACACTCGGCTGCGAAACGCTCCAGTGAGAGTTGGAGAGCCCTGCTTGAAGGAGCCAACAGTACTACATCATCTGCAAAAAGCAGAGATGCAATACTGAGGCCACCAAAACGGACCCCCTCAATGCTTCGGCTGCGCCTAGAAATTCTGTCCATAAAGGTGATGAACAGAATCGGTGACAAAGGGCAGCCTTGGCGGAGTCCAACCCTCACTGGAAACGATTCCGACTTATTGCCGGCAATGCGAACCAAACTCTGACATCGGCAGTATAGGGACCGGACAGCCCGTATCAGGGGGCTCGGTACCCCATACTCCCGAAGCACCCCCCACAGAACTCCCCGAGGGACACGGTCAAACGCCTTCTCCAAGTCCACAAAACACATGTAGACCGGTTGGGCGAATTCCCACATACCCTCGAGGACGCTGCAAAGGGTGTAGAGCTGGTCCACTGTTCCACGGCTGGGACGAAAACCACACTGCTCCTCCTCAATCTGAGGCTCGAAGTCCCGACGGACCCTCCTCTCTAGCACCCCTGAATAGACCTTCCCAGGGAGGCTGAGGAGTGTGATTCCTCTGTAGTTGGAACACACCCTCCGGTCCCCCTTTTTAAAAAGGGACCACCACCCCGATCTGCCAATCCAGAGGCACTCTCCCCGATGACCACGCGATGCTGCAGAGGCGTGTCAACCAGGACAGCCCTACAGCATCCAGAGCCTTGAGGAACTCCGGGCGGATCTCATCCACCCCTGGGGCCTTGCCACCGAGGAGCTTTTTAACCACATCGGTGACTTCAACCACAGAGATAGGAGAGCCCACCTCAGAGTCCCCAGACTCTGCTTCCCCCAAGGAAGGCGCGTTGGTGGAGTTGAGGAGGTCTTTGAAGTACTCTGCCCACCGGTTCACAACGTCCCGAGTCGAAGTCAGCAGCGCCCCATCCCCACTGTACACAGTGTTAGTGGTGCACTGCTTCCCCCTCCTGAGACGTCGAATGGCGGACCAGAATTTCCTCGAAGCCGTCCTGAAGTCGGCTTCCATGGCCTCACCGAACTCTTCCCACGCCCGGGTTTTTGCCTCAGCGACCACCGAAGCTGCGTTCCGCTTAGCCAGTCGATACCCGTCAGCTGCCTCTGGGGACCCACAGGCCATAAAGGCCCGATAGGACTCCTTCTTCAGCTTGACGGCATCCCTTACTGCTGGTGTCCACCAGCGGGTACGGGGGTTGCCGCCACGACAGGCACCAACCACCTTACGGCCACAACTCAGATTGGCCGCCTCAACAATAGAGGCGCGGAACATGGTCCATTCGGACTCAATGTCCCCGCGTCCCCCGGGACATGGGAAAAGCTCTGCCGGAGGTGGGAGTTTAAACTCTTTCTGACAGACTGTAAAGACTTTATTTTATCAAAAATACCAAGGTGCAACTTTTTGCGAGTGGAATATCACTTGATTCATTGTCACGGTCAATTATTTGTTCCACAAGCGCTGCGGATTCATTGAGCTCTTTTTGTTGCTTCAGGTGATCACCGACCTGGAGGAGCAACTTACCCAGCTGAGTCAGGAGAATGCCGAGTTGAACCGCCAGAACTTCTACCTGTCCAAACAATTGGATGAAGCATCAGATGAGAGGGAGGACCAACTGCAGCTGAGCCAAGAGGTGGACCGGCTCAGGAGAGAGGTGGCAGACCGTGAGATGCATCTCAACAATCAAAAACAAGTAATGTTGCCCAATGTTTGACCAAACACAATTTTCAGTGTAAAGCATATCTATCTATTAGTTAGAAAGATGATTCCAAACAAATCGAGGCTGAGACTTTTCTGTCACCGGAAATGTCGGCGGGCCAGCAAACAAGTTTTTACAAATTTATGTGTGAATGACAGTCTCCTCAACCTGCCATTTTATTTACGTTCTTAGAATATTGAGACACTGAAGACGACATGTAGCATGCTGGAGGAGCAAGTGGTGGAGCTCGAGTCCCTGAATGACGAACTGCTGGAGAAGGAGCGGCAGTGGGAGGCTTGGAGAGGGGCCCTGGAGGATGAAAAGAGCCAGGCCGAAAGACGCACCAGGGAACTGCAGAGACTGCTGGATAATGAAAAACAAAACAGGTAATGTTGAAACAGTCTTGAATGTATCAGGACTGTGATGAATAGTTTGTTACTGTGCTTTTTGCAGGTTACGGGCCGACCAGCGCAGTACAGAATCCCGCCAGGCGGTCGAACTCGCTGTCAAAGAGCACAAGGCTGAGATATTGGCACTGCAGCAGGCCTTGAAGGAGCAGAGACTCAAAGCTGAAAGTCTGTCAGATACCGTGAGTTCAACTGCATTCATATTTCAGATTCAAGTTGAATGTAACTTCTCGATATGTGAGATTACACCATAATCATCCAAAGCAGTCATTTTTGTAAAATTCTGCCAATGTTGATTACTCTTGTTGACACAGCTCAATGACCTGGAGAAGAAGCATGCCATGCTGGAGATGAACGCTCGCAGCTTGCAGCAGAAATTGGAGACTGAGAGGGAGTTGAAACAGAGGCTGATGGAAGAGGTAGGAAGACAATTAGATTAGCAAGACATTGTACACTCAAATGAAATGTATTTCAATTTCAGAACACCGCCAGTTGCATACATCAAATTTTTAAGCTTTTTTCCCCCATTGGGCACGCCAAAAGTGTAGGAAATGCCTATTAGAACAGCTGAACTTGATTTGTAGTTATTCAGAGGCACATTACATGGTGGCAGCTGTGTGCTGACTCCCATTTAACTTGGATTTGAATGTGACTGGTTAATTCTAAACACAGCCACATCCATAGTTACATTATCTCAGTTGTTTATTTTGATTTCCCTCCCTAAAAAAAAAATTTAAAAAAATGAAATGGCAGATTATAGAACCCAATGTTTTTTTTTTAATTCATTTTTTTCATGTTTCAAAAACTTGCCATTTGAAGATGGTCGGATAGACTTTATATCCACTGAATAGGAAGGTGTTATATATGTTTTTTTTTTTATTAGCACATTTTTTTCAATGACAGTTTATCTGATGGTATTTTCACAGCAAGGGAAGCTGCAGCAACAGATGGATCTCCAAAAGAGCCACATTTTCCGTCTGACCCAGGGTTTACAGGATGCACTAGACCAGACAGATATGCTCAAGACTGAGAGGACCGATTTGGAATATCAGCTAGAGAATATACAGGTGCTCAATTGCAATATCCTGGCAATTGAATGAGATGCTGTTTGGGGACCTTCATGACTGATATTTGAAATTCCAATGATTCTTGGGAGATCTAATGTAGAGCTAAATAAGAAAAGTGTTCTCAGTGAAGTCCTCAAAGGGTTTTACATTTCAGCTTTATTTTGCAGGCTGTCTATTCCCATGAGAAGGTGAAGATGGAGGGCACCATCTCACAGCAGACCAAACTCATTGACTTCCTCCAGGCCAAAATGGACCAGCCTTCCAAGAAAAAGAAGGTCAGAAATAAATATTTAATGGCCATACATCCTAATAAACGGTTAAAATTAGCTTCAGCACATAGATGGAAGTGAGGTGACCGTTAAAATAATGTGACATTCCCTGTACTGTATATTGCACACAAGTGAGTTAAAACTATTGTGGCACCTGGCTGTTACGACTCTACAATGTAATACAATACAACGATGTAGCACATTTCACAACAGCTGCAGCTGTTGCAATTACAAAACACAAATTACTGATACTAACATATAAGCAGTAGACGCCAGAAAACAATAGAACATTGTCAGTCTCATGTTGGGTCGAAAGCTTCACGATTTTTCAAAGCATTTGTAGTCTGCTTTCGAGCAGTGGTTCTCAACAGTTGTCACCCTTGGGCCTGCAACTTCCTATTGTTGCAAAGTCACGACCCACTTTTATAGTAGTTGAGAACAATAAATATTTTTGTTTGTTTTTTTAAATAGCCTCTGAAAATACATTTACAACAACGTACATTTTTAAATGGCGTTTCAAATGAGTTTGACATACCATCAAAAGCATATTGCTAACTCTGATGTCTGCTAGCCAAAGACTGAGCTGCACCGTGTTCATTTACAGAGAAGCTCGTGACTAGTGACTGACCCAATATTGTATATTTTACGTGGGTATTTGGTAAACATTTATACCCAGAATAAAAATACTGTCTGTGACCCACCAGTTGACAATCACTAATTTGAGTCTAAGGTCAAGGCTCTGTTTTTGTAGAGGGGACTAAGGGGAGCAGCGCAATTGACAAAATGTTGTCTCATGATATAAATCGAATCATCTCTCCATGTTCCCTCTGCAAGCAGGGTATTTTTGGTCGACGGCGTGAAGATGTAGGCACTACAACTAATGGGGCATTGACTCCTCAACCCCATGCGGCAGTTCCCTTGCAGTACAGCGACATGAAGCTTGCTTTAGAGAAGGAGCGCTCAAGGTGTGGAGAGCTAGAAGAGGCTCTTCAGAAGATGAGAATAGAGCTACGATCCCTAAGAGAAGAGGGTACGTTGTAACAGTCCATGTACGGTAGCAGTCAGTGCCTGTCAGCTATTAATACAAGCTCTTCATAACACAATGTTTTTGTGTAGAGTAAGTGAGACAACTTTTTCAAAATGCACCCCTTCACTTGAGTGTGGAGTGTCTCCAGATTTATACTTCCACTGACTATTTTTATTTTTATTTTTTTCGGAAAATACAGCCGCTCATTTCAAAGCGCAGGATCACATGGCTACTTCCACACCAGCCCAGGCTCGCCATCAAATCCTCATGTCGGCCATTGTCAAGTCCCCAGAGCATCAACCCAACCCTTGCGGGCTGCTTAACCCTTCGACCCGCTCAAAGGAGACGTCCACGCCTGAAGGTGACACACACATGCATATACACACTCGGTCTGCGTTAGATAAATCTTCAAGATCAGTTTGTCGACTTAGCCGCAGTCATGTGTATCCTATCACTGTCAACAAAATGGGCCCTTTGTTTGTTTGTTTGTTTCTTCTGTCAGTCTGTTTAAGGCAGGATTAGGTCCTAAATTATTGTTGGATAACTATGCTCAGGACCTTGTAAATCTGAAACACAAACTACCGTTAAAAAGAAAAAGAAGTTGTGTTTCCGTTTTTATCCGCTGTGCTTTTATCCAGCCAATATTGTAATCCTGCCTGGGCCTGTCTCGCAAGGGAAAGATAATGGAAAACTGATTTTAATATACCTATGTAGACTTTCCACTTTTGAAAGGAGCAAATTTATCTCGTCGCACCAATCTGCTTGGACTGTTCTATTTCTTAAGTTTCCTAATGACTTCTGAAGAATCCTCCTATTACAGCAATATAATGAAAAGTAGACAGACCAAGAGGACGTGCACTGATCCTATCAGATACACGTTGCTCAAGTGACAAGTCCATTGCCTTTCTTTGTGATTCAGGCCTCAACCTGTGTGTGTGTGTCACTTTCACATAGCTATTGTTAGACTGCTATCTCCTTTCTGTCTCTTTCCTCTTATTCCTTGCAGAAAAGAGGAGAGTCACCTTTGAAAGTAAGTTAGCAGTCACCCATTCCTTTCTTACGTCTTCTCCAGAGGTGTGCACCTCCATTCGTGTTTTTTGGACCTCCATACTTCATTATTTATGCATTCCATTCTGACTGGCATGCGGAGTGGCATTTTCAGCGGCTCATACCGAAACATCTGAGTATTTTCACCCTCCCCTGAAAAAGTGTATTTTTTTATTTCATCATTTTCACCATGCAAAGAGTGCAAAAAATAAATCTTGTGAGATGTTGCTGCTCTCCAGTATAACAAAATCTCAATTTCTGCTGACAGCTCTTTTCCCCATATTCTTACATTGCAGAGTTTGGTCGTCGCGTGAAGGAGAGAATGCACCACAACATTCCCCATCGCTTCACTGTGGGTCTCAACATGAGGGCTGCCAAATGTGCCGTCTGCTTGGACACTGTGCATTTTGGACGCCAGGCTGCCACTTGTCTGGGTTTGTCTCCTCTGTTTTCAGAGAACGACGGGTGGTATTTCAGCGAGGGATTTATTGGCTACTCTTATCAAAATTGTTAGCCATTGTCTTTGAAACCCATCCACCGCATAATCTCACATGGACATTTTTGGGATTGTAACCAGGCCTATTTGGAAAATATGTTAGAGTGTCAAAAAATAACAATTTATTTGTTCCAGAATTTACCATGGGTAATCTTTATAATTGTGTGTGTGTGTGTGTGTGTGTGTGTGTGTGTGTGTGTGTGTGTGTGTGTGTGTGTGTGTGTGTGTGTGTGTGTGTGTGTGTGTGTGTGTGTGTGTGTGTGTTTGTGTGTGTGTGTGTGTGTGTGTGTGTGTGTGTGTGTGTGTGTGTGTGTGTGTGTGTGTGTGTGTGTGTGTGTGTGTGTGTGTGTGTGTGTGTGTGTGTGTCATTCTGTAGAGTGCCACACTCTTTGCCATCCCAAATGCTCACCATGCCTTCCAGCCACTTGTGGCCTGCCAGCTGAATATGCCACCCACTTCTCTGAGGCTTTATGTCGAGAGAAGGCAAGCTCCCCTGGACTACAGGTTAAGGAAGCTAGTGGACATGTTCGCTTGGAGGGATGGATGAAGCAGCCAAGGTTAATGGTTCACTCTTCCTAACATACTGGGCCATGGACAATGAATGTACCATGATGTGAAATTTGATATTAACCATAACGTTCTGAACTGATATTTGAATCGTGATTATTATTCGTGTTTTACATAGAAATGGCAAGCGTGGTCAGCAGGGCTGGGAGACGAAATATGTGGTTCTTGATGGAACCAAAATATCAATCTACGACACGGAGCCAAGAGAAGGTCCAAAAATATTTTGGGGAAGATATGATAGAGACATCAGAGCAAAGTCAGTATCCAATGCAAAACTAATTTGACATGTCGTTTTTAGACTGTGTCAATGCGGAGGAAGAGTTTGAGCTTTGTCTTCCTGATGGAGAGGTAAATGTTCATGGAGCTGTTGGAGCCTCTGAGCTCATCAACACTGCAAAGTCAGGTAAGCAGTTCATTGCCAGCTAATTGTACCGCACTCGGAAGTATAAGCATGCGTATATCCGCCTATCCGAGATTTGTCGGTCCACATTTTCCATGTGTTTGCTTCCAGACATCCCTTACATTCTGAAGCTGGAGTCACACCCCCACACCACTTGTTGGCCAGGCCAGTCTCTCTACTTCATGGCTCCCAGTTTCCCGGACAAACAGCGCTGGGTGGCTGTACTGGAGTCTGTGGTGGCTGGTAGCCGTGGCTCTAAAGACAAAGGGGATTCGGATGCTGTAAGCGCTCAAGCTTTTGTCTGTGTCATTTCTAAAAATACATATTTTATGGCCATGTCAAATTGTAATGGCACTCAAGGGAAGTGTGTACTGTTTGTTGCGGTTGAAATCAACGCTACTAAATGCTCCCGACATTAGCCGGTGTCTTCATTTCTTCTTTCTCCTCTTCCGTCTTTCTCTCTCTTTGCATGTTATCACCAACCACATCTTCTCTTTGTGTGTTTTGATCGTCCTTGTTAATGTCATTATGTGCTGTGTGTATCCCCATTCGACGCATTTGCGTGGACCATTATAGGCAGGTGTTTCTAAAAGACAGAAGAACCTGTCACCCCTGGTTCAGGTACTGTAAGAAGCTGCACGAATGCTTGGGCTTCAGTGATCAACTGGCTGAGCATGAGGTTGCTGTACCTGTCCATGCATAGAACACTATCACAGCTCTGTGCAGGATAACGCAGAACCAGGCTTTTAAATGGTTCCGTGGTCACTGTTTTAAAGTGGCCAAACGTGCACATAAAAAAGACTGTGCCAAATGCATGGGTCTGTTTGGAACTCTATACTTTTGGCCGTTAGCATGCTGTGCTATGCATGCGCCTGCAAGAGCCATGCTGCTTCAGCTGTTTCAATGAAATACACTTACACGTTCTTTGCCACCTTATTGTGCTTCGGAAAGAAGAAAAGCTATTTGTGCTCGGTTGGCATTCACTACCAGAGCTCCGAACCAAAATATATATATGAAGATATTTTTAGGAGATTTCCATATAGTTGCCTTGCCTCCCACACCTCTTCAACTGTCATGGTCCCCTTCGCAGTGCAGCATGCCCAGATGATTCATTTCCCCCTATTGCTGTTATACGTGCCGCTGTGGCGCTTTTGCGTTCACCAAAGGAACAGTTACATATAAATAGTCTCATGAATAATTGCAGCACTGAAAATTGGAAGCGCCCCGACAACCGCATTTGTTTGCATAAATTACAATTGTATAGGGGAATTTGGTAATGCCGGTGATACAGTATATGTAAAATGTGACTCATTATTGTTTGTTAAGGCTACCATCTCATCTGTGGCTGCATGTTCTCCAACATTAAAGTGGGTTTTGCTCTATCTGTATGAAGGAGATGTTTGAGAACTGGCTGTCATTCTTGATAAACATCTTTTGATGCCCGCCCCATTTTTTTCCTCCTCACATCTTGTACTTTGCTGTCCTTACAGAAACTTCTGGGCAACTCTTTACTGAAGCTGGAGGGCGACGACCGCCTGGACATCAATTGCACTCTGCCTCTCACTGACCAGGTTCTGCCATAAACGTTTAGTGCAAGCTTGTCGTTAGGCGGCTTCGCCATCCGCCTGCAGGTTTTACAGCTACGGCCGTCCTTGTTACTCACCTTAGATTGTGCTGGTCGGCTCTGAGGAAGGATTGTATGCGCTGAACGTCATAAAGAACTCCTTAACCCACATTCCGGGCCTGACCGCCGTATTCCAGATTCAAATCCTGAGGGAGCTCGACAAGCTGTTGATGATCACTGGTTAGTCAGTGAAGCCATTCACCAATGTTAATTCTTCTAATTGCCCCCCCAGTACGGTAACCTTTATTACCAAGTCGTAGAGGTTTTCATTAATCATGCCCATGCTTCCCTTCATGTTTTAACTCTTTCAATATCCATTTAATATCCTGCAATATAAAGTGCATTTGTATGGAATGTGCGTTCCAGGAGAGGATCGGGCCCTGTGTTTGGTGGAGATCAAGAAGGTGAAACAGTCTTTATCACAATCCCATCTCCCAGCTCCACCTGACCTCAACCCCTTCATCTTCGAGACAGTGAAAGGGTGCCATCTATTCTCCTCTGGAAAGGTCAGTTAGATGACTTTTGTCAGATGAAGTAAAATCATCAGTTTGCAAAGATGAGCATTACCCCCCAAAATTTTATTTTATTTTATTTTTTTCTCCTCCTTCACAGATTGACAATGGGATCTGTATCTGTGCCGCTATGCCCAATAAGATTACAATTCTGCGGCTTAATGAAAGCCTCAACAAGTTCTGTATCAGAAAGGTAAGCGGCGCATACAGCCGAAGCTATGTTTAATTCCAGCAATGGCGTGGGTGATATTGTTCAACTTTTGATTTGATTCACAGGAAATTGAGACCTCAGAGCCTTGCAGCTGTATCCACTTCACTGGCTACAGTATTATCATTGGCACCAACAAATTCTATGAAATTGAAATGAAGCAGTACGTGCTAGAAGGTTTGTCATCCGCCATTGCCTCTCGTCTACATTCAAGTGCTCTTGATATTAAATCGATTGCGCGTTCACTTCAACCTGACGGAGCCGCTCGACTAATGCGCGCGTCCATCCCCGCAGAGTTCCTGGATAAAAACGACGTGACGTTAGCCTCTGCTGTGTTTGCCGCATCCTCCCACAGCTTCCCCATCTCCATCATTCAGGTCACCACGGCTCCTCAGAAGGAGGAATACCTGCTCTGTTTCCATGGTGAGATGTTCTTTTCTGTGTGCCAGCGAAGGTGCCGCAATGCCAATGCAGTAGAGCAAATCTCTTCACTTTCTCTTATATACACCTGCTGCTGACGCGTAGAATCTTCCTACCAACTTAAGTGCTGATTTATTTTGACTTGACAATGTTTTTATTGCAGAGTTTGGTGTGTTTGTGGACGCATATGGCCGCAGGAGCAGGACTGATGATATCAAGTGGAGCCGCCTGCCTCTGTCATTTGGTCAGTGAATCTTCATTGGATTATAATATTGCATTTTCTGTACTGTTTCCGAAATCAGCATGTCATGTGATATTCAATGAGAGTTTGACCTTTCAGCCTACAGAGAGCCATACCTTTTTGTGACCTACTTCAACTCTCTGGATGTGATTGAGATCCAGGGACATTCTGCTTTAGGGTAAGCTTATTTTTAGAGACCGACGGATTATTGTTGTTGGTTGATGGCAAACGCACACAACCACACAGTACATAGGTAATCCATTGAATGCTATTAAGTATTGTATTCAGGTTTAGCTACTGTAAGTAAGTGTAAATATAGTCACTCACACTGAATGACTATATTTTTTCACATTTCTGCCAAGACCAGTGTACGGAGCTTCTTGCTCTACTCTTTTCAGGTCCCACTCATACGCTCACCTGGACATCCCAAACCCACGCTACCTTGGCCCAGCTATCTCCTCCGGCGCCATTTACTTGGCGTCATCATATCAGAACAAACTGAGAGTAATTTGCTGTAAGGGCAACTTGATTCAGAACCAGGATGGCGGAGGAGACTTGCAACATTGCGGCTCCGGACGCAGGTGAGGTCGCTTTTGTTTTCACTCAGGGTATGGACTGCACATTTTTTTTCCTCCTTCAGCATTTTGTATCTGTGCAAATGATGCAATGTCCTGATTCCAAAAATTTTTGTGATTGATTGAGCCACTTCAGCTTCAAGATAGATTTGGGTATTTGTTTAATCTGACAGGAGGGGGAAAAAATATTTAATTTATCTATCAGGGAGATCTTTTGATTGCCGAAGGAAAAAATAATCTTTAGTCAGTCTCTTGTTTTGGATGTGGCGTTTGTCATTCACTTCTTGTTGGTGAGGGTTGGTCTGCTGACACCACTGGTGGAGCTGGCACGGCAGGGCACAGGTTGGCCTGCACAGTTGGTGATGGTTAAGTTTGGCCTTAGTATTTTTTTATTTTTATTTTTTTTTATCAGTGAGAGCTGAATTTTCTTTTGTTTTGCAGGAGGAAGAGATCATTTTTTATTTGTAATAAATCAAGAGATAATTTAAATATGTAAATGTTGAAGGGGAGTTAATAAAGACTACATTTGTGATTTTACGTCATGTGGTTGTGGTCCATTACAACATGATGCTTGTTTCTGAGGAATCAAACAGTGCGTGGTGCTACACTCGGCTGACTTGCAGCTAGCGTGGGATTAAGTCCCGCTCAGTGAATGTAGGCATGCATGTTGTTGTGAATGCGAGTGGTCTCTGTAAAGCCTGCACTCGACTGGCAACCAGTCCGGACCAGTCTGCCTTTTGCCCACAGTCAGCTAGGATAAGATCCAGCTTCAATGCCACTGAACAGGATATGCAGTAGAAAATGGGTGGATGGGTGCTTGGGCTTTCGATGAAGTTAGCACTGAAAAAAAAATGTGCTGATGTCGAAAATGGGCTTTGATGTCTGCCCGGAGCTTATCTGCTACTTTCCAAAGCCATTTGTATTGTATCTTTGACTCCATTTAGCAACCTTAGTCCTGCATTGCCAAACAAACAAATAGATTTTTGAGACTTTTTTAGAGGCAAATTTTGCATTTAAGTGTATGACATAACCATTGTTCCCTGATTACTCTTTATTAACCGATTGTTTGATTAGTTTTGTTTATTGCTAAAAACAGCTTAACAACACACATGAGAGGGATTGAGACAGAAACCACAGAATAATTACTGCTGAGAGGATGTGGGCAATTACAGTTTACGAATGGATCGAAATGATTCATTTTAGTTTGACTTCCCCTCTCAAAAAGATTTATTTTTTAAATGTCACAGAAACCTGGCATTTGAACAGGGGTGTGTAGACTTTTTATATTTATGCTACACCAGTGGGCAAAGTACATAACGACTCACTCACAGACACTTTTTTAAAATTTTCAAAAGGCACATAAAATCTTTATGCAAATTCCACGATTTATTAGTGGGCAGGCATTCCACAGAAACCTAAACACAAGCAATGAAAAAGTACATTTTTCATAAAATGTCCCCTCGTGGAGCACTACCACAAAGCGGTGGATGAGTTATTCGGTTTTCCTTTACAACATCTGACGAGTAGCACACAAAGCATTCCGTTTTTCTGTAGAATTGGTAGCCTTGACTCGTCACCCAGGGCGCGCTTCCTTTTGTTACTTTCCTCCTTCTCCCTGACAGCCCAAACAAACGCGGGCCTCCTTCCTACAACGAGCACATCTCCAAAAGGCTGGCAGGCAACCCCCTTGTCCATGGGGAGCCTGGCACACCCCACCGCTACCGAGAGGCCCGCACCGAGTTTCGGCGTGACAAGTCCCCCAGCCGTCCTCTGGAGAGAGAAAAGTCTCCCGGCAGGATGCTGGAGAACCGGATCATCGCATCTCCCGGCAGAGCCATGGCCGACCCTCGATTAGAGCGCTCCCCGGCAAGGGCCATGGCCGACCCGAATGGAGCGCTCCCCGGGGCGCGTGATGGATGTGCGCAGGGAGAGGTCACCGGGTCGATTCGAGGAGCGCCAGAGGCTTCATACTGGTTCTGGACGTACGCCCATCAACCCCGTTGCCAAGGTCAGTTGATCGCTTTAAATTCAGTCCCGGCCCATTTTCATCTCCTTTACCATACCATGTGGAGAAAAAAAACTTATACATAAAGAGATACCTGGGATTGAATGCCTGGAATCTAACCCCCCTAAAAAAAACAAAAAAACATTAAAAAAAAAACATCCTTGTAATTGAATGAGTAAACTCATTCATATTTTCATGAGACAAGGCACCTTTTTTTACATTAATTTAAAAATATCATCAGACACCACCAGAAAAAAATATCCGTTCCCTGAAATAACGAGCATCTCAATGTCAATTTGCTCACAAAATGGAGTCACAAAATCTACCTTCTCTGCGTGAGCCGTGGGCCTGTTAGTTGAACACCGTTGACGGAATGGCAACAGATTGAAACACAGGTTAATAATAATAATAATAATAATACATTTTATTTATAAGCGCCTTTCAAGACACCCAAGGACACTTTACAATCATGGTACCTTCTGCCATTTTGTGGAAGAGCATTCCATAGTTCTGCTTGTCATTATTCTGCCGTGGCATAAGTAAACCAAGATACATTATTTGTGATAACTATTACCCCATCAAGACATTTCCATTTACATATCGCTTGAGCTCTTGCAGCACCTGAAAGTTAATGGCGCAGTTGTGGCAAATCATGGCAGTTATAGATGTTTCTGTTTGACTTCAGGTGCTGTTGAGAAACTATTTTCACTCCAAGTGATGGTGGGTGGACGGTGGCACAATGACAATATTGAGCACAGTAATTTACGAGTCAATGCAGAGTAAACATGATGAAGAGCGTTCTTTAAAAGTGGCTTCTTTGCAGTCTTTTGGAACGAGCCAGAAGCTCTTTCCAGTATTTATGCTAATTTAATCTGTCTCCTGGCGGCAGCTTGGTATTTACTATGAATATTTACGAATAGTCTTCTCGTGTTTGCAAGAAAGCACCCGTGTGTATCAGCCCAAAAACGCTAGATTATTTACTGCTTCGCCACTGTGTCCAACTGTGAAGAAACTAGGGTACCAAAACGCGTGTCTGTGGTTGTTGTTGTTCACTAATGGATTTAATTTATGACTAACAATCTCGAGACAAACTATACTCGGGGTCATACAAATTGGATTTCATACCACCAAAATTCTCATTAAGGCGCAACTGTAGTACGTACAGTTATGTTGTGAGAATACACGGTTCTTTGCAAAACTATTCACACCCTTGAATTTTTAAAACCTATTTAGTTACATTACAACATTTAATTTAAATCAATTTGGACTTCTGAGGATAAAGCAGATTGGAAAATGGATGGATGGATATATGAGAAAATTTGTTGAATGAAAATTTGGCATTTGCAAATATGCATATTCATCCCTTTGTTAATGGGTGGCTCCCTAAAGAGCCCTGATGCCACCCATTACCTTCAAAAGTTACATTGTGAAATCTATTTGTGGGCGGTCTGAAAGTGTTCAAAGTGATCTTTCAGTGGACACGCACGTTTCATGAAAGGCCACGTGACAGCTGCCCACCAAAACTTGAATCAGAGCGGCAGCACAGAGCTCGAAGGTAACGCTGGAGGAGCTGCAGTGTTCCACAGCAGAGGCTGGAGTCATTTCCGATATTTCTCATGGTTTAAAAACAAAATAGTTTTAGAATCTGAACAAATTGGAGGTTGACCAGATGAGAATGGGTTCCTTCACCATATTGCTAATATTTTCTCTTGATTCTGTTGGACAGGTATGGGACCAGTCGTCTGTTTAGGAGTCTCTTCTCCGACAGCGAGGAGGTCCTTCTTCGGGAAAGGCAGAAGAGGACCAAATCAGAGAGAATGTCACCAAGTCACAAGGAACCGCTGCCACACATTTGTTTTGATTGGCATCCAAGTAGGCAACCCCACCCAAGAAAAAACAAATAGCTTTCGGAAATAAGAGGCCAAAACGATGTCCTAAATGCCATCTGAACAACTTTTCAAGCAGGGTGTTTTTACTGTGTTTTGGGGTAGCTCTACCTTTCAGTTCAATAACGTTTAAAGGAACAGAAACTAAACGTAATGCAATTATGCTCGAAAAGCTCAGCTGTAGCAATGCAAACTGTCACGTGGATTGCCGAAATATTAACCGAACCAGTTACAGGTCGAAAGAAGGAGAAAAAAACAACCACACGGGCTCTGTCACAGCCTTGGTAGCATTTCGTTTTTTGGAGCATCTGCGACTCAACACACAATCATTAAGAGCTACTTACAATCATTCACGACTAATTTTCTGTTCGACTTCGCCATATTGGCACTGGTTAGTGAAGCCGTGTATTTAAAAAAACAAAAACAAACAAACAAACATAAATCTGAACTAAGTCAATAAAGCCACAAAGCAGAGGCTTGTCTTCCTGGAAATAGGTGAGAATTAAAAAAAAAAGCGCACTAGCCGCAATGCCGTGCAGCAGGACCTTTCTAATCCTTCAGAATGCTATCTGACTGTAAATAGACAAGACATAATTTTCTATACATATATATATAAATATATATTGAGAAGGAATTTCAAGGCTGGATAAGCCATGTCTATTTTTGTTAAAGGAAAAAAAGTGATAACATGTTCTCTTGAATGTCTAATGAGTATTCTTTTAATATGTGCAAATGTCTCTAAAAGTGAGTGATTGCATTCTGGCTCTGACTTGTTTAGTGCCTCCATTTGTCAATGGCAAGCCTCCATTCCAAAAAAAAAAAGAGGGAGATGAAAGCAGCATTGTTGGACTCTCCCATCCCGTCGATGAAATCCAAATTGGTGAAAGTAGTGGCTGAAAATAATTTGGTTCACCCTAGTTTGGAATCAACTAGTGTGTTTTCCTCTGCTTCTGCCTCGTTTGGTTTCTGTTTAAATTCCACCATTCAGCAAATGACGAGGGGAACCCCCCCCCCCCCTTCCCCACCACCTTTTCACATTCTGAGTTCTGTGTTTTTAAAGGCAGTCCTGATTGTGTAAAATGCCAGTATAGCACTCAAATGAAATCGATTTTGGATTCTTTGTTGTGCTTCGTTTTGATTTGTGTAAATCCTAATGTGACCTGTGACATAAGTTACATTGTGTTGACACAAAATAGATGCTGTATTTGATGTGTTTTGACAAGAGTCAATCACTGAACATGAAGGCTTCTCAACTTCATGACGCTTTGATAGTTTTCAATGTACAAGCTTCCTTGAATGTATTGAAGTTGATCCATTTGGTCGAAAAGGTTTTTTGAAGCAATTAATGAAACCAAATGCACACATTTCCTGCTGATCAGAATACAGTGAAGCCCCGTTATATACGTGGGATTGGACGAGCCCTGCCAGGCCGAACAAAATTACACAACAGACACCCGAACCTCCTCCTAAAAAAACAGGACTTATGTGTAAATGAAACTCCTCAACTCCCCTCAAATGCAACATAGTTCCGGGATGACCCCCAAAGCAATACTTTTATCGCATCACAACTGCTATTGCTATGGCCTGAGTACCGAAGCGAATAATGAAGTGAATTCCCAAATGCAGGACGTCCGGGGTTTCACTGTTTAAAAACCATTTGTTTACCCATTCTTGTTTTATTTTGATACTCTTAAGTTGTACATTTCATTTAACTGCTTCGGTGCTGGATATGATATCGATGTTTGCTAACAACCAATGTTTTATTCCAGTTCCCTGTGGAGATTTGGTCACACAATATTAAATATATCCATTGACTTTGAACATGATGGTTGTTCGTCTGTGTGTGCCCTGCGATTGGCTGGCGACCGGTTCAGGGTGTCCCCTGCTCCAGCACACCCCTGTCACCCTTGTGAGGATAAAGTGAATTGGAAAATGGATGGATGGACTTTGAACATTGGTGTGCATATTTCCTACATTGCCTCGCTTGGGCTTCCTTGATCGTCTCAAGGCTTTAATGGCCGGCAGTGATGTTACCGTTTGTCCACGTCCATTAAGTTTGAAGAGGTCGTTCTATTTTTAGGCACACGTACAGCCCAGCGCTCAGCCTGTAGGGATACAATGGCCCGTCATTCCAGCCACAGTAGCTGCTTTGGCTGCTCACAAAGCACAAAGGGAGGGGCTGCTTTCAACAATAGCATGTACCCCCCTAACCCCTCCCCCCAGTCTCATTCGGGTAACAATAACTGTGACCTGGCTGTTCACATTATGCTTGCGATATGACACCCCTGACATCTGCCGCGAGGCCATCAAACTGCGTTTTATTTGACAGCGACTGTCGGGAGCGCCTCTCTCGATATAGCTCGCGCACACGTGGTGTCAACTCGTCATCATGGCTCATTCTCACACACTGTCACTTTTCTTGACCTGGGAACCTTGACTCAATCTGAGAGGACCTGTTAATGAAGCGTGCTCACATTGTAAGGACGTGTTTATTTAGCTGCACATATTTGAACGGCTACTTGTGATGTCGCAGAGCTCGTTGGTGACAGCGAGCATGTGTCTCATGCCTCCGTTGTCTTGTTCTGTTCTGGGGTTTCCAAATACAGTGGTTTTCATTTTTTTTTCACCAAGTGCCATTGCACCAAATAACGTCGTTAGCTCTGTAAGCCCTAAAAATTAAGCCACTGTCAGAGCAGTTTGAATATAACACAGCAAAAATACAAGAAAGAATGGAATGAAATCACATTGCCATTACATTTCACGAGTACAGAGCAACAAAATGCCATTAACAAGTACAAGCTGTCCGAGAGACATAAAAAATAAAAAAAAATTACCAACAGGGGAAGAAAGAACGTGAAGCCTGACAGGTTGCCGAAATGCGCCCCGATTTCTCAGATGAAAAAGAAAAACAAGAAAGGGGGAGGGGGAAACAAACAGCCCCGAACTATGCTCCTGGAAGAGAGGAGCTCAGTTAAAAATTGTTTTTTAAAAAAATGGAATAAATATGTAAATCCAAGGGTGCTGAGCCGCAAGTATGCGTTGGTGTTAAGTACATTTCTGGCATGAGTAGCACAAATGAAATGTGCCAAATCGTCACTGTCTGCGACAAACAGCCTTTTGGGGGTATTGGCTCTTGTTTGGTGTTCTTTCATGTATGGAATGGTTGAAGTCTTCTGTAACAAGGAGGAAAACAGGACAGAATGTCACTTTTAGTCTTTGAACAAACGACCAAGTCCGTCACCGGAGTGTGGATGAACCAAACACTTGCACAATAGGCTGGCGCCTCTTTCTCGTGCTGTTCAGTAGCCTGGGCACACACTGCTACAGGATGCCATTCCTCTTCTCAACAACTAGTCTAAAAATGGGGCATCATTTAAGATGGAAACAAACGAGCTTTCCAACTGGGTAAATATTTGTTGGCAAGGAGAACCAAAGTTTATTTTTATTTATTTATTTAAACCAAAACAGGGAGTGTTTTGGTTCAAGCTTATTGTTTTGTGACTTTTATCCATACAACAATACATTGGAGCTTTGACATCTGATGTATGTGTTGGAATACACTTAAACCCAATTTTATCTTATTTCTAATTGCATTTGGCCCATCTGGGTGGTAATAGCGGGCTCGAAAATGAACCAACATCATCCACAAAATGATTTGAGTTTACTGAATACAGTGGCAGATTGTGTCCACGGCAAATGATTCTGCGAAACAAATCCATGCGTAACAGTCACAGATGACATAGTAAAGCCAGTGTTCCATGGACACAGGGTGAGACTTTAACCTTCGGTCTGCTTTGGTTATTCTAATCATGTTATTCAGCTCTCTGCTAGTGACAAAAGCAAATCTTGCGGCGGTGTGTTTGTGTGCGTGAGGGAAGAGCGCACATGAAATAGTATGTGGCCGACAAAGCGCGTCGAAGCATCGTTTACCTGTCACTTCCTAAAGTGGACATCGTTTATAAATATCATCCAGTGGAGATGACAGCTGGGAGGCTACAAAAGGCCACCCACCTTCTCTTCATTGTTCACTGGCATCATTGTTGCTCTCACCTCCCAGCTGCTCAACCATGGTAAGTCACCCTGTGTGTTAAGAGGCAAGAGATGCTGGCTTGAAGTGCGCAGACTTTTATGTTTCCTTCTCAAATTGAACCGCATTCCATTATTTTTGTGGGAGGGGGGGGATTGCACAAAAATGACTATTAGGCATAATGCTTTTGAGCGATATATTGCTACCTTTTTATCACCCTAAAATTGCTTTCAAGTCACATTCTCTTAATGGCATCATTGCCAGGGTATATGTATTGTTATTTCACATTATTCACTGCAGTAAAAAAAAAAAAAAACAATGAAAAAGTATTTTGGACTGATTTCTACACTAACAAGAATGATGATAATATTATGCCTTGCTATGAGCCTACGCAACCAAAGCGGGATGCATCCTGCCTCTACCCCAGGTCATGATATTCATCATCAATTCCTTACCTTTGGTCCACAGCCGCCCAAAAAACCCAAGAAGAGAACAGGAGAGGGAGCCAATTCCAACGTGTTCTCCATGTTTGAGCAGGCCCAGATTCAGGAATTCAAGGAGGTGAGTTTAAACTACACAACCTGAAACCAACGGGGAACATTTTGCTTCGCTTAATTTAATAGATAATGCCATATTATTTGCCGTGACATTTCTTTTGTCTACCATCGCATAGTCTACTTCTATCTCATGCGTCGATTTGTTAGCTAAAAGCCAATCAGTGTGATCAATTGTCATAAGCAATGATAAACAATGGCTCAAAGGTTCTTTACTTTAGACAAATTCTATTAGAGTTTGCAATTAGATCAATTATAAGATTTTTTTTTTTAATGCAATTCATCTCAATGAATTGGGGCAGAGTATCAAGGGATCCAAGAATACTAAACCCATGTGAAAATGATAGAAAAGTCACAAGTATCACAAATTTTCCTTAGATGAGGGGTTGCCAGGGAGTCCCCTGATCACCACGTAGCTCCGCCCCTGTCTCGTTTGGACCACAAACACCTGTCGGCATTTCAGTCCATCCCAGCCTTAACAGCAGCTCCCTGCTGGCATGCGCTCGGTCAAAATATTCAGACGGGTGTCATCGGCGATTAGGTTGCACACGAAATGCTTCTCATGTGCCGCATGCCAAATTTAAACCCCATCCCCTGGGCTTCAGACCTCAACAGCCGTGGACCACGATGGAGATCATCGTGTGTTTAGTTTTTTTTCAACAATCTCGTTTGTGTGTGTGTGTGTGTGTGTGTGTGTGTGTGTGTGTGTGTGTGTGTGTGTGTGTGTGTGTGTGTGTGTGTGTGTGTGTGTGTGTGTGTGTGTGTGTGTGTGTGTGTGTGTGTGTGTGTGTGTGTGTACCTCAGGCATTTACCATCATGGACCAGAACAGAGACGGCTTCATCGACAAGAATGACCTGAGGGACACTTTTGCAGCACTCGGTGCATTTACACACTTTATCCCTTTGGTGATGTGTTAAGATTTAAACACACACACACACACGCGCGCACATACACGCACACACAAAACATGATATGATAGCTTTTCATTGGTCAGGGAGCCGAATTTAGTCATCTAAGCCAAAATGGATGCTACACACCTCACCGTAAAGCACACACAAAACATGATATGATAGCTTTTTATTGGTCAGGGAGCCGAATTTAGTCATCTAAGCCAAAATGTATTTGCTGCCATAGGTCGCCTGAATGTGAAACAGGAAGAGCTCGATGAGATGCTCAAAGAAGCTCCGGGCCCAATCAACTTTACCGTCTTTCTTACTATGTTTGGGGAGAAACTGAAAGGTAGCGATTAAAAAAAAAAAAAAAAAAAAGCATCATTTTTTGCATGTCAAATTGACTCTGTGTGTGTGTCCATCCACGTGAAAAGGTGCTGATCCAGAAGAGACCATTCTCAATGCGTTCAAAGTGTTTGACCCTGAGGGGAAAGGAGTGCTGAGGAAGGACTAGTAAGTGCTGACAAACTTGTGTGCATTGATGGTACACAGTAGGGGGTGCATTGCTTCATGTCTCCGCTGTCCACAGTGTGACACAGATGCTGACAACACAAGCTGACCGGTTCACCCCCGAAGAGGTAACCCGCCGGTCCACGTTGCGACAGGGGAAGGAGCGGGATGAAAATGTGTTCTTTTGTGTACCGTAGATGGAGCAGATGTTCGCTGCCTTCCCTCCAGATGTGGCGGGCAACCTGGACTACAAGAACCTGGTGCACATCATCACCCACGGCGAGGAGAAGGACCAGGAGTGAGTGTCCAGTGCGGGGACACGTGGAGAGAAATGGACTGTGATTCATTCATGCAGCGGCCATGCTGCTGTCGTCGTTTCTGTGCTACAAGCTCACGGAAAAGGTTCAAGATAAGAGCGACACAAAAACGGACTGATCCTCCCCCAACAACAACCGCTAACATGCATTTCCGATTAGCCACATTCATTTATCCATTTTATTGCTTACAATGAAAATATCCATCCAGCCGGTGGTTGTTTGTCAAATAAAAGTTTTCAGAGAAATCGTTTCTCAATCTGTCTCTTGAAATGTGGAAAAAGTGAGCTGGACGCCGGAAGAATTTGAAAGGACTATAGATGAATACTTCATTCATAATAACATTTTAGCAGCTTTGCAATAAAGTGTCATTTCTTTCTAAATACACATTGATGGGATAAATTCAGGGCCACAAGGTTATTGCCGCTACCAGTTTCACACCATGTTAGGTAGTGAATGTGCGTGGGGTTGGAGAAATTCCACAGAGATCAAGATGAAACCATCATGCCTTCATTGACATTGTGTGCCTGTGTGTGTGTGTGTGTGTGTGTGTGTGTGTGTGTGTGTGTGTGTGTGTGTGTGTGTGTGTGTGTGTGTGTGTGTGTGTGTGTGTGTGTGTGTGTGTGTGTGTTGCATGCTGGCATCAAAATGTTTGTCTCCTGACGCAGAGGGGCTTTGGTAAGACAAAAGCCTGTTGTTATTTTAGGGCAGTGATGTGAGGAGGGGAACGTTATACTAAGAGCACGGGTGCAAAATCTCACAATGGGATACCACCCACTCATCCATGTCACCCTTTACCTGCCATACTAAAAAAGAAAGTGCATTTTTAAAGGATGTTTTTTCTCTTTCCTCACGTTGTTCTTTTTCGAACTTCTAGGGTAGTGTCAGAGCCATGACATGGGTGTTTATAAGGCGATTCTGCAATGCCAGAACCAAGATTTTCTATTGTAGTCAGTTTTTACTTTGTTTTGAGTTTTGTTTTTATAATTCAGTTACTTTTCATGAGCTTTTAGAACAAAAATGATTGTTTTTATTTTGGGGTTTATTTTTTATTAAGTTTTGTATTTGTTTAGGCTTTTTTAAATATCTGCAATTTTTTTGTCCAGTGCAATATATATACAGTATATATATTTTTAAAAGGTCATTATACTTAATGTGTAAGGTAAAGTAAACTACAATTATCAAACAAGTGTGTGGCCTTCATTCTTCTGCATGGACATACATAATCAAAATGTGATTATAGTGGAAATTATAGTTAGGAAAAAAAGCATGGCTTGGGAATTTTTAAAACAATGAATCAGTAATACAGGCTGGCCATTGCTGCAATGGAGATATTTTAGGATTGCATGGTGAGTCAGTCTCAACGGGGGCTTTAGGTTGCCCAACCCTGCTCTAAGAGGTCCCTTTTACAGTACAATTTTTAAAGTTAATTTGTAAAAAAAAGCAAATATATTGTTTTACCAATTGATGACAAAAATCGTGCTAGTTGACAGTGGCAGCAACGGTCGCCACTTCCCTCATATGCCGCTAGGTGGCGCAAGCTCCTATGTGTTGAGCTGGTGGGCTGCACAGGGCGGCTGCCGGGCTGGCAGGGGGGCTGGCTCCTGCTCTAACTACTCGGGAGATTCTCCTCTCCGGGGCAATCTGGCGATAAGTGCTGTTAGGGAGTGTGCTCAAGGGGCAACTTGAAAACTTCGCTGCGTCCGTGCAGCACATTTGAGCCAGCGGACGCTACGTCGGAGGAGCGGCCAGCCCAAAACGGTGCTCGACGGAGCGGGAACGTCGCGGGGTTTCTCTCAACAGCGTTGATTTCCGGCCAACATGGATGATTTAGGTAAATCTAGCCTAGCGCAACATTTCAATAACATGCGTGCGTGCGCTGGCGCTTTAGCAACCTTCGTGTACCCGAATACGTGGTTAAGCGGCCTTGTTTGTGTGATGAAAACGTATATATCTCCCAAGTTTGTGTACGAAGCTGAGAAAAGGCCCCGTGTGGTCATTTAATTAAACGTTCCCTTCAGGTACGTGACGAAAAGTCCACGAATTTTTACACACCTTTGCTCTCTTGTATTAGCAATCACTCGCCACTTCAGGTCCTCGAACTTTTAACGAGTACAGCCAGTAATTTGATTGTAACATTTGATTAGAAGCTGTTAGTGTTGGAGGTTCGACTGGAGGTGGACGACAAATTGCGAGATTGGCATTCACAGGCTACGAAAACAACCAGGCATGTTTAAAGTCAATAATTAACTACAGTATACTGTCACACCAGTGGTGCGTTTCTGTTCAAGCCCAGCTGGAGTTGAATGCTGCCGTCCACATTTCCTTTTTAGTCCGTTGCTCGCACCACATGTTAACAGTTACTGTATTTCTATTTAGGATCAGCCAGTAACTTGTGTGATCTCTGTAAATATTTTAAGTCAAATACTCCCTTGTGTTAACGGGAAAAACTGTGCTGTAATTAAAAAGGAGAGGGGAACCTCAGAAGTAGGCTAATTAAGCCACCAGCATGTTGAGACTTTTTTTCCACGCTGACTTTGGTAATGTGTATTTACAAGTCTTGCGTAAAATTAAGTTTAGAGGGAATTTCTGAAGGGATTTTGTTTGCCTTTGCATTAGCATGAAGAAAATCAATATAAATGGACATTCAATCAAGTGGTTTACTCTAATAATTTGGACATTGCTATCCAAAAGCAGAGCTACTATTCGAATAGGGCCGCGCCTGTCGTTGCTAAAGTGGTGGGGGTGACACTTTACAAAGAATATTAGTCATTCTATATCCATTCCATGCTCATGGATAGCTCCTTCGGCTTACATGGCTCTTCTTGAAGTGGCTGCTTAAAAAAGAAAAAAAGTGTGTCACAGAGTTGTAAATAATATCATGCTTTTTTTGCCTGCGGTCTCAAAAGTTATAGTTGCACATTGGGTAGTATGTATCAGGCTTAGTGTTTTGTCTGCTGTCTGGTTGTAATTATCCAAACAGCACTTTGGGAGGTGAAAATGTCGATCCACCACCCAGATGAGAGCCTCTTTATGTATTTTTAGCAGACAAGAAGAGTCCCTCTTTTCAAGTGATGAGCCAGCAGCAACCTGAAACCTTCCAATGGCCTGCAGACACCTCTCTTTGCTCTCTTTCACTTTGGTCTCGGATCCCACTAGGCAGCTTTGTATTTTCCTCCTCAGGCTGCACAGGAGAACACGCTGGATTGTTGGAATGTGTCGTATGACCCAGCCATGGGAGCGAGGTGTCAAGCCACATGAAAGCATTGTGCCACAGCCATAATTCAATTCATGCTCCTCCTTGCTTCACGCACCCTCTCTCCATTCAAGCCTCCAGGTGGCCAGCCACACAGGCCACTGTCTAGTGACAGTTTAAAAGCTGGCAGAGTAGATCAATGCAGATTGTAAATTTTGGTCGTCGGCTTTCTCTCAAGACGAGGAAACTGGAAACATCGAGCGGAGCGATGATTTGAATTGCTTTGTTGTTGACACAGATGTGTTTAATCTTCTCGTGATGCCGTGACATTGCTCAAGGCAAACTTACATTGACCTCGCCTCCGCACTTTTCTTCTGCCAAAGTCAAACTCAGGCTATGCACAAGACACGGCTGTCAAATGGACTCCTTTCTCTGAGTGTGATGTGTACTACTTCTCATCTTTGTTAACTTCTCATTGTGATTTGCCACGCTGTCATTATAGTGGCAGCGTTTTGATGTGAGGCAACTCCCCAGAGCTCAGCCGCCGCAGCGTTGGAAATGTCTCTCAGAGAGTCCTTTTTATATGAGAACTGATGTAGCCTAGATAGTCTTGTCTCTAAATTTAGGTTGGCAACTTGTTTACGCCAATAGAAAAGCTGCAGAAGTGACATGTGGTTACTTGAGATTTGTTTTACTCACTTTTGCTTTTCTTTTTATAGTCCTGCCAAGTGTAAAAATGTAAAGGTAGGAGTTACTGTTTTAATAGTTGGTAGTTTGGCAAAATGTGCGGAAATGAGACCCAATTGTGGAATGTTAAAAGAATTTTGGAAAGATAATAATGATATTGAGAGCATTTTAAAGCTTTTTAAATGCATGAAAAGCAAGTATTTTCTCATTTCTGTTCTCCATTTTGTCAAATATTCTGACAGTAATATTGTAAATCTGCCATCAAACAACTTGACTTCCTATTTGGAGTTGGACTTAAAGTTACGTCGCCCTTCTATGTACATGCCCGCACTGGATGAATGTAACTTGAGTTTTTGCAGGAATCCCTTTCATTCATTCCTGCTGAGTTTTCCCCATCTGTTTAACTTTGAAGTAAACTTGCTGAAGGGCTTTGAGCCATATGTTGGTCGACACACAGATACACACACACACACACACACACACACACGCGCTCTTGAGATCACAGTTAGCTTGCGTGGACACTCTTGGTGAGCAGTGACAGCTCGTCAGCCAGCCATGTCGCTTTATGTGGGTCCCGGTACTTAGTGGCTTGATGTAGGAACAAAACCAGTAAAATAATAAATCACATATTCAGGCTGTGATGTGGAAAAGCTAACATCTGTTAGCTGCATTGTGGGGACATGGCAGAGTTTAGTAAGCTCCTGTTTGTTGTGGCTGCTCCTCGACTTGTGAAGGGCATGATTTGTGACAGGAAGCGCCATGACAGAGCTCTGTACCCTGGTGGCAGTCAAGTGCATCGTGTGCCGCGAACCAACACTGCAGGTGTGAGTCACTCCCTCCCTTTTTCGGTGGACTTCCTCAGTGAGATATCTGAGCCCACAGGGGCAAATCCTCATATCCGAAAATGTGTCTAGATGTGTGCTCTGCTTCCCTCGCGTGCCTCCAGGCTACCAGATTTTGAAGCTAATGTTACATTTCAAGAATCAATAAGTAAAAGCAGCTCGGAGAAAAAAAGGGAGTCTTCGACCAAAACACTTGACATGAGTGTGGTAGCTTTGATGTAGTCGGCAAAACCTCTCATTTCAAACAAACTCTTTGACCTGTTTAGATTCAGAATCTGTGTTCCACATTACAAATAATGGAAAGTGCACCGTTCCAGGGTCACTGTTCTGCATATTAACTGTCCAGGCATTTATTTATTTATTTTTTAACAAACCTTTTTTACATTCTTAACGCATACGTGTTGTATTTGAAGACTCAAAAGGGGCTTATAATGTTATATAGACTTAATTGTTTTTTAGATAAATCGTTGGGTTTTTAAGTGCTTGTCTACCTTTCAAGTAAAGCATTATAACCCCCCCCCAAAAAAATTATTTTTAGTTTTGTGCATATTTCTGAAAATGTGTCTGTTATGAAACAGTAGGGCTAATTTGAGAGACCCCCCCCCAAAAAAAGAATAATTTTCAAGGGGTGGCCACCAAAGAACTGTTTGTCTAAGGCAAAAGGTAAGCAAAGCTGCGGTGTTAGCTCTGATTAGCATTAGGTACTGCAAGGTGTTATGATAGTAACTGCAATAGTTTCTGACAATGTTCGGCTAAGTTGTCAACACCGTCATTGTGTGCTGTTTGTGTGTTTGGCGATGTCTGTTTTGTGCACTAGAAGAGGAGACGGCGGCAACCGTCAGTTCCTCTTCCTGCCCTACGTTCATCATCATATTTCTCCTTTTGATTCCCCCCCTCCCCCTTGCAATTGCCACATAAATTATGTTTGAACTCTGAACGGTATCACCTTATCAGTCTTCCGGTGTCAAGCTGGCACCAGGTACAAGTAGATTGGTCACGCGAACAGGCATGCTGTGCAAAGGAAAAGCTTTAGCCTCGACCCCGTGACTCAGTGACTCCTCATGATTTGTCTTCAACACGGTCCAAGAGTTTATGTTCATTGTGGTGTGCGGGGTGAGATAAGCCGCGGCTCTTATATCAGAAAATGTTGGCAGCGGGTTTAATAAAGGTACCGCGATAAAGGCCTTTGATTAATGGGGAAAGATAAAGGATTCCCTCTGCCAAGTGGGACGAGTAAAGACGAGGGCTATTGTTTTCACACCTGTTTGTCGCTTGTTGTCGCATTTTTATTGGAGGCTGGTCCTAATTGTCGAAACTATTGATTGTCCACATAGGCAGGAGCTCCAAATGTGTCAGAGTATCAATCAAGATTTTGCAGTCCGGTGAAGATTATTCACCTCCGCATACAGGCAGATACGTTGCAGCTATGCACACGGCTGATTGTTTTCCAGTGGAGTGGTTTGCTTCTGCTTTGCCGTCACTGTCCTCTTACTTCACTTCCCTGTGTCCTTGTCCTCCTGGAGGGGACAGAGAGCAGCCTGTTTCCGAGCCTCTGACCTACTTTACTGGAGGAAATACATAACCAAACTCAACTGATTGGATGTCGGAGGGAAAAAAAAAGATATCAGGCCATCTTTCCACCCCATTGTTTTATGCACTCCAGCTTCCACACAAGTCTCACCACAAAAAAAAATAAATCTTAATTTCTCAAACTATATTTTTTCTGGAAATACATTTGACACAATGACATTTGTAGTTTCTCATCGCAGACCAAAATGTTCATGGGCCGAAGCATTTTTGTGGCCCAAAAATATACCTTCAAGAAAAAAAAATGGCGTTCATGTATCAATTTTCCTCTACTTGTTCAAAACGCTATTCTTATTAAAATCCCACACTCTATAATTTATCGGCCCTCGTGCGATGATGTCCTTTATTGGCAGGCGCGCATCAGTAATTTAAACCTCCTGTTTGCTTATCATCTAAAGAAGAGCCCTCGGGACCCCCGCATGCCCGTCATTGGGCCGTGTGCCAGACAGACGATGTGAGCTTTGAAGGATATTAGAGTGTCAGAAGCAGAGTTATTGCATCGAAGGGAGTGCCTATCAGTCTCGCAAAGGGCGGGCTCTGTCAACACACACAAGACGTTCATCGGACCTTGTGGCTCGGACTTATTGGAGTTTTGTGTTTTGTGCCAAGTCAACAAACTTTCACTGCCATGCCCCACCCACACATAATGATGATTTCATTCCCTGGCAATTCAGCGTTGGCCAAAATCTCAAAGATAAGTTAGGACCTCCCAAAACATTTTTTTGTGGTTCTGCTCCTATTCGACTTTCCAACCAAATTTCCTGTTCATTTAACTTTGACATCATAGCAAGTTTCGTGATGTAGATTTGTCATTTTAAGCATAATTAAGTGTCAATATAATCTGTATAAATCATGTACCACATTATCCGCTCATATGTAATGGTAAACATGTCATTTCAAAACTCTCGAAAATCTAGTCACCTGACCTCTGAAATGTAGGAAAGATTGTCATTTCAGCGGCTCATAAACTACGCCCTCATTTGGATTTCCTGAATGGAGTCGTCCACGCGTCACCTGTTGCGTCTTGTCAGTGGCGAGTGTGAGTGCATCTCTGTCAAACGTATGCTTCAAAATAAACTATTCGACAACAACCGAGTGTGGGCCTTCGGTCGCACGGTTGAAACTGTAAGGGAAGTGGGAATGGTGTGGTGTCCTGTTTGTAAATGAACCTGGGATGGAAATGATGGAGTGTAGAAATGTAAAGTGTGCATGTGGTGCACGGCGAAAGAGTGAGAGCGATGCGCAGCTTGGAGGGAACATTGCACAAGACCATCAAATGCTGTCTTAACATCTAACAGAGTACCCAAGGGAGTCACATGCTCTGGCTTCCTCTCGACTGTGACCGCCTATGTTCTACTTAACAGGATGTCTTGTGTCCTACAGGTTAAGGTCACATTGGAGGGGGGGGGGGGGGATTGCAAGCGATGAGGCTCCTGTGCATATTTTTGTTGTCTCTTTGTTGCACCTGTTTTTTATAGTGAGGGAAAAAGTCATGTCTACTGTCAGAGTCCCTCGGGGGGGGCATCAAGTGTACGACTCACAAGCACAAGCTCCTGTTGTGGTCCAAGCCCCGGTGTTGGTATTCATTGTGTGTTAGCACCAACAGGCCATCTTACTCACGACACAACATGAAAGGCTGTCATATCGCATTATACGCTCACCCGCTTTGTTTTAACACACTTCTGGCGCTGCCCCTTGAAGCTATCTCGTTCGGTTGTTCGGCACTCGTGTGTCTCTCGACGACGAGCCGCGGCATGTCAGGAATTTCTATTAGCTGCGTCGAACATGCAGAGAAGAATCGAAGGAATGAGTCAAGCGCAAATGGAGAGAGGGTTTGATATTAAAGCAGTCTTACTTTAAATGTCATGACATTTAGAAACTTCCAAGATGAAGCCGTTTTTTGTTCTTGTTTGCCTTGAGCAAGAAAGGCAGCCCTACTTTAGTTTCAGCCCGAAACTCAACATCACCCCTCTGCAGGTTTCAACATCATGTTTCTCTTGGTACCCCCTTCACCCCCGCCCCAAACAAACCACAATCATTCACAATGCCTCAGCCACAATCTTGACTTTATCAGATCTGTCGAGCGCATCGATTTGTTGCGTGCTCGCATTAGCTAAGATGTGTGTCGTGTACGATGTCAAGATGACACCGGGCGTCGCGCCTCTTTTGCCGTCCTTGCCTGGACTTAATATCCGCAATTAACCTTCATATTCTGTCTTTTGAGCTGCTCTTACTGTAGTTCGCCACAGCATTGTTCACAGTCGACTCCTTATATGGTTCTCTTTCCATACCCTTCTTTCCTGCAATTCCCCCGCCCACTCCCTCCGCCCCCCTTTTTTAAAAATCCTGTTCCTTTTCATCCGCTCTCCTGCTGCTCAGATCTCGTCAGTCCCATTTTATCTTCCCCTCACTTCCTCTTTTACTCTCCCGTGATGATCGCCCGCATGAAGCAATGTCCGTGTAATTAAAATGCATACCGTTCATCTGAGAGGAAGGGAGTCTCCTCGGTTCTGCATCAACTCACAATGTAGCCTTGAGAGCTCTGCATGTAGACACTTTCGCAGTTTCACTCACAAAAATAATAAGTAGAGACACGTTTTCCATGTAAATGCCCTAATTCGTTCCAAGCTCCTCAAAATTCAGACATAAATGTTTTATGAAGCATGGAAATGCATCAACATATGTAACAAACACATGTTACAATTAGATTATTGCACAATAAGTGAGAGTTGTGCATAACGTAAAGAACAGAGTAAAGAATACAAATGTTGGTCATTTAACTTTTAACTGTGTCCTCATCGTTTTTAGTGCTCTTTAGTTCATGTTGTCTCTCAGAGTGGTTTTGCCTGCCGTTTTGTAAAGAACTGTTCCATGGACGTTTGTGTGAGCGATCGCCCGACTGGTGAGCACTTTATATTTTCCTGTTGAGGGTCGTAACTTGAAAATTTCGTATGAAGAGACGTTCATAAATAGAGGTACCACTGTATCAAAACAATGGCACTCAAAACAAAACAAAGCACTGAGTTTTCTATTCGCCTATCTATGGGATTTTACATGGACTTTAGCATTAGCACTGCCGATGTTTTACAAACGAGTCAAGATTCTTTTACAACCCGTAGGAACTTGTACACACCGCACCGCTCGGCGACTTGGTTGTTTTTCTTCGATTAGTTTTTGGGAACCTGATGATTTCTGAGGGCTCTTGTGATTTTTCTCACTTTACTGGAGGTAGTTTTTATTTGGCCACAGGAGAATACGTGTTTGTCCTCTTGGCAGAGGAAACTGGCACGCCTCTGTATTTGTGTAGTTGGTGGATGGGCCGGAGCACGCCGTTCAGTGAAGAGACACGCTTCAAAACATACTCATCACTCCGTCCAAACTGCTTCATTTGCTTTTTGTTTACCACGTTATTCATGCCACTTTATGGATAATCTGCACATTTCATCCACCACCCACATTGTCATGTCGGGCAATTAAAATTGTGTGTTGCCCGAGGGTTAATCTTTCAGCACTAACTTATTTTGCAGCTGAAAATTGTTTTCAGCGAAGGGTAAAGCCAGTTCAGATGCGCAGATAATTTGATTAGCATCCCCAGTGCAAACCATCTGGACTAACATCTGTTGACTGAGATCTTCAGCAGCTGCAGTTCAGCTTTGTTCTGACAGCAGCAGGGGTGGGGCGCAATGATTTTAATGGCCTTTTCCAAGTCAAATTTATGTTGCATCTTTTTCGATGACACCACCTGAAAGATCTTTTTCGGCCCCATGTTGATATTGCAGTGTCACAATTTTTTCACATCTCACAAAATAGGGGCCAATGTCAAAATGGATCAAACTAGGGCTGGGCACGGTTGAGGTCAAACGCGGCTTTCGTCCGTACAACGTAAATGACATTCCAAGTGTCCTCCACTTACCAGAGTTGCTGAATCGACAGTGTATCGCGTGGGAAAGTATTGCAGTGCATTGATGAAACGATATTTTTACCCATGTCTTGTCAAACACATCTTGTCTAAAACCAATATTACAAAAACGTTGACTTCCCCTTGTGCTGATGCATGATCGGTACAGATCTTGATGTGAGAGGCGATTGTATTGTTTTTTTTTTTTTTCTCCCCTCTCTTTTCAAGATCTATTTTTCTGCGACTCACAAAGGTTTGGCCTCGGCAGCGTACGCAGTTTGGCAGTCTGCAATGTCCACAGTGGAATCTCTGCTCTGCATCCCTCTGTAGTTTAGTGACATGTGAGCCACGCCATACATGCTAGTGCTCACTATGGCTGCGCTCCTCACCGTCTGATGACACAGTGCTATTCTAAGCGTTGGTTTCCAGGTCGTCAGATGTTCCTAATGTTACAGTTTGTGATCTTGCTGTTGTATTTAAAGACCAAGTTTGATGCGGAGTGCCCTGCCAGGATCCCATAGAAGGCCAGACAGCAATTGTTCAAAGTTTTACTAGAACGGGGTCATGGTAGAAAGAGGGACTGATATGGCTGTTAATTTTTGTATTTACTTTTTTTCATTGCTTGGCTTATTCTATGCCAAAGGTCACAAATCGGCAGATGGTGGATCTTTAATTGTGCACTTGCTTTTAATTATGCATAAGACTCATTGGTATTTCATGGACTTGAAGTTGGGTGTAATTGGCTTTGTTTTAATGTGAAAACTAAATTTTGAACCCCCCCAGCAACAATGTATTGGACAATTCATGGTTGTATAGCTTACTTTTAGGCTTAGTTGTAACCACACGGCCCAATGACATGCACTATAACTCTTCTAATGTGATCCGGCTCAGCCAAATTGCTGTTTAGGTTCCCAAGTGAGGACCACTTTTCTCTATTCGACTTAAGTTCCCTCATCGTCTCTCCCGTGAGTAATGCACCAAAGTTGGAAGACTCCTGTCAGTTCTCACTTGGGGCAAGTAGCTAAGTTGGTACTGGCATGCCAGTGCTGTGAGGTGAACCCAAGATGCCGCTGCCATTAAATTGAGTGCCCCCCTCACCCTTTATACTGTATCTGTTTTGTAAACGCCCTTCCCCAAAATGTTTCATTAACTCATCTGTTGTGGTTTATTTATACTTAAATGCATGTTTCATGTGAGACTTTGTGACCTCATTTCTTGAATATTGGACTTTTTTTAAAGCCTTTATGAAATCTTGTAAGAGAAATAAAACACCGCTGTGGTGAAGGGGTATGCTATAATAAGCCCAGGTATAGAGTGTAGTATCTCCGTTTACTGTATCATCTGCGAATGATTTACTGTCTTTTTCTGTGCATCGTCATTGCCTCCAAGTTTTTACATTGCAGCACGTGCTTGCTGTAATTGAGTGGAGGAGACACTTTACCGGTAGGCACATGAAGAGACTCCAAACAGATGAGGGTCAATGAATAACTCAAGTGTAAATGACGGTGTGAATGCTTCAAAGTTGAGAGTTTACGCTCGTGCGTATCTGTTGTGGTTGAGTGTGCAAAAAATAAAGTTTAAAAATGAATCATGGACACTCTGGAGTATTTTGTTGTATTAACTAAACCTGCGTGTGTCATACAAGATCTTCATTCTGTGTTTCCGTAGATGCTTTGTTGGCTGACCTTGAATCCACGACATCCCACATTTCTAAATGTCCACTTTTCCTGTCTGATGAGACGGCCTACTCCCTCCCTGTTGGAGGTCAGGCGCCGCAAGATGGCTGCTTTTCACCCCAAGGCCTACCCATTCCCTCTGAGAAAACACTCAATGGAGTCCAGGAAGCAGATGCAAATGCTCTCGTAAGTATCAGAACTCTCAAGATGAACTGAGGTCGGTCACGGTGAAAGTGTACCTTCATTTAAATGGACTAAAGTCAACGGACTAATTCACATGTGACTCCCTCGCCTCAGTCAGGAGAAAACAGCAGTCCACCTCAACACCCTGGAGAAGAGGACCACGTGTACAGGTAAAACACTTTGTTGGAACATAAACCCAAAAAACAGTGTTAAAATTTGAACTTCGGATACATTGTTTTTGTTTCACCATTGTGACATAGTGAATCGATGTTGAAGGTCTCCGCTTTTATGTTCAGTTTTCCGAATAAGCAGAAGAGCAGTGAATCTTCACCTGCCATTAACCAGTCATTTGGCAACAACCTGTCAGAGCTGGACCGCCTGCTGCTGGAACTCAACTCCGTCCAGCAAAGCACCCCCGCCTTCCCTACTGAAGGTATGCCCGTTAACCCTTTCCATTCAACTTTTCACAATTTCAAATGACAGCAATTTACAGTTTTCTGAAAGCGTCAATATCTTATTTTCGTCAATAGAAGAGGCAGCCCCGCCTCTGCCTGCTGGCATCGTGGTCCAAAGTATTCAGGAGAACGGGGTGTCCCTTCCATCCCAGGACTCGCCACCGCTGTTGGAAAAGCCCAAACGCAGTGCTGCGGTTCGAGGAATCGAAGATGTACGGCCAAGCGTGGAGAGCCTTCTGGATGAGCTGGAGAGCTCCGTGCCCTCAACTAGGTGAGAGAAATGACGTGAAACATTGTTGTGACAAGTCAACAATTGAATGTGAACCATTCTTCCTTTAGCCCAACTCCCTTGTTGGTATCGGAAGGGCAGATTGATGGACAGGAAACACAAGGACAGCAACAAGCGAGAATGTCTGCGTCCTCTGCCACACGAGAGCTCGACGAGCTGATGGCCTCCTTGTCGGACTTCAAAGTCCAAAGCAATGTGAGCATTTAAAAAAAAAATGTGTTTGAATGTATTTATTTAAGAACTACGATATCATGCATTGGAACCATATTATTCAAGGTCATAATTTGAAAACTCAAGATACAATTCGAAATCGAATCGCGATGAGTTAAAATGGAAAATGTTCACGACTGTATGCCCGCACTTGATTTGTGTGTTTGTTAGATTTCACCTTCCATTCCCTTCATCTCAGTGTATTTTTCTTGATCTGTTTTTCTTTTCTCTATCACTGTGTATGTCTTTGTGTATACATATGTATGTGTTATGGGCAATCCGGCTCTCAACGGTCAATGAACCAGGAAGTGGTAGACCCTTCATACCCTGTGGACTCACCAATGATAACACCTGACGCTCCGCCCACAGTTACCCATATCGACTCGTGTGTGGATATTGATACGTTATCTTGTTGCACCACACCCCCCTGTACTCCTCATCCATTGGAACTCCACATAGATGAAGATGGTTGTTCAAGCCCTACCTTGACCGCTGGTTCGACTGTCACGGTTGCAACATCCAGAAAAGAAGTTGGTGGCGTTGTCACTTCAGAGATCTCCTGTTTGGAGAGCTCCCGTGGTTCGAGTATGCCAAAGCAACTCATTGATACTGAACTTGGTAGCTCATCCGGTCCATCAGTCACTCGAGTCTCTGCTAATGAAGCCTCAAGGTCACTTGGAAATAATTCACGTAGTTTGAGTTCAGGCCCTGCTGCTAGGAAACCCTGTTTAGTTGATGTTTCTATCCCAATTACACTTAGTTTGTCCAAACAGTCGAGTCTAACTTCGAGTCTGAGCTCCAGTCCTAAAGATTACAGTCCAGAACCTGCACATCCTGGCCAAGATATACTTGAAAAGAAAGAATGTCCAGTCACAGCAACAACTCCAGAATCATTGCCAATATCTAACAGCCCAGTAACTGTTCCAAAATTATCAGGACAGGTTTCAAGTCATGTTCCCAAGAGTCCAGTCTTAATTCCAAGACTCTCTAGTCCAGTTCCAAAGCTTGCAAGTCCGGTGACTGTCCTCGATGTCTCACAAACCGATACCAAAAGTTGTACTCCAGAATTTGTCCCTCAGACTGCACAGCCAGTAATACGTCCAAAGATTTCAAGTCCAGCAACAGTTCGAAAAAGCGAAAGTACAGCTCCAAGGAGTCCTGCTTTAGTCATCAAAAAGACCTACGCGGTTGCAGATACTAGTAGGAGTCTCAGACATTGGCCAGTTTCACTCTCTGCTGCATCATCGGCAAGCTCATCTTCCCCTACAACCACATATCAGCCAAGTGAAATAATGGACCTATCGTGGCCGTGCCGGGAGCCTGTATTGGATAATGCCTTAGATCAACTTCTAGCACTTGACTTGACTCAACCGGATGAAAAACAACCACCTAGTTGTCTTGCGCCTGGGGATGAGAGCGAACCATGGGATGAAGATGATGGCACGTACCCAGATGTGAGCCGAGAGGGGACCCTGACACCAATGACTGAAGCCAGTTGGATTGACGAGTGTTTCACCCCCTCCACCAGCCCAGGGACACCAGATGCAACGTTGGATCTGCCAACGCAGCAGCCATCTGCCATCGAGCGTTTGTCAGCTTCTGGCCAAGTAGGGGACGCATCAAATCAGCTCCAAAAATAAGACGGCATGAAGTAAATCAATAAGCAAGAGTTGAAAATATCCCAAATGGCTTATTCGGGCCACGGGAACGTTCCTGCAGTTCGACACAAACATTGTCGAAGTCGAACCAGTGTGGTGTGATGCATGGAGTGTCAATGCTTAAGAATTGCAACAGGCTCCCAAGGGATAGGTTTCTTGTGGCTGATGTCGAAAGAATTGCTAATAGGATGACTGCATGCTCCCACTTGCCTGAGTCAACAATTCTGTTTGCCGCAGGACCTCGCCTGTCATGTTTACGCAATGATGCAAACTTCAAGATTGAAACTTTTGCCAGTGAAAATATGTTTTTAGAGACAGGATATATTTCCCTTCATGCTCAGCCTGGCTTTGGCTTGCGAAAGTGCTTTGTGATGCATCTGTATGGTCTTGAGTCTCCTGCATGCCATGCCTCACTGACCAATAGCGAGCGGCTTGGTTTTGCAATGACAGAAGAGAGTGACGTTTTCTTCGGCAAGAAATTCAATTGGGCATACGTGCGTGTGGTGCAAATGCAGAGCATTTTGACAGCGGCATAATATGGGTGCTCTTGATTGTTCTTCCTGTGCTTGAAACCCAACTTGGAATTTGGCACAACCTCCACTACTCCCATCTACTCTCCAGCTCAAGTCGGTTATACGTCGCACAAAAGAGACGTCCAACGTGCATCCCATGTACAAGGATGGAGTAGCGCGACGTAAAATGGGACCGGTTATTGTGAATAAGAGTCAGTCGCAAGATCGGCTCATTGAGGAGCTCGAGGGGAAATTGGGGATCGGCCGGGTGCGACGGCGGCGTAAACAACCGCCGGATGAGTGGCTGACGGAAGGAGTCATCGTGATGTCAAACCCGCAGCGAATACGCGAAGAAAGGGCCCTGCCACCAGTGGATAAGGTAGATGTTAGAAACGCAGAGCGGCATGATAACATCCAGTTCAAATCTAAAATGGCTGAAAGATCTGGGAAATAAGTGGAAAATATTCCTTTGTGACTTGTTCACTTTTTTAGTGGCAACTTTTTACTTTGTCAATGCCATTTCTTCTTCTTCCTCCCTATTTGCTGTGCTTTCCTTTCCTCGCTCTTCTTTGCCATTTCCTTTCTCACTCCCCCTCCAGATCATCATCCCTCCTGAGTCTCCTGTCCCCCAGAGAAAAGTCCTCTCCCCTTTGAAGTCCCCCCCAACTCCCAAAAGATACCTCCAGTAAAACAGACCCCGCCGCCACTACCATTACCTCCACCCCCTCCGACGCCTCCGCGCCCCCGGGAGCCTAGCCCGCCGCCTCCCAAGGAGCCTACTCCTCCCCCAAGGGAGCCCACGCCTCCCCCCGTGCGGCCCCCTCCATCACCAAGCCCCCCACCCAAGCCCATCACACCACCTCCGCCCCCCAAGGTTTTTGTATCAGTGACCTGTCAGACTGAGTATGACGCCCTCTTCCCACCTATGCAGGCATGGTTCCCCTCTCTTCACCTTTTTGCTAAAGTCATTCCATTTAGTGTCCTTTAAAACTACTTTAATTTGCTTGCTCGTGAAATCGCAAGTTTATACCTTCTGTATTTATGGCAGCCAAGGGGTTGTTTGATCCTTAGGTCTGTTTTTGGCAGCAAGTTGAAAACCGATAACCTCTTTGCGTGTCGCCTGAAACCCAGTCAGTCCAGGTTATGAGTGGCGCTGACACCCAGGCTCGAGATTACTGAGACCCTTTTTCTAATTCTGATGTATGACAGCGCCCAGACTGCTGTGTTCTGAGTGGAGTTTAAGAGCTTAGAGGCAAGTTGAGCGTCACACCGACTGGCCATGTGCAGGAATGGTTGGTTTGCGGTGCAACTGAAACCTCATCTGCCCTATGAGGGCACATTTAGTGCTCGCTACACATAAATCAATTCTCACTGAACAGTCATTAAATGATGCTATAGCTTAAAGATGGTCAGAACAGTATACATTTGTATCATCATAATATGGTGCCCTTTGAAAAATCTTTTAGCTTCAGTAACCTCAGTCCAAAAAGCCAAATGCTAACCCACACATAATTCATTATCCAATCTGTTTCTCCTCACGAGTGTCGCCTGTGTGCTGGAGCCAATCCCAGACATCTTCATGCGAGGTCTACCATAGACAAATAAAGACAAACAAGCATTCATACTCACAGTCACACCTACGGACAATTTAGATTGTTCCATTAACCTGCCGTGCACATTTTTGGAAAGTGAGATAAAACCGTAGTACCCGGACAAAACCCACGCAGGGAGGGGACGAACATGTAAACTCCACACAGGAACGCCGGAGCCGAAATCGAACCCTCCGGACTATGAGGCGAATGTGCTGACCAGTCAGACACCATGCCGCCCTTACACTTTATATCTTTGATTTTTATTGAAATTGGAAATTCAAGGTCTTCAAGGGATAGCTAATGAAAGGTTGGTCCTATGTGCTTTTAGACTTCACGCGAATGTTATTTATTTAGTTACTTTTCTGGACTGTCGGAATACAGCCAATAAACTCAGAAAAGAGAGGTTGCCCTTTTCTTGCCTTTTTTTAACCCTCATACTAAATCTCTACAATGTCAGATCCAGTCCCAGGGAAAAACTTCTCCCACCGGACCACCAAAGCCCGCCAATAAACTGGACAACATGCTGGGTAGCCTGCAATCCGACCTGAACAGACTGGGAGTCCAGACTGTGGCTAAAGGTGTCTGTGGTGCCTGCAAGAAGCCCATAGTTGGACAGGTGATTCCGCATACACTGATGTACAAACGTGTCGGAACTTGCACATGGTCAATACCAACCCGTTTGATTTAACTACATTCATGTAGGACTGCAGTACACCAGCTTGACTACACGGTAAATGTGCCCAAGGTGAAAATGAAGTCTCCGTAAAATATTATTAGGTCATAATCATAAAATGCTCTCGGATGCCAATGAGGATCATTTGAAGTTGTCGTGACACGCCACCGTAGGCTTAGGATTTCTCAAAACAAATCCCGTTGGGGCTTTGTAAGTTAACATTTTTTCTCTATCAGGCATTCTCCCTTGCAGCTCATTGTCATTAAATCCCTTGTGCGATGAATCCCTCAGGTGGTGACTGCCATGGGAAGAACGTGGCACCCCGAGCACTTTGTGTGCACCCACTGCCAGGACGAGATCGGCTCCAGGAACTTCTTTGAGCGCGAGGGGCAACCTTACTGCGAGAAAGACTATCACAGTCTCTTCTCGCCGCGATGCCACTACTGTAACGGGCCCATACTGGATGTTAGTAATGCATACATGGACACACTCGTGCCATAACCTACTGTAGACTGTGTGGATGCGCGAATATTGTTTAGTTATTTATTCCGAGGCTAATGGAACATGGCCATTCATGGATGATTGACTTCTTGTGTGGTATAGACAGACACACTCATGTATTTTTTTTCCATGATTACCACATACACAAACGTGCACACACACATACACAATACACAATACACAAGTGCTCCAGTGCCTCTGGGAGGGGAAGTAGACAGTGGACTTTAACCAGGGAATGCCCAACATTAGTCACTCCCAAGATTTTCCAATCCGCCGCCTCAGAGATTGTTTGACACATCCACAGTTGACTTCTTTCAAAAGCAACTGGCATGAATAAATCGATAGCCGTACAAATCTAAAGTGTTCAATCCAGCGAGCCTCAATACAAAAGCTAGATCAAAATCTTTGGATTAATATTGTGAAATGAAGGTTAGAAAAAAAGACAAAAATGGACTCGCGTGTTTTTCACAGTACAGCCACAATATATTATGCAAGTGTATTCTGTTGTTCTTGGAGAGAGTGTGTGTACACACACGTAATTTGCCTAATCGTACATTTGTGGGTTTCCATTGATTTGCTTCAATTTGTTTCGTGTAGTAGTTGGTCTTTTGTAACCATGCCCCCCCCTAGTGATGAGGTTATAATATGCACATATTTATACTCTTAACTGTATGTGCTATGAGGTAATGTGTTATTTTACCTATAGGACTGTTTTCATAATATAACAGATCCCTTATTGGTTTCAAAATTGGATAAACTGACCAAGGTTGTTGTTGTTGTTGTTTCACAGAAAGTGGTGACTGCTTTGGACAAGACTTGGCATCCCGAGCACTTCTTCTGTGCCCAGTGTGGAGCCTTCTTTGGGCCAGAAGGTACTCGAGCACTCTATGAATAGATTCAGGTTGGAGTTATGAAAAAAACATGCGGGATCGTCGGCATGAATCATTGCTTCCGTGCAGGGTTTCACGAGAAGGATGGCAAGGCCTTCTGCAGGAAGGACTACTTTGACATATTTGCTCCTAAGTGCGGAGGCTGTGCCCGAGCCATTCTGGACAACTACATCTCCGCACTCAACTCGCTGTGGCACCCCGAATGCTTCGTCTGCAGGGTGAGAGCCTCGACTCACTCTATCCACTCGACATATAAATAAAGCCCCGTCGTTTGATTGCACGCTGTCGTTTGCAGGAGTGCTTCACGCCGTTCATAAACGGCAGCTTCTTTGACCATGAGGGTCAGCCGTACTGCGAGGCGCACTACCACGAGCGCCGCGGCTCGCTGTGCTCGGGCTGCCAGAAGGCCATCACGGGCCGCTGCATCACAGCGATGGGCAAGAAGTTTCACCCGGAACATTTTGTGTGCGCTTTCTGCCTCAAGCAGCTCAACAAGGGCACCTTCAAGGAGCAGAATGACAAGCCCTACTGCCACGGTTGCTTTATCAAACTCTTCAGCTAGACTGTGCACCTTTCCTCGCTCTTCTACATGCACACAATTGTTTTTCTACCACACGCATGAGTCTGACACACGGTGGGTCACATGATTACAATTTCTTGTTTGCGACTTCTGACACGAAAGGATTTTCTTGCCTGTCCAAACTCAGGAATTTGGCTAAGGGTGTTTTATGAGCCAGCCCAAAGAGATTTTGTTTTTTTAAAGTCATAATCGTGTCACGCAACAAAAGAACACATGGTCCCGCTCGTGTGTTGTGTAAGTTTAATACGCGTCAAAGGGTGAATGTCCCCGTATAAACGGTTGGATTCTCCCAAGTACAGAACGAGACTTTAAGCCACATGGTCCGCCTGTCTTCAAATAGTCTTTTGGAAGTTTGAGTCAGCCGCTTAACTGAACGGAGTGCGCAGAGCTGTTAGGGCATTTGTGTGGCCAATTGGTGTGAATGATATAAACAAACCTCCAAGCAGTTGTTTTCTTTGCACTCTCCAAACACAGATCTCTTGATGGGACTGTCCCAGTGGTCACATCGTAAATTTTACTATTTAGTGTGTTTTTTCAAATAATTTTTCTACTCTAATACCACAAAGAAAAGAGATCCAATGTTTACTGGCTTGGGGTGCTTAGGTACCTTTTTACAACTTAAGGTGTAATCTATTAGTTAGTAACCTACTGGTGACTCTTGTACATGAGTTATTTTATACCACCGGGAGTAACCTTATCGCCCCTGATTTTTTTTTTCTTTCTATTGTGCCATTCACTTCGAAATAGGGCACGCTTTATGATGTTTGACTATTGATGCAATTTTTAAAAAAAGGAAATGCAGATATTTTACATCTGTATTCATGCACAATTTCTAGAATTACAACAAATTCTTATCAGGACAAAGAATGCATCTCTCAAGATTTTTACAATTGTGAATTGATCACTATTGAAGACAAAAATAAATGGTTTATGCGAGTGCATGCCACTGTCATTTACATAGTTTTATAAGCACTAACAACCAGCGGACAAAGCAAAGTGAATCGACAGTAAATTGATATCTCGATCCTTTGACAGAACTGTGTTTTGTCGCTATTTTGATGAAAATATATATTTGTAACTCACATTGCTGCAGAGAGAGCTGGCTCTACTGGCATGCAGGCTGATGGTAGTCCAGCCTGTTCTCTGCCATGCACACACAAACACACTTGCTAGCTTGTTGTTCAAAGAAAACCTAGTGCTCTGTTTTCTCTCAACCAACAAAACTCTGTGGTTGCTACAAGTGCCAAACGGTAGCAGGTTTTTGTGGGCTACTCGCTTTATTTTTATTTCCCCCCACGTGCTTACTTTTCATCACAGACTGTGCAAGGTGTTTAATGTACATTTACCTGTTGTAAATCGGAGGAAGCAACGTGCCAAATTTGTCAATGCAATAAGGTCGAATACACTGTGTGGGTCTTTCCTGTGATGTGAGCCTTTCTGGTGTGAATTCAGGGAGACTTTTGTCTGCTGTGCTGCATCTACTTTCTAAATGCGCAAAAGTACACTTTAGCAGAAGAGGATGGCGTGGGGAAGCCCCTTGGTGAACATTTTAACTGGCAATGACTGTACACACCCTGCTGATTAAAATGTCCACAGCTTTTCGCGTGTTGCACCTTCAGTTAGACTATTTGCCAACAAATATTAACAGGAATTGATTTTACAGTTACCTCCTAGTTTCCGCCTGTCGAGGAAAACGAGCTTTCTACTTTTAAATGAGATTAAGCGAAATATGTAAGAACATTTTGTGATGCTTACGAATTTTATTTTCAAAGGAGCTTTGGCTTGCTTGGGTGCTATGTACGCTTATGTGGGGCCTGATTACAAATTGATGAATCCAAATAAAATGAGCTCTTATTTCTGGCATTGCTTTGTGACTTTTGGTTGTTCATATTCTTATGTTTGTCAACATGACTTTAGAAAAATGTCAGGCATTTTACAATTGTAGCGCCAAATGTTGTTCATTAACGTGTCTAAAAATAGACATTTTAGCAATTATTTGCTGAGATAATCCAGCCACGTCACAGGTGTCCTATCAAGATGCTATCGATTATCTTGCTGTCTCCATTATGATCCATCAGCTCTTCTCTCCCAAGATCATAACTGAATTGAATAGTCAGGGCCCCATCTAGCGGACAAACGGTGCTACGACACCATTCTTCGTGATTCCAGCACTGTTTGAGAAAGTAAGAAATTATCAGCGCGTAGTCGGCAAAACTGCGTCTGGGTGCAATTACAAACTGATGCAATTATAAATGACATGATGCAGTACAAGTGGGGGCGTGGTCGCTTTATTTTAAAAATATATTTTAATCATGCAGTTCGTATGCACTTGTCAGTGTTTTTGACTGAAAACGTGACTAATAGCTGCAGTGACATTCCAAAATATCTCTCTGATGTGGAATTGTGACGTGGAGCCTATAGTTGGTGAGCATTTGGAGTTTTGCAGCTACCTTCGAGGACTGAGGCGAGCTATCCAACATCTCCACATACCTCAGGTCCGCCATCTTCTGAAAGCCTAAAAAGTCCTCTTCTGACACATGCTCACCTCGGACTTTGAGACTTTGGAGTTTTGGAAAGAGCTGAGGGATTTGACCAGCTAGTGTTCCCAAATGTGTGGGCCAGGTGTCGACGTGGAGGTGAAGGAGATTGGGTACCTGCGACGCAACGGACGCAAACTCCCCAGACTTTAGTCCTGGAACACGGAGCGTGAGCCTGCTCACCGAAGCTGGGATGAAGCGGACGTAACTGTGAACGCGCGGACCCAATTTGATGACCAAGGTTGACAGGTGATGGAGGCCACTGAGCCATGTTTTCATGTCCTCACTGGCAGTAAGCTGCAGCTGAGACGGAACGTCGTAAACAGAATACATATAGACGAGAACCAGTGTCTGCAAGTTAGGCAGTATCTGCAAGTTAGGCAGTAGCTTCATTGTCTCACGCAGTAATAAATGATCACAGTGAATGAGCTCCAAACTGGATAGTTCGAGTGTCGCCTCTCCTGGGAAAGGTGCGGGGACTCGTTGTCCTTTCACACCACACCCACAGGTCAATGACAGATGCTTCAGTCGAGGAAGGCGGCAAAGTATAACCGTTAAAATATATGGCGCACTGATCCCAGTGTCATGACACACCAGAGATGTCAGATTTACAAAGTCTTGGAAAACAAAATCCAAGCGATGCCTGGATTTCGAGGGGAACTCAACTCGACAGATGCTGAGATGTGTCAGCTTCTCCGCTCCACACACTGTGGAGGCGTCCAGCAGAAGAGAGTTGGAACTGTACCTCACAGCCAGGTGCGTCAGTTGGGGAAAATACTTCAAATAGCCCAAACTCTCTTGAGAGTTTATGTCCGTAACCAAGGAGGTGATAGACGGGAGACCACGAGCTAACTGCTTCAAGTCCTTCTCTTTGGTGCTCCTCACCACCACGTGATTGAGTTTCCTACGACGCAGCGTCTCCCAAAACTGATGGCTGTAAGAACCTTTCGGGAAACCCAGAATTATAGTCCAGTCTTTCCACAGCAATCCGCAGTCAACAAATTGCTTAAAGTATTTGCATGTCGCCCGGACGCTGTGCTTGTCTGCCACGCTGAGATATGACAGTACATGCAGCCACACTTCTCCTGGAAGTTGGTGCAGCGGCATTATTAGGTCGACGAATGATCAATTCATTAGCTGAACGTTGGATCAACAAGAATTTTGATATCTTAGGAAACGCGCGTGAAGTAGAACTCAGCGTGCTGCGATGCGTTCCCTCCCAAGTTCATCTGTTCTTCAGCCAGCGTCAGGCGAAGCGTTTTCTTCTTCTTGTGTAGTTTATTTTGCGGTTTCCAAAACACCGAACGTTTGGTGTGTTACCGCCACTTACCGGGCGGTAGTATAGGGCAGGATACTACGGAGCCCCTAAGGGGACATGGAAGGATTTTTTTTTTTTTTTGCGAGATCTCGCAAAGTAATGCGAGATCTCGCAAAGTATTGCGAGATCTCGCAAAGAAAGATTGCGAGATCTCGCAAAGAAAGATTGCGAGATCTCGCAATCTTTTTTTTTTTTAATGCTCGTTAATGTGCTTCCGGGTCATCGTGCGTGTCACCGAAAACAACAATCATGGAGCGTGTTCAACCGTTCGTGAGTTTAATAGAATTTTACTTTGGAATTGGCTTGAAATACAAAGACATTAAATCTGTTCTTGATCTTAAATACGGTTTCCAAATAAGTGAAAGACATTTGAAGCGAGTGCTGAACCAAAGAGGACTATTTCGTCGGAAAACGTTCAATGACTTGGGGGTCCTGGTTGACTTCATTCGCAACCAATTGCAGCATTCCGGACAACTACACGGTTACAGGTGGATGTACAGTAAGTGCAGAGAATATGGACTACTTGTCAGGAAAGAGGATGTTCGTCTGGTCCTGAAAGAGTTGGATCCGAGAGGAGTGTCGTTAAGGCAAGCAAGACGTCTGAGACGACGAAACTACTTCTCCAAAGGGCCAAATTTTATATGGCACATGGACTCCTATGATAAACTGAAACCATTTGGAATTTGTATCAATGGGGCTATTGATGGTTTTTCAAGGAAAATAATGTGGCTCAATGCCTACACAACAAGTAGTGACCCGAAGTTGATTGGAGGTTACTACATCGAAGTTGTGCGCCGTTTGGGGTTGTCCTCGAATCGTTCGAGCTGATCTTGGAACTGAAAATGGTCACGTTAAAGGCTTCCAGCGTTTCCTGGTGCCCATACCGCCAGGCAGCACCCTTGACAGTTACTTGGATGGAGCCAGCACCGCCAATCAAAGAATTGAATATTGGTGGCGGTTTCTTCGCAGCCAGTGCATGGAGTTCTGGTTATCCCTCTTCACAGACCTCAGAGACAATGGCTTCTTTGATGGTGGATTTCTGGACAAAAGCATCCTACAATTTTGTTGCATGGGATTTATTCAGGTGAGTTCATACATTCTGATAGACTCATTAATTCAATGTGTATTTTTGTATGTGAGAGTGAGTTGATGGGAAAGTGGACAGGGACAGGAAAGAAGACAATGAGGAAAGAAGATAATGGTGGGTGGGGGGTCACAGGGTGAAGATGAAATGACCAAGGTAAATAAAGATGAAGGAAAAGTGGGAGTGGTGAGATGTGGTACACATGAGAGGGGAGGACACAAAAAAGCAGCTTCAGGCTATAATTTCTTGCTCATAAATGATATGACTGCAGCTCTTCCTAAATCTGTCTGGATATTATTTTCAACAGGACGAGTTGGATGACACAGCCCTAGTTTGGAACAGCCATCTCATCAGGCCCTCAAAGAACATGAATGTCCCCAGTGGTCGGCCCAACGTGATGTATACGTTACCTGAACTTTATGGTACAGGGACTTCCTCTCCCAGTTGACAATGAACAAGTTGAACTGTGCAAAAGCCAGTGTGTCTTTCGTTTGACCATGCCTTGTGATCCGGATGTATTTGCATTGTGTGCTTTCTTAATGGCCCAGTCCGATCTGATGCCACCAAAAGATCCGTATCAGGCTGTGAACTTGTATTTGCACCTCAGAGAGGCCCTCACCGCAACTCTTTAAATTAGAAGGATTATGTTTTCAGGGTTCAGAGACATTAACTGTTGGTAAAAGTAGTTTTCCTTCCGAACACCAATCATATTAGAATTGTATTTATGTTCTATTATTTTATATTCAAATGTAAATATAAATTACAGCCAACTATGTTTTGCTTGGTGTTTGGGCCAAACTATATTATGGCTCAACTGGTGTGAGAAGTAACATTTATTGAAGCCTGAATTTGACCATTGCCATTTCTTCAACCCCTTGTTCGTCATTTCTTTTATCACTTCACTTTCAATGGATAATTGAAACAATTTTGAAGAATAATATATAGCCATCACAATTAAAAACATGTTTTGTCTGCTGTTTTTCATAATGTATAAGGACAACATATTTGAACTACAATATAAAATGTTTGTCAAAGCATTATTGGTGTAAATAAACATTATTTCTTGGTTGCTGACTTTATCCGCAAATACTTATCCAACGTGGATGCTGAAGAGTATTCCTGCATATTTGTACATCATCCTAATTTAATTTTCACCTGCCTGTAAATGATGACTACATAATTGGCACTCCTCGCTTTCGTCAGCAGGTGGTGTCTTGTGTTAAAAAAACGGTGAGAATGAATTGGAACAAATTGTATTCACATTGACAAATTCTTACAAACATCAATCTCAAAAATTTAAATGGAATATGAACTATAAAAAACACTTATTTTTCTACTAACAGTGCAAATATTAGTAACCATTTATGATGTATCAACTTCAAACCTTTGGGTCAAACTGAAAACTCCATTCTTACCTGAAACCATCACGAGAATAAGTGGTGCAGAAAATGGAAGGAATGGAGAATTAACATGGAATCAATTGCATTGTAATAATGCACAATACACAAATGGAAAATACAACTGCAGACTGCCCGTCACGTGGTTAACTGTGCCAGATGTTTTACATACACATGGCACAAACCTGTTCTCCAATGTCACTGTCAGATGAGTGTCCATGATTTGCATCAAGGTGAGATCCATCTTCAAGTAACTGTGAACTTTGTCCCACCACGTTGGGAACAGATAAAGGAGCTTCGCTGTATTCATCCAGTTGACATGTTGGAGGATTTTGTTTTGTGGAAATGTAAAATCTAAGAAGCTTCAATTTGGTTTTTTCATAGAGTCTGCCAACCGTTTCATCTAAAGCAATCTGATTTCTTTTAAAATCGCAGACCTCAAAAGTAAAATCACCAACTGGTCCTTTTTTTGAGCTTCCATCTGGGAAAAATAGCTCTTTTCCCAACTCCAAAATCTGAGCGACAGTTGCTGTTTTTTCCATGATGGCATGCCTTGTTCCTCCACCATTGCTTGTCCTCACTTGATGGTAATCATTGCAATGAAAATGGAGCCACCCAATTTCAATCTTCCTGTGAGTCTTTTCTGCAGAAACATTTCTATGTCTTGCCATTCCCTCATCATGGTTTTGGAGCACACTTGGAGATCCACCCAGAACACCTTTCTTCCTTGATCTTATTTTGTCTCTTAATCTTTGGAGGAGCATTTCATTATCACCACTGGACATTTTTTGTTGACAAAAGCAAAGGACAGCTATTCGATCACCATAGGAAGTGATATATTTGCCCATTTGCTCTTCAGTCATCATAGAAATTACTGCCATGTCAACCTGCAAAGATAAATTGTGAGAATGAATACTTGAAATTTTGACTTAATTAATAATAACTTTTAACAAATGTAACAAGGGTGATGGTACAAAGCAGTCATCATTATTTGTATTCAATATTACATTAGATAATCATAATACATCAGGAAGCAGCACATTTACTAACTGTGATGTCGTTTTTAAATTGTTTTACATAACGTCATTATTGTCAGAACATCAACAGTACAGGTAGAGTAGATAGAAATGCTAGCTTCACTTTCCCCGCCAAGTTAGTTTCTCACTGTATTTGGAGGTCTGTGTTACGAATTACTACTTCGATGACTACTACTACGACTAATAATAACAATACAATTTATGTAATGCTTTTCTTACCATTCAAAATAATCAAACGGTTTGCACTACAGTAGCCTATTTACAAAACAGAAAATTAACAGTAGGGAAAGTAAGTGTGTCGGAGCCAGTGCCCATTTTGCTCTTATTACGCTTATTACGTTAGAGTGTGTGGCTGTATGCCCACCTTGTCACTTTTCATGCGCGTAATGTCCACGTGAGGGACATTTCTTGATCGCAAGAAGCATTCCAAGTCCTCCTCCATGATTCTCTCCACCCCCAAGGTAGTGTCGTCTCCCAAACAGCCGCGCACCAGAGTCAACATTCGCCCAGGTAACCCGGAAGCACATTAACGAGCATTAAAAAAAAAAAAAAGATTGCGAGATCTCGCATTACTTTGCGAGATCTCGCATTACTTTGCGAGATCTCGCATTACTTTGCGAGATCTCGCATTACTTTGCGAGATCTCGCAATCTTTGCGAGATCTCGCAATACTTTGCGAGATCTCGCAATACTTTGCGAGATCTCGCAATACTTTGCGAGATCTCGCAAAAAAAAAAAAAAATTCCTTCCATGTCCCCTTAGGGGCTCCGTAGGATACTGTACTGTATAGGAAGTTAATAAAAATTTCGCCCAAAAAAAATCCTATTAAAAAACAAACTTTCGATATAGTTTTTTTAACTTTAAATGTTGGCTCAGCCTCAAAGCTTGCCTTCCTTTTTCCTCACAAATGATTGATATTTGCATCGCCCAATAGTAACCATGGTATGCTTATAGAGTCCAACGCGATTGGTCAAAGTGTTTGTTATAAAAACCGCCTGTGTCAGACAACTTCCTCTTTCTTCTACGCAGCTCTAGACGCGGTAAGTTGTGTCCCGCTGACAATAAAGCCATCGAAAAAAACGTCCTGATCTAGATAAACAAACAGAGTGTAGTGTCTGTTTCAATGTCTCGAGAGCATTTGTGTGTTTTCAACTGCGTGTTGAGTAGTACGGCTACGTAGTTAGTCCTGTTGGACACCGCTAGCGTGCTAACCGCCGGCTAACCTTAGCTAGCGCTAGCAATCTAGCACGTGTCACGTTGGCCCTACTCAAATCTAAAACATTTTAAAGTAATTACTTACGACCGACATTTTAAGTGGCAGATGTGCTTGTTTTAAACAGTCATGCCGCATATTCCACCCTAATGTAGCTTGTAACACAAAGCATGTAAGTAGTGCAATGTCACATTCTAAACATTTAGGGGGGCACTGTACGAAAGACGAAAATAGTCCGAACATAAACAGCGCTGTGTTAATGATTTTAAAAGTGATGGAATTGAGGTCTTATAACAATACCTCTTTGGCTGCAGGTACTACCTTGTCTTTAAAACAGCTCTTAAGCGAATCCTTGGAAGCACTGCAAAGATGCCCAGGGAAGACAGGGCCACGTGGAAGTCAAACTATTTCCTGAAAATTATCGTAGGTACCCACTAGAAAGCAGTCCCACTTTTCATGCGTTTTTATGCCTTTCGTATTCATTTTGGACTGTCTTCTGAAAAAAAAAAAACTAGCAACTCCTGGATGACTATCCAAAATGCTTCATCGTCGGAGCCGACAACGTGGGCTCCAAGCAGATGCAGACCATCCGCTGTTCTCTGCGTGGCAAAGCTGTGGTGCTAATGGGTAAAAACACCATGATGCGCAAGGCTATTCGTGGTCACCTGGAGAACAACCCTGCTTTGGAGAAGTGAGTATTACCACTTTCCCAGTTTTTAAATGTCATTTGCAGGTCAGTTTTAATACAGCCTGTGTGGTGCTGTATTGACGTTCCCCCTGCAAACAGAAAACTGTTTCCACGCTATCTCTGTTTGTCCAAACCTCCTGACAGCCAGGGACGCACGGTTTCAGACACCAGTTTCTTAAAATGTGTAAAATGCTGACATTGGCACTTTGACAACAAAGTATGCCTTTAACAGGCTCCTTCCCCACATTAAAGGAAATGTGGGGTTTGTCTTCACCAAGGAAGATCTGGCAGAGGTCAGGGACTTGTTGGTGGCCAACAAGGTAATACAGATGCTTGTACACCCTCGTTACTAAATACTTAGTTTGTTAATTTTTTCCTCCTCAAAATGGGTCATCGTCATAAGCATTTTGGATATCATACGCAGGATAGGTTACAATGCGGCTAGTTTGGTGCTGTGTTGTCGTTCCCCCTGCAAACAAAAACCTGTTTTCAGCTATCCTTGTCTGTCCAAACCTACTGATGGCCAAGGGACGCAATATTTCAGACATATTGTAGTCGAGTTGTGGTTGAACTGTAACATTTTGGTTAGGGTAAAACTGTAATGCTTCTGGAATTATTTAGGTGCCAGCTGCTGCCCGTGCTGGAGCCATTGCCCCCTGTGATGTGACTGTGCCTGCCCAGAATACTGGTCTGGGTCCCGAGAAGACTTCCTTCTTTCAGGCTCTGGGCATCACAACTAAGATTTCCAGGGGAACCATTGAAATTTTGGTAAGCTTTAAAAGTACTTTGCTAAGGCAAGGAAACTTTATTTGTATACTGTATTTCATAGACAAACTAGCTTTATGTGCTTGGTGGAATTACAAGCATTTGCTAATGATTCGGACATTTGAAAGTATAGTTTAAAAAGAACTCAGACTAAAAGCGTACAGTCCAATCAAAACTAAGCAAAGTCATGTGCAAGTATTAACTTATCATTTCCCTCAGAGTGATGTCAGTCTGATCAAGACTGGCGACAAGGTTGGTGCCAGTGAGGCCACGCTGCTCAACATGTTGAACATCTCCCCCTTCTCCTTTGGACTCATCATCCAACAAGTGTATGACAATGGCAGCGTCTACAGTCCTGATGTGCTTGACATCACTGAGGCCTCCCTTCATGCCAGGTTCTTGGAGGTAAGAGGAAGGCATGTGTCTGCTCAAGTGTTCTACGGATGGAATTCTATTCATGGTAAAATATTGTTTCTGTATAGGGTGTGAGGAACATTGCCAGCGTGTCTCTTGAGATTGGCTATCCCACTCTTGCCTCTGTGCCCCACACTGTCATCAATGGCTACAAGAGAGTCCTTGCCATCGCCGTGGAGACTGACTACTCCTTCCCCCTAGCAGACAAGGTTGGTATTTGGAAAAATGTGTCAGTCAATGAGTGAGTTTGGTCACAAAGACGCCTGCCATTAGGCATAGTGGATGTATCTTCTTTTACCGATTCATATTGAATTACTAATGGTAAATTCTCTTGTCCCACAGGTCAAAGCCTTCCTCGCTGACCCATCTGCCTTTGCTGCAGTGGCAGCGCCAGCTGCAGCTGAAACTGCAGCAGCTCCAGCTGCCGCGAAGGAAGAAGTCAAAGAGGAGTCTGAGGAATCGGATGACGACATGGGCTTTGGGCTGTTTGACTAAGACTACATCTACAATAAATCAACACCACGATTTCAATAAAATGTCAAACTTTCCAGTTCTTCTGTCGCTGACATGACATTAGACTCGCTTGGCTTGTTGGTACCACATAGCTTGTGATTGAATTTGTTCTCAAATGAATTATCGCTCAAGGTGATTTACCCACCCTAGTTGTAAATTATTTGCGCAAAACCAAATTGCACATGAAGGTATGTGTGGAGGGAGCAATGTCTGTGAAAGACGAGTGGTATGCCTGAGCTGGCTGTGGTCTGCCTTGCTCAGTTGAGCAGCGACTGTTATCAAGCCTGAATTGGACACATCCTTGAAATAGCATGTCTTATATTTGGGGGGGGGGGCAGGACTGAGTCACTTGAAATTGCTTTGGTGTTGAATTGGGCTAACTATTAGGAGCACAGTGGCCCCTAACTGGAAACTAAGTGCATACGCACACTGTAAATCAACTTGACTAAATGAGTTTCCAATCCTTTCACTGACTAAAGTGCTGAGGTGTGGAACAGATTTACCAGCAACAAATATTCAGGAAACAAAAATACTCATTGTGCATGTAGATACAATTTACTTGGCGTTATCTCAAATTTCCTGGGAGTGGAGATTTTAAAGTCAAAACTAGTCTAACTACCCAGAGTTGTTAAAGTCCAGGGAGGGGAAAGTCCGTACACGTTTGTGACACCTGAACCGCAACTTATCAGAGGTGCAAAATAGGCTCTTATACCGTCACAGACCTGAAACTTGATACAAGCAGGCCGACGTATGCGAACTGCTTTAATTCAAACGAGTCTTCAATTGAAGCCGCACACCGGACGTGACGTCTAGCCTACGATGCTGTGATTGCGCAGTACAGATGCGCAGCAATACAGGAGGAAGACGTTCACTATGGCTGAGGTACGACATTTTGGTATTTATCCCCGACTGGAAACAAATTGAGTGGTCTTAGATATCGTTGCAAGGGAACAACACATTCTCATCTGTTGTTCGTGATGGCAACAACGGACTTAAACTGTAGTGTATTTCACAACGACCAAATTGCTACACTAAGTGTAAGCTAATTCTCATTAGCAAGGGTGAGGTGTCAATACTCAATTAGTGTATCTGCGATCTCTCTGTATGGAAGTAAATGAAAACTAAGTAAACGAGCTAATTTAGCTATCACTGACTATCGTAAAACAGTGACAACGTTTATGAATGAACGTCGATTTCGCTGCTTGTTTGAAAATTAAAGAAGTTGTGATTTGTTTGTGAAGACTCACAGTTTACAGGAACTCCAACATCCAGTTGTCAGCACCAAGGTGTTCATCCAGAGGGACTACAGCTCAGGAACTCTTTGCAAGTTCCAGAACAAGTTCCCCGCGGAACTCGAATCCAGGGTACGTTCTTGGCCGGTGAAGCTACGTGCAGTCCGTACTGAATCAATCCTCACTTGTTTTTGTTGCTCTTCAGCTGGACAGGCAACATTTCGAGGAGACCATCCAGACTTTAAACAACCTGTATGCTGAAGCAGAGAAGTTAGGGGGGAAATCTTACCTAGAGGGCTGCCTGGCCTGCCTCACTGCCTACACCATATTCCTCTGTATGGAGACCCAGTATGAAAAGGTAAGTTTGGTTCTTTTTTTGGGGTCGCGGGGGTGAGTTATAGACAGCCTCCTATCCCAGTCACTGGAGTGGTCCAAGAGATCGTTTCAAATATTTAGCTTTATTCTCATAACAACCCATCTTATATCTTATTGTGTAATATTTTTTTCTTTTCAGTGTGGCCCATATACTACATTTATTATGTATAGAACTGTAATTGTGATAAATCACCACTGCTCCACTCGATGGATGTGTGTGTCTGTGTGCGTGCAGGTGTTAAGGAAGGTTGCCAGATACATTAAAGAGCAGAATGAGAAGGTCTACATTCCCAGGAGCCTCCTGCTGACTGACCCCATTGAGAGAGGCCTCAGAGTCGTATCCTGTGTTTATCTCAAATAATTTTTGCTCAATGACAGGATTTACGTACTTCTTATTAAGACATATTTTTTTCCTCGTTGTTTAGAAAAGCTTGTATTTCATTGGAGCAAGACAGTAGGTGCCTGTCATGTTTGGCAAATTTTGGTGTAACCATCACATGAAAATTCACTTGTAAATCACATTAAATATTGTCCTTAATTGACCATCTTTCAGATTGAAATTACAGTTTATGAAGACAGAGGGTTTGTCCCAACAAGTTAAGACCCCAGGGTATGCTTTATTTTTTTGTGTTCTGTACTGTATATTGTTTGTTTAATCCATATTGTTTGACTTTGAAGTATATTTTCAGAAACTCCAAATTTGACAATTTTTGCAGATGCATTTGACTGTGGAGATTCGATCATATATCATATAGCGTGTGATGTTCCCTCTTTAAATGTAATGGGATTATATAGGTATGGTGCAAATAAAATTACATTTTGCTTATTCATTGTGCTAACACAATCATGTATTTCTTGTGTGCAGACTGGTGACCAACGAATCGTGTGTCCAAACAGACGCTCAGACGTCTGCTTCTCCTGAATCAATGTATATAACAATTTCTTTGCTCTGTGTTTTTTATTTATATGCTGTATATTCCACTAACTGCCTCTCCTTTTCTTTGTACACATGGGGACTCTTATTGTACACAAGGTGATCTATAATGCTGATCAATACAGGGCCTTTAAACTTGTGCCATTTGTTTAACATTAACAGCAGTTCCTCGAATATTTTTTGTGTGTGTAATATGTTGATGGCAAGAGTTACTGTGAAATCGGAAGCGTGATGATATAATTTGTCATCAGGAAATGAGTTAATGGGCTAATATTTAAAATGTAGATTTTGTCTATCATAATTTGATATTTTTACATTTTTATAAGAAGACCATTTAGAAGTGACCTGTAAGTTGTCTGAGTCTTCGTGAATGTTTTTATGATCACCACAGAATCACTCCACATTCCACACATGCTTTCCGTTGTGGGGGCGTGCTTTTCTTATTAACCCACATTTATTTAAATCTGTGATTCCTTCAGTTCAGGAGTCAAAGAACTGGGTTCCTCCATGGAACCTACTCACAATACATCATGTATGTATTGTCATAAAATTTTATACACTACCTATACACCAATCGTGGGATCCACATTAGAGGTTTGTTTGTGAAACCTTGATTTCAGTTAATGGCCTTTACTGTTAACCTTTTAGTCCGTTCAGCATTTATTGAATGTTCGGTGAATAAACAGTACATGTACACGTAGCATTTTAATTGTTTATTCCATTTTGAGTTAACATTACTGCTGCAAGACACCAGCAAAACGCACCATACTTTTGAACATTGCTGTAGTAGACGGCAAATATATTGAACTCTTGGAATAATACCTATGTATGTGTCGTTAATAAAGTACAACGGTCGCACAACTTTTGAGATTGTTCAATATGTATGGAGTTTAACGTTCTTTTCCATTCGGATACATTTTGGCTGCTCTCGGCACCCGTCCCGGAACTACAACGAGAAATGCAACCAACATTACCACTGGTGAATTTCACGGAAATAGACTTTAATAACTTTTTCAATTAATCACGTATTTATAAATTCAGGAAATTTAATTGAATTGTGCGGGAGTTACGTTTAACACTACTTCCTTTTAGACTGATTAGTACCGTTTCCAAATCCAGTTGCTAGCTTAGCATGCTCTCAGATCAGTCATTTGCGTTTAGTTCTTTCCTAGGTCTCTTTCCTTTGAGTTGGCTCAATAACAAGTTCATTTCGGTTTTCTGGCCACACTGGCGTTCCCCTGCTACGACGGAGTTTATCTCCCAAAGGAAGAGCATGACTTTGTGCACCAGGTCTTGGACGAGCTGGAAACATACCAGACGAGTAGCCCCAAAAGGTAAATGAATGGGTTATGACAGCTTTAGTACGTATTCTGACATGGATATGCTGTGTGACAAATAGGTAAAGCATACAATTAACCAATATTTAGAAATTAAATAACATTTGTTCATAATGGATGGTAGCTGTGTTTAGTGTCGTGTCAAAAAGTTAATGATGTTCGACTGCTTCTGTATTAACCCCCTGGCTCCTGTGTGTCCCCACCTCCAGTGTACTCCTGTTCCCACCGCTACCCAGCAGACTACGATACCTGATCCATAAGACCGTCGAGGAGCTGCCGGAGCTCACCACCTTCTCTGTGGGAGAGAGCTGGTGTCGTCAGGTGGTCGTCTGCCCCTCGGAGCTCAGGTATGCACAAACCACAGGAGATTAATGTGATCTGTTACGTCATTCACCATTGCATGAAATCATGACAACAGCGGTACTTTATTTGTACTCCACTAGCTGATCACAAAGCAGCCCGTCGCCACATTTGTAATGAGATCCAGGACAAGCACTTTACCAAAAAAAAAAAAAAACAAAACAACTATTTACAAAGATAAGGCTTTGTTTTGGTTTAGCTATTTCGCACGAATACTTTACAAAAATCAAACTCAGAATAATATCCATCCATCCATCCATCCATCCATCCATCCATCCATCCATCCATCCATCCATCCATCCATCCATCCATCCATCCATCCATCCATCCATCCATCCATCTTCTACCGCTTATCCGGGGCCAGGTCGCGGGGGCAGCAGCTTATGAAGCTAGAATAATATTCAATATTTAAAAAATAATAATAATAAATTGTATTTTTCGTAATGTTTTCCAATTTTAAAATAATTTTTACAATTGTATTTCATCGGGAAACCTAAAATATAGTTATCGTGTGTGAACTTTGTCCGTTAGTGTTTTGTTTTTTTCAGCCTGTGTAAGGACATTTAATAATAATAATACATTTTATTTATAAGCGCCTTTCAAGACACCCAAGGACACTTTACAATAACAAAAAACACAAAACAATACAAAACAATACGGGTTGAGCAGCGGCAGCCAAACGCGCCAGCGTTCACTCATTGCCCACCTTTGTTTTGTAGAGGCGAGGCACAGGAAGAAGACAACGATGCAGACTGCAACTCCAGCCTGGATGAACAGCCTGTTAGAAGTCCTGAAAGTCAATCTTCCAAATCAACTCGAATCAGATCATCCAGGAGGCCAGACAAGGCACTTTACACCCCAAGAGCCGCTCGGCAGAGTCTCCAGAGCCAAAACTCACAAGTCTCCCAAGGAGTCCAGGAGTCGACCTGTTCGGCCTTCATCACCAGTCTATCGAACTCCTGTTCCTCGTCTGAGGGAAAGTTGTCACTTGTATTAAAAGAAGAATCCCTTCCCACTGCAGCAGATGGCACTGCTGACACATTAACGGAAGGGAAAGCCAACTTGAGCGTTCATCAGGATGATGTGACACTTTCCCGCTTGAGTGAAATGAGCCTTCAAGATGACGAGAATGAATCTGCCACGTGCGACTTGACTGAAGAGGTTGGACCACCCGGAATGCTTTTGGTGACCTTTTTGCTTCAATGTGTTTTTGTGCATTCTACCGCTCAGATCAAGACACACCTGCGGGAAGCTGTGACTTTCACCGTGCAGCATGTGTACAATGACTACTCCGCTTACGAGAATGTGCTCATTACCCCTGAGGAATTTGGCCACGTTATCGAGATCTATGACTTCCCTGCCGTGTTCAAAACAGATGATCTCTTGGGTGCCTTCACTGAGTACAGGTGAGGCATCCTTCTGAACGTTCACCAGTGAGACCGGGCTCCTTCAAAGCAATATTTTCCTGTTTTGTATCAGCGATGGCGGAATGAAGATCACGTGGGTGGACAACACACACGCCTTGGGTGTTTTCGCCACACAAACGGCAGGTGAGATCACGAATAGACATTACTATAGTGGTTAGGCAAACACCAATAATTATGAACAGGAGGTGCACCAGAAAGTGAGCTGCGGCGCTTATAAGAAGTGACTTGAATCTGCCGAGTAGGAATATTCCTTAATTGTCATAAATTTAAGGTTACATTAGTTTGTGTGTGTATGTGTTTCATACAGCCCTGCATGCCCTCTCCATCTGCAACCCTCTGCTGAAGACTCGAACGCTGACTGAAGGCAGCAAAAAGGCCAAAGGCAAAGCCATTCGACGAGCAGGTACAACAATATTTCTTAAACCTTTCCTCTCTTATCAACAATGTTTACGAGATAGTCGTCTTTTCAAATGTTCCACCATTCCCCTTTCTTTAAGCGGCTATAGAATTATTGAGTAAGCTACTGATTGTGTTGTGCAGAGTTCATACAGCCGGTGAAGGAGCGTCCGAAGACAGACAGCGCGGTCGCTAGGCGGATGGTGGCCCGAGCTCTGGGCCTGAATGGACGAGGGCGCAGACGAGGGTGTGGACAAGGGCAGAGCTTCTGACAGAAAGTATTGGTCAATGCAGGTGACTGAACCAAGACAAGCTATAAGTTTCATGTGACCAAAAAACAAACAATTGATCTATTCAGCAAATTAAAAAGCATTCATCACAAAGCTTTTATCACAGAAACTGGGTTGTGCTTTCACCGTTTACCTTTAATGCAGAGGATGTCATCCATTCCCTACATATCAATCAAATCCACGAGGCAGTATGTGACTGGCACCCTTATAAAATGAAGGGAACGAGTCGCATTTACAAAAATGACAACAACAAAGAGGCATTCTCACACAGACACATTTGAGGCTTTGCAACGGTCCCTGATAGCAATAATTTAATGGAAGATGAGGGGATAATACACGGATCATGGAGCGCATGTGGAAGCTGGAAGCAAAAAGGCAATCAATAAAAATTTTTCGAAGGTGAGGTCAAGTATTTGCAATTCAGACTCCTCGGCAGAAGACACAAATACTTTACATTGCATCGTCCTAAAGTCAAAAAGAAAAATCAAATGGCATAGTGTTGAATTATTACCTTTCGCCAATTTGATTTTCGGTTGATGTAGAATGTCAATTCCATTCAAATTTTAAAAATTCAATTTTGGATACAGCAGAGGCAATGTGATGTATCCATGTCTCCGTCTTCCACTGAACTTCCAAACATGATGTAGCACCAAAATGTTTTTCCTGGACTAAATGAGCGTGCGGGGTTCTTGTGCTGACCATTCAAAAGGCAATTATTGGTCAATTTCATTTACAACAATATTTGGCTGCAAATTTCCCTGACATATTCATTAAAAAGCACCACAAATAAAAATGTACATTTCGACAAAGACACCACAAAGTAAGAGCTGTACTGCTTGTGGTCTATAGATTGAATAATTTATGATATCATTTTCCTCACAGTCGGTTTGAAACAAAAAAAAAAAATACACATACAGTATATGGCTGCTTTCTACCACATTGTCAGCTTATCAACAACTAAACAAGATTTGACATCTTTCCAACACATTTTGTAAAATGGTCTTTCTGTGAACTTACGACTGTAATGCTGCACATTCAAACATGTTCAAACGTGCCAAAAGTGTCCATTTGTACTTTTATTCGGCGTCCCACGTCCTCAACTATGGCCTCCTTCTCCTTTAGTGGTTGGCGAAACACTCGTCCTCTTGCGCTTCATGAATGTCTGACCATCTGTCCATCTGTCTACCTGTGCGAAAGCTGATTGGTCAGCAGCCCGGGAAACGTTTCTTCAGTTTCCGAACTCCGCGAGCCACCTGTGAATGCGGAAGCATTGGCAATGAATAGATGAACAGTTTTCTCGAGCGCTGCCCGTCTTCCTCCTCATGCTCACCTATTTGACAGTTGTACATCCAGATGCGATTTCCGTCGTAACGGCTGCGGCACTTCATGATGTTGTTGGTGTAGTCGGATTCTGCGACCTCGTAGTTTGGGTTTATCACAACCTGCAATAGCGCTCAAGGTCATTTATCGCACACCATTTGTGGCACGTAGCCTCGAGATGACGCCTGTGAAAGCCGTTTTACCTGGAGGATGTAGTCGCCAGGCGGAACATCTGTGATGTCGATCCACTGGCAGTCAATGTCATGTCTGTAGGTGTCCGAGCAGCCCACCGTGATGCCCTGCGCTCCAAAGTTGGCGCATTCGTATTTCTTCTCGATGCCTGTCAGCGTTAAGACCAGTCATCGTAAGTTGCTAAACTGATATGCTCATCGGTGTTTGTGGATAAAGGCGCTGTGATGTCATTTTCAGCTGACAGCTACTTTTAAAATGGCCGTCCCCAGAGATGGATGACGATAGGTGGATTTTGCTGCTTAATTCATATTCCACAGACGCCATATTAATCAGAATGCCGTGTTTAGACTGGTGGGTGCGCGTTAAACATATCGGAGTGAAATTTTGTGGGCTACAGTTCCCCTTTAATGAAACGGATGTACTGTACCTTCTTTACAACGCGTGTCCTCCAGACAGAAACTGGCTTTGTGACCCTCTGCCACTTTAGTTCCATTCACATTCATCAAGTCATAGTGGGTGAACACCTCCATGCTGTGGAAATGTCTGCATATAGATAGGAAACAATTGTGTAAAAGGACCCGTGTATCAGAACCGAACAGCAGTGGATGTTTTGGCATCACCTGTGGCATTCGTGCCAAGTCCAGGATTGATGCCCTGCCCGCGGCCTGAAGTCTGTCTGGCCATTGTTGTGGATCTGCGAGGAGAAGCGCAGCAGGCGGCGGTAAGAGTTCTGGTCGGCCTTGTCGGCACTGCTGGACAGGCACTTCTCCTCCTGGGCACACTGCAGGGCATACATAGGTCTGTCCTCCAGGTAGGCGGTGTGCTCTACTTCCTGGGCGTTCAGGACCAGGTCAGGGGCCGCTGGATAGGACACACCATGAATTCAGTGGGATTGGCAATACTAGCAACGTGTTCCACATACACCACATTTAGCCAGTTTTGATTGTTTGGATGTTCTAGGTAGTCAATAATAATGCATGCTTTGCTCCTTACTCAGAGTACAGGCCACCCCAGCAGCAAAGCGTCCACCACCTTTGGGACATTGAATGTGCTTCCCGTGATGCAGGCACTGATCCAGAGTCAGCTCAGTGCCTGAACATCTCACTCCGCTCATCACAATATCATCAGCTGTAGCGTCGCTCTGCCAGTACCAAGTTTCCTGAGGAGACAACCCGAAATGGGTCAGCCCCGGGCAGAAATGTGTATTTGACACGGCATTAATAACTTCAACTTCATTTAGAAGACATATTGACAAGACTTCGAAAAGGAATGTAGCCTCTCTGTGATGGCACGGCGAACCCCGTTCACTTATTCTAGTCGTCCATAACACTAATGGATGAAACTCAAGACACCGTTTTGCCTTAGCGCTGCATGACAGTTCTTAGCAGTGCAGGCCCGAGACTTGAGGGAGGGCCCCGTCTCAATTTCACAGCGTCACCTTTGCTTGACTTTACCAATACAAGCTTTATACATGTACATCGGATTTTGTTGTTTGGTGTCACCCCTTTCATTTCTTTAGTGAGTGTATGTTTTTTTAAAAACCATCACATTTTCCAACTGTAGAAGCCACAAGAGAGTTTTAAAAAGTTTTGCGGTCAAGCAATGACTGTCATTGCCTTTAAATTAAATTTAAATGGTCCAGTGCATTTTTTTAGCCACAAACTATAAATGGCACAGGCGGAAACATCATTTCGCGTTATTGCTGATCAGCGTCGACCAGAGACATAATCGTATTAAGCAGCTGCTTGGGGACCTCAAGCCTCTTGGAGTCTGCCCAAAAAGCGTGAGGGTGATCAAAAATATTAACGAAATAAAAGATGTGATGAGCCCTTAGTTAGTTGCAGCAATTATCCACCTTTTGTTCTTCAACTAAGCACAGTTGTTGAAATGTTTATTTGTAAATGGCCACATACTACACAATAAATCAGGACTCACCTGGCCAGACATTTATTTTCCCACAAATGAGTCATGTGTGGAAACATTGTCAGCCTTATGATTATCTCGCTGATAAATGTTCTGCCATGAGGCAATACTCATCACAAAATAAACGACACCCGGCTAGCGGGGGGGATCTGTTGTCCCCAAAGTGCTGACTCAGCCTCTTTCCTCGATCACATGGAAAGCGCCTTATAAAAGTCAAACTTTCCGACATGACTGATGTGGAGGATTTACGACGTCTGATGGAAAAGACATGTCATTTTGCACGTGAGTTAAGGAATAGGACAGACGTGCCGTATAGCATCTCCGCAGTCGTTTGGTGTCATTTGTTCCATCTGGTGTGTGCATGCTGCAGCGTTTAAAGTCCAGACAGCCAAAATTGAGCATCATTACCACAATCAGCCAAATGGTGTTGTTTTGAGGTAAATGTTTGAGGTTGCCTTGTTTATCAAACATTCAAGTGCTGTTTGTTAGCAAGCTTATAGAAAAAAAAATACACAACTTTTTTTTTAATAACTTAAGGTAAACTTGAGTGGTGGGTTCTTTACCATATGAGGACCCCTCAATTATTGCCGAGCATTTGGTGTAACTGTCAAGGCTGACAACTTCAAGTGTGAGCATTTTTTAACACCACGCACAGTACTGGACTGTATGTGAACATCTTAAGGGGGCCTTGAAGCAGCCCTATGTCACTGCTCGGCAGTGCCGCACACTTTGTTGAGATGGGAGAGGCTCTCCTGAACTTCAAACCAGATGCCGTGGCAGCCGCGATGCTCCTGCCGAGGGAGTAAACAAGCGCCTGTGTCGAGGCTTTTGCTGCCTGTTTACAAGACCGCGGTGTCTTGATTTTGCCCTCAGGAATCAACAAAGCTCAGGTTGCTAGTCTGAGCTGGTTCTAATATTTATTTCTGTAACTTATTTAGTGAGATGTATGATGCAGCAAGGCGGCGCACTTAGACAGCGCTGCCAACTACAAGCACCATCATTGAAATGATGTTAATCGAATAGCTCTTGACGGCGTCTGTCAAAATATGAGCAAAATTAGCTTTGTCAAGGCAGAATGTTTGGCACAGCGATGATATTGGCTCTCTTTCGTTTGGGCACAAGTACTGAGCGAATGAGTCATAATGCAACCAAAATATGTTTGTGAGAAAATGAAATGTTCCCACCCAGTGTTATGAAACTGATTAGTGACAGTAGAGGTTGCTGTTGCTTAGTCGAAGCCGATTTTGAAAAGGCACGCTCGGAGTGAAAGGGGGACCTGCAATTCCCACTAATATAAATTAGGCCTCGTCAAGAATGATTTCGAGTGGCAACAAGTGCTACCTGAAAGGCGTGACTGGCAAATCCCAAGCCCATCTGTCTGCACACCACCATGGCCTCCATGGTCCCCCAGCTCTCACTGCATACCGTACCCCACACCAGAGAGCCGTTCCTGTCCGTAAGAACTTCCACACGGCCCTCGTAGGGAGTACGTCCGCCAGACAACCGAACCTGTGATGAGGACAAACAGACACGTGTGTCCTGAGATGGCAAATGTATTCATAGTCTGCGCTTAAGTAGACAGACAGACATTTCAGTAAAACTATAAAAAAGAAAAGAATACAGACCTGCGTGCTCCGTGTGTAAAAGTATTGATAACAGCAAAAATCTCAAAAGTTGTCATAGTTTGGGTGGGAGGAGCCACTCACTCTGTTCTGAAAGCCCATGGCAGGAACGTTACACTTGACTGCGACGTCTTCCTCGTGGCTGCAGCCCACAGAATCCCGATTGAAGTGACACTCGGTCAGAGATTTCTCAAAGCCAGAACACTCCACCTCATTCATGTGCACTGGCCCGATGCCTACAAAAGCAAGCACGTGAAGAACCTTTTTATTCAAACGTCATAGCCGGAAGGTGAAATCTTCACAATTACAACGACAAAATCTTACAGGAGCGAGCAACAATTAAACGGCGGCGGCCTCGCGTGACCGACTGCCATGTTGGAGTCAACTCAAAGACAAATGTTTGAGTTCTCGCTCACTCAGTTGTTTCAAGAGGAAAACGGATGACGGTAAACAACATTCTTATTTTCAAGTCGAAAAAAAATAAAGTTATTTCAGTGAAGCACCTATTCCACAAAAGTGTGTCTGAGTACTCTCAGCATGCTGGCTTTCTTCCCGTGCGACGGAGGAGGAATGTCCTTGGTGGTGTGCGGCCAGAAATGTGCTCGCCACCGGAGGGAGTAAATCAACAACAAGCAGAACACTGAGCCTGAAACTGCAGCACTTACTTATGAAATTGCCTCCAGCCTGTCGTAACTGTTACATGATCACATTTTGTTGAGATTACAAAAGATTTTGGTGGCTGTTAAAAGAAACCCTGTCAAACAAAATGTCTTCCGTGTGTACTTTCAGACACCGGAGTAGCAAGTAAAGCTAATCAGCTGCATAATAAAATAGCTTATCTTATCTTGTCTTTTATTTATTTATTTATTTTAAAGCATATGGCTAATCAAGTTACGTATTTCCCCAAATCATCATCATCTATTTCGAGTCTGTGTGTGGTACGCTTTTTACAAGCAGAGCTCAACTCATGAAAAAGAACGTGCGCGCTGTCCAGATCAAATTCCTCCTCTGGATTTCAGAACAGCTGTTTTTCTTTGCCGGAACATTTTGTACTCTCATCTTCTCTCCATTCACTCTGAGAACATGTGGACAACTAACTGCTTCAGCAAATGCAATTCCTGTAGTGGGATATTGCATTTCACAGAATCGTGTTCTGGAGGAACACAATTATGTATTGTCGGTACAGTCGTTTGTTGGCCTCTTTTGCTGACTTCAGGTCTAGACTGAGTGAGATTTCATTAAAAAAAATAAAAATAAAACAGCAGGTGGAGATTTGAAGCTTTTGTCCAAAAGTTTCATTTTCACAGCTGGACTCGGGTTGAGTGGAACTCGTATGCGTATTGTAATTTTTTTTCTTTGTGAATTTTCATTTAAATAAGAGAACGATCAGTCTCTGCAAAAAAAAAAAAACCCAAAAGGTGTGTTTCAGTCTACCTTGTCCCATACTGGCACCGGTCAAGGCCTCTTTGGCGCTGCCGAAGCCCAGCTCCCGACAAACCACGGTGGCAGCTCGAATGTTCCAGTTGTCCTCGCACACCGTGCCCCACTCGCCGTTCCGCAACACCTCCACGCGACCCTCCCCGATCATGGCTCCGCCTTTTAGTCGCACCAGGGGTTGCTATGGTGGTTCATGAGAAAGGAAAAAAATGGAATTTGGGATCACAGCCTTTAAATTCTGTGAATTTAGACCTTTATTTTTTTTCTTCCATGTCAAGTTTACCTCCACTCTGTATGCCTTCCTGTAGCCCGTGCTGAGACTGGGAGCAAAGGTACGTCCGGGAACGCAGCTGACCACCACGGGCATGCCCTGCTCACAGGTGCTGTTGCCCTTCAGCTCGATTTCCCTGCCCAGTTTGCAGTCCGACAGGTCGGCCTCGTTGCCGGTGCAGTTGACGGAGAAACCCCAGAAGTTCTTCTTGCGCCTCTTGGCCAGCAATCTGGGATGGGAAGCAATAAATCATTCGATTTGTTGGAGACACGGACGGATGGAAGCCATTAACTTCACATTCATTTACTCCAAAGCCTTTTAGACACATTTAAACACCCGGCTGATCTCCCATTCTTGAACGAACTGACATCCAAACAGCACCAGCTCGAGCAACAATTTATCACCGAAACTATTCTAAAGTGTATTTGCATTTCATCATTGCTAGCGCGTATAAAATAATCAACGTTTCTAAGCCAGATGTTCGGGCTAACGTCAAATAGATGAGACTGCCCATACTTTATCAACAATGACATCAGAAATGGTTGTGCGGTAAATGATTGTTGTTGAGCTATCAGTATTCCTCATTGTACATTTGTGTACATGTCCTAAATGTATATTTTGTGGGATAGGGACAGAGCCCTGCCGCAAATAGCCAAAATATACGTCCCAAAAAAAGGTTCATACTGCCTAATAATGACACAAGATGGCAGCAAAATGCTCACAAAGCTTCTAAACTCACTTTAAAATAGTTCTTTGGCACCAAGAAGTCACCGGAAGAAGACATTACTCATGTAGCTCCTTGACTTCAACAGTTTCTTGGTAACACCAAAGCATGTCCTCAGCATAAAACCAGCAACATATTAATTTTTTGGCAGGTTCCCCAAAAAATCTTAAAATAAGTTAGCAAATGTTTTTTGTTTTGTTGCTATAGTACTACAGCAGCTTGACTCCAGTCACTGGCAAGAAATTCCTTGTGTGTTTTAACACACTTGGCCAATGAAGATGATTGTGATTCTGAAGAAACAACAGTCATGTTCAAGCTAGGAGCACAAAAACAGTTTTGTGGTGAGAACACGTCCCCATGGTCAACTCGAAGGAAACCAACTGCGGCCAACCTCAAAGTACAATTTTAGCTTTCCTCAAAATATTGTTCACAGAATGCGCCTTTGAGTGGGTGGAATGTGCGGAAAATGTGCAGTGTTTGTCACATATTTTGTGACCCCCCCCACCACAACCCACCCAACGCCACTCCTTGCAGCACCAAATATCTGAAGTTGAAAACAAACATTACATATTGCTGCTTTGTTTTTCCCCTGAAAAATTAATTTCGGACATTGACTCCTCTCACATTCAATGGAGTGTAGTTGAAGTTTGAGAAAATGGTGACCAAGTTCCAGTATTAAAAATTGCATGAAGGGTGAATTTATGATCAATCACATTACTGTATTAAATTAAATTATAATCACCATTAATATTTCAGGCCATGTTAAAAAAAATTAAAAAACAAGTTTGTCATAGTCACTTTTAACTTTGGAACATAATTAGACACATCTGTCGGTAACTTGTTTGTGAGTCAGTCCAGACTGGTACTGCCTTGTGGTAATGTTTCAGAATGCCAGCATGGGCCCACTCAAAGAGAGCAACAATGAGATGCAGGGCAGAGCCAGACACTTTCCCACAGAGCATTGCACAAACGTCCCCCTGCACACCACCCCAGCCTCTCCTCTATCCGCTAGGATTTGTTTCTGGCTTTGTTTCAAGATTCTCCACACTCGAATCAGCTTCATTTCAGTGAGAAAAGCGGCGAAGAGGTTAAGTGGCCACTGCCAGAAAACCAAGCGGTTATGCAAGATCCAATCAAATCAGTTGGCTGTGCTGCAGCTTTTCTAAGCGGCGACATTCGAGCCCCGATATGATCGTGTTCCAAATATATTCGCGTTGGCTCACGAAGACGTACTTGTAGGGCTTGTTGTTGAAGCGCTTGTCCGCAGGGAAGCCGTACATGCCACAGATGACCCTGCTGTTCATCTCCGTCCAGTCTGCGTTGCAGATCTGCTTCCATTTTCCTGCGTCTTTCACTTCCAAAAAGCCCTCGGTGATCGGGACCCTTTTTCTGTGAGAATACGTGGCCCTTATTCGCACGTCCTCCACATTCACCGGCAAGCCCTGATGCACAAAGGGGATGATGTTACATTAGTCACGGATATTACTAATAGGTTGCAAAAGAAAAAAAAAGAATTGCCCACATTTTACCATCATTTTGTATTTGTAAATGAAAAGTTGCTAAATGACACAGTAGAGAAAGAACGCATTTCCAGGGAGCTCACTGTGAGGGTGCATTTGAATTTGAACCCTTTGCACCTCACCATATCACTGAGTCAGGTTGACAAATATGATCTTCTTTAAACTTACTTTGATGAATAACTGACATTTTCTCCCCCATAAGTAGGGTACAAACGTAAAGGTCAAGCACAAGAATACTCGTCCGATTAAAGTTTCTTGATCGATGAACCGAGAGTCTTTGCGGTTGTCTGCGCGATAACCGCCAGTGTGAAGGTCTTCTTCGTTATGTTGCAAAAAAGGGGACAGAATCAACAGCGTCACTGATGGTTGCAATCAAGTACTGCACTCCATTTTGCCTCAATTATTTCATGCCGTGATTCATCAACAATCAATTTCACAAAGTCGATTTTTTTAATGATCAAATAGTCTATTACAATGCCTGCCCCAAGTCCAGCATTTAACAATAGTTTAGTTTTAAAGACATAATCGATGGTCATAGTTTATCCAGATGGACTGGGAGAAGACAGAAGTAACTGCTGTTGAGTGAGTTGCTGTGACAATCTGCGGGTGGTCTACGGACAAACAAAAAGAGCTGTAGAACTAGTTGGTAGTATGACTACCATGTGTCCTGAGCCCCTCTAAATCAAGCTACAACCTTTTGACTTCTGACCCTATGAGGAAAAAAACAACAGCTTATTCATTGTTCATTTCCTTCCTTGGGCCAAGGGTTGTCGTGGGGCGTCTGCGAGGTTAAGCCGAATAGCGGCTTCAGCTTTTTAGCTACTCTGCAAAGTGCTGATCTTCCTAAATATGAGTCACTTTAGCTTTAAAGAAACCCCGACATCCAGGCATGTCTCCCAGAAGTATCAAATGTTTGCCCAAATGGTGGTTTCCTGAGATGGCGTCAGCCTTTGGGAATGTTCTGTAACCCCAAAGCGAACGGAGAGCTTGAGGGGGGCAATTAAGTCAAACCGTGACCTCGACCCTCCTGACTGCTGCGGTTTCAGTGGGAGAAACGGTTCTTTCATCAGGGGTTTCCTGCTGACCATGGCGTGATGTAAGTTTTTCCATCCCAAAGTCTGGACGAAAAGGTGAAGACATGAGCTCAGAATAGATAGGAGGTTATCATTGTAAATGCGCACGTGGTCGCGGCCCCCGCGACCACGTGCCGGGAGTCAAACAGACCAATGATTGATCAGGATAATCAAATTGCCTCGCTTTGACGGCGATATAACAGCATCATGAGAATCGTTGTGCTCAAACATCAAAAGTGTGAAATGTGCACGGTGGTGTTCGGTGTGAGGGCTAAAATCTTGGCCAGAACGTCCAAGTTTGAGGTTCCGACGTGTGCTTCCGGTGTTACTTTTGGCTCAGGAGGCAGGAAACTGGTTGTTTGAAGCACGAATCAAGAGGAAGCGAGGAGGACAGATAACCACAGCTGGATCCAGTTCAGAAAAAAAAAGAGCAGACCAGCAGACATAAACTCAGCCTAATCCTGTTTGGAAGAATCCCAAATCTCCACACATCCCGTGTTCACTCCTCACCCCATGAATGCTGAGAGACAAGCATTCACACCAATGCTGTTATGCATCCAAAAATATTATGACCGATGGGTTTTCCACTGCGTCCCCCCTCCCTTGCATCTAAACACCAAAAAAACTAACTCAAAGATGAGTGCATGGAACAGAAGAGCAGTGACACAGCAGTGACGCCATGCGTCTTCCGAAAAACTGATGTCATCATTGCACTGCTCCGTTTTCATTGCAAGTGATTGCGGAATGAAAAACAAAATGAGCTAAAGAGGTAGTCGTAATTTGACATTTGCATTGTGATTCGCTGTCGTATGTTCCGCCCAGAGGCAACGACGCAGCACTGATGTCACGCATGATCTGGTGGGAATTGAAATTGCTGACTCAGCATCCAATCAGACCGATGCAGTTTATGCATTTATTTCTTTTTCTCAGAAAAAAAATAAATATCAGCACTCATGTACAATTATAAGACGTTGACCAAAACATGCATTTATCAGTAAGAAAAAATCAGCAATGCGTTTTGCGATTCTATCATCAGTATCAATAGTCATCTTTGTAACTCGCTGACTGTGGCTTAGAATCATTCATTCCCAAAATACTCCTTTTTTTTTCCTCAAATACATTCCCAGTTTACTTTGGCCACGTGTTTTTTTTTCTAGTGCCAGCCAGCTTGTGTCTCTCTATGAAACCATGACTGAAATGTTTCCAAACAGTAGAACAAACTTGTTATTTTAACTGCTCCGCACTGACCCCCCCCCCCTCTCCACCCACCCACTGCCCAGCAAGTCGATGTGTGAACATGAGACTCTGGTCTAGCCAGCATCTCGCTCAGACTTCCACTACTGTGCATTTCTTCCACTTTTTTTCATCCGCCGGTCCAAACGTCACGTTTTTCCCGCACGTGACGTCCCATCACCGCTCCTGCCCCCACCCACACGCACACAAACGCACACACACCTACCCTGGCCGACTGCCTGACCCCTCACTTACTCACTTAGCCCGCCTTGCTTAAACATGGCGAATAAGGACCGGCATCATGCTCCAGTGAAAAGCACTCGGAGTTGAATTTCACAACGTATCACTTTGCATAACAGCAACTATGGCTCACGTATAACTTGACTGTTTTACGTTTTCAGCCTAATATGATTTCTCGGAGGTTCATCAACACCTTTGAGGCTATCAGCGTTGCAGCAAAACATAACGTGCAGTTATGCATGACAGGAAAAAGGGGACTTTGGATCGCCAAATCGTTCAGGCCAGGATGGGGAAACATCTGTTGAACATGTGCTGATTCCGTCTGTGTTTCAATCCACAAGTATTGTTTTTTTGTTATTGTAAAGTGTCCTTGGGTGTCTTGAAAGGCGCTTATAAATAAAATGTATTATTATTATTATTATAAAGAAATTTGGCAAGAAACAACCTTTTCCCCCCTTGGGTACGCTCCTCCTACCTTACAAGTCTTGCGCATACATCGGACTTGTCGGAGGCAAGTTGAGCTTTGTCTCAGATTTCAGTGATTGTTTTTTTAATCTACTTGTTTATTTTTTGAACGATAGAGTATGCGGGGATTGCAAAATGTCGAAAGCGGACACCGGTGCAGCTGAGGCTGGCATGCAACCTTTCACCTCTTTAAGACAAAGCTTTTAATGTTGCTTTTTTTTTCCCTATTATTTTCAGTGAGCTTCAGATGCTTTTGTGTTCGGCGCGGGTGTGCGTTGGGAAACTGCAAACCACTTTGCATGTTTATTTCTCTCAGCCAGACTCCCATCTTATCAGAGGATGAGCTCATCAGACCTCGAGTCAATCTGGAAAAGACTTAAAAACATTTTTTTTTTATACTTTGAGAGGAGCGCTGTACTAAGCCACAGTTCAAATAAGTTATTGGCAGACAGGGGGCAACTTTCCGGAGAACAAAATGAAGAAGAACTCTGATCTCATTTTCCTCAAATAACACGTGGTTTTTAGTCCATGTAATTGTGACAGAAGTTTAAGATGCAACAATGGCGTGATGAATCGCACCGCCGTGCCATTATGACCACTTGGACAAGCAAACATGAGTTTCCTTCCATCTCGGCGTTTGATTCAAAGACTTCATCTGTTCCACTCTCCCAACATCTGGAGACACTAAACTTTGTGTAACCAGATCATAAGTCGAGTGTCGTGCTGCATGTCAAAACCATTGGCCGCGATTCCACACCTCGGCAACGCTATGTTGCCGAGCGTCGCCTGACAGACTGACTTTGCTGAGGCAGGAAGTACGGCTTTTTCCTCCACTGAGGTCGAGAGGAAAGATGCACATGACTTTGAAGGAATCGGGAAAGGAAGGAGTTGAAGTGGCAGCTCTGATGAAAGCTATATCTAAACTCACGCTGACTTGGTAATCCAATCCGTCTCCACTCAAGAATAACGATGCTTCGTGAAGCTTCGCCAGCCTGTCAAGTCTAATATTGTAACGTCATCAATAACTGTGAGGCGGACGTGCTGTCACCGTGCTTCCCTGACCACAACACCCGAGCCAAATCCTCAAACATACAATGCAAAAGCTAAACAATTCTGCCCTTCAGATAGCCAACATAGCACTTGGTCGCAGTTGTCATCCAACTGTTAACAAAAACAAACAAAAAATACAAACCTGTGGCAAGTTACCATTTTTTCGCAACAGACAGCTTTGTGCTCTGACAAGAATTTGGTGGTAGATATAATCATGTAACAAGATGTGTATTATTCTGGTGGTTGTCGACAAGTTGTGTCGTACTGCACTGCATCATATTCGACTTTCTCACCGTTTCAATAAACACAAAGCATAATTCTGCTTTTTGAACGGCTCTCGTACCGGATGGTTCGAGCTAGCTTATATATGCACCTGATGGCTTGACCAGTGAATGTACTTCTCGCTGTTAGCATTGACCTCTGTTTTAACTTGAATGTACACAACGTCGTCGTCGCGCCGCCCACTTTCCCTGACTGAGCACAAAACGCCAATTCATGCAGTGAATAAACACGACTGCCTGTTGCTTGGGCCGGTGCTCCGGCACCAGCACGGTCCAAAAAGTACAGCGGCAGCAGCTACATTCGGCCCATTCCTTTCTCGTTTCCACTTGAAAGGCCTCACCCAGACGGAGGAAATATTTACAGGGTGGGGGGGACTAAATGCCAACAACACCCCCGGGACTGCAAACACACAACAAATAAGGAACCAGTGGGTGCTACATAAAAAGCCCTCCTGTAAAAAAATCGGTAATTATCGACATTAGTGAGCCTTTTAAAATGTCCCTTCCAACGGGATAGACACAGATTTGCTTCTCTTAACTGACACAGTGGCAGCCGCCGTTCCAGACAGGTATTTCATTCTCCTCCTGCCATGACAAATTCTTAGGTCACTGACCATCTTCCGGTGTTGCTTCATCCGCTTTAGTCTGGCTCAAATGGGAACCCCTTGCGTCAGAGAGCGTTTCAGACATTTCTTTTGCTTCCTGCCTGTCTTCTATCACGCCTACGTCGACTTTCCATCTGGTATGGAGGTGTTGACGGCAGCCAGACGTGATGAGCTTCCCCTGCTCGCGGGGTGGGAATCCGTTCCAGTGTCTCAGAGAGGGTGGGGAGGGGGGACGGGGGTGAGAGGAGCGTGTGGGCAAAGAAACGGGCCTGACAAAGTCATTACTTTACTTTGGCAGAAAATCTGACCTGCACGTGCAAGATGACTCGAGGTTTTCATACCGCAGTGTTTGCTCATTCTTCACTGGCATATTTTACACATTTGGACGTTGAAATTCTGATTCCAACTCAAAAACAACCGGCTGTATGTCGGCTATAATATCCTGACCTGCTCGTCAAAAGCCATCAGAGCGTGATAGATCAATTTAAGCTAGGCTACATCCACGGTAGGCGCGGCATATCCCGTCTCAAGTTAACGACCTCGAAGCAAATGCGCAATGCATTACATGATGCGGCATGTGTTTATCCTACCTTGTCACTGTTGCTCCGAGTCCGGATAAACTTGAAGCCTGGAATGCGCTGCGGGGAGCACACCACCCCGACATCTTCCGAATGTTTGCAGTCGCTCACTCCGAAGCCGTTGGAGCGACACTCGGCGAGGCTGCTCTCTTTACCGTTGCAGTCCACGTTGTCGAGCCAAATGCGGCCTGCAACGGACACGAGAAAAGAAAGGATTACATGGCTTACATGAATAATAAAGTTGAGGTGAAAGGCGGCCTGGCCCCACTTTTTACCTCTATTCACGGGAATACCAAACTAACTCACTTGGACAACAAACCCAGTCAAGCTAAGTGATGGATCATGCCGGGCAGCTGGTTCATCTGAATCAACCGCACAATGATTTAAACCGTGCAAACCACCAGACTGTTGGTCATTCTGAGCCAGCAAGACATCGACAAACATCCTGATTGTACACCCCAAAAAAACGTGACTGCACGTGAGACTACCTGTCACTTAGCAGCACTGCCAGTTGTGATAAACCTGTATTACTCCATTCAATGATATTAGCCGGTTTTATGGAGGATTGAGTTTAGCGAGCCGTCAGCTTTTACGGCAGTCCTCAGTTGCACTGTGCAAAGCGTTCCCAGAAACATCCAAATAATTGTTTTTTTGTGCAGTAGCAGTGGAGCAACGTCCAAACTTAAATGGCTTTTGCAAGGACCTGTCCATTTGTTTTACACGTTAAGGTCGCAAATGTTGTATTGTTGTTGGCAGCCGAGAAGCTTGTAAACAGTTCTACAAATGAGGAAAAGAATAACACTCAGTGGGAATTACTGGCTGTGTACTTTCTTGAGTTGATTTATTTTAAAGCATCGGGTTCCTGACACATTAGTCATGATGATAGGATGATATTGAAATTCCCCTCAATTACTTTTATGGCTTTTTATCTCCAACAACGGTAAGAAAACAGCGTAATTGTTTCCATGCGGACACATTTAACCCCCCCCTGGTGTTTTTGTACACACCTCCTCTGATCTACCCACCTCAACTATAACGCCCTCCGGTGTTGAACAAATTTGTGATGTCAGTTAGGATGTCAACATTTTTTTGAACTCCAGTATCTAAAATCATCTTGAATCCTTCCAAAGAATAAATAGAAAAATAAATGTTAAAAAAAAAAAAAAACTCAACTTACTTATAATGAAAAAAATGGGGTGGATTTTTTTTTTCTTTTTAGTGAGACTCCAGCAGCTAATGATGTAGCTTCCGATATGTCATATCACGGCGAAAGTGAGGTCAGTAATTTGGGTGAGATAAGAATGTAAAAAAAGTCCAAATGGAAACATGACAATTAACAGCCAGCCATTTAAAAATTGATTGTCAGGCATATGATTTGGTTCCAAACAATTGCCCTCTGCCTTTTCCACACAAAACTTGATCAATTACAAGCAGTTACGCCACAGCAGGGCCAACGTGTAAGCAAGTACGTCATACATAACTGCGATTGTTTATAATCTGGCCTCCTCTTGTTTAGCTCATGTAAAGTATTTTACATGCGGCGTGAGACACGTATCAGGTGGATCCATTCAAGAACGTCATTTTCAACACTTGAGCGTGGCTGCCAACTGACATTCAGCGGCAGCTGGCCCAGAGGTGGAAATGTCATCAGTGTTTTGTTTTTCCTACATGAATGCAGGAATTCCCCACCACCTCAAAACACGTGCACACACACACACACACACACACACACACACACACACACACACACACACACACACACACACGGTCGATGCTGATCGCCGTAACTTGTTTAATATGGAAAACACTGAAATGCAGTGTCTCCTTCGCTTCACCGACGAGACACGGAAGACAAAATTTGCAGCCCTAGCCATGCTGGCTCTTGGCTCCCGAGTGTCCTGCTGCGTCCTTTTGATTGGAGGATACTAAATCAAGTGCACGTGAAAAGATTTGCAGCTATTTTTCTTACCGTGCCCCCTGCCGTACTTGGCCGAGGGTGACCATGACTCAGCGTCCACAAAGCCGAGCTCTCTGCACACCACCTGGGCGGCGTAGATGGAGAAGTCATCATCGCAGACCGTCCCCCACTCGCCGTTGTAGAGAACTTCCACCCGGCCTTCGTGTTTCTTCTGTTTCTCTCCAACCAGACGTAGCTGTATGGCCGCAGTGCCGGACTCGCTTTGGGCATTGCACAGTAGCCACGTGCATATGAACATGATGCATAAGAGGCCAAGGCCCGAAGAGGTTCTTGCTTGGCGCAGCATCATGCAGTCTGAAAAGACAATGAGGGTAAACAAGAAGTTGTTTTTTTTTATTTGACATATATGACATTCCTTGTGAAAATTAACCAACCCATTAATGAAGTACGATGTACCCCTGCTTTTCACTCATAGTGGATTGCAAAAATCTGCGAGTAACTGACACCAATCCAAAAGTATGGCTCCATTTGACCGCAGCTGCTTCCAAGAATCCACATCAAATTCTATAAGCATAAATTTACAGTGGAAACTCTTGAGTTTGATCGCATTACAAGACGCTAGTTGGCTTCCTCTGCTTGTATTTCAACCCTTTCAGCGACAGCGGTTACGACAGTGGACAGCTTATCATGTTATCAGGTTACAGGGTGCATGAAAGGGTTGAAACTAATTTCCACATCAGAAATAATGGGAATCAGGAAAATTTTCAAGGTCAAACAGTCACCACAAGAAAACCCATTAACCATACAAGCTGCATTGTAAGCCACATTTTTTTACATGGGTCAGAACGTGCCAGTTTATCACTAACCTATACTTAACATGTAGTTACAAAACTCACAATTACGGTAATATTTGTATGAAAACCACTTAATGGCCATGATATAGACATAAGATTGGCTCTTTGTGTGCCGTCAAAAACATTACCAGCTCGCTATTGGTTCTGCTTTTATCAACACTTGTTGAAGCCAGACAGAAAAAGCTAAAGCTAACGCTCAATCCATGATCCAGTACTCACAAACGTGTACTCTAGCGAGGCACACTGAGGTCTGACTGATGTCATGCTTTTGCTGGCAATTTGTGCAACTATTGAGGCCACTTTGTACAACTTGAGAGGTCCCACGCAATTGGATGCCAGTTTGTGGGATGTTTGAATATGAATGCTTTTCCATATCCAAAGCGTTAAAACTGAGGGCTGGAACGGATATGGGGACGGGGATGAAGAGAGAGCAGTGTGAAGGAAAAAAACGGTTTTGCAACAGTTTGGCCCTGAGCGGCCTCCTCATCTGGCCTCAGCAGCGCCTCGAGAATCACGACCAGATTTTTATCTCAATGTGTCAAAAAAAAAAAACCCCAGATGTGACTGCCAAACAGATGCGGCTGCCAAACAGACTGTTGCCGAATTTGACATTAGGTGAGAGAGAAAGTTCTGATTAGAGATCAGTAATCTCTTTCTCACTCGCTCTCAGTGACAGCTTCCTGAGGAGCAAATGTTGGCTCCAGCAGGAAAAGTGCCGCCCTTTGTCATTCATCTTAACTACGCCCGGGGGTTCTGCCACTGGGGCTCAGGGGAAAGTCTACTCGACCTCGATATTTCATGAGCAACCATGCAACTGTCAGCCGAGGGACCAAGATGCCCTCGGGGAGGAATGTTTCAGGACAAAGTCGAAGGAAGGCAGGCGGTGAACGTGGGAGGCGCAGAGGAAGATCTCCACATCACTTTTGAGCGAGGGGGAGGAGAGAGTTTTGCAGTTGACGTCAAGCCAACTGGCAAACCAACTGCAGTGGGCGCACGCACGAGAGCGTAACCTGGAGAAGACATTCCGAAAAAAGTCTTAGCTTGGCTGCAGGAGTGCTTTCTCTGGCTTCATCATTTGCTTGAGGATGGACTCCTACTCCTTTCTGCCATTTATGGACTGTGAGAGCGTTTCATTAAACTGTCATGAATTTTGTATGACCCTCGGAGGGCTTATAGGATAAACACCCACATGGCCCCTGATAGCAAAGAGTTTCCTCACACAAAGCAACAATGAGGTATCGCTTCCACACTCTTTACCGTTGTATGTGAGTCGTTTGCAGAGCTGTAGAAAAGCACTGCATCATACGGAGATGTTCCAAACATTGTTTGCATACCTTACAGTATGTTGTCGATATCAGCAGGACACAATATTGAAAATACTGTAGCTCTCTTTCTGATACATGCAATCGTACACCGTCATAAACTTATACATTAACGTATTGCAGCGACAAAGGTGAGCTTGTCAACTGAGAATATATGTGTAAAGGAAATGCGAAACATGTTCTATAATTACAGTTGAGTGTTATCTCTGCCTGTGAGTAAAATGAGGAATTGCAGCATGTTGTACATTATATGCTAATAAGTCATCTAGTTTTTGGACAGCAAAGAGTCCACTTTCACCAGGTGTCACTATCAATTTAAGTGTCATGGGCCTCAGTTAACAGTACATACTAATTAGAATAAATTATGTCAACTTTATCAAACGATGGAAGCAGTTTCGCGGAGTAGAAAACTTATGCAAAAAAAAAACATCGAGTGTCACGTGACGTGAGACATACGAAATTGACCTCAAGCCTTAAATATTAAAAGAAAGAAAGATCAATCTTACTCCTGCAGACGAAGAGTCCTTCCCAAAAGTTAGACTTCACGCGTTCAACCTGTGTGAGGGTTTGAGGTGTTAGGCGGTGTTCCTTCGTTCCTTTTTGTACTTTTGCTGGCTCTTCTCGCAGCTCCCCTCACAGCTGGCAGCGCGCTCCCGTCCCACTCCTCAGGCTCACGGCGTCCAATCAGCGGCGGCCTCAGCATCCTGACCCCGCCCCTTCACCCCACCCCTGCCCTAAGCACCACCGGGGTTACACAAACACACTATAACGTGGACCTGCACCCATCCATCATAGGGACTGCTGGGTTTTTGTGTAGCTTCAAGTTTTCCCTCAATCTTTGTAAGGATTGACTATTGTACGATGGGCAACGCTATTCTGAGATGTGGGGTTTGAATTTTAATTTTGGCTATTTCTATTGTAAAATGATTTATGGGCGAAAGGGCACACTCACTCAACTCGCTCGCTGTGAATTTGAGTTTCAGTGTGGGACATTGGCTTAAATATGAGGAAAGCTGTCCAATACATAGACAGTCTAATATATAAGTGCTCGGTCCCTTCATTTTGTTGAACAATTAATTCATGTATGTAACTTCCTCTATTACTTTTACTACAGTCACAATAAAACAGTAATTAATATACAATATTAAGGCAATCCTCAGTAGGTTAAATGGTGTCGTTCTGCGTTTGCGAAGCTCACGCGTTTGAATTTTGAAAGGTCCCCTTTGCACCGCACGTGACTTCAAGACACCCTCTAGCGGTAAGAATGAGAATAAACTGACAACCATGACGTCACTGCAAATTTCAGCACTGCTCAAAAGATTAAATAAAATGCATGACTAAATTAACTTACAAGATTTGCCCCTACTACTCCATTGGGGACTTGATGGAACTTGGCAAAAGTGCACAAATGGCTCAAACATGTTTTTAAACTCTCTGCTGCGTTTGGAAAGTCATCATATTTTGATCGGTGGGGAACGCACGTGCCGTACAATTTTAACATGGAAACAAATGGCAAATGTATGCTTACTTCTCATATGGTGTGTGGTGTCAACAAAGTATGACGAAGTGATCATCTCGACTGAGATCAAATTTAAATGTCTGATTGAAGATTAATTTAGCCTGCGCTGTTAGTGAAAGTTACACAAGTTCTCAATGAAATTGTTTCCGGGTTGCTTCCTAATTGGAAATCGTTTTATTTGACGTCACGATCACGGAATCAATGACCGGGATGATGTATGCGTTGACTACACGTCAGGATTTGCAATTGAAAATATTCAACAGGTTTAACATTTACGATTATTGGCCCTGAGCGTTTTCTGAGGGGATTGGGGATGGGGGAAAAGAGCCTTTGCTGTCATTGATCGAAAGAGAATGCTCAAATTGGGCCAATTTCTGGGGATATGCATGCTATTGCTAAAAACATAATCACTCAACCTGCAGAATGTAGACAAGTCCAATGTTTACCTGCATACCAGTTTGAAAGAGTTAATTACATGTTTGTCTCTACCGATTGTTATCAATGCTAAAAAGTTCGGAGGCCTCGTCTTATCTTTGTAGTCGAGTCGCAACAGGACGGCAACGGCGGTAGCAGCAGATTTTTAAGCACTTAGCTTCAACCTTACAGAAGTTACTGACCAGCTAACCCTATTGTGACGCTTTCCAAATTCAAATAGCTCAGACGGTCGCGGTTGAACAAGTTGTAGGCTGAGAAGCAAAAATCCACGAGTGGTCAGTAGTTGTTCCCTTCAAGCCAAAGTTGTAGTGTCTGCAGGAACACAGAAGCACCGATGGTATGTTGTGGGAGTTTGTAATCACTGAAGTGTGCAACAATTAGCTGGCAGTGAAACAGCAAACATGAACTTTTTATTTCAGGAATGCACAAAATATACCATACAATTTGAGTACACCGTAGTACCAATTCCATATACAAATATTAAGTCTTCTCATAAAGTATAAAATGTACATGCTGGATTTTGACGTTCGAAACAAATGAAACTCTGCCGCAACGCAACATCATTTGTCATTATTTTGGCAAAGAGATTGTGCTGAACGGAGCCTTCCATGGAAGAGCAGACCATCCATCACATTGCAGCACCTGCATCTTCCCTCGGGTTCAATCCGACCTGAGAATGCCATCAACGCTGGGACATGTTCAAACTGCAAATTCACATTGTGTGCGATCGCAGCATGGGATGGACGTGCGAGACGATCACTTTGGCCACAAGAGACGACTGCATGAGGAACTGACGGGAAACACGTTTTTCTCTATTCACAAAATAGACACAATCAAGGCACGCCTTAGTTGGATAACAGATGAATTTTGGGGAAACACGGTCGTGACAAAAATCTTCCGATACATGGCACAAGGTAATGACAATTACGGCTGTGCTTTCAAACTCGTGCGAAAGAGGTTGTGTGACTGAACGCGTGATTCAGTTGTCCCAAGTGCTCTTCTTTTTAAATGATCCCACACATGTCAGGATTGTAAAGCTCATGATGTCACTACTATGCATATCTGTAAATATATACACTCTGCAGACCATAAAATGACTTAAAGGTCTTAATAAAACAAGCAGCATTAAAAATGCTTTGAATTACATATGTGGATACATCTCAATAAATGTGAAGATTAAAAAAAAAAGTAGTTCAATTCAAAAAGTGAACTCATTTACCATTCACTAAACACCCAGGAAAATGCTTTTTGGGGATTCAAATTCCTACCTCATTTCTGTATTAATGTATGAGTTCCAAATTGTAGTTATCTCCAATGTTGTAATTTACTGAGATGCACTGTGATGGGGAATCCAATAAAAGTAAACTTGTTTAAAAATTGAATGTATTCAAAATAGTCACTTTGTATATGAAAACTCAGGAAGAAACTAAAATCCCACTTCAGCTCAGGCACTCACTGGCATGACTTCCAATTACTTGTATGTAAATGACACCATGATGATAGAACCCCCATAAGTCAATAAATGAAGACAAAATACACAAAATCTTTCCATGTTGTCAAACTATGCTTCACTTTTGTGCTTGAACACTGCTTGAGTTCAATATTTCCGTATGAGGTATGCAAACATGCACAAGATTCGCTCCAGATACTTGAAGTACGTTGATGTGCACATCCAATGCTTTGCGTGCTCTCTTAAAAGAGAACTTCACGTTTTTACTCCGTTCCCAATTTGGCAATCAGCTCATCGCAGATCTTTGTGAGCTCCTCAATCTCCTGATTCTGTGTAGACAAAAAGAATGTTCATAGTAACGCTGGGGAACACAATTTTATTCTTGTGTTTGGTCTGACGGCTGTTTTTGGGTGCAAAATCCAAAACGTATATCAATTTTTCTCTATCGCAGCAACTTTTTGAGCTGTGGCATCCCCGTTCTCTTCCAAAAATATGAAATAAATCGATGGAAAGGTGATAAGCTTTGACCACACACTCCCTTAAAAAACCCAGCATAAAACAAAAACATCTTTACAATGGTTTCAATGTTAAGAGAAAAGCCAGCACGAATCCTCATAATTTGCTAGCTGTCTGTTTAATAAGGTGGCAAATCTTACAACAGCTAATCAGTGAAATGTTCTCATCTGCTAAGCTGTGGAGAAAAAAAAAATCTCAATGTGCGAGAAAGAAAACTGACAGTAATTTTGGAATCAGCATCCCAATTTGAATTTTAATCGTTTTTTTCCCTTCAAAGTGTTGCCCAGTGTCATGTCATTTGACTACTGTGCTATTTCTTAAATTAAATGCTGCCCCCTTGTGTGAGAGACATGCATCCTTTTTGTAGTTTTCCAAAGTGGCTATGCAAGTCTCCAGCTCCGCAAATTCCGAATAAGAGGCAATGTTTTCATGAGTGAAAGTGCAATTATTACAGGAATCGCTTCATAAAATGTTTTGAAAAAAGTGTCGTCAAAAACAAAGGGCCCTTCCATGCTAATGCCATCAAGTACGGAAATATTTCCTTTCTATATCCGGGGTGCTGCAGTCCGGTTCTCGAGAGCCTGTATACAGCCTGTTTTTCAGTGTCCCCGTCTCCAAAACAGGCCCCCTGACCCATTAAAAATTATTTGAAAAATAATCTAACAGTTGACAAATCTAACACTGATTTTCCCCAACAGTCAGTCGATGCTCTTTCTCAAAACCTTATCAAGTTGACAGCCAAATGCGATATTTTGTGCGCCGTACCTTCTGAAGCACGGCCCTTTCAAGCGAGTCCACCTTCATCTGTTCTTTCCTCAGGCTGGCGTTGAGCGCAAGCCCCTCCGCATTGGCCTTGGAACGCACCTGCGCTATCTCCTCATTGGCCCTGTCACAGCAGGTAGAAATGACAGATTTGTGAAAAAAATAAAAATAAAAAGATGATCTGACACACATCAAGACTGAATTTGAGCAAATTACTTCGTCTACGTCAAAGTTTCAGCCTAAAAGAGTCGGTTTTGTTATGACTGCTACTACTACGAAGTCTGAAAATACACCGTGTTCCAGATTATCATAAAAGTGATGCATTTCTGTTTTTTTATAAATCGCAAAAGGCACTCGGCATCATTTTCAAGGCATCCGTTGAGTGAATCATTTGACTGTTTTTGTGAAAATGCACCATTCCAAATGATAATGCAAAGCAATTTTCAAGCCATTTTATGGGTTAAAAAGAATTGAAAATAGTCCTTTGCTGAATTTGCAGCATTAGGAGGTTGCATTTCCTCAAATGCGTTTTCAATCAAAAGCACCTCAACAGGTCAAGTTGCATTTGAATTGCAGGACCTTTGCAAGCCTTTGGGAGGTTTCTTCAAAAACATTCCATTTGTTCTCCAACAGGTGATGACCTGAAAATCACGCCGAGTACCAAATCAGCAAACCGTATCATTTGCATCAACATTTGGAACGCGGTGTACTTGTGGTGTTATTGTTAACACTGGGTGGGCCTTGTGCTACCAGATATGGCCACCCTAAAACTCCAGCATCAACACTTGGACATTTTCACGGCTCAAATGCATCCGGGACCACAAATTGCACAAATATTCAACACGAATCTCACCGATCAAGTTTCTCCTCCGCGTGCACTTTGAGGGTTTGGTAACGCTGCTCCTCCTGCTTGATGCGCGTCAGGTAGTCCTGTGCGCATTTCTTCAGGACCTCCTCATTCTGGAGACGCATGGAGAGGGGAGGGGAGATATGCTGATGCGAGCAGTGCCCGACTCAACCTATCGTGACGTCCAAAGCTCGACTGACCTTCTTGAAGCCCTCCAGGACCCCCTTCATGTTTTCGTACCTCCTGAAGAGGTCAGCGAAGGAGCGCTCCACAGAATTGAGGTCAGCCAGGGCCTGGTCCCTCTCCATCGTCAGCTGTCTGACCGATTTACTACAGGACAGCGTCTTCTGCTCCTGCTCATCCTCTATAACAAAGATGATGTTGTTGTTGACCGTGTAGATGAGTTGACGACAATGATGACGTCACAGAGGGGTGTGAGGGCACTCTTTCTGGGCCTGCAGCGCTGACAGAAGCAATATACAGAGGCAACCACCAGGGGGCAGTGACTCACCAATCATCTGGGCAACTGTCTTCTCATACTCGGCAACTATTTTCCTGCCAGCACGAGAATACAGTGTGAGCAGCGCAAGTCATTTTTTTTCATTATGTGAGTAGATTTGTGCTTGGTGTACCTCATCTCTAAAACTTCAGCTCTGCTCTCCTCGTACTTTGTCTTCCACTCGTTCACCTCAATCTCTTTTGTGATGATCTGATGGCGGCATCAAAAGGAGATGAAGACGGGCGCGATTATGGATCTGACTCAGATGAGGGGCGACATACCTCCTCTCTGATGAGGGTCAGCACTGCAGCCTTGTCAATCTCGGTCAGGGAAATTTTGTCTTGGGACGGGACCTCTGCGTCGGCATCGCCGCTGCACATTGTGGGATTCTCACACTGTAAAACGTTGGGGAAACACACAAGCTTGACTTTTATGCTTCTTCGTTCGAAATGAGTATCAGTCAAAGCACGACATCACATTTCCTTGGCGCTCCCCTTTTTGGAGCCATTGTTGTCCAACCTTTGCAGCACATCCACACTGTCATAAACAGTTGGAAGCTGTCCGAAGTGTTAGATAACTTCTGACCGTTTACAACCAAGCGTTTCTAAACACTGCTGGAGACCAGTTTTCCGTTTTCTTTCCCTCTTATCTTGTTCAGAGGTGAGCATTCAAACTCGCATTCACGCCGCCACTAAGTTGGAAGTGAGCATACGCGACCTGCACCAAAGTTAGGCCAGGAAACGCGACACTGTCAGTGACTGTTATGAAGCACTCATGTGCTATTCAGGTTCCTGTTCCAGATCAATATTTCAGGGCTGTTTGTGACGCATCTGCAATATAATGGTGCTCACATTTGCATTGATTGGCATATCCAAATATTTTTCAGAGCCGCCGTATCTAAGCGTGTTTGTCTGGGAGAAACACTGAAAGGGTTGAAGGGAGTCATTGCTACAAGCATTTAAAAAAAAAAAAAAAAAGGAGTGAAACATCTCACAATGGTCTGTCCCGCGGAGAAAAAACATAAGAAAACATGATTAAATGACGACTACAGTTCACTTACCGTGTCATCCTTCACAATGCAGGCGTCCTTCTCATCTTCATGATCCACTGTCTCAGGAGCTATGAATGGAAACAGAGCGCAGTTGTAAACATAACATTGATGACTTTAGAAGTCTTATTTGTAATTTTGTACCCGTGGTAATACTTTTGTGTCAGTCTTTCCCCTTTCCTTTTTTTAAGAGTAAATTATGGAGAAAGGTATTGGCAAACACGCACAAAAAAAGTTTAAAAAAGGCCTGTGAGCTTACTATCCGTGATGGGTATGTCATCAAGAGTCTGTTTTTTGCCGCATGTTTTCTCAGATTCAGACTCTCCTTTCGGCTGGGGCTTGTCTTGTGTTGTCTGCCCCGTAATGCCCGTGGACGCCAGCTTCTCCTCGTCAGTGGCGTGATGAACTCGCTCTGAGATCTCCGGCGAGGTAACCACCACCTCGTTCTCCTCCTGGTGGCCATGGGGGGACAATTATTGTCTGACAATTTCAATGAGTTCACACAGTGTGAAAAGAAAGAAAACAAAAGTTGGGTGAACTCAAAATTTCAAGGCAACAAACTTTGAGTTGTGGGGGAGCGTTTTGGGAGTGTTTAGAGGTTGGACAGCTGCTAAAAAAAAAAAAATTACCGGCTTGCACACGTCCAGCGATTGCGATTGGCTCTCGTCATGTTTCTCGACTTTGCAGGGGTTCCTGTGAGACCAAAAAATAAAATCAAATCAAATAAAAATATATCTTTGAAGCCTTGAGACTTCAATGTAACTCAAAAGATGCTACTGAAGTGGGGCCAGTTGAAAATCTGACAGTAGCTGCTTCACATGCTTCTTTTAGAGCCACTGACTGACAGCACCGAGCCCGATGATATTTCGATAGGCCGCGGGCATGCTTCAAACAAAGCGGGCATTAATAGCGATCGTACTTACAACAGAAAACAGAGAAACTTGGCTTGTTCAGATGTCCTGAGGCCGACAGAAGTAGATGAAAAGTGGAGATTTGGGGGGGGGTTGCGCAACAGAAGAGAGACAGAAGGATGAAGGATGGTTAATGAGAGCTCGGAGGGAGGAGGGGGGAAAAAAAAAGAATGCGTGAGCGCCTGAAGGTGTTTATCTTGGCTTGGCTAATAACAGAAGCAAAACATGCCGGGTGCAAAAGCTCAAGGCTTCCTAACAACCGCCGCCACAAACACTTCCTTGCAGCCTAAATATAAACCGGTTGAGGAATCACACCAATGACCACGATGCGGCGCAAAGTGTTTGGCATGTGCTCAAAGCGTTTTCTGCTCTGCAACCTTCCCGTGAGGGGATGTCAACAACACATTCAGCATGAAAGGGAAAAAAGCTCAGTGGCGGTCAACGTCAACATTTAGGTTCGCTGTGATTCTGTGACTCCGCCCATTTCGCCGTGGCACTTACTTGGCTCCCTGTCTTTGCTTTTCTTGCGAATCTGCCGAATTTTCTTCTCTCCCACCGGTTGCTCTACTTTCTGTGTGCTTCCCTCTTTGCTTTTTTTCTCGGGCCGAGTGGAGCAACCGGACGAATCCTCGTTGCTCAAGCTGTTGGAGGGCTTGAAAGGGTCCACGGAGTCGTCAAACTTGTCCGGGTCGAAAGTGTAGGAGCTTTTGGGGAGCACTGGAGAATTGCTCAAAGTGCTGTTGCTCCCAAATGGATTGAAGTTGGGGTCATCCCACTGACTGGGATCAAAGTTATACGTTCCTTTGCTCGGAATGGGAATGTCATCCAGGTTTAGAGGCACAGCGGTGTCTGAAACTTGCACGTTAGTCTCTGGCGCTTTCTCAGACACCGATTCTGATGCCGCGGGTTCTGGCACTGGTTCGCAGGGAGTCTCTGACGCTTTGGGCCTGACTTGCTTCTTGACTTTGCTGGCTGTTTTTCTACATCCTAATTTCTTTGGAGGCGGTTTGCTCACCGCCCCCTCGTCCGCACCAAACTCCAGCATCACAGCTTTTGCCTCCGAGTGCGATTCTTCACTTGGCGTCGCCGCGCTGTCTTCGGTCCGGGAGCTCCCGAGCGGCTCGGGCCTGGGGAAAGTTATTGTACCGCATGGCGGTGGAGAGTTCTGGATTTTGGATCCGCCGCTCGTGAAAGGGTTGAAACTGTCGTCGATCTGGTCCGGGTCAAATTTGTAAGAGGCCTTGGGAACGGGAAGCTCTTCTTCCTCATTTGATTGCGCATCCTCCCTCGGCGTCTGCTTTATTGACAAGGATGGAGGCTTGGATTTGCGGGTTTTATTTTTGGAGCCGGAAGCAGATTTAGGGGACGCCGCTGCATTGTGCTTCGGAATCAACAAGAGGCTTCTCCTGTATGCGCCCCGGAGCAGGATTTGGAACAGCTTCATTGCTTTGGATCAAGTTTGTTGCGGGAGCGGAAGATGAAGATGGAGATGGAGCAAGATCCAGATATGGTTCATTAACCAAGACGGGAATTGGGTCTTGGGGTGGTTCTGGCGATGGAACTGTGCATTTCATCACTTCAGGAAGCAATATCTCCTCTCGGGGGGGTTCTGTTGGTGGAACTGTGCATTTCATCATTTCAGGAACCAATATTTCTTCTCGTGGGGGTTCGAGTGTTGGAACTGTGCATTTTGTCACTTCAGGAAGCAATATTTCTTCTCGGGGGGGTTCTGTTGGTGGAAATTGGCATTTCATCACTTCAGGAAGCATTATCTCCTCTCGGGGGGGTTCGAGTGTTGGAACTGTGCATTTCGTCACTTCAGGAAGCAATATCTCTTCTCGGGGGGGTTCTGTTGGTGGAACTGTGCATTTCATGATTTCAGGAACCAATATTTCTTCTCGGGGGGGTTCGAGTGTTGGAACTGTGCATTTCGTCACTTCAGGAAGAAATATTTCTTCTCGGGGGGGTTCTGGTGGTGGAACTGTGCATTTCATCACTTCAGGAAGCAATATCTGCTCTTGGGGAGGTTCTGGTGGTGGAAATTGACATTTCATCACTTCAGGAAGCAATATCTCTTCTCGGAGGGGTTCCGGTGGTGGAACTGTGCATTTGACCATTTGCGGAATCGATGTCACTGGGAATGACTCAGGAACAGGCTCATAATCCATCGGTTTTGTCAGGCGACCATTTTGTGGCGCTTGTAGTTGTTTGCTGTTCATTTCCAGAGGATCTTGCATGGGGACGGCTGGTTCATCCTGACCCATGTTGTGGAAGAGCAAATTATTGTGATCCCCGATTGGAGCTGTAACCATCAGGTGCTCATCCTGATTTGCATCTGAAAAAGAACAAAGAAATGAATAATGGCCAAAATCATTTTTAAAAAGTTTTCTGCCTTAAAAAGCTCATGATGTTGACCGCATCCTCCAACAGATCATCCAATTCTAACCCCGAAATGAAATTCTTAATCAATGCATGGGGGGGAAATGACATAGGCCATTATTTTGGGAAGGTGACGATATTGTAATCTTAGTTATGTAAACGACGGCTGCACGTGCTAGTTTCTCCAATCAGATCAGACCTCAGATGTACGTGAAATCCGATTGGTTCCCTGAGAACAAGTTACTATGCTGCCGACGGTCCCATCTGCGGCTGTTGCTATGGTAATATCTTGCTCGGAGATGAGCGCTCTGACATTTAAATCACCTGCTCGGGGTGATCATTGAGAAGACACCACACATTGTGTCGCACAAAACAACGATAGGAGCGCGAGCAACCACTTTGATGGAGTCTCTGACCCCAAAGACGCACGTCAACATATTTTAGTGTGCCTGTCATGGTGGCCGTGTGTAATATTATGTTGCTAGGAGACAACAGCCTACTGGGTTTCTTCTACTTTTATTCACCGGCTTGAAAGAATATTTTTTCCAATTCTAATCAAAACTCACGATTAGTCACAGTCAAATATAAGATTTTCTTTGGGGCGGGTGTCTCGGGCGGGGATCTGCCTGTTTTCCATTAAAAAAATACACAAATAATATTTTGCTGGAAAGCTATTGATTTATCGATGTTTAATATTGTGGGTTATAATGTTAAAAAAGGGTTCTCAGTGTGATGCGGTCAAATTCTAAACCCCTGCTAATTACCACAATTATTCATTATAATAAATGTTATTTGAAAGATTCATGATGAAAGTAATTTATTCAAACAGTGTCCATTAAAACTGAGCATTTAAAACAAATAAATATTTTTTATAACAAATATTTTTGTGGGTTTTTACTATTTAATTAGTATTGCTAATTTAAAGATGTCCAATGCAACAATGAATACAGTATTGAGTTACAACTATTAAAATCAAGATTCTAAAAGTATGAAGAATTTTAGTGTTGTGCTGTCCCGAAAAAGAGAAAGCACAATGGTCAAGTTTTTATCACGGGATAAAAGACCAACATGACAAAAACATCTTGAGTTAGCGTAAGCGCCCGTCTAATAAAATACATACACAAACGCGTGTGATGTTGGAGAGGAGGAGGTTGTTGACTCATGAGGAAATTCTCCCGTAACACTGACTCTCCTCACTATCCGTCCTCTTATGAAGAAATGCCGTTTGACTGGATTGCTCTTTTAAAAAACAAACGTCTCTGGCATACACTGAGCATAAAATGTGAGTGTGTTGTTTCAAAGTACTTTACACAGCTGCTTCAAAAGGCAAACTCTGTGACGGAAGCCCCCCCCCCCTCAGCCCCCAACCAGTGACCAACACAAAACAGGGATGAACTAAAGCTTTTGTTGAACCTGTTTGAATTCCACAGCAAAGTCTATTTCCCACAGCCTTGTCACAGGCTGCGCCCCTTGGCCTTTCATGTTAAAAAGACGACACCTCTGCCAACCTGAATTAAAATAACCAGCAACTCTGTTAAAAAAACACACACACAAAAAAAAACAGGAAAAAGCTATTGCACGTGGCAATTTGGGGGTCAAAAGAAAGGCAGGTAAAAGGTAAATCCTTAATGTGGACTGGAATATAGTAGTCAGGTACATTCCTGAGACGGCCCGGCTGCAAGTGGATCCAATTACACAGAACTTGATCTGCCATGTATGCGCGTGGGTTCAGACACTGCCTTGAATCTGATTCAAGTCCATGTGTGTCAAAAAATAATGATGACATTTGTACTTCTATGTTGACCTCTTTCATACTTTTATGAGCATGCTAACCCACAACCAACTCATTAGTTCGCCGTTCAGCCTGTTCGTTCCCTCACCTGCTTTGTTATCAGTGTTGTTACTTTCCAGCTCCCCCGGGATGACCGGTGGGCCGCGGACAGGAGTCGCTGCCTCGGGGTGTCGAAATGACCGTCTGAGTCCGAGCTGATGGAGTCAGAGGGGGGGGGGGAACAATGGAATGACTTGAGACTCATTCTGACAAAAATGAAAACAATCAAGACAGAGAATGACACAACTGTGCTTTCACTTAACAACAGTAAAGAATTGAACCCTCTCACCCCCCCATTCTCTCTCTACCCGACAACAGTACTTATCTTAGCGACCATGTCTAACAGAAACTTTAAAAAAATAATAATTTCAAGGATGCACTATGCTTTCTGCACACATCTGAAATACATAACTGAGAAACCAGTATCAGACGGCCCTAAAACTAGAAACCAGTTACCCACAACATCTGCAACATTGCTCCTGCTTCTTGGCAGACACAGCTAACTTTTAGTGGCCACTTTTGACTGGGTGAACCCTCACAGGGCAACTTTGTTCTCGTCTAAATCTGCACGTTTAGAATAGTTCCATTCTGTACCAATCCACATCTACGTCTCACTGTACCATCTATCTACAACTTTGATAACAAAAGACTCCCGCCAATCATCAAGCCTGCCCCAAATGTAGCCCTGCTGGCTAATTATTGGACTGTTCGGGTCAACGCTTGCCGCCTTTTTCAAGGTCTAAAAATGGAGATACTATTTATATTCCCCAGTTGTAAAATCTGCAATGAAACAAAAGCAGTGCCACCTCAGTGACAAAACATTGCCCCCCCCACCCCCCTTAACCCTTGTGCAGTAATACAGTTTGTCACGTTCTCAGTATTTGTCCCAAATTGGGTTGCGCTTTGAGGTGTGACAACTTTTTTCACTTTTGAATTTTTTTTCACTTTCAACTTTCAAAATGTTCAGTGGCATCAGGCCAAGACATACATATCATTATTTATTTATTTATTTATATTTGGCGCCCTCTATGAGCCGCAGCAGCAGGAGTGTGTCAATCACACAGTCACTATGCTGCATATGTAAATAAAAACCCACCCAGTCCAAATCTTGCATATGACATAAATAGAGCCTTGAATATGTCACCAAACCGCAGGAACAGAATTGTATTTCATGCCTGTTTTTTCTGTAATGGCCATTTTTAAAAATGTGACATCAAACATATTTGTCCCAAATTGGGTTGCGCTTTGAGGTGTGACAGCTTTTTCACTTTTGAATTTTTTTCACTTTCAACTTTCAAAATGTTCAGTGGCATCAGGCCAAGACATACATATAATTATTTGTTTATTTATTTATATTTGGCGCCCTCTATGAGCCGCAGCAGCAGGAGTGTGTCAATCACACAGTCACTATGCTGCATATGTAAATAAAAACCCACCCAGTCCAAATCTTGCATATGACATAAATAGAGCCTTGAATATGTCACCAAACCGCAGGAACAGAATTGTATTTCATGCCTGTTTTTTTCTGTAATGGCCATTTTTTTAAAAATGTGACATCAAACATATTTGTCCCAAATTGGGTTGCGCTTTGAGGTGTGACAACTTTTTCACTTTTGAATTTTTTTCACTTTCAACTTTCAAAATGTTCAGTGGCATCAGGCCAAGACATACATATAATTATTTATTTATTTATTTATATTTGGCGCCCTGTATGAGCCGCAGCAGCAGGAGTGTGTCAATCACATAGTCACTATGCTGCATATGTAAATAAAAACCCACCCAGTCCAAATCTTGCATATGACATAAATAGAGCCTTGAATATGTCACCAAACCGCAGGAACAGAATTGTATTTCATGCCTGTTTTTTCTGTAATGGCCATTTCAAAAAATGTGACATCAAACATATTTGTCCCAAATTGGGTTGCGCTTTGAGGTGTGACAACTTTTTCACTTTTGAATTTTTTTCACTTTCAAAATGTTCAGTGGCATTAGATCTAGCCATACATATATAGTTTGCATTACTTTTTTCTTGAATAACAAAATGAGTATTGGGTTATGACTCTATATAAGTAACTCTAACTCTATGTGTCCAATATTGTGTATAAGCGTTTATATAGATATCAGAGTGAAAAATGTTGTACATGGTAATTAGAACCTTGAAAAAGTATAAAAGTCACAAAAACTATGAAAAATGTTGAAGTAACATACATTATAACAAACAAACAAAACAACCAGCAACTAATATGCAAACTTGATAACAAAACGAAAAACAAACACAAAACTTTTTTTTTTTTTTTTTTTACAATCAGAACAAATGGTTGTAGTGTGTTTGTGGCGGATTGGCCTTTCCACATCTGCCACAATAATTCAAGCACGAAGTGGTTTTTCGCAAAGCTATCCGTATTGCTTTCTTTTCTCGCATGTCCTCTTCCTGCAGCTGCTGCACCGGGCTGCTGTGCAGCTGCAGTTGCAGTGTTGGTGTGTTTACGTGCATAAACAAATGTAAAACTCATTCATTCATTCATCTTCGAACCGCTCGATAAATGTAAAACTCGATTCTCAAAAAATAACACTTGATTTTCAAAACAACGTCCAGCCAGTAACTATCGTTACGCGTTGAGTTTTCGCGTGCTGCACCCTCAAACAAGCCAATCATGCCAATCAATCAGGGCACTGGGCATGCCCGTGCACAAATGCACATTGTGAGTGCGCGATCTACTGGCGTGAAGACGAGAAAAAGACTGATGAGCCCATCATTTCAAATGGCCGTAAGTACACTCCTAAAACGTGGCTGTTTCGCCTGTGCTGAGCGCGTTCACGTGAACGCGCGTAGCCGCGCGTCACGTTCATTACGAGCCCACAAGGCCGGGACGTGCATTGCATAACAGTTTGACCAATTCAAAAGTCGATTTTCAAAAATAACACCTGATTTTCCAAAAACACCCAGCTAGCAATGCTCTACAAACTGCATTACATTGTTTTGCGCGCGTATGGCGTGCACGTGCAAACCAATGTAATTTATGTGCAACATACGCGGGTGGGACATCTTAAGAGGTGACACCAGGAAGTTGAGTCTGTCTGGGTGACGTCTCTGCAAGAGACGCGTACGACCTCACATTCAAATGTGCACAAAATGGCGGAAAAATACTGCTTCGATGTCTTTGCTCAGTACTGTTCTATGTGACGTGCACAAACGATCATATCCACACACATAGATGCAAATAGACCTCTCGCAACAAACTACACCGTTTATTCGAATGAAAATGACGAACTGGAAGTACTCTCAATGACGTAAAGAGTCGGCACGAAAATGATATCTTAGGCTAAAGCGCCATCTCGTGGAGAGTGAGGTAAAACTCACTACCACAATTCTCAAGCTTTGATAGTACTGGTGAGCCGCGGTGATGTGATTTGTGCAGAAATTGAGAAAAATGCACGATAAAACACCAGTTTTACAGTCTATTGGAAATTTGAATTTATAATGGGCGTCAATATGCCAAATTTGGGATTTCTACTATCAAGGTATTCCAAATTTGTTACAATGTCATATATACCAACTGCAATGTTCAAAAATGTCCAGCTTGCTGTCATTTTGAACTTTGACCCCTTTTGACATCCTATGGAAATTTCAGCTTCGTGGGGTTATTTTTCACACTCTGGCTGTGTGTACAACTGTCTGACTGTCCAAAAATGTCCAAATTTGGGACAGATACTGCACAAGGGTTAAAAGTACACACACAAGCATGGAGGGCAGGAAGTAAATGCAGTACAGACAGAAAGAGGAAACAGGCTGACCTGCTGTCTTCCTGTCACACCGCATTCGACACTCTGCTTCCATGAGTCTTTCAGTCTAGTTTTGACACAGTAACATGCGCGGCCCTGATCAACTTGACAGATTTGATATGATCACCATCACAATGTAAGAAGAGCGTTTGATGTCACTCGACCGAAATAACAACTCCACGTGAGGCTGTCCTGCCATTCCCGCATTGGACACCTCCTTGCTTTGTTTGTTTTCTTCAAACTGAGAAAGAGACTAAATCAATGCCAGAACGCCCAAAGCGTGAGTCATGTGTGTGCGCGAAGCATCACACCTATCTCTACTGCTTACTTTTGTCGCACAGATGACAACAGAGAACACATTGTGCCCAAACCACAATCATGCCAGAAAATGGATCAGCAAAATCAAACAAACGTGTCCTCCTCTGTAAGAAACATGCAGGGGTCCATTTAATTGTTTTTCTCTTTCCGAGGAATTCCCTCATCATTTTGCATTTTTTTCCCTGACAGTACATGCTCATCATGCACACGCACACGTGTCGACGCCACTTCCCTCCCTGTCACTAGTGTCCAAAAGAACACTTGCCTGCAGCCTTGAGATCTCTCCTCCTCCTCCTGCTCCTCCTCTCGATGTACCCCCTGCTCGCCCCCCTCTTCCTCTGCTCCTCGCACCGCCGTCCACGTCCATTTGGCCCACGACACAGGTGATAACCAAGACATCTCTCCTCTTTCCCCAGCGTGGCGCTTGTCGACTCGATGCTGGACGTCGATTCGCTCACTTGGCAGCGATCCCTTTTGCTTCTTTCGCGTACTCTCTCATCATCCTATGAAAATTATTTTGCTCGCAAGGGCCCCCACTGGTGAAAGGAACCATCTTTCCAAAAGAAAACCCAAACAAACAAACCTGAAAGCTCTTCCCCTCCACTCCCTGTGCTTCTCTGATCAGCTGGTTCTCTTAACTGCTCACCGTCTCTCCTCCAGCTAACCCCCTCCCGCCTGCGCAGCAGGCTGCTCCATTGACTCTAACCCCGGGCGGGGGAGCCAGCGAGCTCGCGGTGCGGACGTTGACGTAGCTGTTCTTTCCTGAGCTCCATGTGTCCCCCTGTGGTTGGAGAATGGTACAACCCACCAGTGAGCCATTTCTCTCCGAAGCCGAAGGAGGAGGGAGTGGGGAGTCCGAAAACAAACAGGGAGGGTGGCGGAGGAGAAGGAGGAGCTTTAAAGCAGGGCCTCCTCGCTCCGTTAGGAATGTGGGGCTGCACCTAAAAACAGTTTTTTGAACCCCCCCCAAGCGGTTTAACAGTTAACTGGCTTTGCTGTCATGTGACAGACCGGGGCAACCAGTTTTAGCGTCACCTCAATAAATCCATTTGACTGGATTCAGTTAGTCTGCAACTTTTATTTTTGACAGGGAGGGAGCCATCAACTTCAATGCACAACGCAGGTTGGGATGTGTTTTTGTCTTAATCGAATATAATAACTAGACTTGCGCCTTATTCAAGATGGAAGACTTTATATGAAGAGCAAAATATATGGCAGATATTATATGCCATGGACCGAAGTTGGACTGTTCCAACTGAATCCCACTCCTCAGGCTCCCCAGAAAACCAATCTGGGGGTGCTGGAGCAAAGGGTCCGTGAGGAAACTGAATGTCACATTCAGGAGGAGCAGTGTGGATTTCATCCTGGCCGAGGAACGACAGACCAGCTCTACACCTTCTGTCCGGTTCTTACAAATGTTTTGTGGACTTGGAGAAGGCGTTCGACCGTGTCCCTCTGGGGGTCCTGTGCGGGGTTCCTCGAGAATATGGGGTACCGAACTGCCCTCTCTGGGTTGAGGATGAGATTCTGCCTCAAGTGAAGGAGTTCAAATATCTTGGGCTTTTGTTCACGAATGAGGCAAGGATGGAACGGGAGATCCACAAGTGGATCGGTGCAGCATCTGTTGATCTATTGTCCCTCTCTCACCTATGGCCTATATTAAAAAAATATATTGTTACTTTTGAATGACTATTACAAATGTTCAATTATTCTCAACTCAACTGTATTTATAGAGCACTCTTATTACATAACACATTGCATGTCCGTTTAGTAGAGGCAACATAATAGTGACACTTTGAATCGGGGAATGATTAATCGAATTTTCATGATTTTCACATATGGCAGCTGCGCACAAGTTTCCATCACTGAGCAGAGGCACACGTGGCTCATTTAGAGGCTCCGCATTGGAGCACAAAGGGGGGAGTTTGTCTTTATTTACTGTGTGGGTAAGCCAAGGCATGCAGATGGTTTCAAGGCGGTCACCCGGAGGTTGCAATTATTGTTTTGTAACAAGAAATCACTTGAACTGTAAAAGTAAAGATCACTTTGTGACTTAATTTTGGGGCCAGTCTTTTGTGTCGGAGGCGAGTTTCCTTTGGGGTGTTTGTCTTGTCTAAAAATGGCATCGATAAAGAGTAGGAGGTAGCATTCGGAAACTGTGTGTGGCTCTGAATAGAAGAATTTAAAGGCTGTGTTCCCAGCCCTTCTGCAGCCAGCTGAAATATGCCAAGAAGTCTGGAGCTGTGCAAAGATCTGTACACAACTCAAAAAAGGCTCAAATTTCAAATTCTGATACTACTGTGGGAGTGCCTCCCACAGTATTTTCAGAAAATAGTCTCAGCAGCCACAAAGAAAAACAATCTGACCTTCCCTCCATTGTAGTTTTCTTCACTAGAAACAACTTAAACTCTGCCTGAAGCAAACAATAGTTACAAATGGCGTATTTATAATAAGTTGCTTTTCGGCTCGCATTGTTCTCATAGTGACAGCCTTCAACACTAAATCCACAGCAAATGTGTGCAAAGCATCATTATAGGCATGAACAGTATTTACATAGCACATCCACTGTAAAACTTTCACTTTTTCATTAAAATATTCACTCTTTTCTGCCTAGTAAAACAAAAATTTGGATACACGCAAATATGATCTTGGAAAAGACACAGCCAATGAGTCACAATATGGACAAAAAAAATCGGAAAATTTGAGCTGTGTCAAAGCAATTTGGGGCGGAACTCAGTCAACATTCAAAGAATGTGTGTGTGAAAGAAATTAGGCGGTATCTTTCTTGAAATACAACAAATACCGACTTCTCAAGTCATACAACACTAATATCTGCTCATTTTTTAGCAAGTTACGTACAGTATATGTAAAATGTTATTTTTCTAGGCAGTCAAAAAGCAAGAGAACAATAGTGCCCTCCAGTGGTAAAATATTAACATTACCACAAGTATCAGCCACTGTGAGATTACTCTCTCGCCGTTTACTAAAAAGAGCTAGAAGGCGTCATAAGATGATAGTTTCTAACCCGATACGCGTTTTGACTCATCAAATTTGAGACGCATTTCAATAATAATTCAAGATTACGTAACTGTAGTGTGTAAAATAAAAAAATAAAGAGTGCAGTAATAACGTTTCTGGACAGATGGCGGTAAAGCACTTGTAATATACATCAGAGTATGGCGGTGGAAACGGAAGTCCGCCAAACCCGAAGAAGAGTAGTTTCCGGTGTGGGTGGTTTGTTTTATGGTAGTTAATGGCGGTCGCGTACAGCGTTGTCTATCAACATCCTCACGGTTTTAATTGTAACTGTCTAATTGTAATCAAACATGTACTCGGGTGTGTTGGGAATGCGGGGTAGTTACACGATATTTATGTTCAACTTTCAGGTTGGCTCATGTGCCGTGGTGCTTGGAAATTCACGGTTTAAGGCGAGGCGAAAACGACGTAAACGGTGAGACTTGGCACATGTCATACGCAAACAGTATTATGTGTTGTTGCGTCATAATTTCGTGCTACTTTCTGTCTTATTGCATCCATACATTCTTCGTGAGTTGTTTTTGTTGTCGTGCACGTGCACGGTACAACTATAATCGTGTCCGTTCCAGCTGAGCATGGAGGACGAAGAAGGAGAGAAAGTCAGCGGGTGTGAAGTAGCCGAACTCCGTCTTCAGGTGGAGTCGTTGAAGGAAGAGCTAAAGGAGTGCAAAGCTGAGCTGGCCAAGTTGCAGAAGCAACTGAGTCATTCCGAGAGACTGCAGAGGAGCACAGAGAGCTACAACGAGGATTTGAGGAAACAGGTTCGGAACTTGTCAAATGCAATCTCGATATTCAGTTCAAACGCTGTCAAAAATCAGTTGTCATAGACGCTGAGATACTGTACATTTTCAATTTTTCATTATCGTGACTGTACAACCCCACTATATCCCTTGCTGGTTTTTGTAATACAGATTATCATTTAAACGTTTGAATGCATCTCATCCCATACCAAGTGTGTCCAAACTTTTTACGAGTACTGTACCTGTCCAGATGGTCCTCGGTTTACGGAACGGAGTTTTGTTTCCATTGTAACGACTTAAACTATTTTTTTTTTAACCTCTGGTGGCCCATCACAGCCACATCGTTGGCTCAGATTGTATTTACTATCCAATTTCAGGTGGATCAACTGAGTGCAGAGATTCATGAGTGGAAGAAAAAAACGAAAGACAAAGTTCACGCTGAAACTCAGACCGAAGAATATGTTTGGACTGACACAGGTGTCTTATGTTATTACTTAGTAATTGCCCAACCCCCTAAGAGTTAGTAAATTGTCTCTAATGGTGTTCTCTTTCTCTCCAGACTATTATAACTACTACTACGGTGACTACTATCAGAACACAGAGGCTGCGGACTCCCAGGAAAGTCTCGGGGCGACTCAAGCGACGGATGCAACTGGTGGAGGTGACTCGGCAGAGGTTGCAACAGTTGAGCAAGCAGATGCAACTGCGGCCACAGCTGCAGATGTGTCTACTCAACCTGATAGCAGTGTGGTAGCCACTGCAGAGGTATGTGTGCCTCAAGAGAGCTAACTCATTTTTAATTGAACAGATTTTCAAACAAACAATCCCATTGGGGTTAACAAGCTCCAACCAATTGAGTACTGTAGCAGGCTGATATAATGTAATGGGCAAGTTATTGTTATGACTATTTTTTACATTGTACTTCCTATTTCTCTCCCAGCAGGGTGATGCAGCATCCATTGCTGATATGTTAAGAGCTACCGCTGAGGAGGCCATGACGCAGACGGGTTTTGTCTTTGACGAGACAACCGGCATGTACTATGACCACAGCACTGGCTTCTATTATGACTCGGTTTGTGAACATTTTCTCTGCAAGGATTTACAATTCAAGTTTCAAATGGCCAAAGCGTTTTGACATTATTGACAAAGTTGGGACATACTGAAAGTCATGGCATAGGAAATAGAGGGGGGGAAAAATACAAACAACGCGTCGGGACAACATCAGTCAGTCGAGCGGACTCCGCTAACACATTACTGCACCTTTGGCACTCATTTGGTCCTCCACGATTCTCGCCTCAGGTCAGCCAGCTGTACTACGATGGCACCACAGGCATTTACTACTACTACGACGCAGAAAGTGGACGCTACCAGTTTCACTCCAAGGTTGAGGTTTCTGCTGTGCACACTGGCGACCAAGATGATTGTGTGACTGAAAAGAAAGGCAGATGGTTCAAAAGAGGTGTGAAGAAAACCTCAGTGTACAATGATAAGGTAAGTGACAGACAGATCTATCTGATGGGCACGTGATTTACGAGTTGACTGCTGGCTTTAGAGCGTTTAGGAATTAATTTTGGTCTCAGTCTTGAAATGCATGCTGTCTTCCCAGTGTGTCAAAAATGTGAGGCTAGCTGACTAAAAGACTATTCCTCCGACCCAGGTGCACGAGCTGACTAACTCGTTGGCTAATATGAAGATTTTCTCAAACTGGAACTCTGCTTCCCCCAGAGGTACACATTTTGAATAACCAAGACTAGCATCGGAGATCTAGCAACACGCTCTCACCATTAGAAATCTTTCATCCCCGATAACCTACTTAAACATCCCAAAATGCATATAAAATGCAATACAGAGTGACGTGCTAGCTGGTAAATACATTCATTTGCATGATCTTCCAAATTCATTGGCATCATATTAACAAGTGAGCCCGCAACCCTTGTGAGGATAAGCAGATTAGAAAATGGATGGATGGATTAACGTTAAGTGCCTTTGAAGACTGAGACCGAATATATTCAAAGCGTGCCAAATCACTTGGGATCTCCAAAGCCAGCCGTGCCCCCCGTCAGTGAACATCATGAGAGAATCTGATTGCTCACTGTTTAATGGCAGGAGTACACGTTTGATGAGGTCAAATCGGAGGAAGAAGAACAGCAATCAAAGCGCACAACAGAATCCCGTAAAACCAGACGGCGGTCTCGTAGTCCCGAGTCACGAGAAAGAGAGTCCAAACGGCGGGGGGAGAGGGACAAGTCTTCCTCCAAGAGAAAAAAGCACAAAAGTGGCTCGAGCCACGATGAGAAGAGAAGGTCAAAGAAGAAAAAGAAGCGTTCCAAGTCGTCGTCGTCGCGCAAGAAGGAGCGCCGCTCGCCAACTCGGGGCGGTGACTTGCAGGGCAACAGCGAGGCAGAGGAAGGGGAGCTCACAGAGTCTGAGAAGGAGCAGTGGGAGTCTCCACCTTCTGTGTCGCCTTCTCGGAGCTCTCCTTGCAACCACAGCCCCGAGTCCGAGATGGAGACTCAGTGTCGGGCAGGTGAGCTGGCAACAAGCTGCCATCAGCACTTTCCAGGACCTTTTCAGCCGAGTCACGGGAACCAGTAAGACCTGATAAGTCAGCTCACTTATGAATTTGTGATGTCTGAAAAAATTAAGATGGGCTATACCACGCGGAACTGCGCAGAGTAATATGTAGCGCAAATAATACCGAGTGGCTGCTTTTACCACCTAAGCAGTTGATTTTTTTTGTTTTCGAATCCTTCTAAAAATTCTGCGCGCTTGACATTTCATGTTGCTTTTGTCACAGAGTTGTGGCCGCCCTGCGTGAGAGTGACGGTGGTCCGATCCCCGGTGCTGCAGGTTGGCACCTTGTTTATCATCACAGCTGACTCAGCGGCCACCATCGGCAGGTGTGTTCTGTCTTGTCAGCAAGAGACAAATAATCAATCACTCAGACTTCAAGCAAATCACGAGTGAGGCTAAATAGAAAGAGGAAAAAAAGAAAGAACCTTTGCTGTCTTGTGTTGCAGAGAGAAAGACATGGACCACGCAATTCGGATCCCGGAAATGGGAGTGAGCAAGGTATGGTCCTGCGTTTGAAATGACTCGAATGAATGGGATGAAAATGATGTTTGACAATTGCTTTGATTGGTTTGTAGTTGCATGCCGAGGTGTACTTTGACCAGCAGCAGCAGAGCTACATGCTCGTGGATCAGGGAAGTCAGAATGGAACGGTTATCAACGGCAACAGAATCTTGCAGGTGCAGTGTTCCCCCTCCCCTCCCCGCCACATCACGCCTCACCTACCGCCGCCCCGCCACATTGCTCATTTTTTTCGCTGAATGAATCTTTCTATCCTCGCAATATTGCACAACTTTGTGGTTTGTGGGCTTTGCCGGTAAACATTGCAGGAAAAAGACTAAGACCCTGTAGCAAACAGCGACAATCTGCGAGTAATTGACCTCCACACAAAGGGTTGGAATTGCATGTCTATGCCACAAAATAGCAGGAAAGCACGGTGTGACCTGACTAAACGAAGCTCCTCAACTCAGTTCAATGCGGTTGCTTGGCATCAAAGATGGCACCAGATGATCCCAAAGTGGGATTTTTTATGATTTATTTTTTTATAATGGACTCAGATCTGGCCTGAGCACAAGTATGGCAAATCGGTGAGTTTTCAAGTCAAAAGATTGTTTACCCCTCTAAAGATCCACAAGTAGGCACATTTGGAATTGAATTGAATGTCCTCACATGTGGGAAGCCTCAACACCGCTGTGACTTTTCCAGCAGCAGTACATGTCAGGAGAACAGTTGACACGCAAATATAACAAGCACGCATGTGGGGCCCCCGTCGGCTACGGCTCAGGCCGAGACAACTGCACACAAACTCGCAGACATCACACGACATCCCACCAGGGCCTGCTTTCTAAATGCGTCAATCTAACACGTAGGCATTAAAATGCGAACGGTATTTTCTCGGGCTGAAGCTGGTCCTCAAGTAATTTGAGTACCCCGGTAAAAAAAAAAAAAAAGCTCATGTAAGCAGTCAGATAGTTATTTGAATACCTGGTTATTTAATTTGAATTTTCCAGAGGATATCCGAATGCCAACATTTTCAATCAACAGCTGCATCCCGAGTATTTTCTATCATGTCTATGCACTCAACTTTTGTTGTATTCGCGCAATGTATATTTTGACACGTTTAAATGTGTTAAAAGTGTGGGATAGGTACAACTATTGGAAATGTTCCCCGTATTTTGCAGCTTTTCAGCTATAGTAGGTGGGCCTGCAATGTGACTGAATGGATTTGGGTTGTTTTTCGTCGGCAGCAGAAAGTGACTTGTTCTCCGCTGTCCATAGCCCAAAACCAAGTGTGAGCCGCACCCGCTGACCCACGGCGACGAGGTGAAGATGGGAGACACGGTGCTGTCTTTCCATATCCACGCCGGGACCGACACCTGTGATGGCTGCGAGCCGGGCCAGATCATGGCTCACCTCAGCAAGCACAAGCGAGAGGACACGGCAGGTGAGCGTATCGGAGACGTTCTTTTTCCGTTTCAGATCAGCGGCCTCGCCACCCACAGTGACGCACGTCGATTTCCTTTTCATCGCCGTGTTTTCCGCAGGGCCAACGCTAACCAAAGAAGATAAGGAAGTACTGAGACAGAAGGAGCTCAAATCCATGAAGGCCAAGTATGGCCTCCAGGTAAATGGCTCCATCTGTATGCGGCCCTTCCCTCTCCCCTCCCGCCTTTTAAGCTGCTTCTCCTCTCAACAGAGTAATGAGTTTGAAGAAGGCAAAGCCCTGAGGAACCCAAAGTACAGGGACCGAGCCGAGTCTCGGCGTCAGACTGTGGGCAGCGAGGGACTTTTCCAACAAGATGATGCCCCTGCTTCTGTTCATGTGTAAGTTTACACTCGCCGCTCTTAATATGTGAGGAAAGACAAAATAAGGCTTCATGACTCATTTGATATTTTGTGCTCTCTCAAAAGGGAGATCAGCGAGGTCAATAAAGGAAGGAAGATGCTGGAGAAGATGGGCTGGAAGAAAGGAGAAGGATTGGGGAAAGAGGGAACCGGAATGAAAGATCCGGTGAGATATTTTCAAAGAGGTCAAGCTTCTCTGAATTAAATCAATAGTTGAGTAAAACAACAAATTATGTTACTGGAAAAACTGTGGCTAAATGTTTCAGCACCCCCCTAAAAAACCCGAGAGAGGAATGTGATGCAAAAGCTGCGAGACACAACTTGCCTTTCATTGCAGCACAACAGCGATACCCAAGCATCTAGGAGGCGAGCACTTTGTGGCTGATTTTCAATTTCTGAACAACTGGGGAAATCCTCTTGGTCAGCTATCTGGCTAGTTAGCCGCTAATATTAATGTCAATGTGAGTGAAGCTGCCTGCTTCGAGTTGTAAAAAGATAACACTATCGTCACGCTAGCGAGGTCGAAATCGTTGGGCTTGTTCATGTAACATTAACCACAGATCTGAATAGGAGACTCAATAGACCAATGTGATTATACGGCGGCCATGTTGGTGAGGACAACATCTGCATCAGTCACAACTTACTCTTTTTTTCAGTTTTCATGAGGCTTACCTGTTTTGTCCACATCGTCATTCTGATTATTATTTTTTTCTCATTTCAGATTCAGCCTCAAATCCGGAAGGCCCAGTCCGGTCTGGGAGCATGCGGGACCATGTCTGTGGACGACGCCTCACTGACCAGATCCAAATCCCAAAAGAACTGGGAGAAAGCTCGTGAGCGATTTGCCGACTCGTGCCAGGTTGACACGCCGTCGCCCAAAACCCAGTGCGTGTCCCCCAAAGCCTGGGTCAAAGCAGAGCCCGAGATTGCGGACTCCAATGCTGACGTTGATCCAGAGACCCAAAGTTAATGAGAACAATCCACATTCGGAATACGTGAATCTGACCTCAGCAATCATACACACAATTCTGTGTAGAGAAGAACTCTGTGTCGGGGTCCACCCAGCTCCGGTGCTGCACTGCCACCGTGGCCGCCATGGATTGCTCTCAGCAAATATTGACACACCGAGGTCCTATTTCTCGCAGTGAGCTCATACTGCGAGGAGACAACTACAGATGCGCTCGGACGTTGCACAGTGCGACAAGAAGTCCCAACGCATGACCCTAACATGACCATGACAATGTGTATTATTAGAAATGACTGATGCTTTCTTTTATTTTTCATGTTGTAGATAAAACATCCATCACTTGATTGGTTGTTTGCCTCAACTTCTCCTCATGACTTTTTGTTGCTGCGGCGCTCGGGCACATCACATGCACACACACACATCCTTTATCACGTCGGCGGGTGTGATTCACGTCGTCTGTTTTCAGTCTTATCTTTAAGTTCATGTTGAGGGTGTGTGAATAGTTGCATGTGCACACTCAAAACAAGTCACGCAACAGATTATACCTATCAAGTTTAGTCACGTGACTTCAGTCTATAAAGAAGAATAATTGGGGTTCTCGTTGAAATAAATACAGTGGTAATGCCAAGTAAGACAAGCAGAACGAAGAGTTAACAGTGTCAAAGAGTTTCAGCGCATTCAACGTCAACAAGGTGACCGAATCGACTCACGTGACACTGTCTGCGCGACTCCCGCCGCCGGTTTCCCCGATGCTCTTCTGACTTATCGTGCCGCCCATTTTAATCTCGCAGTCGTCCACCCAACATGGACGCAGCCTCCAGATTTCCTCACTTGAGACAGACGCGCTCTTCTGTGCTTCTTGACGCCTCTCAATGCCGTTCACAGAACTCTCTGACACTTGACAGGTGACTCCCTCCCTCCCTCTCTCTCAAAACAATTGCCTTCCACAAGTCTCCTCCCTCCTCTCAGCTGTATACGCTGCAAATAATCAGCTCACCATATTGTTGTCAAACATGGGAGGGATCCGAGTGGCATAACGTCCTTGATGTGACTCACAAAATGAAAAGGGAATTCTTTTCTTGTTTGAGGATGCGGCCTGTGTCTTTTGTTGGATCTGGATTGACCAGTTTCAGACACTTCTCAAGTTTTCCGGGACAGTAGGTCTCTGTTCTATCAACTGCGGCCTCTTTAGAATGAATCACGTGATTCCTTCAGGGCGGCATCAGCTGATGCAACTGTTTGATAGTTTGTTTGTTGGGGTTTGTCCTAATCCTCAAAGCTGTTTTGCAATCCTTGCAGTATGACTGACAATGTAAAGAGAATTCACTTGACATCTCTCAGAGAAAGAATGTCTGACCACCTGCGGAAACTTCCCATATCTACTGGAGCGCAAAGAATCGGGGGTTAAAAAAGCCACAAATCAGCGTGCTTCAATGATGTTGTCTTGCATGGCTTTTACAAAGCTACTAAATCTCTTTCACTGTTAAGTCATACAAAAAGGAGGCCTTGTTCGATAGCTCTGAGGATGGCACAGCTCATAAGTCATCTAGAAAAACCACGTCGGGTCATCCCCTCTCATACCGCACATTATGTCACGTCCGCGCACCCGACCAGACAAGTGGCTGTGTTGTGTGGAACAAAGCAAATGGCGTCTCCAGATAACAGAGGGACTGTATGTCATCAGGTTGACCCTGTGCTGATTAACGTCACTGCTGAAAGACATTGAGTATTTTTATAAAGTAGTAAACACACCTCAGGCACTATGCTGCCTGGCTTTACAAAATCACACGAAATGGGAAAAAAAAAACAAGGATGTTGACTTGTCAGCATATCCAGCAGTTTTCAGCAAAATCAAGTATAATATACATCTGATGCTAATCAGCATGCTTGCTGAGGTCATCAGCAATATTTTCACAAGTGAACTTTCTTTGAGGTCAACCGTCAGAAGCTATTTCCTATTGGGAACAGTCTGGAATGCAGCACAAGCAGGCCTACGGTAGGCGTGGTCACAGGAAAAAGTGAACACGTCTCCGCTGGTGAACTCCAGAGTTGTGATTTCACTTCCTGTATTTTTATGCAAATGAGCGAATGACAGGAAGCAACGATTCCTCTTCCTGAAGATGGCCATGAATAGAAATCAAAAGAGGTCACGATCTAATTCTAAAAATGTTGATTCGCTCACAATTTCAACAATGTGCATTGGATTAAAATGATGAACCCAAACGAACAAGTGCTGGGCGGCTGATTTCGTCTCTTTAAAGATATTTTGCTCCAGGCGGCCACACTGATCATACGAGTAGATTCAGGAATGAATGACTAAAACCTAGTCAACATCATCATCATCATCACAGTTTCCCTGCAGCTTAATTTCCAATCAGACCAAAGACTGCGCATTGTATGGACCACAGCGGCACACTCAAAATAAAAAACACAACGGGCAAATTCTAACTGAAAAAGACCTCTGACATTAACCATGGTCAGTTTGTGTTACAATATGGGAGGGAGCCATGACAAAAAGCATGACAAAGCACAGTCAGCGGCGTGGACTCACAACATGGGTCATGTGGTCACTCACAGCTACCAAACGATGACAAAAGCCTACAAAAAGAAGCGGCAGGGTGGGGGCAGGGGGTGTTTCTGCTGTCAATGCAAAACCAAATCCTGAAATGTGTTATGTAAACTGTATGTAAATCATCTTGGAGCGTCCTAAAAACAGTATGATGATGATTATAATAATAATTATTAAACCCCTTTTTAAATATGGACAAAATACATGCACATGCGCAATATATGTGCTCTTAATACAATGCAGTTGTCATAGTATATTTCTCAGTGCAAGTATAAAGGAGCCACTGTTCACCAACAAAGGGTTTCAAGCACACAACAAAATAACCTCAGGTGAGATTTGTTTTTCTTGTGCAACGGATTCTCTTGCATAAAAAATACCAATCTTGGACGGCGCAAAACTGCTGAACAATAAACCAACATTAAGTGCAAAGACACCTTTTGGGTATTCTTTCACAAAATAAAACTTCATTCATAATTTAAAGGCCATGTCTGCCATCTAGTGATGAATGGCTATATTACTACTTAATACCATACAGTAGAACTCCGCTTTCTGGTCGCCATTTGGCCATCTCTGGTCTATAGTATCAGGTCTACAGAGAATTCAGCACTTGAATGAGGTGGAGAGGAAGTGGAGGAGGCGTGAGCTGGAAAGCTTCTTCGGTCACATGTTCTCAAACCTTTTTTTTTTGCCTGATGGGAAATGCTTCTCTCAGCTGCATTCCAGTGAGAACTTTTGTTTATGCCTAAGAAAGCCAAATTTTTATTCATGGAAACGTGATCTATTTTAGGTGAAAATAAGTGTGAAACAATAAAGCATGGCACATAATGATAAAATCTTTCATGCTTGAACGCCACATTCTCAACAGATACTCTTCTTGCATTGTGTCCGTATATGAATGGCTACTGTGGAAAACAGCCTTGGCTGCTGTGAGTAAGCGAGTGTGTCCCAGCCTCAGGGTGTGTCTCCCTGTGACTTCATCCTCCCAAAAAAGCCTCCAGAAACGTCAGAAGCACACTCGCCCATATGATACAGTCAGTTCGCCTGTTCATTCAACAACAGGATTTGTGTGTGTGTGTGTGTGTGTGTGTGTGTGTGTGTGTGTGTGTGTGTGTGTCTGAGGAGCATCCTGTTTATACAGCCTGACTGGAACTCCCACCAGCCATCAAACAGCTATTAATAAAGCTTACCTGTCAGTGTACAGTCAGCTGATTTACACACACACACACACACACACACACACACACACACACACACACACACACACACACACACACACACACACACACACACACACACACACACACACACACACACACACACACACACACACACACACACCACAAGACGGGTCAACTAGACACGGGAATTATATCTTAAGGAAAAGCTTTCTACGAAAACACACAGAAAAGCCCCCCAACACTCACTAAAACAGAACAAACTATACATGAAAGTTGATAGTGCTGATACCCAAAAGTTATGGAGCCGAAGCCATCACATCTACTTCTGTGGCAGAGCTCAGTGGATGGATCCTACCTTGGTTTATCAATTGAGACGTTGTCTCGTCTTGGAAGAATTAAGTCCTCCGTGTGAGCTTCCGCCAGAGTTGTACTGGGTTAACTTTGTGAGCGCGTGGTGGAGCTCGGTCCATGTGGCTGCACGGGAAATGGGAAATGAGGCACTGAGAGACAGAGTGGATTTTAAAGAAACAGCAGTCACACCCCAAACACACCTAATTGTGCAAAAAGAAAAAACAAAAATCGCACACGCGCACACTTCGAATTTCCCATGCATTTACAGTATGCTATGCCTCCATATGAACGGGGCGGTGTATATTTGTTTAACAGGTTTACACCGACATACGAGGTTCAGATCATTTATTGTATGTGTATCACTCATTATGTTTTGGTCGTTTGCTTGTTTAACTTACTTTTATAGATACGCTGTTTCCCAAGATCTGTCAATAAAAACAAACGTTTTTTAAATCTAACGATATACAATTAGATTGACAATTTAACACAGTTACATTTTCTGATATTGTTAATTAAACACGATCGTACAGGAATGCATGTACTTCCTCTACTGCGGCCATCATTCAAGTTTGGAAACAAAACTAGCAGAGGTCTCCCTCTAGTGTTTGTCTCTCAGAATGCAGAATTGCAGAACTGCAATCTGACTTCTTTGGGAGAAAAGCGAATGAGGTGGGGGGGGGGGTCAAAATCTTCACTCCGCTGGAGAATCTTATTTTTTACCTTTTTTTTCAGAAAAAAATGAAACTCTATAAAAAATATTTATTATATTTATTTTAAAAAATCATTTCCGGAGTAGAATTGATTGATCTGTTTAACTAAAGATGTCGATTTTAGCAGAGAGTCGCCAGCATCATGAGATGTGGCAATGAATAAATAAATAAATAAATAAATAAATAAATAAATAAATAAATACTTGTGTGGGGCGAGGGGGGGTTGTGGGGTGTGGTCAAAATATGAATTTTAGACCACTATTTAAAGTGGCGATTTACATTTATGATTCTCACATTTGCCGCATCGAATTCAGAAAATGGGAGGAGGAGAAAACGTTTTTTTTGTAAATTGTGGGTATGATTTTGGAATTGGCCCCCAGCAGCGCCACTGTGGCGACTGGCGAGCTAACCGGATACGAGTGAAGAACGTGCTCAGCGGATGCAATGAGAACGTTACATCACTTGCAGTGCAGCATGCAGCATATAGAGGGGACTGAGGCAGCTTGGCCATATTGTGCACCAGCTCCTCTCTTCTCTTCACTCATCTCTTCTCTTCTCTCCTCCTCCTCAACAGCGGCTGCGTCACACAATTCAGGCGCTTGGCGTGTGTGACACAATCAACAACACACGGTGCCGTTGAAGGAGGGAAAGCCACAGAAATCGAATCAATTTTTCCAAACATTACACTCGGCTGACAAGGTGAGTGTTCCGATGTTTGTTATTTTGGTGTTAAGCGCGATTGTTGTGTCCCCTCCACCCCCCACCCCCCAGTCCACAAAGGCGACACCTCACAACACCACATAATAACACCGCGCGTGTTATTTATGCTTCGTATATTAGAAGAGAAGCGAATTTAGATTCAAACGACGGTTGATATCGCCACAATAGCCTATGATGCTTGATATGAATAATAAAGGCCGGTGCATGAGCCCCCCTCCATCTCTCCTCTCCTCCAGGTTTGGTGTGTGCACAAAATGGTTAAACTGGGGAATAATTTCAGTGAGAAACACAACGGGAAGGTGGCCTCGGAAGATGGATTTGACACAATCCCCCTCATCACACCTTTAGATGCCAGCCAGCTTCATTTCCCTCCACCGGACAAGGTAAGGGAATTAAAAAAAAATAAAATAAAAAATAAAAATAAATATATATATAGCAATTGTTCTAAACTGCCGCAAAAACAGTTCACAAAAAAAATATTTACATTTGTTTCAGTAAAACGGATGTTGCATCATATGAATTATGTAATCATATTATTGTTATTCAAATATTTTTAAAATCAGGGGAACCCATTTTCTGTACCGCTTATCGATCTTAAAGAAATGTACGGCCAAACTAATCACAATAAACTCAATCAATTAAAACTCCTCTAACCTTGTCACTCTGAACTGTTGTCCCTGTCAAGGCGGAATGCTTGCTGCAGCTCTTGCATTAGATTAGGTAGTTGTACCTAATGAAATGACCAGTGAGAGTATCTATTGTCCAAGCTACAGCTCCTGTGTGAAATTCTAGCACGTGCAATTCCAAGTTAAGTAAATTCCTGCTCGAATGATTTTACCTGTGTGTGTGTTTGTGTGTGTGACTCTGCGCTTCCAGGTGGTGGTAAAGACAAAGGCAGATTATGACGGCGAGAGCAAGAAGGGCAAGATCAGATCCCCCAAAATCGCAGAGTTCTCGATAAGCATCATCGAAGGCGTGTCTGAGCGACTGAAAGTAAGATTTCTGCTCTCTGAAATATCCAAAAGTAAAACTTAAATTTTTACTCCACAAATATGTACAATAGCTATTTTGGTAACTTAATACCATGGAAAATATTTCCCCCTCTTTTATTAGCTTGCATAAAAGGCTAAATTTGCTAATGATAACTGAAATAATATGAAAACAAACAAAAAAGTAACATGCCTAATTTCACAAAGGAGTAGAAGGTACACGTAGCTGTTTTTAAAAAGTCTTGGGAGAAATTGAAGCGCAGTGCGCCTGACAGATCGACCTGAAGCCACTCTCCATTCGCCGAATCAAAGTGGCTCTGACCCACTTCAACTTCCTGAGTCCTGCGACTTGACACAAGACTCCATCATGCTCAGCGATGATTCACTTGACGCTTACCTCGGCCGCTGGCATGAAATCAGCTGTTGCCATGGCGATGGCCTCCCAGTGGTCGCTTGTGTCCTACGTCCCTGGCAGGCAAACGTCTCCAGTGTTTGGATGTGACCATTTGAAAATATGTTTGAATTAAACAGTCCCGGCTCGTCCCGAGCCAACAGATGAGCCTGTCATTGTCAGGTGTGATCAAAACCTCTTTTAAGATCACATGAGCTTTGAAGTACTGCAGGGAGCCCTCGCCTCAAAGATCTTCGAGAATCTCCTGTTGCATTGCTTTGTGTTTGCCGCTCCGACGGGCCGCTCCTGGCGTTAAAAAGAAATGTCTTCTAGGGAGCTCCACTGAAAAGAGTCGAGGAGCTTAATTTAGACAAAAGTAGTCCTTTGTCATCTTCGGGTGGCATCTTTGTGCCAAGGAACTATGTTGAAATAAGTTGGAGTTAAATTTGACAAAAGCAGTGCTTTGTCACCATCTTGTGGCACTTACAGACATCTTTAGGGGGAGGTGTCAATCACTGGTTATTTGCATGAGGAACCAGTTATGCCATACGCTGTACTAGAGGTCGCATGGACTAGTCGACTCATCTACTTTACAACTTCATCATGATGTCCAGGGCGTGACATCGACTAGTCTCCAATCACATTTTTGGCTGAAGGAGGAGGCAAAGCCGTTTGCAGCAACAGATGGGTGCACTGAGACGAGCGCATTATCAATTTCTGAATGCGCAGCTTTGAGGGAGAACCAATAACCGTATTTCAACAGTCCTCCTCCCTCCCCAGAAACAGCACAAGGTGTTACATAACTCCCCTCGTGAGGCGCAAGCATGCAGACTTTGCCATATGCAATGTTTTTAAATTGCCCCGACAAGCTTCTAATCCTAAACCCTAAACTGACCGATTTTTACCTTCCTTCATTATTTGCCGTTTTTCCATCAGGTGACCTTGTTGGTGATCTGTGCTCTGGCCTTCCTGGTGTGTGTGGTGTTCCTGGTGGTCTACAAGGTTTACCAGTACGAGCAGCCATGCCCTGACAGCTTTGTGTACACGGTGGGTGGAGGGAGACACTTGTGATTTGTTCAAAATGTATTTTCACGCTTGGTTGTGCATTTGCCGCTCCTGAGAGTTGTCTTCAATGGTCATCATTCCGTCTGCCAAATGCACGGCTGTTGAATCGACTTTGAATAAAAAGCAAAATGTCTCATCTTCACTTTGCAATGACGCAAGGACTAAATCTGAGCTTAGACACGCTGCGCATGAAAATAGTTAGTAAGGAGCAATTTTAACGAATCCAGGTGTGAAATCCACAGTGGCAGACCATCAGGGCCCAGTTTTTTCTTCACTGACCTACATTTCCAACCTAAATTCTATTATTGGTTCCATGAAATTGTATTCCTTTCTTCCCAGCAGTCTCTCTTCATTCCACAGCAGTTTCCCTTGACTAATTCCAGTATGTCCATGTGTATGTTAGACTCGATGCCCGAATTAGATTTCGGCCTTTTTGTGTCGCCATGACAATTTGATCTGCTCTGGCCCTTCAGAATCTGTATTACTATAATAGCAATGGGACTACTTCTTAAACCATTTAGACATTAAATTCACCTTAGAGCTTTAGCTGGCTGGCCTAAAGTACAAGTGACTCAAGTAGCGTATTTTACGTACTATAAGGTGCATTCAATTTTCTCAAAAGCCAAAATTGCGCCTTATGATCCGATGTGTCCTATATATGGATCAATATTCAGATTTCTCGGATGTACTATTTTAAATGTTTTTTTAAAGCACTTTGTGACAGCTGCCCCGGTTGTGAAAGCGCTATATAAATAGTCCTGTATTGTATTGTATTCCCTTTAGCATAGCTCCATCTAGTGGATGCATAACATAACCTCAGCCACTATTGTAGCTTCTATTCTATGCGCCTTATATTTGAAAACAGTTTTAAAATAGGCCATTCATTGACGGTACGTCTTACACTCCGAAGCGCCTTATAGTGCGGAAACTACGGTAATTTTCTGGGGTGAGATATACGCCACACAAAGGGGTTAATTTGTCTTCTCCCTGTTCTGTCCGACGACCATCTCGGCGTGGAGCAGCAAGGTCGCTGCATGCCGGCTGGGATGTACGGCGGCAACTTCCCCCATCAGGGCCCGGGGGGCCGCGGGCGCCTCTTCACCCTCATCAACCACTACAACATCGCCAAGCAGACCATCACTCGGTCCGTATCGCCGTGGATGACCATCATGTCCGAGGAGAAGGTCACCCAGCAGGAGACGGAGACGGCACAGAAGCTGGCCTAACCCCCACTGGGCGGGGCCTCGATAATAAATAATACGATCGTGCCATTCAAGCAAACCTGAGTGCTCGTCTTGCCCGAGGTGCTGCGCCGCCTTCAAGGTCGGCTGAATGAGGCTTCTGCTGGGTTCATGGTTTGTTTGAATAGCAGATGCTGTTATTTATTGATACACAGTTGAGTGGGGGCATACATACATGTAGAAATGCCCCTGCCCACACACACACACACACACACACACACACACACACACACACACACACACACACACACACACACACACACACACACACACACACACACACACACACACTTGATGTTAACATTGTACATACACACACGTTAGAGCTCAATTTAGTGAAATGACTGTGAGTTATCATGTTTGTAACACATTTAGATGAAGATGCACGCACGACAATTTTGCAGGGTTGTTTTTTTTCCTCCATTTTCAATAGACCTTGTTTTGAACTCTGTAGTTATCACGAAGCAATGTTTGCAGCATAAATGCCACTGAGGTGTGGAACTTAATTCTGTAGGGGGGGGAACGTAGAAAAAAAAATCCAAGTATTATATTCAGTTGTAATATGAATTTTAAGAGCAACGTGGACACGCTACATCACTTAGAAATAAGCAAATCATGTTACTCTCTGCTATTAGTTCAAAGCTGCATCAATAATTGTATTTGACATCAAAGCTGCTGCTTTCTGGTTAAAAAATGACACTTTTTTTTTGTACAAAGCCGACTAAATTCTTGTGACAAAAGGATCGACGTCCACTGGCTGCACCAGCAACAAATGTATTTTGCACAATTTTAGGTTGCGCAGTTTGACCCAAACTGCTTTCTGCATCAATGTTTTTTTGGATGTATCAAGTGTATTTCTAAAAGATTGCCACCCATTTTGTGAACACAATGTGCATTTTTGCAGGCTACACAAGATTGAATTGAAAAGGCTGCGTTTCTCAGCATAACTTTCATGCTGCTCTACTGAATGTTTTTGCTTTGATAGTAATGACGCTGTATTGTGAAACTCTTTGTAATTTATAAATGTCAACAGATAGCCACCGGGAGCCATCGATTGGCTGACTCTTTTATTTGACTCATCGGAAAGTAGTCGCTTGTCTTGACGCTTTGTTTTCTTGTACGTGTCTGTTGAATGGTCACAAATGCCCAATTTTCATACAGCGTTATGAAGTACCATTGAAGTGCATTTGCGACATTAAATGTTAAATGAATTGAAATAAAGTGCCCATGTTTCCCACCAACAATCTTGTGCGATCTATATGACGGTGAAGGTAAAGGTGACATACGGAGAACTTTTGCGTGGTTGTGGTTCGGCAATGGCAAATTCACCCAATCAGATTTTTTTTTTAAACGGGTGCCCGTTATTTGCTGAGAAACCACGTAATTGCTGCTTTTTGTGCTCATACGAAAACAAAAGTGTTACTTTGGCACTATCTTGACGCAAAGGAACTATTTTGAAATGCTTCTTCTGCCATTTTGTGGCATCTACGGGCAATTCTGAAGCTACATATTTGAAACTATCAACTGTCCATTTTCACCTTCTAGCCTGAAGTCAACAAAGATGTTAAAAAGTCGATTTGAAAATACTTCGGAGATGATAATGTGAGTGATGAGCTGCTTTATTCGTCCTACTGTCTACTGCTGAAGACAACCCATTCTCAATCTGATAGTGAAGTTGAATTTACAAATGCATGGTTGTTCTTTAAAAAAACAAAACAAAAAAAGACTGCAAAGGTAGTAATTTTCATCTCGGAGGAAACCTTCAAATGCATCAAGGTTGTTAAAAAGGAGGCGCAACAGAACATGCATCATTTCGGCCAATGACGTTTGCCTTTTATCAAGCATTTGCTTGCCGAGACAACCGCGCCATCCAAAAGTGGACCTCGTGCTGAAAATCCAAGTGTGGCTCCAGCCACAGAGGCTGCCTTCAACTTGTGTGAAGCAGATACATAACTCTCTTAGAAGGGGAGGCCACAAGAATCTGCTAAATAGTCTCTTGTCTTTCAAATTCAGCATGCTAAATCGAAAATCTCCCGTCTGGTGTTGTCGTCACTTGTTCACCATATGACTGAGCTGGATCGCCTCCCAACATGTTGCGGTCTGTGATGGCGTGCCTGTTAGCTGTCATACCAGTCCAGGAAGAGCAACGAGAAAGAGCACATCACCAGGAAGAAGAGGATCCAGACACGGAAGCCGGCATTGTTTTTGATGGCCTTGTGACATAAACAAAAAATGACATCAGAAAAGCGCAGGATGATCGAGCCCGTGCAGCGTTTCGCTGAAGCTCACCTCCCGTATATCCTCATTGCCTTCTTTAACGTTCTCTGTAGCGCCGACCACCAATTGATGTATGTTATCAATTTCAGTCTCCTGCCATGACAAGTGAGGAGTGGCACGTTATTAAAAATAAATCAATCAATCACACGTCAAACCCAGTTAAGAGCCAAATCTTACTTGTTGGAGGACTTTCTCAGAAAATATTTCCTGCAGTCTTGAGATTTCCACAACCTTCCCCTCGATTTGCCTGGTGGAAGGACGCAAGAAGCAAGACTTGAGTACAAAATGAAAAAAAAAAAAAATAAAAAAGAATCCCCTGAGTTCTTGCTGGCCATGTTCGATATTTCTGAGAGGGAACAATCGTTGACCTCTGATGACTCACCTCACTTCATCAACCAGGTTGCTCATTTCACTGACCAGCCTCTGATTTTCCTGCTCAAACTGCACACATACAATCAACAAACAAGCAGGAGTCAAGTCCCGTTTTGCCGCAACAGAGAAATAATGCGAAATGCAAGGTCAGAGACAACCAGAGTGTATCACACCGGAGAGACAAAGTCACAGTTAAATTACTTCATCATCATCATCATCATCATCATCTGGTAAACTACACGCCCACAAGCATCTACGTCCACTCACATCTCAAAATCTTAAGTACCGTATTTCCCGCACTATAAGGCGCACCTAAAATCATTCAATTTTCTCAAAAGCCGACGGTGCGGCTTATAATCCGATGTGCCTTCTATATGGATCAATATTCTGATTTCTTGGACGTACCATTTTAAATGTTCTGTAAAGCGCTTTGTCACAGCTGCAGCGGTTGTGAAAGCTCTATATAAATAAAGCTGTATTCTATTGTATTCCCTTTAGCATAGCTCCATCTAGTGGATGCATAATGCAACAGCATCCGCTATTGTAGCCTCTATTCTATGTGCCTTAAAATGCGGTGCACCCTATAGATAAAAACAGTTTTAAAATAGGGCCATTTCATTGAAGCTGCGCCTGATATACTTGGAAGTGCCTTATCTTGTGGAAAATACGGTATAAACAAAAACTGCACATTTTTGGAATGTGGCAGGTCGTTCGAGTACCTGGAAAAACCCCACGAGGGAATAGGGAGAACATCCAAACCCCACACAGAAAACCCGAGCCGAGGTTGGAACCAAGAAAGGCCTGACTGTCAGGCAGATGTGCTAGCCACATACCCCAAAGTGCCTCCCACACTCCGAGCCTTTGGCCATGACGAATTTAAAACCTCCAAACATTGCAGAAGATGCCATGTTGGACACATGTTGTGTTCAGTGGTGGGACGTCTCAAGAGTCACAAACCATTTGGATCTCCTCAGGCGAGAGCTCGTCCTCCACTTTGCCTTCCTCCCACAGGTTGACGCTTTGGTCCAACGCTTCTGTTGCCCTCTTGTCTGAATCACACACAGATTCATTCCATGACTAAGAAGGTCATCGGTGTCCCGATAGCGCGTTGTAGTTGCTCTACAAATAAGTTTTTGGTCTCTGGACTGTCTGCCCATCATCACGTGTGAATTGAAACAATCAAGTGAATCTTTGTCTGCTGCCTATACGTCCCATTAAAACCGGGAAGGGCAAATTAGCTTTCTCAAATCAATTTTTTACGTTGAACCTCTTTATGGTGAACTAGCAATCACCAGCCAAAGTTAACGAGGACGCACGCATCACATAAACAGAGTTCATTGACATACCAGAGCTTTGCTCCTTCGCCGTCACTTCCTCCTTGGACTCCTCATCCACGATTTTCTCCACACGGCCGTGCTGCTCGGATCCCAATCTTGACCTGAATTCAGGAGTCTCGTGTTTCCAATCAGGAAACGAGGACAAGCAACCATAATTGAAACAAATACTCACAGTCTCTTCTTGTCCACCATTCTCTTGACTCTTATGGCCCTCTGCTCCGAGTACAGCTTGCATACCCCTTTGAAAGCGTTCCAAACACGCGCACATTCAGGCCAATGCAAACATTTTCACGGGCAAACAGTACAAGAGTTACGGAGCAGCAAACATCCTAATTTCAGTTGCTTCGGACTCACCTTTCAAGTACATTTCAATGAGGTCCAAGACTGCTCCCCGGTGTTCTTTGGTCTGGGCTGACGTCGCCGGCTTGTCAGCTAGAAAGCATGCAAAGTAGAGTGTCGTGTAAAAATGTTAAGGTCAGAGCGTGCCACATCTCAAATCACTGCAGATGCTACATACCATCGATGCGTAGCTGTTTGATGGCGTCGGAACACGTCCTCATGAAGATTTGGGCATCCTGGTCAATCTGATCACGTTCGCTATCCGTCATGCGGGTGAGATCTGATGAGATGAGACTGTAAGATACACGACAACAACCTTCGCTAAAAAAAACCTTCAGGGGAAGTTTAGATGAAACTGAACGACTGTGCAACCATCTTTTCATTTAACAGCATGTTGCTTCTTTTCATTCTGAAAATATCTTGACCCGAATGGAAGAAGGAGCTGTTTTTTTTTTTAACATTTTGAAAAAGGAAGGTCACGGGGGCCAACTCCAAAATATTCCAGTCAAAACAGAGCCAAAGTGGCGGCATAAGAAGGAAGCGCAAAATCAGATTGCGGCAAACCGTTCAAGTCGATGAGACCCCAATGCGTACAAATGAATTGTTGATGGGTTTTCCCAGCGCTTTTGAAAAGCAGGCTCCGCCTAACTACAGACATCTTGATGTTCGGCTAATGTGTTGCGGTTGCGACTCGGAGAGAGGAAGTCGTACAGTTTTTCCGGGACGTTAATCCTTCTCTGCTTGGTTGCACTTCAATTATTGCCGACAACTAGGCTGGAGCCTGCTGCGTCAGACCACACCGCTCGATCTGGCTCACCAGAAAGCTGACGCGCATTTTTGACAACTCGCATCAAAGCGGCGTTTTTGTCACATTTGGTGAGATTTCCTACAGTGGCGAGCCGAGGCTTACCTTCCCGCGCTCACATAATCCTTCCTGTGTTGCAGTAAGAAGTCTTTGAGCTTGGTGATGTTAACGATCTAGGAAAAAGACGTTACTCAGTGTCATTATAAACATGTCAAAGCGTCACATTAGCAAGCGGCAATTTTCTCGCAGCTACTTTTAGGCGGAGCGCGGCTAAAATGGATCATCTTGCGCTTATTGAAGATGACAGGTGACCAATGTTTACCTTTGACAATTCATCAGCATGTGGGACACGACTAAATTCAAACTTGCCATTTCCCCCAGTCAAGCTGCCCTTATAAAAAAAAAAAAAAAAAGGCGAGTGACTGCACACACAGCACTGGCTGGCAGAGTGATTGCAAATAAGCTTTAAATTCAGGATGTGTTTCTATTTATCGCCGAGTGTGTATGTGTACAGGGAAACCAAAGGAAACGTGCTTCAATTCAATATTTGCCCCCTGTAATTCAGTCAAATATGAAAGAAAAAAAAAGACGCAATTGCTTCCCCCGTCTACAGAGTTATGCTGGCAGCGCAGACCCCTCACACAGCGGGCTCTGTTGGACGGCGCGCAAGACGCGACTCGGACAAGCAAAGGATTGAAAAATGACACAATGGCTTTGACTGTGACGGGAGTCCGCGAGCGCGGCAGATTATTATGATAGCATAATGTCTTCGGCCTTCAACCTTTCCACTCTAACAACACCAATTATCTAATTGCCCGGGCTGTAAGCAGTAATCTGGCACCAGCTGTCTAATAATATCGCTAAACATCCATTCGAGCATCACAGAGACCTGAAGTGAGGTTTTATTTGAGCTGACTCGGGAAATGTGGTGGGGGAGAAGAAGAAAAAAAAAGGTGTCCGAATTTACAGGCTTGGGCAAGTTGTTGGAGACATAGCTGTCCTTTTTTCTTGCTTGTGTGATGAATGGCACGACTGCGGGCCGCCCGCTAACCCAGGCAAGCCGACCCTTGTAATAATACAATTATTTGGGGTCAGGAGTTAATTGTTGTTCGGAGCAGTTCAGCTCGGGAGATGAATTGAAAGGTCTTTTGCTTCAAAGACTTTTCTAAACACGGTCTGTGTTGCAATGCCGCCGACAAGAATCAGAAAAAACAGACGTGATGCCATAACTGCCATTTACACGCCAGGAAAGCTCTCGCGTGGTTTTTAGTTACTTAATAGAGCAAAGGTCTCTTACACAATTCGTTGTTTTCCTCCCAGTGGCTGTTATTTCTTTCGTGGAACTGCTGAAAATGAAACGATACTTTTTTTGGGGGGGTTTGAACAACCGCCACGCACAATACCACAGAGGAAGACGTCGGCACATGTCGTGAGACTTCAGCTCAGCAAGCATCAAAGACATTTTTTGGTGCGTGGTTTGATTTAGCTTTGGCATATTTGAAGCGAGGTCCTCGGCTCGGCGCGTTCAAGGGAAAACACATAACAATGAGAATAAACAGGAAATTAAATCAAGTTAGCAGAACTGCATTCAAGGCCACAAGACTGCGGCGGGGTCTTAATACTTACGACCTTGCCCATTTTCATTTCATGAACAAGTTAAGGCGCAATGGTTCGTTTTTATTGGTTCATTTCTTTTACCGCTTTTACCATTGCCAACAGGTAACACCTTCAATCTCTCTCTCCTTTTTTTGCCTGGCTCAGACTGACGCAAAACCCATGGGGCCCTTCCAATCAGCCAATTAATGCATCCATCTTAAAAAAACAAAAACAAAAAGAGATGCATGAGGCGCACATAAGAATCCAAGATGCTAATCGTCACATTAAGACTTGACTGATTGATTACGATCTGAATTTAGAACAGATTATTTTGGACCAGTTTCAGAGACGTTCACGTAGTACTGCAGCGTTACGCCAGCAGGTCGTGCTAAATCCCCAAACTGGAATGAAATGAAAATGCCAGGCAAGGGGTGGTGTGTGTGTGTGTGTGTGTGTGTGTGTGTGTGTGTGTGTGTGTGTGTGTGTGTGTGTGTGTGTGTGTGTGTGTGTGTGTGTGTGTGTGTGTGTGTGCGCGCGTAGAAGGGGGCACAGCGGGGTGTGTCGAGAGTGCTGCTCTGGGGGTTGAGCTGTCTCCAGTGTGTATACATTGGAGCTCGGATTCCCAGCGCAAGCTCAAGGGCTCGCATGGGGTCAGAGGGATCAATTGCTCTTGTAACTTAAGACCATAAAGAGCAAGTAATTCCTCAACAATGAGCGACGAGGTGGCCTCGCGGCATACGGCCCCCGCATGTGAAACGTGTACGGATGAACGTGCATCACCGTGCGCGTTTGTGCCGCTGCGCCGGTGCGGCGTGCGTGAGTGCGGGGGACACCTCGCGACTCGACGAGAAGGAGACAGTCTGCCGGGCTCAATCTAATCTCGACATCATCAAAGACCCCCACTTTACCTCCTCACTTTCTCGTCGGGCCTGCGGCGCTGACTGAGCCCAAACAAACCATCAGGAGGGATTATTATGAGCAAGACAAGAGAAAGGGCTTAGTTAGCAGATTTTTTTTCCTCCACCCCGCAAACGGCTTGAATGTCCCTTTTGTTTTGTTAAATCCAGGTAACTGACAGAATTAGATGATGACTAACTCGATTCAGCTTAAATCCTGAAGGCTATTTATACTGACGCCATGCTATGTTGGATTCAATTATGCAGGTCTGATGCAGAAGGAGACTTGGGCAATGGCAACATGTTGATTTTATTTTGAAGTTCAAGTAAATCTCCCATGGGGGTTTGGTCGCCCCCTCACTTTCAACATTGAGTAGATCGAGCTCTTCTCCTTTTCCAACATTCTCCTCCGAGAATCTGGTTGTCATAGTGACACTGCATGAGATTTCGGCAAAGTCATCGAAATAGTGATCAAACACTCACACGAAAGATCTTCAAGTGATCGAATTTCACTTACTGTAAGTCGTCTGAAAATTAGGCTTTCACTACAAATAATTAATCTCTGTTCAAGTGTCTCTGCCAGCGACAAAAAGTGACTGGTCAGAGAATTAAGTGCTCTTGCACTTCATGGGACAAGGAACAATTAACCTGTGTATCCACCCTTGGCCATTAATACAAACCTCGATTCTAATCGGGATGTTGTCTGAAACATAGATTAAAAAAACACACACACACACACACAAGGGGTGGTAGCGTCTCTCTGAAAAAGACGTTGTTTGGATAGAAGCATACGTTGCTCCAAAACCTGTGTGCAATTTTCAGCATGAATCGTGCCTTTGATAGGCACGCTAGTTATCAGGCATTGAAGAGTCACATCTTCCCATACCATCACAGGCGATGGCTTTTGAACTTTGCACTGGTAACAATCTGAAAGGCCTAAAGAGGAAAAAGAACCAGAGTTCACAGGGTCCGTGATTTCCAAAACCAATTTGAAACGTGGACTCGTCAGACCACAGCACACTTTTTTTTAACTTGGCGTCGGTCCATTTCTGGCTGTAGCGGATTCATGGCTTTGGCTTCGAATGGTAGAGTTTGAAATTTTGATTTGTGGATGGAGCTCTTCTCTCCTTTTTTATTTTACAGAATGATAGCATTTTTACCTACAATCACGATAAGCTGTGATGACTTTTGATTCTCAGCGAGACAATCCAAAAGTAATGGCGCAAAGAACGAGACGAGACAGAAGCTGAAAACCTGTCTTAAAAAGCAACTCCTCTGTTGTTGTTTCAATAAGCAGCCGTTTCTCATGTGACATTTTCAATAATGAAATGCAGCGACAGTCGATGGGAGAAACATCTGCTGCAGTTTCATTGCGAAGCCTCCCCCGGTACTTTGGGGTGTAAGGGTGGAGCAAACATCTGCTGCTCGTCATTGAGGCATTTCCCTGATTGTAAATAGCAAAACAACACCAGTTGAAGCAACAACATAAAAACAAAACTGTCAATTGTCGTCACTGCTACATCTTGATCAACGCACACAACTTTTAAGTTGAGGTGAGGACGATCATTGGCCTCAGCTTTTACTTGAAATATCTTCGTAGCGTGAGTTGTAAAAGCCCTTCAAGTTTTATGTTGACATCGGTAGGAATCTTTTATTCATGAATAGGTATACAGTGAAACTCCTCTACAACGAAACCTACATGGTCGAAAATAGCCCCTAGTGCGAAACATTTTCCATGCATGAAAGCCATTCCTACTTTTCTGCTCCCCCTACAACAAAAAGTCCCCCTGTTCTGTTATACGAAATCTTTTTCTCTGCTCTTGCCTTGCAACGAGATTCACTACAACGAAAACAAGCCTTCCGCAAAAGTCCAATCCAACCTCAGCATGCCACAGCGACCTCTACTGCTTCGTTCAGAAACGGCAACAGCAAACCACCACACTGGTTTACACATGCGCAGTAGTACAGAAAGTATTCGTTTCAGACGCAGCCCGAACGTTGCATTGCTAAAATGGCGACAAAACGGACCTTTGCAAACCAAGGAGTTAAGAAAAGAAAAGCTTTAATGCTTGAAGACAGGATAAAGGTAATAAAAATGAAAGATGGAGGAAGCAAAATAAAAGACACTATGCAAGAAATTGATGTAAGTGAAAGCAAATGCCGATCGTAAATTTCGCAATTTCATCCCTTTTTTTCTTTCTAAGCTGGCTATATGAAGTGTCAAAAAAGTGAATGCTCATACTTATGCACTAATGGAATAAAAATACAATGTTCACGTATACGTTTTTGTGTGTTTGTGTTTACGCCTGAGATAAAATTTTCTACAGTTAAAAGTCCCCTATTGTGAAAAATTTCTTGCTGCAAACATGATTTCGTTGTAGAGGAGTTTCTCTGTAGTGAGTGCATGAGAATAAAAATGAACCTTTAACCCGTTCAGGGACAGCGGTTACTACAGTGGACAGCTTGTCATGTTATCAGGTTACAGGGTGCATGAAAGGGTTAATAGGATTTATGATAATTAGGGTTAGCGTTCACAAGTGCGGACTGAAGGGCTTGTAAATGTCAAGAGCATATGACGGCTGCTTTCAGGCCATCCATTTTCTGTACCGCACGAGAATAAATGTTTAATGCAGCTCACATCACAACATGTTGAGGAATAACATTCCGAAGGTTAGGATTAAGTAATATTTCTTTCGAAACATAAACTTTAACGATAGCGTATTGAAATCCTAAGCAAACTCTCCCAGTGTGACGGCGGTTCTATAGAGGCGGCCACGTTGAAAGATGTCAAAGAGAGCCAGTTTTGGAATGCTGATACGAAAGGCACAGCGGGGAGCCAGGCAATCCTTTCTCCACACAATTTAACAATTTCAGAGTGACCTCCGCCATTTAAACTTGAGAAGGGAGCCATGCTGTGGAGCGGGACGAGGTGAGCGGTGAAATGAAGATCACAGTGCCCTCAAGCGACCCCGTTGAGGGCAAAGATTCCCCTTGACCAAACCCGAATCGCCTGCTTGGCTACAGTCGCTCCAGTCGAGTTCGGAATGCTGTTTGCTTACAATTTCTTTTTAAACGAGCTGGATTTTAGTCGAGAAAAGCACTGGGCATTTGTCAAATTCAATATGTTCGTTTCGATTTTTGTGACGCTCCAAAGAGCGTTCCGCACGTCTCGGGAAGGGCACCCACATCTGTTGCGCATTAGGTGCCGGCCGTCAACATTGTTGCCGGGGACCTAATTTAATATTTTCTCTGTTTTGATCTTCCACCTTTAATCACTGGCTCTTGGGAGGATCGGCTTTCCCCGAGAAATTGTTCGAGAGCAGAAAGCAAATGTTATTCCAGTATGTTTATGGAATCGTGCATGTGAAGAGAGGACTCGCACACAAAGAAAAATGCTTGGCCGCCGCGTCTGACGTGGGAGAAAACCGCAATCGGACCGTAAGCAGTCAGGACATTCCAAAACTGGCAATTTAAATTTCTCCACTGAGATGGTTGCGGATGATATGTGCAATGCGAGTGAAACAGCAGTAGGGGGGGAAGAGAACAGGGGACCCGCACCGCAGGATAGAATAGGGTTTCTTTGAATCAGCACCGCCGCTTTTTATTAAACCACCATTTCTAATACCAAAGTAGCATAACCGAACAAAAACGCGGTTGTGCGCGACTGAGGTGAGCGGGCTCATGTTTGATGCTTGACATCAGGCCCAACTTAAAGTCCAGACTCCCTGAGGGAAATGTAAAGTGCTTCTTCAAGGCCCCTTTGAAGAGGTTTGTTTTCATGGCGCTCATGTTAGGCAAAGGACTCCTTGCTGCCGTCATGACATCGAGAAAAACCTTTTTGGGGAAGGCAGGGGGGTGGGACAACCGTCCTTTGCCAACCATTGATATATGCCTGCAGTTCGTTGGCATCCACAACAGAATGTTTCTGTCACATTTTCAGTCAATGACAAAAGACTGAATTTTTAAGAGAGCATTAGTTCGCTACACTTAATGCTGACGTTGCAGGAACATTGAATGAAGGTTCATTTAACTATCAAACGACACTGGCCCAGGGTAGCGTCTTCAGAAAATACAACCTCGTCACACCATACCCCGGGGGACATAAATCTGTCACCATTTCCTATAAAATGTCCGTGAACTACGATGTATAATACAAGATCAACATTTATTGATGTAACATGAACATGTGAGACAGTATAAACATGTCATTTACAAATACGTGGATACAGGATGACGTAAAGATGATTTTACAAGACATGAAAAAATGAGTGTAGCATTCCTACTTCATCTCTGAAAACAGTCAGCTGGAGGAAAAAAAAAGTCAACCCATTCGGTTGTGTCGGCGACCAAAATTGCACAAAATTGTATGACTGTGATTAAACTTTAATTAATAATTTGAAATAAATATTTGCGGAACTTGTTGCTGCGGATCGCCGGAGGCACATCCAACCCGGCAACAAAAATGTGACGTCTCACATGACGCCAGTTTGAACTGTTAAGTTTCAATTAAACAGGCACAGCGTTCTTTATATTTTGGTTTGTAATCCGAACTGTAGGATTGCAGGGGATTTTGGTGTCTCAGGTGTATCAAACACGGGTCATGAAATCATTATGCAGCTTCCCAGCTGGACAATTCGGGCAAGTTGAACGCTACAATAGCACAATCCGATCCAATCTTAATAATATCAGCCGCAGACCCTGATGGGCTGACCTCTCTGATGTACATACTGGCCCACTTTCGACGCTTTGAAAATCTCGGACATCTTAACCAGATCTGGCTTGACATAAGCAAACATCGACATTCCTGGACAAGTTGTATCTCAGAAAAGAAGCACTGTGGGCATCAGCCAAACACTGCAAACTTGGTCAGGTTGAGATCTGCCGACTCCACTCAAGAACAGCGGCTGAGTGTAGAACGTCTGCAAACGAGGCAGTGGACTCTGTGGGCGTCTCAGCGTCGTGATGCAGCTGCGGCAGTCCATCAAAATATGTCCCGACGAAATGCTCCACGGTGCAAAATAGATTACAGACCACTTCCTTTGAGAAATGCACCAAAATCAGCAGATCTACCATTCAGTCCCATATTGCAAGCACTGGCGGTGCAATCTTGAAAGGTGCTCTGTGCAAAACCTTTGCCCGCGCCTTTCCGAGGTTGTGTCAATATTCAAAATAAACACACAAACCATACAGCTATATAGTCACTGCAAAAAGTAACGAAACGAACACAATGGCCAGATGCATTTCGTTTCTGCTTATAAAAAACTTCCACAATCATCAGCAATGCCGGCCTGTGCGACTGCAAATTTTGCCCATGCTAAGAATCACCACTGACTGAACGTTTTTAGGTTTATCTATCGTGAGAAAAAGAGCACCAAGCACATGTCCTTTGAGAACCAGATGGAAGCTAGCAGACATCAAACAGGAAGGCAATGCCTGTTCCATGGATAAGCCTGCATTATCAGAAAAATTGGTCTACAAAAGGTATTCTGAGAGGGTTAATAAAATGTAAATATTACCGCAAGCGAATGTCAGGCAATACAATATCTTTATCATGCATTACCCTTTGAAAAGATTCCAATGTCTAATTGTACTTTACATTATTAGACCATTCAATATTAGAGAAGAATATTATGACTCCGCCTCCAAAACCGAATTTCAGTACGGCACACAAGAGAGGATTACTTTTAATGACAGTGGCAACAATAAGACAAAATAATATTAGTTTTGCATCACTTGCATCACTCGTGTGCCTATAAATGAGTCGTGGGCCCACGTTCAGTGTAGAGTGTTAATGCGAGCATGTGAACACGAGTTAAACATGCAATAACGGTAACGTTCTGAAATGTAGTTTTGCAACACCGCGTGCTAACATTCCAGCAAATGAATAGTGACACGTTTTCACGAATCACAAGTTTACCGTGTCATGAAAGAGTTCGCGTCGGCACTTAGCATGGTGGTTAGCTGCAGTTAGCTCGAGCCAAGACTTACCACTTCTTTCGCCTTGGGAGAGAAGCCATTCTTTGGTCTGCTCCGCTTGAAAATCTCATCTTTGGCGGAATCGAAACCTATCCCTATCGCCTTGTTTCTTGTTTTGACCGTTTTGACACTGGCTTTGAAAAGTAGCGTTATGTCCACAGCCATGTCTGTGAGACGAGCAGCAGTTCTGGGACTTCCTCCTGTAAACAAATTGACACGTCACCCGGACGTGACGTAATTTCCACGCGACGACGTTTACATTCAGCTGGAGGAACAGAAAGGCTCAAAGTCCGCCTCAAGGTTTTCCGCAGGACAACGAATTACAGCGTGTTATGGACATCGTATTTTGCAATCTGGAGCTACGGTGCCCGTTATGAAGTTGCGCGTTACTCGATCTTCATTTCGAGCTACTTACCTTTTAAATATCTGTGTGTTACATACATTGATAAAGCCTGTGAGAGGTCTTGACTTTTAGCAAATCACTTTGAAATCCCGATTTGGTTGGGCTGATTTCTACTTTTCTGTGCTGTCTTCCAGTAATCTCGAAAACATAATCAATTAATCATGCCACTCCAACTTGAGGCGATGTCAAGCAGGAAGCGCAGACCCAATTGGACTGACCAGGAGTGTTATCTTCTTGCTCAGCTAGTCCGCGAAAGAAAAGAAGTAATCAGAGGGAAGTGCACCACGGGTTTATATGATAAACGGCAGGCCTGGGACGAGATAACACACAACATCAACTCAGCCTTTCCACAGATGCAGCGGACTGTGTCTGACTGCAGCAAAAAGTGGGAAAATCTCCTGGCAAAGTCGAGGGAGGAGATTAAGCGACAGAAGATGCACACGGGTACAGGTGAGCAACATGTGCAGCCTCTTGTACACTGTGTTCTAAAATTGTATGCATACATGAAGTAAGTGAAATCACCATACTACTTTGTAATGTCCTGATGGGTGGTTGGTGAATATGTGCCATGTGCCAAGAAGTTTCTAACTGATCATTTACTGCCACGGTATTTAAAAAAGCACCTTACCCTGGGCAGCAAAATAATTGCCATGCAAGACAACCCGGCATTCCACACTGCACAAAATAGCATTGAAGCTGTGACTGCTACAGGGATCAAGGTCAACTCAGGGTGTGTCAGCATCATCACTTGACCTCAACCCCAATGAGAACCTGTTGAGCATCCTTGAAAGGAAAATCTTAAGATGGTAGACAGCAATACATCTGCAAACAGCAACTTTCACATGAAATTCTTGCAGTCTTAAATGGGATCTAATGTGTGTATGCCAATATGTAACTTGATTAGTAAATACCTTTGTTGGTCAAAATGGCTTTTTTGAAATTGTCCCCATGTAACGAAATATTCCTTTCAGACTTCTTTAAAACCCAGCGTGTTGGTTAATTATGGGCTTCTGCAGTTTTTAAAATTAGATTTAGCAGTTGATAATGTGAAACATATGCCATCTTGCACTGTATTTTTAGCAGTGAAAAACTGGCAGCTGTGATTGCCAGTTAAAAATATTCAGTGAAATGCATAGATGATATGGTCAAATGAACAAAAACTGCATATGGAAAAATGAATATAATGAGAAAATAAATGTATGAAAAAGAATAAAAATGAATAATTTGGAACACTGTGTTAGCCCTTCAGTTTGGTTGTTGTTTTTATAAATGCCATCTATACCATAATCTGTGTCCAAAGATAACACATTGCTGCTTTTCACAGATGATGACTTGTCCTTGGATCAGTTCAGTGCTTTGACCCAGATTGTGATTTCTGTGATGAATCCTTCAGTACTGCAACAAGATGAAGACTCCCAACCTTTTGACTTGGTGGAAAGTCAACAAAACAGGTGTTGTATCGATCATCAATATTTTTGGCCCGTTTCATAATATGATGTACAGTGGTACCTTGACTTACAAATTTAATTCTTTCCATGTTCATGCATCTCAATTCAGTTCGCTTGTATATCATATCAATTTTCTCTATCAATTGTTTGTCCTATTCAGTACACAGCTGAAAGTGTTTTTTTTTTTTTAAAAAAACAATTCACTCAAGCAGCGGCCTATCTGAAGCTCGTTCTTCACTCAACCAACGGCTCTCAACAGAAAGCCATAACTCAACTAAGCAATGAGTTGTAACTCGAAAACGCTTGAAGGTTGGTTGAGGTACCTCTGTAATAAGTTGCGAGTTGTTGACAAATCCAAAATTTCTTCCCTTTCAGTGGCACCAAAGATGGAAGCATGTTCTCCACTGGCGAGCAATTTAAAGCTAAACACGAGCAGGCGGATCTCGTGCTCCCTGCCGACGCTGCAGATCCGTCCACGACTACGCCGGGACAAAAACTGACCTCTTTTTGTAACATTCCCAAACAATTTGCAGCGCAGTTTATTAGCCCTCATTTTTCTGCAGCCTTCGGGGAGCAGTCCAATTCCCACTGCTGTCCTTGTGCACATGCAGCACACTGCACCGCTTCGCAAGAGAGAATGGATTTGGAAATATCGGTGCTTAGAAGACAGGAGACAGTCCTCAAGCTTCAAGAGGAGTATTATACACTCAAAATTCAGCAGATGAAGAAGCAAACGGCAAAGTCCCTACAGGACTGAAGGCTTTCCACCTGTTGCATCTGCTTGTGTCTCGAATGCTCTGATTCATCCTTTTATTGTGGTTGGACACTAAATAATCTAGACGTATAGTATGTACTTCATATTTTTGCGTCTGCAAATACAGTGAATGTTGTTTGCAGGGTTTAGGGACCAAGCGCTGATGCAATTACGGTCGTGAAAACGAGCAACCACCCCTACAATGAATTACCTAAATTCATATTTCAACCCCTACTATAAATATACACCATACTATGATCCCGCAACACGTTAACATGATTTGTGTTTGACCAGGCCGACCCGCGAATAGCGAAAATCTTGATAACACGGCCGCACAAATGTGTAATTGACACCCATTAAAATTCGTTGGGGGGGCTTTTTATTAGTAGTATTTTTCTTTTAGACACGTGAATATTCAGCTGCTGTCCACTGTTCTACTCTCATATCAGCCATTTTTTTACATCCACATCATAAATAAAACTTGTGGCTTCCAAATGAGGACCCAAATGCATAAAATATATTTATTAAAAAAAAAAAGAAAGGCTTTCATTGTTTCAAATGGTACTGATGTCACTTGGGGATTACCACGATGAAATTTCTGGTAAAAAATCTTTTTGGGGTGTAATATTTGGGTTTTATAATAAGAATGATCAAATCAAAAGCAGACATTTTCGAACGTGATATTGCACCGCATTATTCAGTATCTCATGTAGTGATCATAAAAATATGAGCTGTGGCTCAAAATTTGGTGGTATTTGCATATTGATTTTTTTAGATCCAGTTGTTAATGTCTAGTAATTGGTCAGCGGGTTACATGACATTTCTTGCATAATCTCTGACTGATAAATTTGAAAAAAAAAAAGGAAAATAGAAAAAGTCACTGATCTCATTCATGTGAGATCAAAATATGTTTGCAATCACTGAAACTGAAAATATGACATGCAAAATAATGTACTGTACTTTCATTCCTCCGAATTTAGCGCCAATATATTGTGACCATATATTGCAGCATGGTACTTTTATGATGAGGTCTATTTACAAAGTAGTTTTTAAAATTATGATTTACTTTTGCATATTTTGAAACAGGAAAGCAACCCGTGTGGTTTTTTTCTGTGGGAAATGGATTTCTTGCTGCTTCGTAGCGTTTACTCTTGAAAATGGTTCATGCCAAAATAAACACGGTGGAACTAATGTCCAGTCTAGACAAAAATCTAGTCATTTGTGCGTAATATTTCTCATAAATCAGTGTCTTTGTAAGTGACCGAGCTTTACACTGAAATGTAAGCACTGTAGCCAGACTTAAAATAAAAGTCTCCTATTTGCTGTGTGGTTTGCTCATTTCCTTTGTAAGTGTTGAGGCATACGTATGTTCAACCGAGTGCTGTACGTTACAACCGTTTCAGCATTTAAACCTTTTGATTTTCATTCATTCTTTTTAGCTTTGCTGTGTAAAATACACAGCTCATCGCAGACCCACTTATGTTAAAACTGCCCAGCGTGATTGAATTTGTGATACTGAATGTGTTAATGTGAGCCGTCTGTCCCAAGTTTTCATTCAACACACAACACAGTTACAATTTAAGCAGCCACGGCCTGTCGTAACTGGTTTTCGTAAAACTGGCTGACGGGCATGTGCAGAAAAGCTCCTTGATGACATTTTTCTCCATGCGGCCTTCACTATGTTTTCTTAAAATCTCATTCGCATTCGGCTTAGGGTTTTTATTCATTAGCTTACTTAAGACCAAAGTGTGACAAGAGGTGATGTAATAAGCTCCGCTTGTCAACAGGTTTATACATGAATACATTGGACATGTTTGAAGATAATTGCTGAAAACACTGAGATTTACTTGATGTAGTATTTAAGTGTGCATGAAACTTTTTCACCCATTCAGTATTGGGGAATTTTGGGTGTTGCCCAGTGACGCACTTGAGCCTCCATCACAAGTCTCCTTGTGCCACTACCTGCACAGTGTATAATTTTGAATCTTACAGCTTTCTTTTAGTTAGTCACCTATGCCTCCGCCCCAATTGTGCATCTTCTCTGGATGGAACACATTCTGGAACTGTCAAGTGTGACATGTTTTATGTTACGCAAAGCAATATGGGTCCGTAACTAGCGGGAAGTATACGCATGCTCATATATCTTTTATTTCCTGGAGCCACAGGTTGATTGCCATCTGCCACTTTGTTAATAAATGGTTGACTTACACATTCATATAATGCCAAGCGATCAGTGATGTATGAGCCTGCCGCAATATGAACCTCCCAGAGCTTGTTAGCCCATGAGCTAGCTGGTGGCTAGCGTCTCTTGTTGAAGCATAGAAAACCCCATAATTGTGGGATATACAGAATGTATTCTGGCCACTGGAAGTTTTAATCTAATGGACTAGGAGAAGAAATCGAAGCAACCCTTTCTGGCTTCACTAACACCTTCCTAACTTATGCCATTTGTCTAATTTGTTTCCCGATAATATTTGCTTGCGTCAAATACTTCATTGTTGATTTATTGTACATACTACTGTGATGCGATTTCACAGTCTCGACACAGATCGTCCTGGCTACATCACTCACTAGAGGAAGCAAGCCAGATCGGGGTCCACTGATTCAAACAGTGTTGTGAAGAATTCAACTCGGTTCCCGTCAGTACAACTGGCTTTGTCACTGCTACTTAAGGAGACAAGCCATTGCAAGTATCTGAAGTCCTTTTTATAGGGCTGAAGCCTGAAAACATTTGGCTTTGACATCAAAGCATGAATCTTGCACAAGATAAACATTTCAACTTTTATTTTCGGATACAATACGCACAATTCAGAGGATACATACTTTCATACGCCCGTCATTTAAAAAAAAGTAACATTTGATTTCTGTTGTCAAACCATCAACATTGTCCGTGCGTACGTTGGAGATTTGGTTTCTACGGATGTATTCAAAACTACAGAAACAACTTAATTTCAAGGTAGGGTAGAGTATTTATTGACTCTTTATTTCTATATTGAAAAAATGAACTTCCAATGCACAAGGCATTCTTTGGCATTCCTAGATGCTATCTCTTGCTGGATGAAGTGTCAGTGACAGTATCCATTGCCCCCATTCCTGACAGATGAGCCATGTTCTGGAGTGTCCTCTGGGCAGTCCACTTAAGAGCCTCAAAAGAAACCCCTTAATCTCCACTTTCTCTTTGTTTGCGCTATTATCAGACATGTCCGTCAGGACTGCTTTATCTTCACAGGACTCATCAAGTGGCTATCTGACGTTGTCTTAATTCTATCAAAGGTTCTTATCTCATCTTTGCCTGAGGATGTGACTCCCCGAAAAAAAAAACTGGCTCTGGCTAGCGTTGCACTTATTTGAAGTGAGCGTCAGGTCGTCATGTTTTCCAAGTGCTGCGCCCATGCTTGTAGAGTATTCTTGGTGGTGTCATGCAGTTTACCACAAACAAGCCATCTGCTCTATTTTCTCATAATAAGTTATTTAATGGGGGCGGGGGGGGATGAGACATGTCCCACCAGTGAGACAAACTGCTCAGGGCAGTTGACGGCAGTTAACAGTCTCGAAACAGTAGAGGAATGTCCTGCAGCCTGGTTGGATGAAGCGTCATGACATGGGAGTTGTTGCCTTTGAGTTGGGAGCCGACCTGTCACACCCGCCGGGCTTACAAACGAGCCTCCAGACACGTCCCTCCCCGGTGTGCAAAACTCGCTTTTCTTCCATGTCCCTCTTCCCATGACATATGACCAAAGCTGACACTTGGTGGACTTTGCCGTGGCATGAAATTTACTCATTTGGCTTGCTTTGGTTGGCATAATGTCATCAAGGCAAACAGACGAAGGCTCTTTGAGCTCTGAAGAAGTTGTAGTTCAAGAAATTCTCGAGGAATTGGTTTGCAAGAGCTCAAAATCTTCTAATTGTCATAAAATCATGCCGGTTTAATTAAAACTAGAACAAAACATAAATGGCACACACACACACGCACACACACACACACACACACACACACACACACACACACACACACACACACACACACACACACACACACACACACACACACACACACACACACACACACACACACACACAGCCTAGAGTTTGTTTTTTATATGCTGGTCATAGGTTTGCATGACTGAGTGTAATTGTTTTGTACCACCATATTTGCCACGACCCACTTTCTGGATCTGAATCACTAAGTATTGCATGCAAGGTCATGTGCATCCAAGTTTCCCAGAAAAATAATAATGCAAAACACATGCAGTGATAGGTTAAGTACAGATGTTGCAATCACAAATCAAGACTTTCCATAAGGCAGCTGCTGTTGCAAACGTTCACATTTGTTTAGATTAGAGTGGGCAATGCCCATTACTAAAACGACCTCAGGCACAATGTGTCTGCGCAGTGGATTAGCCACAACCGATCCTTTTATTTAGTTGGTAAAAGGACATCTGAGAAAGGATTTATTTATTTATTTATTTATTTTCTTAAGACAGAGTCTTAAGCCTTTTTTTTTTCATTTTAACGTATCCACAACCACAAACAAATTATTGATAAAGACTACATTTTAACAATCATGTTTAAATATGGTCACCAATGTCATCTCTCTCTCTCTCTCTCTCTCTCTCTCTCTCTCTCTCTCTCTCTCTCTCTCTCTCTCATGAATTCTTATTGATTGCCACATTCCTTAACTGGAAGTGTGTGTTACCGTTTCATATGGCCTCACTAATAGGGAGCCCAGATTAGAACATTCTGGATATGCCTGACTTGATCATTTTCCACAATGGTCTTCAAAAAAGGGTCAGCCATTGCTGTGCCAATGAAACGGGATCCTCTTTGTAATTAAAGCCAGAGAAAATTGGATCATTTTTTGCCTGGACAGCTTTCACATTCCTACCTAATATGGCACTCGAAGCTTTCTTTTTGAAGGGGCTAAATTGCTTTCCAAAATTATACCTTTCATCAGTCAATCGCTTAAAAAAAAATGGCGAGCTGACATTTTCAATGCCGTGTTGTGTGTGTGTGTGTGTGTGCTCGTGTTATCAAGATAAAACAGCAGTGACGGTGCGATTCAAAGTCCTCAATTATAGCTTGCGCATTTTTCGAAGATGACAGGAACATTTTACTTCCAGCTTAGTTCCTGTGCAAGTAGAATGGACGCTACACGCATCTAGTTAGGCCGCTCAATCGCTACAATAAAAAAAAAAAGCCTTCAATGTACAATATATTTATTATCTTTCGCCGTGCAATCATCATCAGTTAAATGTGAGTGCGCACGTTAAGGAGTTTTGTGTTTTGTGCACTGTGAGGTGGTTGTGAGCACGACTGCCTCACAGCTCTGAGGTTCAAATCTCGGCTCCGCTTTTCATTTGTGACATGTAGGCTTTCCCTGGTTACTCCGGTTTCCGCCCACATTAAAAAAAAAAAAAAGTGTGTTAGGTTTTAATTAACCTATGAATTGTGTGAAGCTGAATGTTTGGTTGCTTGTGCCCTGCGAATGGCTGGTAAGCAGTCCATTGTATACCCCGCCTCTGGCCCGACCCAAAGGAAGATAAGTGGTCAAGTAAATGGATGGCTTCTAACTTTGTTTTGCATGCGTATGACAGTTACGAATGTTAAAAAGTGCAATGCGGGACGTTTCATTTCCTTCAAGAGTCTCTCTCTCCAAGTCCCCATATGTTACACTGGCCAGCATGTTTGACATCAGAAGGTTTCCATAGTATACTGTCAACCTTGACTGTAACCGCAAACTGAAAACTTGATATTCTCATTTACTATTTGGCGGGGGAGACCCCCGCCCCTCCAACCCTTTTTTTTATAATGCTTCTATGAAATTGAATCCAGCCCTTTTCTTTTTCTGTCATGACTTTGCTATTGACTGGTGTCATCTTGCTATGGTAATATAGTCATTGCGACAACCTTACATGTTTTTATTGCGAGCAATTTAAAAGTTAGTTGGTTAAACTAAACGCATTTACAATTAATAGTGCTCAGAGGAAGGTTGAGTGCTGCATGATTCCCGGACACAATTTGTTTCCCTCCTCAAGTCGATCACATTCGTTCGGACATTTGCCCTTAGTGACCTCTGCGCAATCATCAAGTTCCAGTTTGACAGATGTGATGCTGACAAATATATGTAAACTGACACAAAAGGGTGGAAAAAAAGCTTTGTGGAAGCAATGACTGGGCAGGTTGCATGCCTTCCCATTGCCTCATCCCCAGTGGACAGATGTCACGGTGACATGACTCTGGGACTGAACACGTAATGTGTTGGAATAAATGGTCAAGGAGCATTATTTCTCCAACAGAATGTTGTATTGTGTGATGTGTCCAAATGGGTGACACATGCTGCTCTTTCGTTCCCGTTAGTTGACTTTGCAATGAGGCGGCTCACAAACAATGGCCACTCTTATGCATCCTCTGGCATGTTTACAAGATAGAATTAAACCTCGGGAATTAAACCTCAACAAATGTGTCTCTTTGGTGTTTTCTCCCACCCTGCTTCTCATGTTCTTGTCAAGGCCGGCGCATCGTTAACAACTTCTTGTATTTTATTTTTTTATTGGGCCAAAAAGATGACTGAGGCCACATGGGAGAAATAGAGACGAGCTCACAGTTGAGACAACATAGCACGACACTCCCAGCCGTTAATAACATCCGGTCCCCTGAGTCTGACTGTCTCGAGCCGCAAAAGGCTGCAAGAGGAGAAGGTCAAAGCAATGGCTGCAGCCAAAAACAAAGTGATTGGTGATTTAGAAAAGTACATGCAGGATTTGAAGAGGAAATGGTTTTAATGGCAAACACTCAATAGCGTGTAATTACAATCACACAACCTTGGAAGACGGTTTATTCCGTTAAGAGCTTGTCTTGTCCATTAGAGGGAGGAGACTGGGAAAACATCACGAACCCAACAGAGACCATGTCCAGCAGAAATTCTTCCTATCTTCTTTTGTCCTTCAACTATTGAGCTGTGAGGCCAGCCAGAATTTCCTACATGTCATGATGAGACAATGCTTGTGCATGATCATTTGATGCATTCATAATGCTGTGCAGACTTGCACAAAATATGAGCGGTTGCTTGGTGCTTGCCCTACGTTGCGAGCGTTTGACCTGTGAGCGAGACACGTCATCAGTTGCGGCCATTTATTGAACAGAAAAATATAGCCAAACATACAAATAAAAATGAAGGCACTCGCAAGGGGCATGGTGCAGAAGTTGCAACCGCATTGATCACGAGGACACGACCCCTTAAAGGCACATCAAGAGCGATACTGTACTTTCAGTGTACTTCCACTTTATAAAACCATTTTATTTCTCTATTTTACAATGCAGTGTTAGTTTTCTTTGTTTAAAAACGTACAAACATTGTTGTATTGTAGGGGGTGCCGGGACAAATGAATGGGATTTCAATTCAATTCAATGGACAAAATGGATTTCATATATGTCAGTCAATTGAGTTATGAGGTGTGTCACGGACTGAACTGAACAAGTCAAGGCACCACTGTTTGTTGAATCGGACCTTTGGGCAATTAGACAATTAAACAATGTGATTGAGCCTGAAAATGACTCTTGACAAATTTTAGTGTCGTGTCTTAAATGAGGAGAATTAATAATAATAACCGTAACCCTAAACACAGAAAATGGTCATCTGTGAAAATGGAGGACATGCACATGTGTTCAGTATTGAGTGTAAGTGTGTGGCAGACCACAGAGCCATTGATTATAATGTTTCTCGAGCAATTTACCACACTTCATCTGTGTCCGATGGAGTTGCCTTATTTACACATGTCAAATATTAAACAACCGCATACAGGATATGTTGTCTGAGGGTTTTGAAAGATGGTTTTCGAGAATAGCCGGGATAACAAGCAGCCGATGTGCATTTTTCTTTATTAATCAATGAATGGTTTGCATATTCCAGTGTCTTATTCATATTTGCAGGGCTGTAGAAATAGGGCTGTCGCCTGTTTGTATTTACCTGCAAATACATATTTATTTAAATAAATAAAAAACAGGAACACTTTTCACCTTTTTACTCCCCCTAAAAATGATAACTTTTGAAGCTCATCATCAAGGGTTCAAACTGAAGAAGGCAGAAAGCAGAATCCATATCTAGCTAGTTAGCTAGCTAGCTGTAGCTAGCTAGAAAGATAGATATTTTTTTACCCACAGCCTCACTTTTATAACAGGTCATAGTACACAAAACAAAAACAAAAAAATCAAGCCAGTCATGTTGCCTTGTCATATTTCGCAAAATATATGAAATTCTGAACCATGTAAATGCGCACAAACAGCATCCTCGGCTGTCACTTCACATTGATCTGAATGGCATTTTGGTGATGGTATATTTCCACTGAAACGTCTTCGCACAGGACAGAGCTTTAGTCATTGCTTGAATACTCTAAGCTCCACTAGACTTTCCCATGCCTCACTATAAGTTCAGCCTTTTATAACCAACACATGGACAAATATCAGCCCACTCGGAGTCAGTGTGCGCGTCCGAGCCGACACCACACCCCGGTGGAAGAATGAGAACTCTGTGTGATTGATCGTCACTTCTAATTTAGCTTCAGGCTTTTTGTGTGTTTCCCCGCAGAAATATAGGCCCCCTTAACGAGACTGAACCACAGACGCGGTCAGGCCCACCGCTTTGAAATGTAGCAACCCCTGAACCAGAAAATAATCAGGGGGACTTAGGCATGCCACCGTGGCCGGAAATTCACTGTGAATACTGGTTACAGCCATGACCATTTCAGATCGCAAATTTTTAGCTTTTAAAATTCACTGCAAGTCAAACACCGAGCTCCCGTGCCCCCCCCCCCCCCCTACTTCACTATACCACTTGAATTTATGGAGAACACACAATTTGTGCTTCCTCTAACCAAAAGTGGATGAGTAGTCTCTCAGCTTTTGTTTTTTTGGGGGGTATGTGTGACTATGTGCACATGCACATAGACACACACATATAGAGTAAGTCCCTTTTAGGCATGTGGTTTGCCATCGTAGCTTACAGCACATCATAGGCATGGCTAGTTTTCTGCTCGTCCAGCACAAATTCTACAGCGACATTTTCCCCCCTCTGTTATTGCTCCGCGTCCTCTTCCACTGCGGAGGAAGAAATTGCGGTTGAGAGTTTATGCCAAGTCTCCCCACAGCTTGTCCTGATTACTAGGTAGACAAGTACCCACGGTGCGACGTTTCCCTTCCTTCAAGTCTCCAACTGATCATCTCCAAGGGAAGATTTTAATTATTCCTCGCCACGGTGGTTCATATGTGTTGTTCCGACGTTAGGACTGTACACAATCTCAATCAGCTTGTGGGAATGCCCAAAATATAATCACATTTTGAATAAACAACACTGGGCCGCATGTTTTTATAATGCCAACCAAACGTTCTTTTTGGGTAATCTGCAGCTTTACTTTTCCCCAGTCTCCTTTTCCTCTGATCATGACTTTCCCTCTGATTTGTATCTACGGCTTACTGCCTTCTAGCCAATTAGCAAAGGCAAACACAACAATCAGCCTCTTGACTTAATATACTCCACCTCTTCAGCAGTAAATACCAACTGATTCAAAAGTTTATTGTCATTCAGAAGAGCCTTTACACATGGAAAACCTCCACCGCCCCCTATGCCCCCCTCCAAAAAAACCCCACATGCACACACAAATTGTCAAAGTACGAGACAAAGAGGAATACTACAATGGCCGATGAACCCTAAGGCAGATTATAGCTAACTGACCTAGTTAGGCATTAGAGTTTAGTTGTTATACGCAACATCTGTTGTGAGTGTTCTGTAGATTTGGATTATTTTAAGGAATTGTACCTTAGAAATGTCGTCAGTTACAGTCACCCAATTATTTTTGACAAAATCACGTCTTTACCAAAATAACAATATTCCAACCGTTTCCAAATGCGTACGATTGTTTTGCAAACGCTATTGTCAGCGACATCATGGATTCGCAAGGAGGTTCAAAATTTCCTTGTGACAAGAAAACGTGCTTGCGAACATGTTTTTATAAACCCAGATGAAACCCAAAATTCGCTACGTTTGCCTGAATGATTTTTGTTAACGTTTGTATTTATCATTATTGTTGTAGCTACACGAGATGAGCTAGCAAGTGAGGATCTGAAGAATTGACCACACCAGCTAAAACTACAACCACTATAAAATAAAACACTCTGACAATTGATCAAGACCATGTCAATCAAAATTGAGGCTGTTTCATACAGTGCCTGCATTCAATGCTCTGGAAGACATGAAGAGATCTGACTTTACTTTTAGCAACGTAGCTTAAATGTGCGTTGTGAAACCTGTTAGTACAGCCCCCTGTCATTACTGTCAAATGCATCTTCACTAATCCATTTACGACATTTATTAGTCAAGGTATTGTTTGCCTGCGGAGTAAATTGACTTTATTGCCTGCTGACAAAGTGAGAAGTAAAAAGCATGAGGGAGCTTCATCACAATCACAAAGGCTCATCACTAGACAGTAGCATGACAAAGGGAGCATGCAGTAAATGGAGAAATGCTTTGCATGTAAATCAATCTAGTTTCCTTGGCGTCATGTGAAAGTATGCGAGCGCGCGCAAAGCATCCCAGGCATGTTGCTGGTATGGGAAGGTCCCGACGCCAGACCGAGCGGCGGCGCCATTGTCAATTTGTCCATCCAAAAAAATACAGAAGAGGGAGGGACGGATCACTAGACAGCTCACAATAAAGGATGAAAGGAAAGTGAATATGATGTAAGGGTGGTTGGGGGGGGGATGGACCGAGGAGCGGCAAAACAATCCCAAAGGGGGGGAGACAGGTGCCTGGAGGTTACGTTGGAGACAGAAGGGTGAGGATGGGTGAGGAGGGGGCGAGGCAGGAAGATGGATGAAGTAGACCCCCGCTGGGTGTCCGTCTCAGACTCCCGTCTCAGACTCCTCTTCGCTCCTGTGAGCACAGTGGGGGAAACCAAAGAAAGCAGTTTTTGTCCACATTTGCACAATATTCTAATTCTCAAGTCCCCATCACGACCTTTTTAATGCTTCATTTGTAAATTGTTGGCTGGTGCGTTTCGTTAGTCTGCGGAATTTTGCTGAAGATGGGTAAGCTATTTCCACGAAGATTTGACAAAAACGGTTTCTGTAAGCTATTTTCACGAAGATTTGACAAAAACGGTTTCTGTTTTACAAGGAAACTGAGCTGTTTATTGAGATAAAAATAAAATTATTCTCTTAATTCAGGGGTGTTCAAATCAGTTTTGTTGCGGGCCACATTGTAGTTACGGTTTCCTTTGGAGGGCCGTTATGAATTTTGGGAAACCATATGAATGTTTAATCATCTCCACATATTACATACACAGCGCACAACAAATGGATGGATAATTCGTTTTAAAATCAGAAGTCAAGAAGAATGACTGTTATTGTGGATTATTTATAACAATTAGAAATTTTGGTTCAGACTCGAGCATGCATCGTGGAACTTGACATGCTTGATATGCTTTTGCGGGCCACATAAAATGATGTGGCGGGCCAGATCTGGCCCCCAGCCCTTGACTTTGACACCAAAGTTATGAAAAACAGATTTAGGACATTTCATTTCATTTACTTCACATCTTTGTTTGTCTTTCACAAAACCACGCCGAGCCCAAATGAGCTTTAAAAGCCGATCATCGTCGTATTGCACTGGCAAACAACGAGTGCGGAATGGAGCGTGCGAGCTTGACAGCAAATTGCTTAAAAACAGGAAACTACAATGCACACCACACATCTTCTACAAAGCCTTGTCCAAGATGATGTTGTTTTTTATTTTTGTTTGTTTGTTTCAATTTTTTTTTCCTTTGTGGGTGTGGGAGTTTCCAAAGCAGGCCCTCCCTCTCGTCTGTGCACCTTTGAGGAATGTGAAGAGTGTGCTGGTGGAAGCGAGCTGATTTAGCTGTTCTTTGATGCTCCCTCTAGTTAGCCGTCTCCCGCTGAGCTCCGACATCCTGTCAGCATGAAAGCTCTTCTCATCCCCCGGGTTTGTCACTACATGACCACAAAATGCTGTTCATGTGGGTATGTGCGTGTGGATGTGTGTGCGGGGGAGTTTGAGGCTGAATGGGAGAAGATGTTTCCGATGTAGGAGGAACTAAACAGAGTCAATAGACCAAAGGGGAAAGTAATCATTCGGCTCTATGATAGAATGCCAAGAGCATGGGCCTGGTTGGACTAAATTGCCTTGTGTGTATTTGTTATACATGTATTAAAAATACAGTGTTTCCGCAAATAGTGGCCAAGGGCGTTGGGGACGGAATGAAGTTATTGTTAGCTGTAGATGGTGTGATGCCTCCATTTGTAGCTTGGCCTTTATTTTTAGAAACCCATTTAGTTTGTGTTGTGAGCATTTATGTTGTTGTCAGGCACCACTCAGTTCTGTAGTTCTGCGGCGTAATCAAGAGGGGAGAAGAAGAGGAAGCAAATGTACCCTCTTAGTCAGAGGTGTCAAGCTCATTTTTGTCACGAGCCACATTGTAGTTACGGTTTCCCTTGGAGGACCTTTATGACTGTGACTTTTGTGAAACCCTATTGATGTTTAACCACCTCCACATATTACATACACAGCGAACAACAAATAGATAACTAGTTTAGACATCAGAAGTCAAGAATAATGGATTGTTCAAACATTGTAATTATTACATGATATATGACCATTTGAAATTTTGGTTCAGACTTTAGCAAGCATCATGGAAGTTGACATTGTTTTTGTGGGCCACATAAAATGATGTGGCGGGACAGATCTAGCCCCCGGGCCTTGACTTTGACACCTGTGCCCTAAGTAGAGAATATATCACTCTCTCTCTCTCTCTCTCTCTCTCTCTCTCTCTCTCTCTCTCTCTCTCTCTCTCTCTCTCTCTCTCTCTCTCTCTCTCTCTCTCTCTCTCTCTGTCTCATGACCTCCCTAATTGTTGATGGTCCATAAAAATCACATCAATGTGAAATCCCGTTAGCCTATCTATGGCATTTTGCATTACACGCAAAAATATTTACTCTGTCACCATTACTTTCATTTGATATATTGATTTATTATTTATTGGGTTCAAATGCAATGAGCATTTCCTTGACGGACTCTGGGCACAAACCATTCAGTGATTTATAGGACAGTAGCAGAATCTTAAAATCTACAGCTGACTGGGAGCCAGTGTGCAAAAAAAAAACCTTTCAGACTGGGGAATTGTGTTCTGATCTCTTTGCTCTCGAGCTGCAACATTCCGAATGAGCTGCAGCTATTTGATGCTCTTTTTAGGGAGTCCAGTCAGAGGACCACTACGATAATCAAGTCTACTGACGATAAAAGGTAGACATTGTACAGTATACTAAAGTAATATATTTCAAACCAATGTATAAATCACAATTTTTTTTTCAATGATGTTCATTTGCCGTTGTCATCCCTTGATCAGTTTGTACGTCATGCTCATCATCTCATTTTGGTTTATAGCACTGTTTAGGAAATCAGGACCTTTACCCTGAGGAATGGGCGGAATTGGAGGTAATTATTTGTTGAGGGAATTATAAATGCTCAAGTAATCCACACGGTCCTCAAGCATCATCCACGTTGTCATGTAAATGCAAAATGAGATTTGTCAGAGGTGAAATCAGGTCTCATGCCACCTTAATTGTTCTGTGGGTGTTTGTGGCTTGATGTAAGACACATCAAAATACGGAAAATGGCTTGACGAGGATGACTCATTGTGTCGTAATTATGTTGGTAGTCCTCTTTTGTTCTTTGATCTTATTCTGACAAAAGACTTTTTCACTCGAAATGTCCTGACTTGTAGAGGTGGTACACGGGTTGGTTCCTTTGGAGGCCAGATCCAGTATTTCACTTAGCGGTTCTCACGGTTCACCCTTCACTGGAGGGCACTTTGACATTTTATTTAATCCTTGGTTAAGTGTGCAAGAATTTTCATGACAAAATGTTGGCTGATGTAAGCGATTGATTTATAATGGTGTTTCATTTAGTGCTGGTCCAGATAGGTGTTTGGACTTTTGTGAGATCCATTTGAGTTTTTTTTCCATCCAATAAGTTTGACTTTCGCTAGTCCTGCATTTGAGTGAGATTTGAAGGTGCGTGTGCGCACACGCACGGACACACGCACACACACACACACGCACACACACACACCTGAGTAATAACCCTTTTTCTCACCTCAGCTAAAGGGAGAAGACAGGCAGCATCAGCGGTCTTACTTTTTCGACAGCGCGTTGCAGAGATTAAACAAACACTGGTAATTACCCCTGAGATCAGGTTCTGTTTTGACTGTTTGTCATCCGTGGGCCGCCCGATGTGTTTTTGATCTGCAGTCGAAATGGCGGCCGTGCCCCTTATTCACTCTTCACATCTCCGCTCCACGCAGAGAGACTGCAAACCACCGGCTGAGCAGGACACACACGCACGCACGCACTGCTAAATTAACGACCACTCGGAGGATGAAGCAGACTTTTTCTTTGCTGTGGTCATCCACTCACCAAATGAGAGACAAAGCAGCATTTTATGGCTTTGTGGAAAAAAAAGAAAAAAAAGAACCATGAATATGTTTGCATGCAATGTGTAGGAAACACCTCGCTCAATGTCATCTGACCGAAACAACTCAACAAATTTGTAATAGAGTGTAATTTGATCTCATCATCTGATTGTAATGAAAAGTTCAAGTGGAAAAAGGTCATAAAATTTTATGCCCTCGTGGTGGACAGCATGCACGGCCAGTAAAAAGCAAACAACTGGTGCGCATTTATAATGGGGTAAACAAATCACATCCAGACGACGACAACAGCGAAGGCTATTGTGACAAATTTCCCAGCTTGGATCGTCCACAGAGCATCTGGACCAAAGTTCTTCAATGCCTGGAAGAAAATGGTCTCAATGTAAAGTCAATAACTACCATATTGAATTCAGAAATGGACTGAAAAGAGAAATGAGTATTTCTAAACTAGAGTCGGGGAGAGTGCAGACCTCAGCTTACACGTTACTTGGAAGTGGAACTCCTCTAGCCTCGATATTATTAGTTCATAATTGCTCGGTTACAGCGGGAACAAAATGGAGCCATTAATTCATCCTGAACCGCACCCGTGCTGCACCCCTCTCATTAGTCTTTTTGTGTAATCCAGTCAACAAACAAAACGGCAGTCGATTCTAAGATCAAAGGCAGAAGTAAAAAACCAACACGCCTAACACTTTTTTTTTCTTTACTCAGAGATGCAAGTTAAACTTTTCGAGATAATTATTTTTTTGGGGCGCTGATTCCAAATCTACCCTGATTTTTTTTCCTGAACAAATAATACTAGAATATATAAATCAGTGATATATTCAATTATTCATGAATTAAGTTTAGCAACAGGTGCAATTTTTTCACTGAAACGTCATAGCCATGAATTACAACGCATGGTAAAATCCGGATTGCCGTAGCTTGCTTTAAATCTGAGCCAGAAATACCTCGAGGGACACACCAAGCTATCTGTAATTTATAATTTGCTGTTGACCTGTATAATTAGTTGGAAAATACCGCTAACGTTTATTTATCAAGAAACCATTCAATCCATTTCAATTCAGACTCTTTTTTTTTTTTCTCCGCACTAGCAGCTCCGTGTTTGGCTGACAAATGATGAGTGAGATGCTTGTGCAGTCAGTCCTGACGTGATCTGAGCCAGGTACTGCTGACCTTGTCGGCAAGTTCCCGTCAAGCCCGTCAACGGGAGCACAAGTGTTTCAGTAGCTCGGCCCGGCCCGACCCGAGCCGAGGTGGGGTTAATGCCTGCAGCGACAATCAGTCTGCTTCTCATTTTCAACCTGCTGGATCATCGCTCCGTGTTTAAAGGTCTCTGTCAGAAAACAAAGTCTCTTTTTTCTCCCCCCACGCAAGACATTTTGACATGTCAATTACTTTGGATTTACTGTTATTAGAGTGATTGCTGCAATAAATCCACCCTATGAGTTTCCCCATTCAGGCAGACTGTCGAGACTCCGGGATGCCTGACAGGGGAAAGTGCAAATATTTGGGTCCCTCCCTGTCGGTTAAAAGAACATATTAAGAAGTTAAGAACACCTAACGTGTTTGTTCTAAATTCTGACAATTTAATTCAGGCGGGATTAGGAATGCAATTCAATGCAAATTCATTACGGATAATATGTTGTTTATTCTATGGAGCGTTGCTTATCTCCTGGCAAGCCCCCCCCCCCCACCCCCATCCTCAGCATTTACAGCTTGACAGCCACGAGAAGGGTTCAGCCTCCAAATGAGGCATAATGACAACCTACGGGCAAGGCGAATACTCATAAAAGCCTCTGACAACGGCACAAGGAATGTTGCCACAATTAATGAAACTTACCGGCCTCTCTTCTGTCTGGTGCCAGAGCACATGTGGAACCTCTAAAAGCTTGTGTATCTGGCTGAGCGAATTACCCCCTCCAACCAGTCACACCGGGGTATCAGGATGCAGCCTGGACTGAAGTTAAAAGGCCCAGCGAGGGCCCTAATCCCCCTCAGAGCAATATTGTATACATGCAAGCTATCGGCGATGGCTTGCGCACGCCTAAACACAAAAGTACACAGACGGGAACTAAGTAGGACTGCAAAATCAGTGATAGCCCGAACAGTATATTGACAAAAGAGGCAGAGGGCAGAAGGAAGGATAAGAACACGAGTAGCGATCCTCCGTTAATGACCGTAAAACAACATGGGAGCCGACGGAAGACCTTGGGCTCCTATTAAAGTGACCCGGGAGGCTCCAGACACAACAAGCTCTAAACTGTGCTGTCTCCACTGCGGAATGGGCCGACTTAGACAGGCTTGAAAATCAGTGCGTGCCTGCCGCCTCGCCAGGTAGGCCCACTGTTGATGTTTCTCTTCACATCTCAGCTTTTGCTCCATATCACCCGTTGTCACCGACTCCCGTTTGATGCATTGAGTGATCATTTCAAAACGAAGGGCGAGGCGGAATTTAGTGATTGGAACCCGAAAAAGTCGGGTACAAAATCATTCACTCATCTACTATCGTCACTTAACCTCGCTCGGGTTGATTATTTACAAATGCATTCATAATAATTCTATATCTGAATCATATGGCTTGCTTTCATAATATTTATTTATGAACAGCAATTAAAGTATTCTATCGTATGGTTCTGCGTGGTAGTTTTAAAATTGAAGGTAGCAAATAAGGTTCCCGGTCTTTTGAAGGGTTACACAAAGTCAAACTGTTTACAGTTGAAAAACACTTCCCATAGTCGCTAATTGCGATCGTGTAGGCCATACTACAAAACGTAATAACTCTGTTTATGTAACCGTAACCTTATACTTTCCTCACTAACAGGCAATGCAGGAGTTGCTGGTTGTTTTATAATGATTTTTTTTTAAATGTAATACGGAAGTAACATTTGTTAACTAACCTTCATCAAAAGTTCTGGCAAAAATGCTGTGTTCCATGGTAACACACACACACACACACACACACACACACACACACACACATTTGCTTAGACACTCATGTCACAAATGTCAAGTTTTCCAGAATTTGCTAAATCAGTTTGCAAATTTTTGCTAATGAATACTAATACTAATACTACTACTAATAATAATAAGAACTATGTAGAGCACTAAAATTAGAATTATATTAATGCATATGTGGTGTAAAATTCCACGAGACTGAGAAAGGATCACCTTTTTCGTCAATTCGAATTGAACTTCCTTTCAAGATTGTAGCCAATTAATTTCTGCATTTGTAAAATTACAGGATTGTAGTTTTAAGAGTACAGTGGAAACGCCTTGCGCCATTACGAGCTTAGCTGTTTGCTTATCCCACAGCCGTCATCGCGACAGGACACGCCAATAGTCGCACGGGTGTATTTAGCTGTAAAAGAGGCCTTCTGTTGTTTTTGCTTTAGAGGAGGTCACACTGAATACTTGCCATGTGTCGACGCCCCCACCGAACCCCAAGAACAAAGAGACACATTTTGGAAACAATAACGTGTTCTCTTTCCTGCGAGTACCATCACATCTCCGTTTACCGACTGTCCGAGGCCTAGCTTAGCATCAGGCTAACAGAGCCACGGTGGCTCCACAGTGGGTGGAGTCCTCAGACACCATAACCGGGGCCCTGCAGCTCACTGCAATTAGCCCTTTTGAAGCTGTCACTCAGACCGATCCCACAGTGACCCGGCGTGAACATCAAGGAGGGGGCGCCAGGGGGCGAGGCCTCGGAGCCACGAGGCCCTTGCACGCTCAATGCGGCTATCTGTTACGGCTTTAATAATAGTGCGGATTCTCGCTCTGTCTCTCTGCGGGCCAGAAGATCTCTTTTGACGTGCCGATTGCTTCATTGGCGTGACGTGATGTAACGAGGGACACATGTAGGCAAGGGGGAGCGATGCATATGAAAGCGACATCAAAGACGTATGGTCAACTCGCAAGCCTTGGAAAAGTAGGATTTAACAATGTGTTTATGTCTCTCAATAAAGATCATTCAAATGGGGGAAATGTCGAGCTCACGTCAGAGGACACACACTAGACAGGCTTTGATAGGATAACTTAGTCCACATGGAGTTACAAAAAAAAAAAATCCCCCAAAACAAAAAAACACGCTTTTAATATTTCACCCTAAATGGAAACAAGCCTACACATTACTTATTCATGGTGGATTTGTTTCATGGACCCAGACAGTATTGTCCTCACGAGATATGCAATTATGATCTCGAAACCACATTAATTCCCCTACACCACATTGATTTAAAAAAAAAATTGCTTTGACAATCTTTTGGTCGTATAATTTTATTTGAACACAACATTGGCTTTGTGAAAAGGGAATTCAGAACCTTCACAGAGAGATTCTTCCAACCAAACACACAAAACATGATATTAAAAAAAAATAAATCCAGCAATTTTCTCCATGTTCGGTCGGTTGACAATGACGACACTTAGAGATGTTGCCTTACCCCTGACCAGATTATTTTTTTATTTTTTTGTGAAGGCTAACAACAATTTGATTCAATGCGCCCTTACGTGCAATTCTAAATTGACCATCGTCCTCACCAAACGGTCATTGTGTCCAGTATCATGTGCTGCTCATCAAACAATCAAGATAAAACAGTGCACTCAAATTCTTCATGGAAAACGTCTTCTAGCTATATTACACACACAACAACAACAACAAACCGGGCGCCATTGTACGCAAACAAATGAAGTGATTTTTCTCGCAACGCTCATGTGAAAAGCGTTTGCATGCTGCGAAAAGCAATAAAAGAGCTTTGTTACGACAGCCGGAGGTATTTGTGGGCCTAATTACCTTCATTTTCCTCCTGGCATTTTGATGTTAGAACACTTAGCTTGGGAATTTTTATTCGCATTTGCTTTGAACACCATTGTCATGCATTCAAACCATAATTGCTCAAACCCATGGGCAGTGGACTGGCCTTTTTTTTAAATTTTCCAACACTCACTCAGTAGCCATGCCAAAAATTTATCACTTTTTTTTTTTTTTTGCAAGGCCATGAGCGGTGAAAGGCCTTCATAAAACGTTTCAGAGGGGTTGCTGTATATGCTGAATCTGCCCAGTAATTTTTTTTTAACAAGATACCTGTTTTTTGTAAACAGTAAAAACTGTAACCCAATTCTGTCCCGCTTAACAACACTCTTGTGCCTCGCAAAGTTAATGAAAGGTTAACCCCCAACTAAGAAACTAAAATGAAACGTTGATCTTCAAACAACTGCTTTACGCTGTTCTCAAGGCAAAAGTTGAAATTTTTTTGCTGGGAAGAGAACGCCATCCTGCGCAGATAAAATGGAGCATACTGTGACTTGCTTGGACTGTTTAGTCTCATCAAAAGATTTCATCATCCCGGAAGAGTTTGTCTCCACACTTGCTGCTATGCTTGTGGTTCAGAACTAATTAAAATAAGTGTGTGCTGTTTTCCAGTCCATTTTTTTAAACATGTCTTTTAAATTATTTATTGCTTATTCATGTGGTATGATAGGGTAAAAAAATGTAGTAGTAAATTGCATTAATATTCGTGCCAAATGGAATGGGGACTCTGAGGTATTGTGGCGTGTTGGTACAAAAGGTGTTTAATTCCAGCCGAAAGTATGAGATGCACGCTCAAAGGCTTTGATTTTCACGTTTGATTGTGTGGCCTGGCTTTCCATTTTCATTGTGAATGAAAGCAGCCTTAAGAGGGATGACTGATCCATAGTGGAGGGCTATATGGAAATCGCGTAACATGGAGTTTTTCCTGAAACTTGTCATGTCATTGAAATCTGTGAAAAAGATAAAGCACACATTAAATTTCAGAGCACCTCACAGCCAGGAATTTTTGAGTGGAGTGGCTGGGATGACACAAATCATCAGTGAGGCTGGCGAGGGGTGGCCATGGTTGGTTGTCTTTGTGTACCCTGCGATTGTCTGTCAATCAGTTTGGGTTGTACCCCCCACCACACCCACCACCATGACCTCCCCTTGCTGCCCCGGGACAGATTGGATACGCTCCAGGGGTTAAGGGTTAGGGTTTCGGGTTAGGGGTTTGTAGTTAGCGGTTAGGGGTTAGGGTTTGGGGTAGGGGGTTAGGTTTATGGGCTAGGCTTAGGGGTTAGAGTTAGAGGGTTAGCGTTAGAGTTAGTTACCCTTTCCCTTGGAGGGCCGTTATGACTGAAACCATATAGACAAGAGAGGTCAAGAATAATGGTTGATTCAACTCCTTTTTAAGTTACTATCATGAGGCGTTTGTTAACATGACAATGCTTAGAAGAATATCTCTCTTATTTATAAAATATGAGAATTACAATTTTTGGTAGACAGTTTAGAAAGCATCGTGGAAGTTTACATGTTTTATCTGCATTCGCGGGCCACATAAAATGATGTGGTGGGCCAGATCTGGCCCCCGGGCCTTGAGTTTGACATATTACTTTTGGGGGTTTGGGTTACAGTTAGGTGTTAGGATCATGGTTAGAAGGTTAGGGTTGGGGCTTGCTGTTTGGCGGTTAGGGTGGTTAATGTTTGAGGGTTAGAGTTAGGGTTAGTGTTAATGTTTATTCGGGGTTAGGGTGAGGGTTACAGGGGTTAGGGTTAGGTTTAGGGTTAGGGGGTTGAGGTTACTGTGTTAGAGTGGTTAGGGTTAGAGGGTTAGGGTTAAGGTTTAAGGTGTAGGGTTTAGCGTTAACGTTATGTTAGGGGTTAGGGTTAGGTTTCAAGGGGTTAGAGTTAGTTTTAGAGGGTTAGGGTTCAGGTTAGGGTTCACGGTTAGGTTTGTTTAGGATTAGCGGGGTTAGGGGAGTTAGTGGTGTTTGGGTTAGGTTTAGGGTTGGGAGGTTAAGGCTAGGGTTAAGTGTTGGGTTAGGGTTAGGGTTAGGGTGTGAATTATACATGGATTTTCATTATTCACTGGCTGGCCTGATCCTTATCCCCCGCAAATAGTGGTGGTCCACTGAATATAAAATAAATCCAACGAAAGTAATTAATTTCATTCAGAGCATTGTTTTTCTGAGTGAATGCATTTTTGGAGGTTGATCATTTAAAAAGTTGTGACTACCGTGGGCTTGATTATTGATTATGTATAGCTTCACTTGTGACTGCGTGGCACATGGACACATGGGCGCCGCTTTCCATCACTCATCTCCGCATTGTGGTTTGTTTAAACATGAGTCTTAATTTACCAGGTCAAACCCTTTTAATGGTTTTAATTGTGAGCAATCAACAACAATTAACTAAGAGTCTCATTTTCACACTTAATCATTGAGTTGTTTCCTTGTTGGAATTCTCTTCCACATGATGACACATCATTGCTCTCGTGACACAAATGAGTGCGGGAAAAAAAAAGAACCACGAGTTAAAATTCACATTCTTTCTCATGTATATTGTATTCTTCTACTGTATTAGTGTCCTCTGGTGGGACACGCTGTAATTCCTCTCATCAGCTATTTCAAAGAAAATGGAACGCAATTTTACCATGACAGATCCTTGCACTCCCTCAGCATTTCTTATTTTTTGCCTATGCTACACTGATTAAGTTGCAAAGTATTTCCTGGTAATGATTATATGATTATTATTTTGGGGTGCGGTGGATGTTCCCCAGGTGGATGCCCAGGGCTGTTGGCTGCGCCCTCTACATGCCCCTCCCCCTCTGTTTGCAGTAGCCCAAACTCATTAGTGATCATAGTGTTTTATAAAACCAGGAATTATGGCGTCCTCATAGGGCGTAAAATCTAGAAATTAAAGGCTTTAAAGAGTTGCCTTTTTGGTGAGTTTTTAAAAATCAATCAAAACACAATGGCTTCGTCAGCCACTCCTATATGACCTGACTTATTTTTTTTTTGCTTCACCATATAATATTTAGTATATGAGTTATGGTGCTGTAAGTTATAGAGTCAGCATTTGAGTGTCATGTTATCATGTTCTGCAGAGACGGATAATAAGATACGATATTGACGACCTTATTTATGACCCATCTGCCACCAATACGTGGGTGGGTAGCCCACAGGCCATCAAAACTAGTTTCATCACGGGCCACACCCCCTAAGGGAGTCTCTCCGAACGGTTTAGCAACTTCGGTGGATGTTCGCCCGACATGTAATATTATGATAAAAACGAATGCTGGGTATGTATGTTGGGTTTGTGACGATGGCTCAGTTCACATTGGGTACAGACAGAGAACCGAATGCAAAGCTGTTCCTGTTTGGTGCGTGCAGCAAACCAATTTAATGGCAGAGTCATGTAGAAGCTGTTATGTTATGTTTGAATGCATTATTCTTTTTTTTTTTAAACATATGTCTAGCCAGAAGCTGAGCTGCACTATGTTTATTTTTCTCACGTTGTCATTAAGGCATGTGGCAGTTGCAACGGCCTGTCCCTTACCTAATGTGCGCGTAGAGAAAGAAATAAGATCACTTTTTTTCACGAGACGTTGTTCTGAATTAAGCAGTGCAATACTGACATTTTTTAAATACATTTTTAACAATACTACAATTTACTGTCTTTTGTGGTTTTTCCTCCTTGGGAGGGCTTAGCCTCGCCGTCTCATTTAAATGCGCAAACACAACAAATCTAATCAAGATGCAAACACAACAGCGCGTTATTGACGCATTCTGTGCACAAACACACGTTCCGCGCAGAGAACATTCCCAAACAAAGTCCACTTCAATCATATGTGGTGTGTCGAGTTCAATGCCTGCGTGATTCACAAAGGAGATCACAGGGCTGCAAGATTTATTCTGGAGTGGCTTTTAATTAAATACAATGACCGAAAAGACAGACAGAAGTCTTCAATCACCGAGTGGCTCAGCGGCACAAAAGCGAGCAATTGCGCACAAGAGCGGAATCAAACACACACGCACAATGCCGCAGTGGCTCCGTCTCTTAGTCATGAGGGGTGGTGCAAATCAAACGCTAATGGCAATCTAATGGGGCATTAGCACATGGCATGTATTGTGTGTATGCGGCTCTGTGTGTGTGTGTGTGTGTGTGTGTGTGTGTGCGCGTGCGTGAGTCAGTGAAGTAAATGCGTGTGGTTTTTTTCCCAGGCGAACCTGACTAGGTGAGACTCTCTGGCACCAGCCTCCCTATGCTGCCCTGAGGGGAGGTGTACAGTGCTGCAGCCTGCTAACTGAGGTATGTAAGCACACCACACACACATATGCACACACACATGCATACACTCTTCTGTTGTCCTTGTTAAAATAAAAATAAAATAAACCTCAAATGCCTGCAAAGTAATGCTTATTATGATGATGGTTACTAATAACTTACAGTAAGTGGAATCGCGTGATTTCCGGCACCGAGCAGAACGTTTTTGCCCTTTGCGATCACGTGTACACATCATGTTACACTTCACTCAACGAGAGCTTGGTGCGGCGATGGCAGACTTTCGGGGTCAGGTCGCTTCATGTGTTTGACATTATTAGCAGAGCTACCATGTAATCCAGACACAATCCTCGGGCCAATGAGACTTTACTGGGGGTAAAGGGTGACGGTTATGGAAGCTATTAGGCAATAATGGAATCAACTCTCCCCTTGAACTTATTTGGTCCCTGGAGGCTCGTCGCTTTTCACTCGAGTTCCTTATCGGCGAGCACTGAGGCCAAATTAATGAGATACCTTGAACATTTTGGGGAGCTCGCATTTATAAACTCATCTCTGAGTCTGGCGCGCACCACAAAAGAGAATGTTCCCAGATTACAAGCACCAGGAAGGATGGAATATGATCCGCAGCTCATTTATGTGAGGGTAATTAACTCATCTTAAAAAGCCTCTCTTCCTTCATCAAACGGTATTTGCGGCGCATGTTTGTGTTTCAATCCTCAAGGAAACTGTAACTTGTAACTGGGTCAACGGTTGCAATCAAAAGCAAACAATAAGGCCCAGCTGAGAATAAAGTCATATCAAAAACGTTTTTAAAGCCGTGATGATTGTGAGCGTGCCGTCTTTCTTGCAACACCACAGCAATTATCCGTCATTAACGTCTATTACTCACTAAGTTGTTGAACTGATCATCGTCTCGGAAGAGGCCATAATTACAGGGGATCTTGCCAAGAAAGGTTTAGAAGCATCTGAGACAATATGTTCTGACGAAGACAAATTTGTCTCCATTCCCTCCAGCCTGTTATTTCTTTTTTTTTTTTTTTTTTAACTACCTGCACCTTATCTGTAACTCGACTCCTTTCTTCACTCTGTACTCAACTCAACTGTATTTACAGTATAAGGCACTTTAAAACAGCCATCGCTGTATACAAAGTGCTGTACATGGAGCAAATATCATATATACAACAATAACCATACAGAGCGTTGTGCTGTGGCGTTATTTAAATTTGTGACTACCAGAGGAATATGCTGCCGTTTGAATTTTTAGTCAACCTCCCAAAACAAATTTTCCGATCGAAAATGAAAGAAAACTAGCCTAGCGGCGTAAACGTTTTGTCAACTCCTGCATGTTCTAAGTGACCTTTTTGACTTTCAACGATTCCTGATTTTAGTGAGGCTTCTCCCTTTCTTTTTGAAGTGTTACAAAAAAAGAAAAGAACAACACAAGTACCCACTAACTCAACTGACATCTTGATTGACATCATGCGTGACAGCAGTTCTTACAGTTTTCCCAAGTTGCACTGTCCCACGCAAGACCCCGTTGGACCGCAGAGGTTCCACCGTACTCCCTTGAAGATCATTTTTCCGTCAGAGGACGAAACATGTTCTTTCACCGTCTTCCACTTTAAGCGCGTAGGTAAGCAAGCGTCTGCGAAGGGTCCATTCGGGGGTCTGTGTGAGAACGCGGCACGGAGGCTAAGCTCCCTGCTCCACTGGAACGTGTTTTCCTTTCTCCATGTTTGGACACACAGCAGACAAGTGGAGGTTAGGACAACACTCCAGTAGGAGTCGAAAGACTTAGCCGACAAGTAATTAGGAGCGGGGTCAAGTTGAGAGAACTAAGCTCCGTAATTCCCGCTGCAATGCTGCGGGTGAGGTAAGGCCGAGACTCCGCAACGCTGTGAGGGCGAGAGAAGGACACAAAGCCAGGGAGAAGCACGAGGGAGACGGAGGACAAATACGGTAGGATGGAGTATTTGAAGTGCTATTAAGTGCGATAATGGACGGTCTCAACCATAAACTGGAAAGAGGACCAATTTTTCATGGAAATCAATTTGTCCTTCAATTTAAAACACACAGGCAAACGGCAACATATGGATTCAAGTGAGTATTTAAATCTATGACTCATGCTACACAAATAAAAATTTAAATTCAAACAAAATACCAACGTGATTTACTCCGATTTCTTTAATAACAGATTTTGTGTTTCATGAAGTAATGAAATACATCTTAACCCAAATCAACCAAAATATTTATTCTCACATCTAAGGTTGCCAAAATTCAAGCCATTTGTCATTCAGACAACCTGGCTCATGATATTGAACTGTCAACAAAAAAGCTAATAATAATATAATTATTAAAATAATATATATATATATATATATATATATATATATATATATATATATATATATATATATATATATATATATATATATATATATATATATATATATATATATATATATATATTTTTTTTTGTATAATTATTTTTTTAATAACCAAAAGGTTATCATGGACATAAAATGCTGCCGTGAGAAAATGGCCCCACTAGCCCACCATTGACCTCCACTTCCACTTTCATGTGGCCACATCCAAAGCCGCCCGCAAAAGCCGCAACATGCTCATAAATCACACGCTCACTACATACGCAGAAATAATTGTTCAGTTTTAAAGCCACATAAAGAATAAAATATGGGCCAGAAAACGGACATTCTGTAAGATGTTTTGCCGTTTAAATCACATTTTAGCACAGATGTACATCAAAATGGCTTTCATCTCGAAAGTTATCGCCGCAACGCATCTTAACGGGTAATTTGTGATTCTGCTTTTGATTATCGCGTGAATAAACGTGACATCGATTTTTGTTTTGCTTTGTTTTGTTTTGTTATTGTTACGTTGGCGACACGAAGGTTTTCTCTTTCCAGTGTTGTTTTTGTTATTGCCTCATTGGATTAAATTTAGAGGCTCGTCGTTGGGAAACACGAGATGTGGAGGTCTGTTCATTGGGTGTTCATTGATGAATCTAATGTGTGTGTTTAAAGTCAATTAGAAGGGGGAGAAGCCAAGCTTGAGGGCAACTGGTGATGAAAGACTCGCCTGAAAGTACATGGGGGCATTGCTGTTTTTCATTTGTTCAAATCGCTTTCTTTCTCAGCATGCACGACACACACACTCACGCACACATACCTGCACTAATGTTCTTTATACTGTCCACGCTGACTTGTCTCACACACAGGCACACACACACACACACGCTCCTCTCTCTCTCGCTCAGTGGCCTACACATGTAAGTCATATACTAAGCGGAGAAGGCCTGGCGCCCAAGGAGAGCAGCCCTGAGAAACCAAATCCACTTTATCAAACTGCCAGATGTCATTTCCAATCCTTTTCCGCTGGACGCTACGTTCAGCAGGCAGCCGCGCATGGCACGTCTTGACATTCTAAATGGATGTCCACTGCCTCGCTTTCATGCACTGCGTTGCATTTCATTTGCATGTTAAACAAGCAACGGATTGTAGAACGCACGTTCCGATCACTGTTGTTTTGAACTGAACTTTTCACCAGGTGAATTCGACAATGTCGTTTTGTCGCTATCAAAAAAAAAGGAACTCGTGAAATCGAGTGAAAGAGCCGCACAGGAATCAGCTTCCACGACAACAATAAAAATGCTGCAATATTACTGACAGATAATAATTCATCCATTTTTTTCTTTTTGCCGTTATAGTGAAATGGATTAACTAGACTTGTACAGCACTACAAGTTCAACTACATTTATTTCTTCAATAAATTCATGCCCACAAACTAATACAGTCATACCCCGGTTTTTGACCATAATCCGTTCCAGAATGCTGTTTGAAAACCGATTTGTTCTAAAACCGAAACCACATCTTTATTTAACACATCTGTGCACAATGGAACACTTCCTCGTATAAGGAAGGCGAGAGGTGCGCTCAGTTTGTTCGAGAACCGAAATTCGGTCGTCATCCGAGACATAAAAACCTCTAAATTTTTGGTCGAAAACCGATTTGAGCAAGAACAGAGATGTTTGAAAACCGAGGTTTGACTGTAACAATAATCTGATGGTGTGCCTTGTTGATACTTGTTTTGTACAGGATTGGTCCCTCTTAAAAAAAAAGTCTAAAATGAAATCCTTCATAAAGCCTTTACCTTTTAAATGTGAAGTGTAAGATGCTAATTATCGTTCCAGCTAGCCAATCCAACAACACAACCACTTAAGTGTAGCTATGGCAAATAAGGCATGCACCAAAAGGAGTTTGGGGTAAATTATTCTTCATTATAAAAGGGTCATGAAATGCCAAGCTAAGCAAACACATTTCAAAGTCCAACAGCTCCCTTGACGACCGGAGTGGCTGCTCAGATTGAACAGGAAGTTAGCCGTAATTTGCCATGGGTCCTGTCCAGTCTCACAACACCCCAGACATTGTGTCGTCCAATTAGAGCGCCGTCTCGTGCCTCCGCGGCCAATGTTCACGTTCAAGTGGAAATGGATGCCTGTCATCCGCAGACAGTTGTTGATTGACTTTTCGGTCATCTGTTTACTACACTCATTCAATCAAAGACTTATTTCTGTTTTCATTTAGCCATGAGTGTGTCCATCTGCTTTATGGAGCCGGACCAGAATAACACGGATAGATTTCTAAACTCAATTCAAAGTTGGTTTTAGGGATTGGGGGACAATGTGGTTTGAATAAAACGCAACCTTCTTTTTGCTGTGATTGTGTAACTAATGACATTTCAAGCTTTCCTGTTTGCGAAATGAATATTGTCTTCGGCAGGAGAGAGACATTTTAACCCATTTTCATGGCATAATTAATTTGTTCCACTTAATAGCTTGGCAAGGCCTTGATTGTACCATCAACATGCTATAACGCAGCTATCAAATCCACACGCAATCAATTACTGATTGGTCGCCAAAACAATCCTCTCGTTGTCTAAATAAGTTACATGGCTGGAGTTGTCACCATGAAGACAAATTTCACGTTGCGGTTTGGTGAAATGTCTTTGATTTCCGCAGACGACTACTTGGAATTGACTAGATAATTTCTTGGGAGGAGCTTTGAATCGTCAGGAAGCATCAATCGTAAAACTGAAGAATGCGCGTCTGATTCCCAGCAGCAACCGACTAAAAAGGGTGAACCGGAGCAAAGTGGACTGAAGTCAAACAATTTAAAAATGTAACCAAAATCTTGTGGGAAAACCAAACTTCAAGAGTCAAGCGTCACGTGCCGCGAGGCCTTTCTCGCAACTGAACATGTTTTTGACTCGCAAAGCTATGCGACAAATCCGTAGCTGCGAGCAGCAAGACAATAAGCCTTTGTTTACATTCGCCGTATTTCCCCCCGGAATGGTGAATGATGACGTCGTTCATGACGCCGTGCACCAGCCCAATTTTCCCAACATACACAGGAAGTGGTCTGCGAACCCCCGACCAATCCTGAGTCGGCATACTTGGGTAACATGGTGTCTCCTGACCACCTTTTCACATCTTCATCTTTTCCGGTCTTGTTTGTTTGTGCCCCTGATGTTTTTATTTAAGGCATCAAAAGACACCCCGCCACCCTCTATCCCCCCCACCAGCAACCCACACACTCCATCCCTTGCAACATCCCTCCCCGAGCCCCCTAGCAGCCAGGATGATTTGTAAACTTCAAACGACTAAAGAGCTCCAGCCTGGGCTCCTCTGCTCATTTCGGTAATTCAATAAGCCAGAGGGGACAGGAACAACGAGGCACTCCCTGCCCCTCTCTTCCGAATGAAATCTCTGGGGACCGTCTGCAACAAATGTGGAAGCTGCGTCCGCCAACGAGGAAATCATGATCGCAGATGCTCCTCTCCAGTTCTACGCTTTGACCACAAACACATGTCGCATTACTGTCACATCCCTAAATGAGATGATGACTTGCAAAAATGCAGAACTGGTATCGGGGCTAGCCCAGCTCTCTGATTCTGATTCACAGGAAAGTTTTTTTTTTGCACACGTGTGGACAACGAGTGTAGTAGTCCACCACAGATTCGCCCTCCAGTCTAGAATATTGATGTATGGAAGGCCTTGGCGAAGGAAACTCAACATGAGGCCACTTGTGGAGCCTCGAGTCAAACACCCCAAAAGTAGCGGAGCCAACCAAATTGTTCTGGTGCTTCAAATGCCAAACAAAACTGACGATTCCAGGCACTCACATTTGCGGCAACAACTGTGGTGAGTTTGTGTGTGTGTGTGTGTGTGTGTGTGTGTGTGTGTGTGTGTGTGTGTGTGTGTGTGTGTGTGTGTGGAGCAGGGGGCAATATCTGTCACTCAACACAAAGTTACCATCAATGGGAGTGGGATGAGGAGGGGGAGTTTGGGAGCTTTGGTGTTTATTGGGGGCGGGGGGTATTCGAACAGCACGGGAATAGTCTAGCCTTTTGAGCAAATCCCCAAATTCCCAATGACCAGCACGCCCCTGCTTCTGAATATCGTATGAGCAACACAAATAAATAATCCTACTGTAAAATCAAGTGAATAAGACTCGTTTTTAAAATTTTTAAATAAACATTCAATTTTTTCCAATCCGCTTTATCCTCACAAGGCTTGCGGGGCGTGCTGGAGCCTATCCCAGCCGTCTTCGGGCAGTAGGTGAGGGACACCCTGAACCGGTAACCAGCCAATCGTAGGGCACATAGAGACGAACAACCATCCGCGCTTACACTCACACCCAGGGACAATTTGGAGTGTTCAATCGGCCTGCCAAGCATGTTTTTGGAATGTGGGAGGAAACTGGAGTACCCGGAGAAAACCCACACAAGCCCGGGTAGAACATGCAAACTCCACATATACACACACACACACACACACACACACACACACACACACACACACACATATATATATATATATATATATATATATATATATATATATATATATATATATATATATATTGATGCCTTAAATAAATAATTATATATTATTATATATATATATATATATATATATATATATATATATATATATATATATATATATATATATATAATATACTAAAACTACCACTAATAAAAACTAAACTATAACAAATAATTGTCAAAAAAGTAAAAAGTAACAATCCTGCTCTAAAAACTAATTAAAAGTAACCAAATTAAAAAAAAAAAGGTCAAAGCGTAATTTAAATATGATCATGATCACCCTCGTCGCCATTCATGTGCCCCTACCAAACCAAAGTCACAAATCCACCAGAGTCGATTGGAGCTCGGTCACAACTCGGCGTGATGGTGTTGATAGCGTGGAAGAGGCGGGACCAAAGAGGTTGGCCGCACTTCTTGTCGAGACAGAGGTGGCGACACAAGTCGCCGCTACCGCATTGGTCCAGCACAAAAAAAAAGCTGGAAGAGCATAAATCTCAAACTTGATCAAAACCGCACAGCTGGGCCACTCCCATCAACCGGCAAATCTGCATCTGATAATACCCCATCCACCCCCTCTCCTCAACTCCCACTGCAGCCCCACATCACACACAGCTAATAATTGCACACAGAACCTGTTTAAAGTGTTAAAAAGCTGCTTTCACTAACACCACAGTCTTAACCTTGCCTGACTTGTTACAAGATAAAAGATAAATCACTAACAGGGCTTCCATTTTGTGATGCAGCTATCGCCACCGCAGCATCCAAAGACAATAGTGCACAATACACAACTTGGAACTAGAGTATGATTATGAAAGTATTGCAAAGCAGCCTGTTGCTCTGGCTCCTCTGGTCTGCAGTAGCCCGCCCCCAAATGAGTGCAGTAAATGGCCCATTTTATCTCTTTGCTGTCAACCATAACCGCAACAGCACCAGATAATCATCTGGGGAGGGGGAAAACAACCCCAGCGAAAACAATTTAATTGCAATTTTGTTTTTTTTCACACAGTTGTGCAATACCGGTTTGAAGGATGCAATTTCTGACCTTCTTCCGCAGGCCGGAAAAGCTGACTAATTACCTCACCGTTAAATGTGAGCGGCTCATCGTGGCCCGCTGGCGCTGTCCGCGCGGCCGCACCGCCCGCTCTCGCCAAAGCGCATGACTTGCTCCGAAGGCAAAACAACTCAGGGGTACGAAACCTATTTGGATTGTTGCAGTTCAAATATTTGGACTTTCTTGGCCACCACCAACCAGTCCTGGCAAGGCATCGTGGTTCTGTAATCGGTTTAATTGCCAGCGATTACTCCGTAGTTTTGCTGCGCACTGGGTACAGCAGACCCCATTCGAGGAGGAGACGGGATCTGAGTTAATGATGTGTTTCCATCTTAATTAACGTTGCGGTCCGAGCTGCTTCGAGCGGAGGCGGACAGACACATGCAGAAGTCATTTGCCGGAGACTGACACAGTTGGACGCGGAGGGTGGCCGTCTGACACGACATGAAATGAGTGAAAGGAGAGTTAATTTGTACAACTGTTGGGAAATGAAACAGGAGGTATTACTGGTGGATTTCTTAGGTTTCAACGTACTGCAACTGCTTGAACAATGAAAGTTAAAGTGAGTGTGCGTAAATGTGTACTGAAATGAAAATGTGTGGCTACTGTATGTGCTAAAGAGTGTGTGTGTGTGTGTGGGGGTCGGGGGGTTCAAGTGTTATGTCGGAGCCTGTAAATGTCATGTTTGGTTGACGGTTTCCTTTTTTTGCCTTCTAATTGGCACTGGGAGATTGGGGTTTTTTTTAAGGGTAGGAGGAGTTAAATCATTATAAAAAAGAAACCCATTAAGGAGACTGTGAAGTTGGAGGGGGTTAAACCCACAAAATTGCTCCAAAACTGGAGACTGGTGTTTCCCTAGTCTCTGGGTGCTTAGTTTGTTTGCATCATTGAGAAGGAGAAAAAATGGGGTCGCACCGGAATAATAAACAAAGATTTTATTTGAAAGCACTAAAAAAATATTAGCCATCACATTATGGGGGTTACACTATATTGCTTAAAGCTGTCAAGGTGAACGTATCACGTAAGGTAAACGTGGAGTGTCAAAGGCCTTCATCGAGACTTTTCTCCCATCACACTTTTATTTTCAGAGGTTTTATGGTGTGATTCTTGTGCACTTGGCTGCTGTGAAAAAAAAATAATTCCACATTGCCGATCTCATAAAGGCTCATTCTATTCTATTTCAGAAGAGCTGCCAAACTGTTCTCGTCCTAGTAAAACCGTTTTAAATCTAAAACGATGTCTCTTTTACACTCCACGTTTCATCCAGCTGTCCTCTCACCAGCCCGCTCTCCACAGTGAGTGGGTTACTCTACTGTTTACAATATTTCAAATTCCCTCTCAAGTGTTTGGCTTGGCAGGTTGCGCGGCCTTTTCCTTAGCAATTACAGGCTTGCAGGCTTTCTCAAATGGGGCTTTTGAAGAAATAACACTTTTCTCCCTCAGCTCAAGGGAAAAAAAAAAAAACGGAGACATTTGGCCCACAGCTCGCACAGTCAATCACACGGGTCCACCTCAAGTTCTGTCTGACGCACTTGGCTGCTAAAATACTCCCGTAACTTGTAACTTAATTTGCCTCGCTGTGTATGTGTGAATGTTTGCGAATGTTTCTGCGAGACTGGGCGTGAGTCTGTGTGTGTGTGTGTGTGTGTGTGTGTGTGTGTGTGTGTGTGTGTGTGTGTGTGTGTGTGTGTGTGTGTGTGTGTGTGTGTGTGTGTGTGTGTGTTGAGGAAGGCAGACACACGCATTTACGATGCAGTCAATCAAATCTTCACTGTGTAATCCCACTGTAATGGAAAAACGCAAACACCTTTAATTTATTCAGCAGAATAAGTTGCTCATCGGTCAAAGAGGGCATCGTGCAAAAGACCTTGTGTGTTAAATATTACATGGTATGCAAGAATGTATGTAGTCTGTAAATAACAAAGATGCGAGAGGTAAAAACACAATGAGGGAAGTTAAGTGACATACAATATGAGTATTATATTCACATATCACAGTACCTGTAAATAAATGAATATATATACACGGTATATATATATATATATATTTTTTAATATACTGTGCATTATCGTTTATTAATGAATTAACTTCATGATCTTGTTAAGCACCACCTTATGTACCTGGCAACAGTCAAATTTTGTTTTCTTTTTATGTGAAAATGCAGCATTATCCTCACAGTATCAGTCATTGATGCCATGTAAGAGTGCAACGCTAGGCTTGTGATTTGCACCGTTTGCATGTTTGCTGCATGCTTGCATAACACTCCGTAATGCACATCTGAATTTGTCTGCTTCCAAAAAGATGCATCTTAGGTTCATTTGTAGACTCCCAAGTGCCAAGTTGCATCGCAATTGTGAACGGTGGTCTATGCTCTTGCGATTGACCAGCCAACTCCAGGGTGCAACACACCTTTTACCCTGGGATAGGCTACAGGGCAGACGTGACCCTGAACAGGATATGCAGATCAGAAAATGGATGGATAGGATAACTAATTTGGTCATGCAAATGAATAAATGTCCGGTTGTTTTCGGAACAAACAATAATGTGACAACCTGATCATATGACAGTCATCCACAGGACACTACCACCTGGGGACAAAAAGTTGTTTTCTAATTGCGTGAACAATCAACAGAACCTTCAAACTGGTCCTAGTTCATATTAGTAAGAAGTCAAGAGAACTGAAATTAGTCATATCCTGTTCTCAGGAAAAAAAAAGAAAACTGCATCATGAGTTTATTTGTTCATTAGTGGCAAAACTCAGCCCTCTTAGCGATTCCAATTGTCCTAAGGAGGTGAAGCTCACGCGAAGAGAGGAAAAGTGTGGATACAGCTTTGTGCAAACAGATTTAAACATTGCACCGCCCCATGTCAGACGTATAAGCAAAACACTATTCTGGTCACCGGCATCAACATAATTGCACAATTACTCAGCTAAACGTTCTCTCTGAAGATTATTTGATGCCGGGTTCAGATGAAAGGCACAATAACATCAACATTAGTTGGACTTGTATTGTCAGGGGCAGAGAGAGCCGAGGGGGGGGGGTGTCTTTGGAGGGTGTGTGAGTAGGGTGTGGAGGAGTGGGGCGGGGGGGTGCATGAGTTCCTCAGCCTAAGGCTAAGAATTGCCCCTCCCTCCGCTCTTCCACCCACACAAGGGAGTTAAAAATCCCATTTACTCTGACTGGAGCCAGGAGTTGGCTTGAAAAGGCCGCGGACAAAAAGCAATTTTCCACGGAACAAAACCATTACAATGGTTCCTCTTTGATCTCGCCCCCCCTCTGCCCCCCTCCCACTCCACTCCGACCAGTGCCAATTGAACTTTGTCACCATGCAACTGTCATCTGCGCAGGGAAAGACTTTCGACGCTGAATGAAGCGGTCCACAGCAATTTAGCCCAGACAGCACTTTGAAGTGCCAGGGAGAAGTCCAACTCGGGTTCAGAGTCGGCACTCTTTTGAGTGTTCCGTCTCTCCCTTTCCACTTTCTTTAATACGCCTGCCAATTGCTAATATCCAGCACGGACAGTCCCGCGGGGCAGCGAAAGAAGAGCGAGGGCATTAAGCATCCAGCACCTTTGCATTCTCCCCTCTCTCTGACTCCCTCCCGCCTCGCCTTCTAAGTAACAGAGGCATGCAGTGCTGGCATGTGGATAATCAGCCATGGGGCCCCCGCGACATCAAAAGCTCGGAGAGCCCCTAAGAATACAAATGTGAGGCCTAATGGTACACTTCATTAATGTCCTCCCCATCAAAGGCCACTTTACTGACTTGGGAGATTGACTAATTTACACATTGTGGGAAATTGCTCCCAGCCATGCGTAAAACTGCCAAGCATTTATATAGAGAGAGTCGGAGAGGGGCGGGAGGAGGAAAGTGGACGGGACAGCCTCTGTTCTCCTCTGGAGGAGCTTGGACTGTGTCAAGTGGCTCAAGGCCAAGTCACACATGTACCAATATATACCGACACCCCAGAGCTTACAGTCTCTATTACAGCGTTCCTCGTCAATACACTCATTTAACATTAGTTGCGTGCTACTTTACTTCATGGGTGAGACGAAAAGAGAGCAACTACAGGTTCCTACAGCAAAAATGCACCATGAAAAACAGTTTTAATCCATTCATGCATTTTCTATTTTGGCTTATTCTCATTGGGGTCAAAGGTGAGCTGGAGCCTAGCCCAGCTGACTTTGGACAAGCAGTACACCCTGGAATGGGCGCCTGCCATTTGTGGAATACACCATGTACTGTATTTACACTTAAACATTTGAGGTAACAGGCAAAAACCCCAAAAACACTGTATTTATCCAGACGGGTACTTTACGCCAAATAGGTTTTGAAGTAGGTGAGTTTTGGACACCGAAGGTTGACATCATTTTTTTAAAATATTGAAGCCCCTCTCAAGATTGCTCATTAATTAAAAAAATGATTCACTGCACATAGGCAGTTTTTTCATGTCAGTATCATCTATGTAGACTTACAACAATAACCCGATTAGTCATAAAAACAAAAAAATAATACTAACTACTGAACAAGGCCTAAAGCAAATTCATCAACTCAAACTCATCTATTTTGAAACCGGCAGAACTAAATGAGTTCTGCCGGTTTCAAAATAGATGAGTCATAGAATCATTCCACTTTCAGACAGCATGCCACTATCCCCCGACTAACATTTTTATTGATTAGTTTCGGTCGCATTACTGATTAACTGCGAAAAAACTCCAGCTCTCCCGTGACCCTAATGATGACAAACACGACAGAAAGATGGATGGAGATTTGTTGAGGCAATAGAAAACGATTGAATATCAATCATTTTCTGTCAACATTTTTTCTAAAGAGATTATCATCTCAATCATCAAAAAAGAATTAGGTTTGTGAATTGTGATACTAACAGGGCAAAGCTGATCCAGGTGATGCGTTGTTGCTTCACTGCCAAACCCCATCCTCCTTCTAAAATTCAAATCCAGGCACCAGGTAAAATGCTAACTTCGAGGCTTGGACACCGATAGGCGACGTGGTGACAGCAAGATCCTCTCCAAATAGACTTTCAGGTTTACTTCCGTGGGTGTGACCAAGCCAGAGGCGGAACAAATCAGTTCAAATGCACACGATTTGCTTTTTGACTCATCATTTAGCTCCTACAAAAAGCGCATTATTTGTGACACTTGAAACATTCAAAGGGACTTCACCCCCCCCCGCTCCTTCTCACACACATGCCGTCTCCATGGAGACACGCTCAGCTAAAGTCATAATGCTGTCATCACCAGTTATGACGTTTCTGCAGGCCACGTGCAGGGCCAGCGTGTTTTACAACCGCATTAGCCGTACACTCCTGGTACTGAAGTGACGCCATCAAGTATGTTTTGTGGCCATCTCACATGTATGCCTCAGTCGGCTGAGCTCCCAATGTGCGCGCGGATGGCGTGAACGCCTTCCGACACCTGCGATACAGTGAGGGTCTTTCAGCGGCGAAAATTATATGGCTTTAATTTGTCTTCTTGAAACAGCCAAGTTCCGCTCGACTGTAACATTGAGGAGAACGTTAAAAGTGTGTTGAGTGTCTGTATATGTAAGCGTAGCCTTGACATAAGCAAACACGGCGCTTTGGGTGTAACACCTGTTTATGTTGGAGAAGGAGCGAACTGACAGATATTCTAAAGAAGTTTTCAATGTCGCCAGAAAGTGGTCATGAAACGGTTTTCAGGAAAAAGCGCTTTGCCGCCGGACTCGGGGGTTTGCTGGCAAGAAAGGGAAAGCCTAATGTGTCTCCGCTTTGCATAGTTTTGCGGTCGGGGCCCAGGCCGCAGTAGCACACACTCCACTCATTGGCTGGTCAACAGAGGCCATTTGAATATCGTGACTAATTCGACCAATTAAACTGTCACAGGCCTGTTTTCAATGGGCCTTATTCACAGGCTGCTCATCCATAATGCTCGCCTCTGTTGCCCCGGGCTTTGACTTTAATTCACTCCATTCACAGTGAAGCGGGGATCACAGGGAAGGTAAAAGCATAGTCAGAGCCACTGCTGGGCTCATGCCACAGATGAAGGGACAGCCATACAAGTGGAACATAAAAAGTCTGTCCGAACGCTTGAAGATGCTCTTCACTGCTCGTAAATCAAAAGAGGTCACAAAGCCATGAAAGTCAAATCGAAACTATTGAATACAATGACGTCATATTGATACAGCATAGCATCTTTCGTGTATCTTATATTGTGGATACAGCACATGGGACGGCACTTGCTTTCTTGTTTTAACGGCCTTTTTTCCACAGTTGCCATTTCTTGTCGTAAAAGAGGAAATGGTAGGACACGTGCAGGTGCTCTCAATTGCATTCATTAGAGCACAGGTGTCAAACGCAAGGCCCGTGGGCCAGACTTGGCCCGCCTCGTCATTTTATGTGGCCCGCGAAAGCAAATCCAATGTGTCAACTTGCGTGATTCTTGTGCACCAAAATGTCAAATTGTCACGTGTAATAAATAAGAAATTGAGATTTTTCTCTCATTTTTTTTCCTGCTTAGACTCAGTTAAGCAATAACTGAGCAAACTATGACTATGACTATAACAAAACTAGTAATCCATTAATTTGTTGTGTACAAATAATAACGCAATAAGACGATTCAAAATGTTTGCGGTTTCAACTGTCATGGAACGGCCCTTTGAGGGAACACATAACTTCAAAATGGCCCGGGACAAAAATGAGTTTGACAACCCTGCATTAGAGCTACATTTCAGAGAGGCTCCCGCAACACGAGACAATGGAACGGGTTAAAAAAACAAATAACAAAAAAAACGGTTCAAATTTCTACTTTACAGCAGCAAGTCAATACTAGCAGCTCTCACTAGTAAAATCGTACAGCACTTTATAACCAAAACCTCCAAATATCTTGCAAATGTACTGGTGCCAGCTCACGTTGTGCAAATGAACCTCACAGAGGCTGCTTGTTGGAGCCGAGGCCCGGGCGTTAAGCCCACCAGTTGGAGTGCATCTGACTCTTAACCCGAGGAACGGCGCTCACGTGCGCGGGAGCCTCGGGCAGGACCGCACCAGATAATGACCACCGCTACGCACATGCACAACGTCAGGCAGTTGAACTGAACAGAACGAGGGGAGTGGAATACAGTGTGTGGCAACAGTAGATAAGTCATAAACACAATGCTAAATATGTAGATGTCAAACTGCACGTGAATAAATAATTCATGCGTGCATGCAATGTATGCAAGAATCGTCAGCAGCATTGCATGTAGCGAGAAAACCCCCCAGCGTTGAACAGCATTGTGTTGGTCTTCTTTTATTTATTTACTTTTTTTTACCTTTATCATTCACATTCCTGGTTGTGAAGTGACTTTGCGGCATGCAAATTTTACTATGTATGCTACAAATGTTATTGTGGTGTAGCTTCACTGATTCTTGTTTTCTGACTGTATTCTAATTAAGAGACTGTTGAAAAATAAACCCCAACAACTCTGTAAGGCTTCAAAGGCAACATCGTTTGTAGTTATGGCTTCAGACTTGGACCTTGAAACGGCAATGATACGGGTTGAATTTTGTTTTGTCAATACATATACAGAGTGTAGTCAAACAATATTAACCTCTCACTGATGTGGCTGACTTCAACTTTTGACCTGCATAGGTACGCATAGGTAATCCAGGTTGTTTACTCCTGAGTATACACGTAATTTTGAGGCAGAAGTGCAGCTGACAGTGATTTATAGTCTCGGGGAGGTTGTCATGGCTAACTTGCTTTGCATAAATCATGTTGTGTGTCACTTTACACAAGGTGAAACAATTATGTACGACAATTCGGCATGAGTATAGATGTTTTAAGAGTGTAACGTGCCCATGAAACCCACCGCTCACTTGACCAAACATGTCTGTCTGCAGTTTTCACATGCATCAATTATTCATGTATATTAGAATGTATCGAATAATTTACAACCGTAAATGATAAACATCATGAACATTTACGATTGTGGGCCTGATGAAGGAAAAAAAAAACACTCTTAACTCAATCAACATCACGGGGTGATTATTGCCAAGGTGCCCTTGAGCAGATCCCCAATGGCAATGTCCGCGCACCCTGTCACTCTCCCGTTTCTCCTTGCCTGCACGTGTGCAATTTGGTAAACAGTGAACCTCTGTTTATTGCAGGATTACGTTCCAGACCCACCCGCATGGGTAAAAATACATACTCAAGAACAATTTGCAATATCCCCTAGCTTCGCTTTTAGTGCTGTGTTCAAGACCGCACTTTCCGACCAAGACTTGCCCGGAATATGAATCAAGCAGCAAAATACCGCTTTTATTCATCTCAGGGTTCGTGTCAAGATCATGTCCTGTTTGTTTTTTTTTTTTTAAGTGTTTGGTAGAAGTAGGGGGGGCGTTCCCTCCAGAGTCTCACTTGTTGCTATTCTGAGAATGCCGTGTTGAGACTAGCGGGGGGCACATCGAATATCTCATTGAAGAGATTATTTATTTTTACTTGTCTTTCTTTTGAAGGTATTAAAGAGTTAGAGTTCAGCAAGTTACTGGTGACATGAACATGAGCGACATTATGCAGTTATTTTCCACTGTCAAAAGAGAAAAACAGCTCGGTGGCTGACCCATCGGGTGTTAAAACCGAAAGATCAAAACTGTGCTGTGTGGCTTCCTCCTATTACTGCATCGTACTGCACCAATTAATCCTGACATTGTTCAAATGATTAAAATTTTGCAATGCAAATTAGCACAGATTTGCTGCCAGCACAGGTGACTAATGAGAGCTTGTTCATTTGATAACCTTGACGAACTGGTTCTGTGGCTTGCCCCCAACGGCTGCGCAATTAAAACTGCGCCATTATCCAAAACAACCACCCCATAAAATTAATGCCGCTCGACTGCTGTGGGAAAGTTCAGATGATGAGTCATGGGAACATAACACTTGGATCACTCGATCATGATGACTCAGCTTTAAAATGAAAAAGTCCAGCAAAACACCCGCGATGGTTGCGCCGAGACCCAACGGTGTCAGCGGCCCGATGGAGACATTTGGGGGGGCCGAGTGAGGGGGCATCAATAGACAGCTCAGGTCTCCTGAAGCTCAAAGGGACAGCTTGAATTCACCTTTTGTCCAGCCCTCAACGAGTCGCTGGGGAGGCAGCGCCAATCTAGCCCGCCGATCTCCGAGCGAGGGAGAGCCACACTTGGATTGAAGTAATGCGCTGCTCCTTGTTGAACAAATTCACCATTGTGGCTAGTTAGCCCGATACTATCCACATACCTGCTCTGCTTGGGTGGGGGGAATGCATTTGAAAAGGCGGCCTGCAGTCTCTGCCAGGGCGACGTATGGAGTCGTGAGGAAAAAGGAGGGGCTCCTCTTAATGGGTCGCAAATTCACATTGAGAGGAGCCACATCTGCATTTTATCAGCAGAGCCCAGATAGTGTTACAGGGGACGATTGTCTGCAGATTGGCCATTGGGCCTTTTAAAGTGGTAAATTGTTGAGCTAAAGCAGAACTGCATGCAGGATGATGTTGCTATGGACCCGCCTGCCACTCATGGGAGCTGTCGGGATCATACCACTGGGGGGCAAAAAAAGGCCAAATGACATTCAAGGATCTTTGTATTGTTTAACATCATCGTACAGGTTTCCTTACTTGCAATGTCTATTTGAGCGTACATGTGAACTCCTTTTTGTGTGTGTGTGTGTGTGTACATGCGAGCGACAGGCCTATAATTTCGCTGTACATTTGCACAGCGACAATGTTGATTTTGTCTCCCATCCGGATAAAACATCGACATCGGCGTTGACGCGGAGCAGCATAAATGACTTCCACTGCTCTTGACTTGATTATGAATCACTGTGTGGAATGTGCACCAACTGCTTGTCCTTGCTGCTTTTTATCCATAACAGTCTTTTGACTACAGAGGGTCCTCGGTTTATGATGGAGGTCCAGTTGAACAGTCCCAGAATTTGTATTGTACTTAAATTGGAACGTGGCAATGTCTTATTCTAATGCTATATATAAATAGTAGAAACAATAAATCCGGCGTGCCTTCTTGAGCTGTAGAATGTTTCTGCTCTTCACTGTTTACTGGAAAAAAATCTTAAAAGGAAAAAAAAAAACAAAGCTCCGGTTTGAGATATTCTCAAAAAATGTGTCTTTTTAGTCTAACTGCCGTCATGTGAATAAATGGGCTAAAAGACTTTCAAAACAGTCCAGTGGAAACAGTTCCATAGAGAAATCTCCCCTTTTATTTACTTGCAAACATCAAAAGTACCATTGGCTAATTTAGCAGAAAGCCGTTATCTGAGCAGGCTGGGCCTCTTCCCATGCTTGACCCACAACATCCTCTGACACATCTTCTCCACAGGGAGCTGTGGACGTGGGGGCCAGCGCGGTCTGACAGCGAAACAAGTCCCGAGGGCCGTGAGAGTCCCCGCTGAGACCTCTTGTCTCTGCCCTCTACTTCATTACCATCTCCCTCCTCCCCAGTCTCTGCTTTCATCTGCGGTTTGTTGCTGGCTCCACGTCGCTCACATCCGGGAATACGGGCTGGGGGCCCGGGGGGGGGGGGGGCTGGGAGACTACAAACGGATATGGGAATCGGCAAAATAAACACCCTTAACGAGAAGGGGGATTTTGGTATCACTTTTAAAGCCTCTCCAATGACTGTAAAGGTTGCCCCGAATGGAAAGAAGATATTCAGAAGTAGTTGGATGATACGTTGTTGTCAATTAGGTGGTTGAATTATTCTTGTTTTCAGGACAATACAGTGGAACCTCTGCAGGGGAATGCGCCACAAGTTGTACGATCTGCCAATCAACCAATCTTGGAAAAATGACTCTGGTGTTGGGCATCATGTCACTCAAAACAGATCTTGCTCAGCCAACATCAAAAGGATTGAGAGCCTCTATTCTTCTTTTTCTTTGGCTCCACTCCGTAAACTTTAAAAAAGTGAGATACGAAGCATGCGCCAACTGTTTCTTTTTTCCCTGATCAAGGTTTTATTGTTTTGAAATTTAGCGGACAATCACTTGACAATTGTATGACAGTTTTTATGATACAGGAAAGGATCGCTGATGGCAAAATATATTCACTGTTGTTATTGGAAATGTTTTCATCATCAGAGCGTAATCGACAATGCAACCTCCTGGAAAGAGATTCGACTGTATGACGCTGAAGGTTGAATGGTGAAGAAAGCCATATCATTATTTGACGTGTCCGTTACATTTCATTTGCCTTCGTTTTAGTCTTTTATCATCACCGAAAGGGAATTGAAATAAACATAGTAAACATACAGGCGATCCATAATTCACGGAAGGTAAAACGATTCCATGAGTCTAAAACGGAGCTCTTCATTTTATCTTAATTATGTGATTATAGTCACCAATTTAGAGTCTAATGGTGTGCATAAAAAGACACCGGAATAAACAAATTAGAGCAGATGGACACGATAAGGCACACACACTCGGACGCGCACGTTTCTCAGAGGTTAAACATATTCAATGAAGTGGGATTTTGCAGTCACGAGAGTCATTTGTCGTGAGGAAAATCTCATTCTTGTCCAGTAAATAACCCGTTGGAAGCGTTTTCCAACGCAATACAATCGCTTCTTGCCTCAGATAAATGTTGACATTGAAAAACGTTGTTGGCCCGCGATATGAAAGCAGTTCAGCCATTTCATTTAATGAGAATTTGCTAACTGAGGACGGATGATTTGTAGCTTTACCATCTATTGGGGGCAGCTTTCGAGCATATTTTTCCTCATGATGCTCTCCTTGGATTTGGTCAGACACGCATACATACCATTGTTTATTTCATCTACACACACACACACACACACACACACACACACACACACACACACGTACACAGTCGTTATGATGGAGCTTATCGCCAGACTCTCATGCGCCCCCAGACCTCACTAATCAAGACAAACTCCAGCCATGTCCCCGCCCCCCCCCACAACCTCCGAACCATCCCCTCCCCTCTTCCATCTTCCCTCCCCTCATTTTGGCCTTCTGTGACCGCTGGGCTGCACCGGGACCCACTGTAATTGGTTTAGACATAATTTACTGCCCACTTGGTAATGTGGCATTTCAGCATCTGATAAAAATCATATCAAGTCACAGCGCTGGCCACTCCGAGTTGAAAGGAACTCATTGTAATCATTTAGATAGACCAGGAGGTTCCTGTCTGCTGTGCTTTTCTCATTTCTCCACTTCCCATGCGTGCACAAGGACACTTCCACAATGACATTTGTTTTATTATTGTGCGTCGGACCACGCTTTACGATCGACGTCGTTTTCAAAGGTCATGACGAAGCGCAGTGGTTGTCGGCAATTATCGACTTAAATAACCAGGACATAAAGGGAAAATGCTGGTGAATTTGAAAAAAAAAATTTATGCAATTACAGTGTTCAACCAAAGCACGTTAACGTCAGTACACTCAAGTCAACCAAAGTGGGGTCCCCCCACACATCCAGATAATGAGAAAAGTGTCGCACTTGATTGTTCTATTTTAAAATTATTTTCACTTTAGGGTCACTTACACTTGAAAGGATTTTCCCGCCGACTTTAAGAGCTGAAAGGTACTTTTGACCCAGTTAATGATGTAATGACCACTACGCTTGCAGAATCCTTTTGTGAGCGTGTCTGTATTTCAGCAATACGTATTATCTTCTATCGTCATGTTGTGGAAATATTTGGTGTCCTTCTAAAACGGATAAATGGCATACATTGAAGGAGAATATTCCACCATAGGGTCACTCGGTGCTCTGCTCCTTTCAATAAATTCTCCATAAATCCTCATGACGGTTTTGTACCTCGGCAAAGAATATTAAAGATGTAAATGTCACCCCACATACAGAGTTAAAAGGGCAGAAAGAATCACCATCACTTGGCTGTGGTATTTGAGATGGAAATTTAGTGGTCCTATTACCAGAGTCTGCAGTAGATATAAGTGCACAATTAGATCCCCCGCCTTGTGTTTTATGAGTGCCACTAAATCTGGCTTTTATCAGTTTTTCTAGACCGCGCCATAGGAGGCTAACGTCTGACTCCTCTCTCGTTCTTCAGACTCATCTGCTGCACGCTTGACCACACAATCTCAACACTAAACAGAGGCCTTTGCGTGTGCAGCATTCCAGATAAGTGGACAGGTGATCAGCATGTGATCAAAGAGCCAACAATGCTTCCAAGGAGATTCTTTCCCTTTAAAACAACACAACTGATTGCGCTAATTACTGTCTGCCAGCCCTCGTTCAACAAGATAAGCCCTTATTTCGACGTCAAATATCTTTGAGGAAGTTGAAGCTTTGTCTGATGTTTTTCCAGACTGCACTGACTTCATAGCAGAATAACACGTTCCATATTTTCCATCCATTTCCTGTCTATCCACCTATTGAATAGGTCATTACTCGCAAGTGGAATGGTTGCCTCTTCTCAGAAAAAGTATGGTATCAGCATTCCTCACAGAAGTAATTAGTGACAAAAGAAACATGTGTGAGGGGTACATTTGTTATTTGGAAGGTTTTAACTTGATAAAGAGATGCTGTCAACTTCTTTCCCCCCAAAATTGAGAGACCTCACAAAAATATGTATATACAGTGATTTTACTATTATTAATATTATTTTTAAGCCTTTCAAAAGTTAACTTGGTTGTGTGTTTTAGATTGTTGTCCTGCTGCAGAATCCATGACGATCATGACCTGACGGCCGATCATTCAACAGGATTTTCTGGTAAAGAGCTGAATTCATGGTTCCAAGTCGTCTAGGTCCTGAAGTTGCAAAGCAGCCCCAGACCATCACACTACTACCACCATGTTTGACTGTTGGTATTATTTTCTTTCTCTGAAATGCTGTGTTACCTTCATGATAAATGTAATGAGACACACACCTTCCAAAAGGTTCAACTTTCCCAAAAAGTATTGGGAATCATTCAGATGTTGTTGTTGGTGGTAGTGGTGCAATGCACATGAATGTTATTTTGAGTAATTTTTCATATTGCGGCTGAGGAGAAAACCTGCCAACGAGGTCAGACAAACAACAGAGTGGCTGTCAAAACAATGGAAAGACGTTTTCATTCAATTAAAAAAAAATGCTCTCAGTGTATGTCGAATATTTTCTTTTTAGTACCAGATTGCCTACATTGACTCATTTGCATTTAGATAATTTTCCTTACATAGGCCGTATCTCTGTTGCTGTCAAGTAATGTACAACACCTTCTATTTGAGTCATTTATGGTGGCGAGTCTATGTTGTGTATTGGATTTTTTTTGTTTCCATTCATGTGTGTTTTGCAACAACTGAAGGCCACGGAGCAAACGCGTGAGTATGTGCGTGAGCGTGTGCGCTTGTCCTTTTGTAGCAACGGAAGCCGTCACGACGCTGCAGACGTCAAACGACGCCTCCGTCTGAGGTTATTTGTACTCATTCGGAAAAGCGCGTCGGAAAAGTAAGTGCTTGCTAAATTAAAGGCAGATTCAAATCTCGCTAAGAGGAGAGACTTCAAATTGAGTGCGTGGTTTTCCTGACACTTCCAAACTAAATGAGTTTCCAAAACTGTTTCCATCCACTTTGAGGCGGGATGATCTGGGTCCTATTTACACCGTGAGCAATTTAGCCATCTCGCAGCAGCACATCCATGACCATGTGCACAGCTGCAAGGTATTGGACAACCTTGAGCGAGGCCAAAGCTTGTCGACTTGGAATAACAGCCAATGGATTAACAATGCGTGTGGCTGAAGCGGTTGAACAGCCAACCTCTGACTTGATAGCCCTAACAACTTAATAATATGTACAAAAGGGCAAAAGTGGGATTCCAATTATGGTGGGAAAAGGAGGGAAAATACAATCTGTTCACAGGGTGCCTTTGCAACTGGAAGCCCTTTCGCAAACAGCAAGTGGAGTGTTTTAAGTCGCTTCGCCTAGTTGAACACAACCTTAGAAATCAGATCCGGTGTCATCGGCGGACAGCGTAATTGCATATTAATCCCGTCTAATACGTCTCAGAAGTCGCTACAAAATAATCATTCACCGCGCCGCTCACCGTTACTTTTATGAAACCTTATATGACTCTGCACTGTGGTCCTGAAATCATCATGCCACTCCAGCGCGCTCTCTTCACAGAAGAGCATCCACTTGATAAGAGTCACGGACCACTTAGGAGGCGTTTTGGGCGCTCGTCAAGAGTCAAGTGCAAAAGAGTCAAGTGCAACGCCCCCCCCCTTTGGCCCGACCCTTCTCACTGAGCTGGACTCTATTATCAAGGCATGGAGGATTAACTTCAGACCAATAACACGCAATTACATTTATTTTCCAATCCTAAGCCTATTAGGCCGCAGCCGAGCAGGCCTGGGTCTCGCTTTAGCTGAATTTAATTGTATTCCTTATGCCCAAATAGCTTTGTGCTGCGGGGGGTACATGGGTGCCGGAGGTCTTTGGCGGAGCCCCTCTTAAAGGGTTCCCGAGACGCACTCCTCTTCGAGGTTGAGGCAGAACGCACACTGCGAAAGACTCTTCAAACTGTAAATGGAAAGCCAGCGCGCCCTTAATCATGTCACTTTGCATGCCGCCTCTTTTCTACGACATCATAATCCTCTTACCCCTCAAAATGAAGACATGACCGCATCTCCCGCTCGGCTCGCAGCTCTCACGCTGTTGCTTTTACAGGCCATGCCGGCTTTGTATACATGAAGCCCTCGCTGCCATTGTTGCCTCAGTGTGGCTCCTGCCGCATTGGAAGACAGAGAAGAAGGCATCCTTTCATGCCGAATTTGGAACATATACTCGGGAACTACCAGGCGGTGTCAGTGCACATCTTGTGAAGTGAAGCATTTTCATCAAGCGCAGAGTTGGCATTGAGGTGTGCTACTTTAACAGTCGTTAACTTCTTCCTTTTTTAAGTAATTGTTTCATTTTATTAAAGCATTGCCCATTCATTTCACGTTTTACAATAGTGACAGTTCATCTCTACGATTGGATTATTAGATTTATTTGGATTTCAATCATGCGGAAATAGAAAAAAAATGTTCAAGAACAGAAAAAAATGAGAAGACTGTTTTGGGGAGGAATCAAATCATTTTCTTTGGCTTTGAATAAAGGCAGTCATTCACAAATACAAAACAACAATTCAAACTCACGATCATACCAACTCATCTCCTTCTGGCGCCATCCCCAGCAATGTGAATCACCAAACAACCGTCGACCAATTTTCTTACCATTTCCATCCATAATCTTAATGACACCATTCGGACGTATGCAAGAATGGGTTCTGCATTGAGATCTCCAATTCCAGATGAGAACCCAGCTTTAATAGACAAGGTCTATTTTTATTCTTTTGTGCTTTGGCTATCGCCCCCCGCCCCAAAAATGATTAATTTCTGAAAAGACAACAAAAAGGCTTGCTTTGTAACAACATTAATCAGGAAAGACAATTAGAGGAGCTGACAGAAGGCGTTTTGTCAGATGGCAATGCTGGACATTAATTCCTCTGATGATGCTCTCAATCAGAGCTGTACCTTCAGCCTTCCCTCTATTCTGCTCGATTCCCTTGCCTCTTGCTCCCTATTCAGCTCCACGTGATTGTCTGGCAAGTCGATAAATGTAAACTTCATCCTTCCGTGTCTGGTGGATGCAGTACCTGCGCTCTGGAACAGAATACACCCGCAAGAAAGAGTGCTCCATCACATCCGTCCCTAATTGGTAATGAGCAGCGGCGTCTCAATAGAGACTCGCAGGAGCGGCGTGCAGAGTTCCCAAGACAGATCATCACTAACCCTCCTTGTGGGATTTATGTCCAAACAACGCACGTAAACACGCTCTTCGTGTTTTTACCCCCATCGCGCACGGCCCAACGAATGACGGCCATTAAAAGTAGATTGCAGAGCACAGAGTGAGACAAGAGAGCACTCAGAGATGCATCAAGCTTTTACGTGGCGCAATCAGAACAAAAACAAACATCTGAAGCGGCAAACTCTCATTAAACCATCATAGCCCAAGACCCCCACTTCAGTTTGAAACACTTCTTGATGGCTGAACTAACAAATCCGAACATTTTCGTGTTTGGCTTGGGGGGGGCAGATTAGTAATCATATCTCTGTCCTGTTATTCTATGTCTAGGCCTGGAGGAGCGGGGGTGGGTTCGGGGGGCTTTAGATGAAGGAGGCATGAGTGGGCTTGGTGAACTTTTCGCTGAAAACATAATTGGCCTGCCCCCCCCCCACCCCTCCCCGTGACACTGTCTGTCAGATTGCGAGCTGGCTCTCTGTGCGTTGAGCGGGCCTCTGCAATGTTTCATTAAACGAGAAGCAGGGGCCTCCGAGATGTTTGTGCAGCCTCCGTGGCTCCACCGCACAGCGAGAGCGGACACCGCTGCAGCAGGACGCTCGTGTAATTAGCAAAGCGACCAAAATTGATCATGAGTCTCAAGCACACACACATTTTTTTTTCAATGTTTATCAAGGATTTGAAACAGGTATACACAAGCCTCCTGATCAAGCATTTTGACACCATAACAGCGACAATAATACAATTTTACTGTGGTTAATTTGTACCCCCTCTGACAGACTCAGAAACGAAAAAGGCGGAGGTAGTGTGTGCATTTCAGCTAATGCCACACAGAAGATTTTCACTAAATTTTGGGTGGCGCTTGCGCATCTACCGTTTTGTTTTTTTCCAAGTGAATGCTGTTGATTGCAGAATCTGATCAAATCTGCATTCTGGTGACTGGTGACTATACTCTGAGGGACTTCTTGGTTAATTTAAAAAAAAAAAAGCATAGAAAAAAATGTGTCTTTCATTTTTTTTTAATGCAAAAATTCTTCCAAAACTGCAAATAAACATTCAAGATAAATGGGTCGATTATTATTGATAGTTTAAAATTGTAGCCATCAGGGTTAATATACAGTAGTTTAGGAATTTTCCTCGTAGTTGCTTTTTATTTTTGAGTTCTTTTTGTGTAGTTTAGTTTAATTAGTTTTATATTTTAGTTTTTATTTGTTTCAGTACTAGTTTTAGTTTTTATAATTGCGTATTTCATGGGGACAATTTTAAAAAAAATATAAAGTCCTGTGCAGTAACGCCTCAACAAAAATATATTTTTTAAAAACATCCACAAATCAAGTAGAGGTCATCTATAACAGTTCACAAACCCGAACTGTAATCCTAAAATTCCTCCTGATTTGATGATTTGTGAGAAAGGTGGTGTAAAAAGTCAAGGGGTTGCTTCAGTCCTTTTGTCGATTGCAATAATTCCAGTTGCATGGTCATCATCACTGTTTTATTCTTTCTTATCTCTAATATCGTTCTGTGGTGGCGTCACAAGAAGGGGTCCACTTTTGAGGCTTTCAAACTTTCTAAAAGTAATTATAATTGTTTTTTAACGGTTGATGGAATATAAGGTGTTTGGTACAGTGCAGTGCAAAAGCGTTACTGTATTTCCCAAGTATTTCAGGCGAAGTAAATTGACTAATGTGATGTTAGCTGGAAGGATAAGGTCCCTACCGTATGCTGCTTCACACATTGTTGTCACGCTGCGAGGTGGTGGAGGACCCCAAAAAGCAGGCAGGAGGGAGGTGCAAGGTGTACTTGAAGAATTGGATTAAAACACAGAAAACTAAATCCTAAACAAATTTCCGAGAAGACAAGGAATCCAATCCAGTACCAAAACAAAACCATGACTGTGGCAAAAAACGAACAGGAACAGAACCATGACAGAAACAAACATGACAGTTGTAAGCAAACAATGAGTGATCGGGCGGGAGTCCTTTTATACAACTAATTATCTAACGACCAACAGGTGTGCAGCTGCAGGGGGAGCCATACAGTGCCACCTGTTGGTCCTAAACCAAATCATGACAATTGTTGACTTGAATCTTATTAATAAGTCAATTAGGATCACCTGTTGGAAACACAAGCCAAACGAAATCTGTTACACCCTGAAATCAAAAGCACTAAATGAGTCCCAGTTGTTCATAAAAGGACTGCGGCTACCGGTCATGGCTTTGTGTCAACAGAGAGAGTCATCGGCAATATTGAATAAGAGATGGTGGAGATAATATGAAGCCTTCAAGACGAGAGGGATTCGTGCTGCCAAATAAGGCAGCTGGAAGTGAATGGGGAGGGGGAGAGAAGTTGATAGTGAGGGGGACGCTTCATCTTTGGTCAGGTTCCATAAAAGAATGTGAAAACTATAGCGAGAGTGGGCAAACCAAAGCGAATTCCATCGTGTCACACTCGGGATTTAACGAGTCGATGTTGCTTCAAATTTTCCACCTTTTGATCCCTCAAGAGGGGGCTACGTTGAAGCCCATCTCCAACACTGAATTGCCCCTAATTCCGCCATTCAAGTTGCGCTCGGTATTTTTCCAACCAGCCGTCCAATCCTGCGCCGCCGCTCTTTAGTTTACCAGCCCCGGCCCATGGCTAAATGTACTTTTCACTATGCTCATGTGTCCATCAAGTGAAACTCAATCATCATATTTGTGTAACTCACCCTCACCGTTCCCATCCACGCAACAGAAGCTGCATCTATTGCACTTCAGCCGCTTGTGTGCCTGTTAGCAATTAGCATAAAGGTTTGTGCGAATCCATTTTGTGTGCGTTTGTGTGTGTCTGTGTGTGTCGGTCTGTGTGTGTGTGCGTAGACTGCCAGGCTCTCCGAAAGATAATGAGCCTTAATCGGTGAGTGACGCGGTAATTGCAAAGGTGTACGGTGACACGACAGTCAGTGCAATTACCCTCCTTTTGACAACAATTCTCTCCTCAAATGATGTAATTGAAAAGTGACTCATTGCGCTCACACCCAAGGCGGCCTTGGTTTTTCGCTCATACACATATGCAGCCCATAAGAGAGAAGAAGAAAGTACCTTCATTTAATTGGGTTGATTTGTCTCCAAAAATTGCAAGGCACTGATAAAGCGAAGCATGTCACCTTCGCTGCCTGCGAGCCATGGAAAGTGACTGCAGTCGTCATTTCTGTTTCCATTTAAATCTGGCTCAGAAGGCAATTTACAAGGTGCCTGCGCAAAGCGTACACGATATTTTTTAGTAAGTGTCAGAGGCTACCAGTGTTTTAGTCGTCACTTAAATATAAGTAGTAAAAATGTGTTAAGCAAATAGCTTGTTACAGTTTTATTGTCACACCAGACACGTTTCGTCCAAACCACTTTTGGGTCACTCATGGACTAACTTAAAAGCAGGCGGTAATAAATACTAGTAACGAGAATGGGCTTTCTTTCTCATACTCCCACTTTTTGATTGTTTTTTTTTTGTAGTTTTTATCAGTCTCGTGCACGCTTGCATCACTGCTTGAATTACAGCACTGACCAACGAGTGGTGACTAACACGGACACAGGAAAAAGGCCACCGCCATAAATAAGCGCAAGAATTTGTAAGGTTGACTTTTGCAATTAGGACGGCGAGGGGGGAAATATAGCGGCAAGAAACATTTTAATCAGCTTCCACTTGGCAGTCGTGCGGTCTAAAGAGAGCATCCCGAGAGCAGTTCATCACTCAAAAAGTGATAGGGGAAATTCTTGAGGCTGTGAAATATTTCCCCGCCAAATATTCCCGGGCGCCATAAAACCTCAAGGTAATTAAAAAAAGGTTATTTTTCACTCTGTTTTCTGAATTCTGTAGCAATTAATCTGCCCAATTTGATTATGAAGTGCACAAATTAAACAATAAAGAGCTGTCTAATGAGGGATTAATTATGGCGAGAGGGAGGGGAGCGGGGCAGAGGCTGGGGCCATACGTCTGCATCTCCCGCAGACAGCACAGGCCCATAAGGAAGACAAAGAGGCTCCTCGTCCATGTGCTGCCGCACTGATAGGGCCCCCCCCTCATCACAGATCAGTAGATCCACAGCCCTTGGAGCCCATAAACCGCTGGGCCATAATTGAAAGTGCCAAAATCAATAGCGCTGACAGGCCTTAATTAAATTAAATATGTCTCCCAAAGGAAAGGGCTGGACTTTTGGTTAGATGTGGGTGGGTGCGAGCAAATGCACGGATGCTCAAGTGAGCTCACTGTATGAGGCACTCTCATTGCAGCGAACGCATCAGGCAGGTTCGACAACACCCTTTTTTTGGCCTGAAATCGGCGCCTTTACGTCATGACGGGGAGGTGGATTCTCACACTGTCCTTTTAAATAGACTCTTTCTTCACGTCAGGAACCATGATGATGATGTCATGCCGTACACTTGCGCATTGTATTACTGACCGCTATAGAGTATGTATAGCCACAAAACAATGGCCAGTCCTTTCACCATTAAGAGGCCCAACAAACATCTGGCGTGGCGGTTTCAAAGAGTTTAGAGCAGTGTTTCTTAACCCGGGTTCGATCGAACCCCAGGGTTTGGTGAATCAGTCCCAGGGGTTCGACAGAGCCTCTGCCATGGAGGTTACGACACAGCCGACTCAACATGTCAATTAGTTATGACATGCCCGCTTGGCCATGACTGGCTGGTTCATTTTGTGCACAATTGAAATGTACTTATAGTAATTGTGTTTACTTTTGTCTGTTTTTAATGAATGCGTTTTTTTAATGTCTTGAATTTGTAAAAAAAAAATTAAAAAATAAGAATCATATTTTTATTTTTCACTAATGAAGGGTTCGGTGAATGTGCATATGAACTGGTTGGGTTCGGTACCTCGAACAAGGTTGAGAAAAACTGCTTTAGAGAAAAGAAGGTTAGTGTCGGGCCATTTTAGATTTTTTATTATCCATTCATTTTAATTTGGATTTTTGTGGCATCAAACCCTGTCAGAACACGGTCCACATGATGCATGCGGGGCCCCTGTTAGTGTCCGATTTACCACCGGCAAACACGGTAGAAACAAAAGAGCATCAAGTAATAATAATAATAAAAAATAATAAAAAGCCTAGCTCCTCATCATTTCAGACTTTGCCTAACGGTTAAAGGATTAGGCAGCCGGAGTCAGTCAAGGGTCACTGACAGACTGTTGCTCTGGGCGGGAGGAGGACAGCCGTATGAAGCCCCCTTTGGATAAACTTGGGCTGTAGACATGGCGAGATTAACATGGAGCCAGCACGATCCCAAAGACATGCATGTGAAGCAGCTCGCCATCCGCGCATGCGGTGTCTTCCCACACCGCAGTCTCCCCCCTTCTTTCGCGGCTTCGGTTTACTTTTCTTTGCTGGGGTCACAAAGACGCGGGGCAAGGAGTGGAAAATGATGGGCTTAAAATTGGAAAGAAAGGGAAGGGCATTGTCATCGGAAGGGCAAGGCAAAGGTGTCTCGGATGATATTTTTAATGGCTCCACCTCACAGCGGTTCAGAAATCCCTTCTCGTCCAGACAATTCCCACGAAATAAATAACCTTTACAGTGAATTCATGTCTTTATTATTCCTTACTCTCGTATATTTTGAAGAAATTGTCTCCACTAAAAAGAAAAAAGCAAATGCTTTTTATGTGATTATGAGCAGGTATAGTTCAGTAATTCAAATAGGTTGGTCACATATCACCAATTAATACTTAGTCATTATTATTGTGGTCTTGTTGTGATATTAATACGGTGTTATTAGTGATTCATTTCTTCTATCACTTCTGTGTCTTCTCTTAATTGCCTCCTGTTCACTGAAATGATGTGTGACCAAAATGATTGCTTGTTACGCGCTTATTAAGCATTTCATTCACAACTCCATTTCATTTCTAATCAACAAGCCCACTCGGGCAAATGATGTTTTTATCGACATAAATCATTGGACAATCAATCCCCTCAGAAGAGCCTGTATATCTTTTTATTGGCCAGCGATGAGCAAATGATTTGAGTCTGCTTCTTGTTTAATGATGCGAACAAATGGGAGGGCGATCATTCAAATTCACAGCAACTAAGGCGGCCCCTTCACGATGGAAATCTTGTAAAAGGTGCCCCCTTTTTTTTAATCTCACCACTTTACAGAGGAAGCCCCCCCCAAAACCCTCTCACGCCATGATATTTTTCTAATTATTATTTCATAGAGTCATGCAGAGGTCAGGATAGGAGAATGTGTGTGTGTGTGTGTGTGTGTGTGTGTGTGTGTGTGTGTGTGTGTGTGTGTGTGTGTGTGTGTGTGTGTGTGTGTGTGTGTGATCACGTGCAGCGCTCTTGTGCAGAAATGATCCATTTTATGCATTAACGTTGTATTTTCTGACAAATGACGACAATAATAATTAGAATAATTACAAAATTCATTGTTTAGTTATTGTCATCAATGTGAAGAAGCGACTGTTTTACATTCATGAAAAACCTTTTGGTGCCATCGAGCAAAAAAAAAAGACAGTTTTCCTTAAAATGATGTTTTTAATGAAGAAAGTTTGACTTGAACTAATATTATGTCAGCGAGCCAGTGCAGCTGGTTTATAATGACGTGGTCATGTGACCAATCTGTCGAGAAACGACGGCATTGCCAAAAGTAAAACATTATTATGATGATGATTATTATTATTATTATTGTGATTACGTTTTACACTTGTGCTACAGGACCACGTTGTCACTCTATTCATGACGAAAAAAAACTTACCTATCATCGTTTAGAGGGATGAGATGCTAAAATGTATCGCTCGGGAGCGCAGATGTGAGAAACTGCGTCATTTTATTCAAGACAGACCCCGTCTGTGTGCATTGGAAAGATGTAAAAGAAAGCGTAAAAAGGGGAAGTCTAATTAAATTATAACTGTGATTTACGTCCGTTTTAAAAGACAGCAAGAGTAGCCTCGTTTCGAATATACAAAGCGAGTTTAGCTGTAACATTAAATCAAGTAAATGAAAAGATCCATCCTGCAGCGAGCAGATGCATTTGCCTCTGGCATAGCCGCGGTTTGTTCCATCAATGCAAGCGGTGGGGGCCAGCGGACTGCGGGGGCCAAGTCATTGTGTGCGGAGGGAAGCCTTTGGCTTGCACCAAGTGCAAACATTTAGCCCGCGGATGCCCTTTGAGGGCCGAGGCTGCCTCTTTTCTCGTGCGCACCGACAGCGGCTGCATGAAAGGGGCTTAAGACAACTCGGAGGGGAAGCAACAATGGGCCTTTGTGTGCAGCCCTGCCTCTTGACTGGAAATCAAAGCCAGTTTATAAAGTCAAATAAAAGCCCGATGAGCCTTACAGTTGTTTTCTCCCTCGTGTGTTGCCCCGAGGATTGAACTAAAACGCATGCTATTGTCATGGATTGGACGATCGGGCTTCTTGAAAAACCACTGTTCGGGATGCTCATTGTCAGCAACAGTTGTTTACAATCTTCTTTGTATTCTTCAAAAATAAATTGGAAAAAAAATATTCTTAATAAAGACATGAATTCAAGTCATTCTCTTGTCTGTTCCTCCAAGTCATCACTCCGGGCTGTTTTTACGCAAACCCATGAAGCGCAAAAGAGCTTTCAGGCGGCCGTGGGAGCCCACAGGCTTCAAAAGGCTGCTCCACGACGCACGTTCTAGGGGACTTTAATAAGCGTTTACACACAAGCGGCATGCAAGCAGTAAATGATCAACTAAGAGCAAAAATATATATTTTAACAAATTTTCAATGGGTGCAATTTCGATGTGACTGTTCCGCGCGTTTTTTTACACGTTGCGTCATTTTTATGCGGCATTTTGCTGATTCCCAGTCATGGTGTTACAATGCATAGTCACGTTAAGCCCTCTTTGAGCGACATTAAGTGTAGGCCTGCATTCCTCAAAAACGTGCAAATGAGACGACTGCACCCACGCGTCATCATCACGCACATATACTGTATACTGCATTATATAATCATATAACCGTTCGTGTCCCTTGTGCCCAAGAACCACCACGCCTCTTGGGAAACTGAGAGAGGTTTTTTTTTCCTTCCTCCGCTCTATATGACACTTCTGTGGCGCGTATTTGAATAGATTCAAGTGGCGTGCGATGGGCTGAGAAAAGGCAAATTTTTCAGCCTGAATGGCTCAGTGTCCCTGGGCGTGAGGAGGAGGAGGAGGAGAAAAGAGGAAGATGGAGATGAGGAGGAGGAAGAGGAGGAGGAGGAGGAGGCGCTGCTCTCTCTGTGCGGCTTGAACGCGTCTCGCTGAGTCGAACGCTTTGATCAGGCCTGCTGGCGCCTAAGAACAACATAACTTGTCTGCCCATTAGAGTGACTGACAAATCGTGACAGATTGTTTAGACTTGGCAATTAGTGAGGACGCAGACGCTTTGCTACAGACAATGCGAAAGAAAACTTTTCCCAAAATGAAAAAAAAATAAATTCATGCAACGAAATATTCAGGATATCGTATCAAGTCCATTTCAAATGTAAAGCTGCACAAAAGTTGCATAAAATAAAAACAAAATCTGGCGATACAACAGCTCAGAAATAGTCAGTGGCGAATTTCAATGCATGGCGGTTTCAGAAATGCTCATTATCATGGTTATATATATATATATCATTTTATTTTCACGTGAAATGCAAAAAAAAAAAAGAAGAAATACATTTCAGCATGATGCAAACAAAGACAATATTAAACACTTTGTAAAATCAATACCTCACATTGGCATGATTTTGAATCCCATATACGAGTAAGTTTCCACAATGCATTCCGACAAACATTTGTGATTAAAATTACCAATAACTTTTGTTAAACGTAACAGTGTCAGACTGACAGTGTCAATCAAAACTGAACTCACTTTCTCTGCAAATGCAACATCTTAATAGTCCAAACTATGACATTAAATGCGTTTACTGTACAGGAGAGTACGGCAGGTAAACTCACGTCAAACCCGGGTTGAAACCCGCCCCTCCCCTTTTGTCCTCGCCATCATTTTTAATGGATTTATAATCAAAGGGAAAGAATCCCAGAGATCCCTCCCTCAAGGCCGATAATTAGCCCTAAACGACTGCAAAGGGCAGTGTGCTGCAATCTGATTAGAGCCCTGCAGCTATCAATAAACAGCATGCTGCAAGGGGCTGGGCCCATTAAAACAGAGGGACAGGAAGCCCTTATAGGGCCATAGCCAACAAACGCCACTCAGCACTTTGAGGCACCACAGAGCTTGTCACCATATCGTAAAGTGTTTTCTTTAAACGCGATTACGCAATACATCTACCGTAATATTTACGATAAAATTATAACCAATATTACGCACGATCAAGTTAGGATGTGCCAACAATATTTTAATAAAAGTGGTCACGTGATCACACGAGCAATACTGTTAAGCATCACCTTTTCTCTCTTATGTTATGTTATTTTTTTTTGGGGGGGGGGATACTGTTTTTCTTAATTACAACTCACTTTGTCAAACGGGGCGTTTGGATCAATAACATCTTATTTTCATCAGCGCTATTTGATGCCAGGTATAAATTAAAACATCAAGTGATGCAACGGAAAGATATGAGTTGGACATGGTCTCGATGGCCCATTAACGGTTTGTTGTGTTTATTTGAAGCGGCTTCGCGGGGTAGTGGGTGGGGCGGGGTGGGGGGGGGGCAACATTGTTAATTTTCCTTTTTTTTGTTGTCGTCCAGCCCATGTAGTCTGTGATTGGTTGCATCCCACTCCACGCCTGTTTTATAGCTCCGCTCTCCACTCGGCTAGCACAAACATGAGGATGTCGACACCTTGACACGGCAACTTTTTTTTTTTACTTCTTTTTCAAAGTCTTTTTTTTTTAAATCCGTCAGAGTTCACCACGAGAGTCACCAGCACAGCTCCAACGGTGTCAGTCGGACCTGTATGGCCCCATCGTCGGTGTCGATGTCAGTTTTGGCCGCCGCCGCGGGTTTAAAAAGTGAAGATCTCCCCCCACGCTCGGTGCTCGTGACGAGAGGCGACATGCAGACCAGCCTGAGCCCCACAGAGGACGCCGGGAAGCCCAAAGTGGCCATCCTGCCCTTCAGCGTCGAGGCTCTGATGGCTGATCGCAAGCCGAGCAGAGAGGCGTCTTCCCCCGACGGCCCCTCCGTGGCCGGGACGTCCCAGTCTCTGGGGAAGGGCGTTCGGATGGGTCCGTTTGGAGGTCTGGATACTTCCGTGCCTGCTATCCCGATGGGCTCCCCTTTTTCAGTGGGCGAGCTCATAAACATGCAAGAGGACGTGTTGATTAAACCAGAGAGTCCGGACAGCCAAGAGCGAACTTCCTGGATCCAGAGTCCTCGTTTTTCTCCCACACCTCCGCGTAAGTCGATTTTCTTGTTTTCGCGTCTTGGTGCGCTTTGACGCACGATGTGCAGTCAAGGCGCTAGACAATTGTGTCCAAATTGATTTTTTTTTTTCCTGAACCATTTTAGCCGTGTGAATGCAAATATTATGAAACTCCAACGGGTGTGACTTTTTTCGACTATTTTATCATTTCCAGTATAAATAAAATACAGGTCTACAGTTTAAACCCAACACTCTGTTTTGGCTCGAGCGTTGCCACTTTTGGCCCGTTGAAAAGCACGAAACATTTTTACATCCGTGATATTGGATTGAATCATACAATTTGGGGTACGATGGCGTTCATTCTAATCAACATTTAAAAATGTTAGTTTACGTATAGTGTGAACAATTTGACGGGATAAAACAATTAGGTAAATACGCATTACTACAGGAATTGCTGTCATGATCCGGTCGAAAAAATTAAAACTTGAAATGGCAAACACTGCAGTATCGGCTACGGTTTGCGGCCAAAAGGGTCACCCATGTCTTATTATCGAGCCAGGTTAAAGCGTGGTGGCTTCTTTTTTTGTTGTTATCTAGGGAGGCTGAGTCCTCCAGCGTGTCCTCTGAGGAAACACAAGACCAACAGGAAGCCTCGGACCCCTTTCACGACATCCCAGCTGCTGGCCTTGGAGAGAAAGTTCCGTCAGAAGCAGTACCTGTCCATCGCCGAGCGCGCCGAGTTCTCCAGTTCCCTCAGCTTGACAGAGACCCAGGTCAAGATCTGGTTTCAGAACAGGAGAGCCAAAGCCAAACGACTACAGGAGGCAGAACTAGAGAAACTGAAAATGGCAGCTAAACCCATGTTGCCTCCCGCGTTTGGGATTTCCTTCCCTCTAAGTGCCCACGTCGCGGGGTCCTACGCGGGCTCGCACGCCTTCCAGAGGCACTCGCTGCCGGTGTCCCCCGTGGGACTATACGCCGCCCACGTTGGATACAGCATGTACCACCTAACCTGATGATGGACTCAAGACCGTGGACACTTAAAAAAATAATTATAATGGGGTAAGACTCCTTGTTGAAGGAGTTTCCCCCCTGCAGTTTTTCTTCTTTCGAGGATCCGATGTCTGATCTCGCCATGAGTAAGTCCTCCAAAAAGATGTTTAATCTTGCGCTCATAGTGATGCATCAGATTTTTAAAAATGTTTTTTAGAACAACGAAAGACAACGACTCGTAATAGGACACTTAAGTATGGACGCAAAACAATTGTGTTGCAGTATTGTCGGCCTGCTGCAAGTTTTGTGGAAGCATTTTTTTAATTCATTTTTTTTCTAAACCGGATAACAGTGTCAATGCCTTTTGTAAAGATGAAAAACAACAGCATTTAAAAAGAGAGTTAAAAAAAACGGCACTAGTGTCTGTTGTTGGAATGATTCCCTTCGCAAGGGATACGTGTACTGTAAAATAATGTATATTTGGAAAATATCCTCATTTATATTATGAATATATTTGTGACATAACTTAATAAATTGTTTATTCTTTTTCATTTCATTTGTCTTGATTGGCATGATGTCATAATTATTGGCAAGCGGGAAGAAAAGGATGAGGTTGGCATGTTTTAGATTTGCGCACGCAGGTTTTTGCAGCGCACTTTCTTTTTTTTTTAACTTTAATGTCTGCTTATGTGCAAGCAATGTCAACTTGTCACATGTTATTTGCAGGAATGTATTGCTACAGCTGTTGCCCATTGCTTTGAGACGACTAACCTAGATTCTGTTGGCGCCAGCAGAGTTTAGGGGTGGGGATCATGTGGGGGGGCTGGAGGTGGAGGTGGGCGGGGGTGCACGTTGACGAACCCACTTCAAAACACACTGATAAATATTGGAGCTTAACTGGCCCACGTGTGTCATTAACGCGGGTTACGGGGTTTGTAAAGCGGGCCAAATGACAGGCCATTAAGGGGTAGCACATCTTTTTTTGCGGGGGGGGGGCATTCCTCGTGCAGCACCTGAAATGTAACCTCTCACGGAGTCATCGTTGCCCTCCAAAAAAGCGTGATCGGATCGTTGCAAATTACAGAGCATGTACTCGCAACACAGGCGTCCCCCCCACTCCCGCCCTCCCCCGTGAGCCGAGCAGAAACGGAGTAAAATAATTGTTTGTAATGAGCGCTGGCGGATGGAGGCCCGGCCCGGCTCCAGAGAGGCTGTAGCTGCAGGCAAGAAGGAACTTTTATCATTCCTAAAATATCAACGGGGGACTGGGACGCTCCGTTGCGGTGATTTCCTCCCCTTGCGCGATGACAAGCGGTCATGAAAGCAGGCTTGCGCAACAGGAAGTTTTTCTTCTTGTGCAGTTTAACTAAACGTTATTTAAGAGAGCCTTACTTTAAATCTACGGTGCAACGTTGCTTGTATCCACTCCCCCCAAAAAGTCACATTTTAAGTGTGAAGTAATCACACGGATGAGCGCGGATGCATCTATTCTGTAAATTGCTTGGGGTTTTTTTCTCTCTCCTTTTTGACCCCCTATTTCTCGACGACTAATGACAATCAGCCAAACGATCACAGCAGGCTGCTGTTTGTCACAAGTGCTCATTAGATGTCATTCATCGTCCCTTGTGATCGACTGGTGGGTTTGAAATCATCCGTGCTCGAAACGCCGTCAGACGTCGACCTACGATTGAATTAGAAACTACAAGTGCCCGTCGAACTATTCTAGATGCATCGTGCATCAAATAGTATGGACTAATCTGAAATGAGCCACCGATGGGTAATGTGATGAACATTGGATCCGTTGTAAGTATGTACTGTCTTTTAGTAACACACGGGAATATTTAGAATATCGTATTTTGCTGTCATCTTGTAAATGACTGGCTGGGAGGGAAAAAAACATTTTAATATAGAGAATTATTATGGCAATGTACAGTAGCTTTGGTAAACCTTTTTAGGACGTGGGGGAAATGTATTTTTCACCACAGTTATTCAGTATTAGTGTATACTGTTATATATATATGTGAAGTATTTATGATTATAATTAAGTGACCTTACACCTTCAGGTCAGCAATTATCCTAAAAGGCGCAAATAACTGCTGTTTATTCGAACCACCAGCCTTTTTTTTTTTTGTTTAAAGTCACAATCATGCAACTCTTATTGCATTTTAAGTTTGCAAGTGCAAATCTGCAATTTCAAAGCTTTAAACTTGAAAACATGTAATTTTCAATGACTTCGGCACTTGCAAATTCCACATTTCTAGTTAAAATAAATACACCAAATGAATAATTGTCTGCGCATCATGGTTGTTTAGCATTTTTGGTTTCAAGTGACACAGCTACAGTTTTCCGACCGGCATAACATTTTATGATCCATTCACCTGACACATACGGACTATATTTTACTACATTATTTCGAGGGCTGATGTTGAATTATGAAGCAGAAGAGGTACACTAATAGCCTATTTGGATTTGTCTTTCACAATGTCAGTTCATTTAAAAAAAACATATTTCATCACACATCTTTGAGGCGTATGTTTTCATATTTTTCTTCACTGGCAGGCCTGCACTTGAGGCCTGCGATGTCACATCAAACTTAGCAAAGCTACCATTATTAATGATGCCGTTATGTTCGAAATCACTCTTTAGCCATCTGCTAATAAAGACATCAGCGCGTATGATTTGCTGCTGCACATTTCTAAAATATCATCCTAAAAAAAAAAATAAAAGCACGGCGCTGCAGAAAATGAGCTGTTCCTAACTCTCATTGACAGCAGCAATACATCATGTTGTAATGCAGCACTCAAAACAAAATAATGACTGAGAAAATGGATTCGTCTGCACGTAGTTATGGAATGAATGCATTCAATAATCAATATTTGCTCTTGATAAAAGCTAGGTTTTCACAATGTTACTCAGCATGAGATACTCCAAATGGTGAGAAGCTTGATTCTCTGTACATTAAATATAAAAATAATACCACAAGTTTACTTTTGATTGGTGTACAGTATTTCCAAACTGGAGGAATAAACGTTGAAAACGCCCCCCACCCCCCTTCACCCGGCCTTTTTTTTGCTGTTGCCTCTAGTGTCCACAAGAGGGCAGTAAAAGCCCGAAGTGTTCGGAATTCAATTGTTTACCACGTTCCTGTATGACACAGTGGATTAAAAAAAAAGTTTACACACCCCTCTTCAAATGCCGGGTGTTTGTGATTTCATAACTTTTTTAAAATTGCTACCTACAACCAGTACGAGTTGATTTGGAAAAAAAGTTTGAAAAGATAGGTAAAAAAGTGATTGCACAAGTATTCACTCCCTCTTAAAACTGCAGTGTGCGTCTTTTAAACTTACCAATCACATTCATTTTAAAATCATGTTAAATGGGAGCATACCACCTTTTAAAGACTGCTATTTCACACACTTTTGCAACATTATCTCAGTTGTTTATTTTGACTTCCTTTCTCAAAAACACTGGAAAAAAACAAACCAACAACAAAACACTGAGTTGAACAAGCTATAGGTCGCGTTAATGGTGGAAAACGTTCAAAACTGAATCATCATGGTCTCATTTTTTTTACAGCGCAAAAACCTGGCATTTGAACAGGGGTGTGTAGACTTTTTATTTCCACTTGACTTTTGACTTTTAACAACCGCTGTCATCTAGTCACAGCCGTCACCACCGTGAGAATGTCAAGTTGACACAAAAACACATACACATACAAATAACGGAGCTCTCCCGTTGATTATTATGCCGTTTTGGGGATATCTTTACAGTCGACAGGAGGCACAGCTTCAGTCGACTACTCCAGCGTCTGTGGCATAAACATTTACTGTGCAACGTAATTATAAGTCGAGTGCATCATTTCCAAGCATCTCTTTTAAGGGGAAACATTTTCTTAAGTCGACTAATGAGGCAACGCGTCTTTTTAAGATGCAATAAAAAGTGCCTAATGTGATGGAAAATTGCCTGAAAGCCCTATAAAGCAGAAGTGAATCACAAAGTGCATCACTGATCCTTTAATGTAAATAGGTTTCTGATCTGTACTTTATAAGCTCATTTATTTCAACAAAGCAGAGAATGATTACTGTGACCTCCCTCGGGGCAAAGTTTTTAATGTTTTATGATCCAGCGTTTAACATTTTTGGTGCAGGGTCATAGAACATTAAATTGGGAAGTTATCCGGACGCCCGCTGACTGAATGTTTTAGTCTCATTTTGCTCTAATGATACAAAACAACGTGGGTTCTGCAGCCCTGTAATGATGATCAATAAGTACAGCAATTACATTTTATCGCCGCTTCTATTTTTTTGGCTTTGTTTAACAAGCCTCATGCTTCTCACTAACATTTAGGTGTTGGCAGGGTTCCTTCATTAGAGGAGTTCACCGGTTTCATGTGGTTAAAAGGCACTTTTGAATCAGATATGTAAGACTATGAGCAACAAACGTGCCTGTTTTAACAGGAGCCGGACTTCCAAGTTACATGAGAAATATTTATAGAGACAAGTGTCATAGCATTAAATACATTCTTAAAAAACTGGTGTCAATATTGTTGTGTGAACTGTTAATTTTTTAACACACACTGTGAATCAAATTGGGATTGGATTTATTTTGGCAAATTACTCAAAAGAAAAACAAAGCAGCCTTTTTAATAAACGTTCAAAACATCGTGTGTAATTTCATCATTATTTAAAATAGTTCTTGGAGATGTTGTGAAACTGCAATGAATTAGTGAGGATCCAACTAATTCATGAGATGATTTGAAAGTCCATGACAAAGTGAAAAGCACAATTTGGGCCAAACCTGAGTTGACAAATGCTGACAAGCATCACCATCTTGTGGCAAGTAACGGTATTGTGATTTTACGATTCTTGCCTGTAACCCTTCATGCATTTTTTTTTCCGAATTAACCGTTGAGCAACAAGGGAGCAATTGGGAGAGCCATGTAGGACGTTCGGTGCCTTGATCGAGACCACCTCTACCAGTGGTTCATCTCCAGAGCACAAAAAGGCCCACAGCAACTTTAAGCCTGCAAGCATTTCAGTCCAGTATTTGTTTTGTACTGCAAGTGACTTTGGCTGTGATCGACTGGTCTCATAAAAGCTTGTAGGGAAAATATTATTAGTACCGTGTTATGGTTTGACCACATCAAGGCATTAGTTTTTCCAATGTGGCACAAAAATAACACTTGACAATCCTTCCAGTGAAGCAGGGTGACAGAAGCCTCACGCTTGTCTTTCTTAAGATGGAACTGGACTCGGTCAAAACTGGCCTCAAACCTTTTGGCATGACAGTAAGCCAAATATCCAAAGGATACATGCAAATAAAGAAGACTGGCTCGATTTGTGGAAGATTGAGAAAGGCCCAGTCATAGACCGGACCTAAACTTGCCTGAAATTGTACAGGGTGACCAGAATGGAGCTGTGCAAAAAAATATCCCATCACAATCTGGCACGAGCCTCTTTTCAATGTAAAGTTGGTAAATATTGTCAGGTCAAAGATGTGTCATGATGATTTAGTTCTAGCCCTCCACCCCACAAAATGTAATGCTAGCTAAGGTAGGTAATCAACCAGGCTTGAATGGTAAAACTAAAAAGTTTATTCTGTTGTTTATGGGAGAAGGGATATACTCAACACAAAGGCAAAAGACAAAATCGTTGAAATAAACTACGATGTCATGTAATCTGAAATATTATGCGATAGTTGAATAAGAACAAGGAGTCGTGGCTTGCTTTGAAGCAGTGTTGGGCTGCTACAACTTTACAAATGTCGCCAAAACGTTGCACGTCGTGCTCCTTCAAGACGTGTTCAGTCAGAGCGAGCGTTATGGCAACACAGCCCATTTCGCTTAAAGACACACAGAGCTTTGATCAGCCACGCTACGTAAACAAGAAGCTTGGGCCCCGCTCACAAGCATCTCTTACTGGTTTATTATTTCAAGGTTTGCGTCGGCGCGGTTGGCATTCAGCAAATTTCCTGTGGAAAGTTCTGCCGTTCTTGCAGGAATGTAACCTGCTCGCACGTTCCATTAAACGCGAGTGTGCGCGAGAGTCAGCGCAGCGTGCCGCGGCGCTTCCGAGTGAATACAATGCAGGGCGTGGTGTTTATGTACATAATCGCCGATTCCGGCAGGCTGTTTTCGGGCGACTCCTCGTGTTGCTTAGCTCTCCTCCTGCAGAAGCTGAAGTCTGTCCTCGGCATAGTGAGGCCTGCTGTGTCCAGTGTCGATGGCCTCGCAGTCGTCTGTGAAAAACACCAAGTCCTGCCAAAAGCAATAAAGATGTGATGTCACGTCCAAGCGGCCGAACAGTCTCGCGGTGAGTCAGAGTCTCCTGCAGAAGTTTGAGACGCTCTCACCCGATAGCAAATTCTTGTAATGATGGAATACAAGTTCTGGATTTTTGTTTTCAGCAGCACCATCCTGGGTCGCTCTCTGCAATATTGGCTGGGATGGTTCAGAAGCACATAGAGGAAGTCGCGGAGTTTGGTCGTGATGCAGGAGTTCTACAAGGATAAAGCCACCAGTCTTTCAATGGCGTGAACTAAGGCATGCTCACACTTGATGAACCCATAAACCACCAAAATACAAAAACTGACCTGGCCCAACTCAAATTAGACTATTTTACAAAATTGTCATTTTCCTTATTTCAGTCGTTCAATTCAAAATGTGAAACTCAATATTATGCAGATTCACAGAAGAAAATTCATCAAAATGGTAAAACCTAAACAATAGACTTAAAAATTATACCCACAAGGGTCGCGATTGGGCCTGCTGCAGGCAAATCCAGCTGTCTTCGGGTAGTAGGTGGGGGACACCCTGAACTGGTTACCAGCCAATCGCATGCCACACATATATGACCAACCATTCGCGCTCACAATGACATCAAGGGCAGGGGTATCAAACTCATTTTAGTGGCGGGCCAATTTGGAGTTGCCTCGGAGGGCCGTTATGACAATGAAACCACAAAATTATTACTTGTACACAACAAATTAATAAATTACTAGTTTTGAAATCAGTCAAGTCCATTATAATAGTTTGTTCAATTATTGTTCGAGTGAGTGTAAACAGGGTAACAAAATTATTGCAAAATCTCAACGTTATTTATTACATATAACAATTTGACATGTCGGTCCAGATTTTAGCAAGTTGACACACATGATCTGCTTTCGCGGGCCACATAAAACTATCTGGCGGGCCGGATTTGGCCCCTGGGCCTTGAGTTTGACACATGCGATTTAGTGTGTTCCATTCACATGGGAGGAAACTGGAGTACCCAGAGAAAAACCACACAGGCACGATGAGAACATGCAAACTCCACACTGGGAAGGCCAGAATCGAACCCTGCACCTCCGCACTGTGAGTGGGACGTGCAACCAGCCGCTGCCTCGATAAATACAAAATTCCATTTTATCGAATTTGCTTTAGGCAGGATAAGGCAGCATTTATTTATTTCACAGAGTAGACAACTAAATCACTTTGCTTCAATTTGTGCCTCTACACTTCAAGATTCTTTTAAATAACCCGGGAGTGAATCGAGAAAATTCTCCCTTGTAAAGGTGGCTGTACCCACAAAGTTCGATAACCTCTGTAATAGACGGCGCAGGTGTACATACAAGTTATACAACTTACATGAACATCAAGGAAGATGGTTGGTAGTACCTCAGCACAGGTTTTCTGGCAAAACAATCGAAGACATCACAAATGAGAAACCACACACAAAAAAAACGTGCCAAGGCCACACAGTTGGGCGCGCATACCGTGCGATGGTAAGTGTGGATCTTATCCAACAGGTTCATCACTTCCTTGCTCAGGCTCAGCGACCTGGAGTAACAAGTCGGAGGCGCGCATTCAGACAGACACACAAAGCTGAAGACACACAACGCGATGGCCGATCCGGCTCTCATGTTCGCCACGATCTAACTCCCGTTGCACTTTCGCTGGTTGCTCCAAATGTGTGCGCAACGCTTGGACGCTCAGTGACAAAGCAGAGGGCGACTTGCTGCACTTTAAATGGCGGAATTGAGAAAAAAAACGATGTGGGGGATGACGTAGAGGCGTAGCAATGCCAAGGAAAATATTTGACCGACGCATTTTAAGTGGTCTAACTTGGAGTGGACACACGCTTGGACTCATGTTCATCAATTCCCCAAAACAACTCGTTATTTATTTATATAAAAATGTCATCTGCAAACAGAGAAGTCAAAATGAAAAGGTCCTCTTACAGTGCCGAGAAAAAGTTTCCTGTTTAGGAGTGGATAAACTTTCGTCTTTGAATTTTGAAACGAACAGATGAGCCAAGTCATTCAGAGATGAGGTAGGAAACATATGTAGGTTATATAAAATCATTTATTTAAGTCGTGAACGAGATTGTGTTTACTGGAGCATCTTACTCTGGTTTGCGGATCCGATCAATGACGTCATTGATCGATCCGGAAATCACATTACAACCGATGACCAATTTTGGATAAAAATGCAAAATATTTGCCGATCCGATCTGTTTAATTGTGGAGAATACTTTGGGCCAATGATAGCAGATGAGACGTACGCACCAGTTAAAGTCGAGCAAAGCTAAATTAAGATCAGAAAAACAAATGACTTTTATCATGGTTGAGGCAAGCAATCACCAAATGATCAGACATTTATTTTTTAAAAGAAGCACAAAGTTTTCAATGGAGTTATATCATTTATTTCTTGAGAACATCTGCATTTGGCATGCCTCTGACCTATCACAGTAAACACTATTATGATCCAGGGATTTTTTATTATTTTTTTTAAGTTCCAAAATAATTTTGTCTGGATTCGCAGACATGCAGGCACCCTTGCGTAGGTGTTACACCCAAACCACAAAACCTCAAATGCACAGTCGGCAAGCGTTGTTATATTGGAGCATTTGGCATTGGCCGGCCACTTGGCTGTTGGTAATTAGTTCTTTTCACTCAAGATCTATTTGTAAGGCGTTGGAAAGGATACTTACAACGTTTCACCCATCTGTTGTTCATCACGCTGCTTTTAACAATGCAAAAAAACAAAACTAACACACTGGATGATGGAAACGGTTCAAGTCACCTGCTTTTATACAAAAGACATACAAAGTGGAGTGATCAGACTGCAATGCTACACGAGATACAAAATGGCAACATCATAAATTACTCTAATCTTGTGTTTCACTAACCATGCTACTTCAAATTTCAAGGATTGCGACATCGGTTGCACTTTGGAGGAATTAGTGGAAGGGTTTGAAAGAGTTGGCCAGCATCATTTTGATGGCAAAATGATATAGACCATTATTTTAGAAAGGTGCCAATGTTATCTATTTATTAGCACTGTTTAATTCAAATAAAGAAAACATTTAAAATGCCTTCTTGAAAAATGCTAAAGCAGCAAAGGCAGTGAATCAAATTCAATGTAGTGCCAAAACCTTTGGCTTGGACTGTTTAATATGATGTTAATTTTTACCATGAATGATGACATACTGTCCAGTAAATGTCAAGTTGGGGTTGTTGGAGCCACACAGCCTTTCTTCAAATTGAGAAAGTTCCTTTTCTTTTTTCTCTTTGGAGAGCAAATATTAATGTGGGCTAGAGGTGAATCCCGAAAGACAAACAGCCTTTCACCAGAGGCCTGACAGATCACTTCCCCATTTGCAGAGGTTGGAAGCATGTCTTCTTCTGCTGAGCTGTGGCGTGTTTCATTCCCTTTCTCCGTGTCGCCTTGGCTGGGAGCCTCACTGTGCCGCTGTGTGTTTTCAGTGATGGCTGATTTATACCCAGGCGGCTTTTTCTTCATAAAGTTATCCTCCTTTCCTTTTCCTGCGAGTGCCAGATGAGATCTGGGCAGAAGTCTTTCCATCAGGCTTTGCCTCTTTTCCTGGAGTCTCTGAGATCTAGAGTACAAAGGAGCTGCTGTTTTAAAGACCGTGGCGTACATGCGTTAAACTCGGACATCGGCGCCTCTTGACGACATCCATATTTCACCGCATAAAAGAATCATATATGTCGCCGTTCATGACCCCCGGGCTGATAACTAGCCTTGATGTTGAGATGTCTTAATCTGGCAGCTGCTTACTCACCTTTCCCTTTCCACATGTGGCATGTTCAACATACTTCTGTGTACAAGGTCCTCCTTCAGTCTGACAGGAAGATGCAGATTAACCCTGGTCAGAGAGTCATTATGTCAGTAATGCGCTGGAACTGGATAAAGCTGATTCATTCTAACCAACTTTGCCACCATGTTAAATGTGGCTAGCTTTTGAATGACACCGCCAGTCATTTTCCATTGACGGCCTGTTACCCCAGAAAAGCGCCTTGTTTGTAATGGCGTGTTAATATAGCACAAAATGTCATCAGTTTGAGGTCACAGGGGTGTGACAAATGATCGACACCTTGTGAATCAAGCCTTGTGTCTCCGATTGGTTGTTCTTGTCTATCAAATCAAGTGGCAAAAGGTATGATCAGAGATGGCAGATTTTTTTCCCCAAAGATCATATTTGTCATGTTGTCAAGCCAATGACATGATAAAACAATGTTTTTTACAACTTTATCTTAATATGTCAGCGCTTCAAAAAAAGTAACTGATGTGTGAAAAGTATAAGAGCAGAAAAGACAAGAAAAACGCTGCCTTTTTATTCATCCCTTAACTGCTTTTACTTCTCAGATACAAAAGATATTATCCATGAGACGTTAGTCAGCAGTAATTTAATCCCAACTCAGGCGGGGCCAAATTTGACTGAATGACAACTCAAACAATTTCTCTTGATTCATCCCATCACCTCGGTTCTCGGAAAATGACACACAGCATTTTTTGTTCGCATTTCAGCCAATGGGCAGAGTTGACCCCAGACCTATTTTCCTTTTGAATTTATGTTGAAAGACATTCTCAAACAATAATCGTAGTTTACTGAAGACAGGCGCAGAGATAATAACTCTGTGTAAACCCGAGACAGGGGGGAAATAATCGAAAATATTGAAAATGCACTGTCGGATGACTCACCGGCTGAAAATTTGTGTTGACATTTTCGGACATACATTCAAAAAGTAATATTCACAATTGATATGTAATGCGTTCTAATTTCAGTTCAATGCAAGTGAAATGACAGATGATGATGATTATCCTCACCCAGAATGCTCCTGCTCTGAGGATGAGGAACCAAGATGCTGTTTTGGACAGAGGGCATCGGTGATAGAAAGAAGTTCACTCTCAGGGATGGTGGGGACCAGCAGGCGCAGGAGGTCAAGGAGAACCTCCACAGGCACACGGCACTGTTTTACCAGTTCGGATGCGAAAAGCAGGTCCTGAAATACAGAAGTGACCACAGAGAAGAAATTTGCTGTTAAACCTTTTTGCACCCTTTTGCTGCGTTTGTATGAAAAGCGTTTGAACCTGGTCGCAGTTGGAATAAAGTCTCTTGAGCGCCATTTGCTCTCTCAGATCTTCCATCGTCTGATTGCCTGTCGTCATCTCCTGTAATCTGATACACCAGTTTTAAAATGTTTAAAAACGGAATTAACAAAAGGATGTAGTGTCCCAGAAGACCGCCGAAGACCCACCTGAGAGTCAATGCTGTGATTACTTGATCACACCTATCGAGAGCCTCCTGGAGGATGGATGTCATTCGGCTCTCCTGCTTCAGCCCGAACAGCTCCTGCTCCTGCTCATTCCCGCGGCCTTCCTCTGTCGCATCAGCGTCCTCTGTGTGTGGTTGATTTGACCAATGAACCGTTTCCAGACGGTCCAGCTCACCAGTCTCCTCCTGGAGACGACGTTCTGCTTCCTCAAGGCCCTGCAGGAAAACAAGCCCAAAATATTTGTGTCATACGAATGAAAGGGCACATCCTCTTTGCCGGAACGTTAGTCGTAACAGCTGTATTAAGACGGTGTCTTGGCAAATATAGTAATGCTCATATTTCCAATATGAGCTAATTATAACAACTGCTGAAAGGCAAAACAAAAGGTATATCATATCACGCATCCAGTACTTTGTCGACAGAATCTCCCGGTTTGAAAGAGTCAATTTACTCATTCAATCCCAGCCATTTCACTGGAGCAAACCCCTCAATCCCAGCTTTTTACAGGATTTTGACTGATTTTGCAAGGCCAACAGAATATTTGGTTCTAATGCTACATAAACATGGAGCCTAGCAAAATAAAGTTTGGACTCTCTTCTTTCAGCAGAAAAAAACTGTTTCTATCCTTTTCCATTCTTCAGCAATCGGCATTACAAAATGGCTAGGTTTCATTGAAATGGTGATTCCTGGGCAAAAAACGGAGAAAATTAGCTTTTTGTAAAAGCATGCATTTCAATCACATAAGGCACCACTGCCACCTACTGGTCACTTTTTACTTGGGCCTTAAACTGGACAGTGATTTCAAATTTGATCGGCAAATTGGTGCCGTTGTTAAATCCAGCTTCTTTCACCTTAGACAGCTGGCCAAAATAAACCTCTCTCTCTCATGAACACTTTGAGACAGTAATTCACGCTTTGTCACATCCCGGCTCGACATTGCAATGCCCTTTACTTTGGAGTCAGCCAGTCCTCCATTAAGCGGCTTCAGCTGGTCCAGAATGCCGCTGCTCGCCTCTTGACTGGTACTCGTAAGAGGGAGCACATAACTCCTACTCTGGCATCCCTTCACTGGCTCCCCATACATTTTAGAGTTATTTTCAAGATCCTCTTATTTGTTTTCAAATCTCTAAATAATCTCACGCCACCTTACCTCTCTGAGCTCATCCGCCCCACGCACCTGCCCGGCGCCCAGGTCTGCGGACCAGACATTATTAGAAGTACCAAGAACTAAACTGAGGCTGAGAGGGGATCGAGCCTTTTCTGTTGCTGGTCCCTCTCTCTGGAATGACCTCCCACCGAACATTCGTCAAGCCTCCTCACTGCCCATCTTCAAAACCCTCCTCAAAACTCACTTGTGTTCTCTGGCTTTCGACTCAGCATGACTTAAATTTGTTCTTGGTTTTACTGTTTAGTGCTTTCTACCGTCTTTATTACCGATTTGTTTTACTGTTTATTGCATATGTTAAATTGCTCCATGTACAGCACTTTGTATGCGGCGATGGCTGTTTGAAAGTGCTCTATAAATACAGTTGACTTGACTTGACTTGACTTTTTTTTACATGATTTACAATGCAAACGGCTTATTCTCATTCACAGATTGCATCAGACCCTCCTCTCTATGACACAATAAAAAGACTTAGACTACAAGTACGTCCTAGGTAGGCGGGGCCTAATTTTAAAAAGACGTACAAGTACGTCTTGTGGAATGAAAGAGTTAAGTTCATCATTCCAGCTAATGTCAACTAATTGCATAAAAAATGTAAGATGTTTGGTAGTTTTGTAATTGGGAAAGCAGAATATTTGAAACAGGACATTATACGGTGCAAGTCTGACATGGTGTGAGGAAAGAAAATGGTTAAAAACAGAGAGAGAGAGATTGGTTTACATGTTTTCACTGGTGGAGAAGTACACTGCATCATGCTGTTTCTAATATTTTAGTTAACCAACTACAATTTCGGAGGACGCCTCTGGCCAAAGCAATAAAATGCCCCAATTAAACTTGACATCAAATCCTTCTTACCAGGCAGTGCCTCTGTATACTTTGGGCCATTTCTTGTCTCGCCAGATTCTTCGTCTCTCGAAGGTGATGAATTAGCAGGCTGTGCAGGGCGTGCAGCGCTCTGGACGTCTCCAAGACTTTGTTCCTCCTCTCAGCCTTTTGGTAGTGAAGGGCAGCCATCTGCATCGCCAGACTGTCGGCTTGAGAATGCAAGTAGTCCTCTCTCTCCTCTTTCATCTCCTCCTCTACCTGCAGGGTACAGTTCGGCAAGCTTCACCTCAAATTAACTCGTGATCCATTTAAACCAGAAATCTCATCTAGAACACTCACACACGACACTAACAGACATTTTGACATACTTCTTAATAATCATCAATAATGTGGATCACTTTGACGTGAGAGAATGTGACTAGCCTGCACAACGTAACCAGAACAGTAATGCAGATCGTGAACAAGGCTGACCTCACAAATTATGTCACATGCCAAAATTTTCTCAACAGGTTTCCCAAAACTGTACAAGCAGGTCTGTCACTTCCTCTGGAACTTCGGTCCATTGGAGTTTCAGTTGTCTCTCTGCTTGAGCCAGCGTTGACGGGTCATCAAATAAAAGCATCACCAAACTAAGAAAGTGCACATGAATGACCTTTTGTCTCTTACCTTGTTTATAATACCGCTATCCATCTCCCTTGTTCTCTCCTTTTCCAACATTTGGATCTGGTCATGAAGCGTTTTCCGGAAGTGAACTAGGTCGGATGTGGCTTGTTTTTTCTGACCGGCTTTCCCATTCAAATGTGAATTTATCTGCAATAAAATACCAAAATGGCCAACTTACAGTTTAAAAAGGAATCCCGGGCTGGTGTCCTTTTATACTTGAGTCCGATTAAAATAGGGGGGCTACCGGGACAAAATGTAGGCCTAAATTACCAAAATTTAATCTACTGGACTTCTGCAGTAACTCACAGAAGCAAGTTTATTGTGCTTATGATGTCCTCACCATTTGTTGCTCACTGTCCTTCCTCCAATTTGTAAGGCAGGTGTGGATTTTGGTTCTGGACACAGCATGAGGCAGCATTAGGCATCGATCCATCACAGAGAGACACTTCTGGAACTCAAGTTTCATCGCCAGTCGCTCGTCGCCAGAGAGAGTCAGCTGGGATGAGCACAAAGATCTGACGAGAACACAGACGAGGACAATCAGGCTAAGTGTGACTAAGGCTGCATTTACGGTACACTGCATGGTTCGAGTGCTTGTAATTAACAGAAGTAGAAATTTACTGTAATGCCCTTACATGTGGGCAAGGTAAGCTACTTCTGGTAAAAGGCTCATTTCATTACCCACAATTCTCAGTTACATCCCATCAATTCTCATGGAACATTCCCAAAATTCAACATTAAGGTTTTCCAGAAACATTCCATTTTAACTGGTGCCATCTCGCCTCATTACGACCCTAACCTGAAGAAAGCTCTGCAGTGAGCCCTGAGCTCCTTCTGCTCTTGCAGCTCCCTCTCCATGGCTCTGTTCAGGCTCTCCCTCGTGGTGCTGAGAGTGTGCAAGGCTACTTTGCCTTCCTGGTGCAGCATCTCTTGGCCTTGCAGGAGAGTGCTCCCTCCTTGGCCTGCTTCTGGTTCTGCTTGCAGCAGTGAGTGCTGCATGCTTGGCGGCAGGATCGTGAGCAGGGCATGCATCGTCGAGGGTTGAATGGCTTTGACATCTGCCATGGAGCTCTGGATTACACGCATGGTCACCTTGACAACAGACAGGGGAAGCCACAATCTACTGAATGCACCCACTGTGTATTTTATTGGGACGATTGTGTGTGTGTGTGTGTGTGTGTGTGTGTGTGTGCATGCGTAGAGTAGTTTGACTCTACCTTGCGAATGTCAGCTGCAGCCTCCTCGTCTAAATTATTGATGAGTTCAGCAAGTTCCAAGCTGTGAGTTGTTAGTAAATCCCGCCAACAGTGAAGATGCTGGGCTATTTCTATGCTGCCATCTTGATTCTTAGATAGACCAGACAGATCCTTCTGTCTCTGCATGTGGACCCTGAGCTGAAGAATGGAGGACACCAAATTACAACGGTATAGTATACTCGTAGAGAAAGGAAGCAATAGCAGTCCCAAGTTATTGTCTTCTGACCGCCCACATTAAATGAACGCAAACCAACAGTAATGAAAAAGTGGATTTAAAAAAAAAAAAGGATTCATTTGTTAAGCACTCCACTGTAAAAGAGGTTATGAGATAGTCACTTCTCAGTAATTGGATATGTGATTCAGTTGCCACACTAACAGCAGTTTATAACGTTGAGCAACCATTGTGAAGTCTTCTCATCCGAGTTCACCGCACACAGTACAGTGTAACGTTAAAAGTTCTCTCATGGAACTAAATATAACATGTTTGTTTTTTTAACAGATCTTTACTTTGATCACCTTAGAATACAATGCATACGTGTGGACGCTGACAGTAAAGTGCAGTACTTGCAAGACAGGGGATATATGAAAATAAAAATAATGTTCCAAACCATATCAGAGATGAGCTCCCTCCGTTTCTTGACAAGTCCGCAGCGCATTGCTCGCTTCTCTTGGCTCAAGGCATCATCTAGTCTTTGCCTCACCATCACCAGGTCCTTCTGGGCTTTCTCCTGGAGCTGAGTCAGCTTTTCAGCAGACACCGTGCTCCCTCTGGTGGGAAAAAAAAATTCAATATTATGCGTTAGCTTCTGCTAACCTTGGCACAATCACAACGCCAACACAATTATGCGTCTTAACAGATGGTAATATTGTAATAGCCCGACCTTCTGATGTGTGTGAACATGCTGTCCAAATTGCTGGAGGTGCTGGCGAAGGTGTCAGAAATTAGACTATTGAGGCTGTGCAGGCTGTGTAACAGGAACTTCCGCTGTGCATGGCGTTCAGCGAGCACAAAACGCCAATTGGCAAGGATCACATCCAGAGTCTCCTCCAACAGATCCTGGACACAGATGGATCATGTACTCGCAAACATACATATATGTACATAGACTGGTGTTTAACACATTCAGTACCAGCCAATTCTGGACCAAGTCTGAAAAGACGTTTAAAAACATCTTTGGGAGTGAATGTGTTAAATTAAAGCCTGAATTACTTGCCTGCTTTAATGATGTAGATGTACTTATCAAAAACAGACTACAAAACAATCCATAAAATAAAAAGTAATGTAATTTGTTGCTTTTATTTTACTATACATATGGGGGGTTTTTCATCTGCATTTTAGAATCTATTCTGTGTTTTTATTGCATGTTGTGCATTTGACGTTTCGTTCTGTGACAACATCTGCAATGTTTTTATTGAATGACAATAAAGTCTGAGTCAATGATTATGCACTTTGTATTTTATTTTTATTTTTTTACATGATGAACATGATTCATGTCTGCCTGATCTTCCAGGAATTCACGTAATCTTTTGTACTATTCTAAAACATACTAGTCTCTTTGAACCTTAACAAATTCTTGAAGTTATACAATTAAAGTGGACATACAATGGAAAATGTTTGGCCAGAATATGAATCTGTTTGAGATTTACATTGTATGATTATTAATGACCATAGTGAACATATGAGTTGCTCACCTGACACTGAAAGTAACTGTGCTGAAGACTACTGACAGCAGTCTTCTCCAACTCCCCCATCTTTGTGGCCTCCTCCAGCTCCTCACAGAAGATTTTATGAAGCTCCACCCGACGCCACTCGATGATCTGCCTCTGGACCTTCGCCGAGGCTTCTTCGTGGCGGACCAACAAGCTGCGCTGCAGCTGAGCCTGGCTCAGCTTGTGTAGCTTCTCCAGGAGGACGCTACATTGGAGGAGCTCCTAGTGAAGTCAACAAGAAAATGAATTGAAACGAAATAAACTATCTACACATTACGGCATCCATTGTCACAACCTGTTGTTCTGCATGTTGACATAGCAGCTCAGCCCGGGCTTTCTCTGCAGCTGCCCTGCGATGCTCTGCTTCCATCTCCTCACGGGTCTCCAGGTTACACTTGCCCGCCAGCGCAACCATGCGGGCACCCCGCTCCTCCTTCAGCCGACCCTCCATACCCAGCAACTGCCCATGGAGCACGCTGAGAAGTCTCTGCTGAGCCTGGAGGCTGACCTGGCGGCGGTACCACAGGCCTCCCAACAGGAGAGACAGAACGTCTTTGTAGATCTGAATCCGAGTGGCCTCCACGTTGTTGGTGGCGTGCAGGAGTGTGGACATTTCCAGGCTAACGTGGGTAACAGAAAAATATGTGTTTCACAAAGAATTAAGGGGGGGATGACACAAAAAAAGATTCCCTGAAGGAAATGTGTTGTCTGGGTTAAACTCATTCCTGGGTAGCAGTGGCCAACAAGCTTGTCGCATCGGGGGATCAAATACATATTTTAAATGACCTCTTATTTCATTTATTCCAGTTCCATATTTTTATGAGAAAATTGCTTTAAAATGTAAACACATGTGAATGATTTATTCCTTTACTTTTCCAGGGCCTGGTTCATGTTCTGCGGTTCCTCCAGCACCATAATGTCAACAATCCTGTCTTCAAAAGTTGCCTCATCTTTCACGGTCTCCGTCATGTCGCAGTCTGCATACTCTGGGTCTGGATCACCTCTCTTTTTCTGAGGTACGCAAATACAGCAAATACTCACTTACAGAACGTTACAAGTATATTTTTTTTTAACTCCATGAAAATGTTAGATTCAGACATGGTTTAACAAATGTAATAAAGCACCACCCATGGTAAGGTGCCCTAAATTAACAGTATTAGAAATGACCAAACTCGTTTTGTATGCTTCTGTAACGGTTAATTGACAACAACACAAAAATATAATTTGGCCAACTGGCGCTGCACATCCTTAACTGGTTGACAGCCAATCACAGGGCTGTTAAATGAATTAGCAAATGTTGTATTATCATACAAAAAAACAATTAAAAAAATAATAAGTATGCCCAAGATATCAAAATATAGTTATTTATTGGCTTAATTCGTGAATTCTCAGAGGTCTAGTGAATTGGCAATACTGTAATTCTGGTATAAAAATGTGAATTTGATTTGAAATTCCTCTTAGCTGTCTCAAATGATACGACGACGCAAGCTCACTGATGTTAAAAGAGAAGTGATTGGTCTGGTTTCTACTCATTTTATGAGGACTGTCAATACTCACCCTTTGCTGAAGAAGGTGCAGCCTGGTTGTTGGACCAATCAGGTTCATGGCTAGAAAGCCCAGCAACAGCAGCACCAAAGCAACAAAAAAACCACCAACAAATCCAGCAAAGTGCACGCCATGGTTCGGATAAATCTAACACAAGACAAAACAACAGTGCATGCAAGTTTAAAATACATCATGTACTGTACTGTATCATAAAAATAGCCGCTTATTTACCATGAAGGAGTACAATTTACCCTGTCTGTGGAATTAACCCGCAGTGTCAGATTAGCTGTCACTGGGCCAAACATGCTGACATCGTTCTGTAGAATGAGCGCAAGAGTGATTGTCGTTATTCCATATTCATTTGTGGAAGAGCAGGTCTTTGTCACGATATGGCAACAGAAATGGCACACTCGAAACTACCTGTGATAAGTTAGAGAAGGTCAGAAATGCTGGAAGGTCCAGAACTCCCCTCTTATGACTTCTTATTTGAGCTGTATAATTGAGAATCATTTGGGATCCAGCTGAAAAGTTTGAATAATAAGCTTCAAAATTGCTGTACAGATAAAACGTTAAAAATGACATGTATGTATAGTTATGAACCAAATGTCAGAAATACCAGATAAAGAATCAATGGCAAACACTTGGTATCCTCTCTCCACAACCCGGCCTTCAGTTTTTAGGGGTACTATCCCAAATATGGAGTCCCGGATGGCCACCTGAGAGAGGTTGGTGCCACCCTCTGGGCTCAGGTTGTGAATCAGCAAGAAGAATGTCAGCTGTGGAGGGTCCGCTTCAGCCAGCACCTGGGGTGTTGTCACATGGGTTGATGGTGACTCTCAGGAGCAGACTGGTATGGTTATATATTATACATGAATACCTGTGCACACTTGAGGAACTTGACCTTAAAGGCTGCTGGAGGTGTCAAACTCTGAAGCTGCAGAAACATTCACAACATAGAATTATAACCAATACAATTTTATTTTAGAACGGACAGTAACAGTCTTGAGTGAGAAATGATACAAAGCATCACCTGAGGTAGAGTGTGGCCAGGATCGTATCTAGTGAGTGAGCTTCTGCGATCCCGAAGTTGGAAAATGGCTTTCATGTGGCTGAAGGGTGTGTAGACGGAGTGCGCCCACGGGTCAGGAGAAGCAGATGAAAAAACAGGCCTCTCAGCAGAATATGAATGTTGGAAATCCATTTTACCTGTGATGTCACATAGTGCAAGATTTTTTTTTTTTTAACATTAAGGTGCTTGACCAATTAAAAGGAGGCATAAATTGTTTCTTTCCGCAATGTAAAACAGTTACCAGGTGTCTTATATGTCTGTAATATGCGCTTGTAAAAATACCTACATGCCAGCTCGCTCACGGACACATTTAACATGTATTGTATTGTATTGTATTGTATTTTCAGAAATAGACAGATCACAAAACATGACCTAAGTGTATATTTTGTACATTCATTGAACATTTGTTTACATACAGTGTGTATGCAGCTGCAAGCCTGGTGGGTTTCCTCCAATGTGTTTGGTTTCAGAGTAGCTGGAAATGCTCTGCCCCCATGTAAAAGACACAAAAGTAATGCAAATTAGACAAGTTAGATCGATGTTGTTTTTCAGACACAATCAATCAAATATTAGGCAACGGACTACTCACTCCATACTTGTTTCTTGGAGGCAATGAGGAACACCAGCATGTATCGTGAAATGTTCCGTTGCATAGAAGTTCAGGGCAAGCAACGCCTGGCCCCCGACTTTGGATGGCGTTGGGACACCCGCTTGACGATGGACTTGGCGGATAAAAACACGACACTTGGAGGTTGACTAAAAAAGACCATATTGTCACCTTTTCCGCCATCAAATGTACCAGAAGCATCCGTTTTGGCTCTCACTCGGGAGAGCCGCAAGGCAGTGATTGCGTCGGTTCTGATGTTGAAATACAACAAGAAATTTCCATATTTTTAGGTGGCTTAAACGGATAACCGATGAAGAGATGATACGTGCTGGTCAACATCCTGCCTTTGAGACTCCGCGCACATCCAGCGACACTCCATTTTCCTAATCACCGCTTCCCAAAACAGTTCCAAAAGTTGGGAAGTGAAGGACGTGTTTCAAAACAATCGAGATCAGCATCTGTTCCCGTTGTGTTTTTCGAATTAAAGCGAAGCGACCCACATTCTGCGCTAACTAAGGCTAAAAAGGGATAAATGCCAGTCTACATACAAAAGTAAAAGTTTAAATATTTTATTTTCTTTAGTCATACGAGCGCTATCCTGTGAGGTAGTGTCTATTTTTGACGCTAAACCAATAACAAGATTTTATTTTGAAGGCAAGTATGTTGTTGTCGCCGATTGGTCAAAAACTTTAAACTGGTAAAAATGTTCGTATAAACTGTATTTTATTGTAGTTCGAACATGTAAAGATTTTACATTGCAAGGACCGGGTGTGCTTAAAGACAGATAATCTCAGGGATGTGTTCTTGGTAACAATGGTACCATGACTTTGTTGTGAGGTTTTCATCAAGATCCCGATTTTTTTGGGGAAAAACTGTGGAACTGTGGAACTGCGACCCTCGAGATATGTCCGAGCAGGATTTTGTCGTTAAATGCAGTGCTGATGTTTTGGTCAATTATGTTGAGTCGCTGCACGTCTACACAGGGCTGTTGACAGTGGCTACAGTTTGTGGTGGATTATCGGGAATATTAGCTGCTGCCCTTTTGTATGTGTTCTGCCTGAAGACTTTAATTTTCACCAGACAAGTAAGCAACCGCCAGCACAATACTTTTTCCATTTATTCAACAGATTACAATTGCGCATTTGTTGTATTCCATCAGGGGGACAATGCAAGGAGGCTTCTTGAATCTCATGATGGAGAAGTGGAAAACAACACCAGCGATCATGCGAGCAACGACAGAAAAGAGGCTCCGCTTGCCACAGCTAATGACAAAGTATTTTACTTCTATTCTTTAGTGGACTGGCATTTGATTAACTACGTGTTTGTGTGTTTTTTTGTCTTCTCATGATATATGGAACAGGAGAAGAAGCAGGAACCCACGAATAATGACGTTGCAGCATTTGCATCAAGAGCAAAAGTGGTGTACCCCATCAATCAAAAATATAGAGTAAGTTTATTACTGGAATGCAGAATAAAGCCCAAAAGTGTATGTTGCAAAAGTAGCAAATTATTTGCATACTGTGTTCTTATTCTCCCGCGACCCTTGTGAGGATAATGGATGGATGATTCCAAAGTCCTTTTAGATGATCAAACGGCACCCACTTTCCATTATTGTTTGCGGTTGTGCAAGCATCATAATGTCCGAATCACATCAACGGGTTTTTATTGTGGCAATGTTAAGCATTGAAGTGACATAGTAATGCTTCCTCCAACGTTTGTGGCAGCCTTTAGCAGATGGCGCATCCAACCCGTCTCTTCATGAATGCTCCAAGTTGCCAACAATGCCAAAGGACGATTCATCATCCTCCTTCACAGAAGGAGAGTCCTTAAGCCAAGAGCTGGACAACGATGACGGCAGCCAGTTCATCTCCTCCTCATCAGTTCCCAAGAACCTGCAGAACCAGAGCTTTGTCAGGGTCTCCCACTACTCTTACACTCTGACACAAACAGGGTAGGTGTCGCTGGGCTTTCAGAAAAAAAAGTTTTAACATTTAAATTATGTAACTTTGAGTATGAATCCATTTAGCTTGGTAAATTAGTGTTTTTGCTGCAGTTTTGAAGCTAGGATCAACCTCCATTGTTTGGCCCTGAAGGATGTACAACAGCTTTGCTCTCAACTTCTGGAAGAAAAATATTTAGTGAGTGTTTGTCATTTTATTCCCCTTGCATCAACTAAGAGGCACCACCACATTTCGCAAACTAATCTAAGTCTGGGTGATACATGGAAAAGCATCTGTCAAATGTCTATTTGGGAGCCAGCACTTGATGTGGCACAATTATATAGCGCAAAGTCAACATGGCGTTCAGCGAGCATTATGTTTTACGGATGCTAAGTGTATGGTAGAATGTTTTTGTTTTCTCTAATCTATTGCATTTTCCTGCCTTAGATTTACCTTCAAATGGTGAAAAAAATATTTTGCAGCCATTTTCCAAGAGACAAAAAAGATGCAGAGTTCACCAAGCGCCTTTTTCAAATGCAGCAAAAGGTCAACTTTTTATTTGAAATAAAGTCCATATTTACTGAAATTATTTCAGAATTGTTGGTATTTGGAAAATATATTTCTTTGTGTACTGATTAAGGTGATGGAAAGTTCTAATTTTTTTTTTTTTTTTTTGCATTACACCTTAAATCTGTATGAATGCATGCACTGTTATTTTAGGAAGTGGAAGAGCTAAAGAAACAGCTGCCAACGGGCCAGGCTGTCAGCGATGACAGTGTTGATGCTCCTTGCACTTTGGAGGAAATGGAAAGATCCCAAAAAGATTTTCTAGAAGGCAGCCTTCAAATGGTAAGGATTCATGGGGAGACTCTGATTAAAACCATATTGGTTGTTGATTCTGAAAGTAATAGACAATCGTATTTGCAGTCTAAACGTTTCAGCAAAATGGTGGAGGAGCTCTGCCAGCATGTGATGAAAAGAACCAGCAGTTTCACTGTGGATGAAGCCCATAATTGTACACTCTCTCTCAACCAGACTCTTGTCTTGGTTGAGAATCACCTCATGAAAGCTCAAGAAGCGCAAATTATGGTTAGCTGGTTGGCTTTCTCCATTGTGACATTTATTTATTTATTTATTTTTTGGGGAGCAAGTGGTTGGATTGACATAAACACCTTGGTGCCCCTCTTTTCAAGCAAATCCACCAGAAGCTCTTATGGTGGGAGGAGCTGACAGGGCTTCTCCAATCCCAACCGGCCCTCGTCCAGCAGGAAGCGTCTCTGAGGCAGGCCTTGATGGCTACGGCACTGGAGCAGCTGAACGACGAGAATGTTTTGACTTTCAGCTGCATGGAAACGATTCTTTCGCAAGTGCAACATGCGCATGCCGAAGGCCTTCGACAATGCAGAGAGGGTGGGATGAATAATCTAGTGTGCTTGTCATGAAAAGCGTGTGTTATCATAAACATGTGTGTGTGACAGCCAAGGTTTATCATAGATAACAGATTTTAACTAAATAAGTACAAAAAAAGCATTGTGGATTACAAAACAAAAACAGAAATGCTTTCCCTTAATTACCTGGTTCGTGATTTCAACCATCATACATTGTCATCCAAATATTAATACCGGTAATGGTTTCCAGTCATCTTTATAAAATGTCATTGCCTGTGTGTCATGCTCGGTTTATTATTAAATTTTTTTGTCACAATCCAGATTTCATGAGGAGAACAAAGGAGTTGCTGGTTGAAAAGTGTAATAAAATGGAGGCAAAGCGAAAAAACTTGGACGAACCAGGACAAAGAGAGGAGTCGTTTACTGGAGCTACGACAAACTCACGGTGACCCAGAGCAGCTGTCAAAGGTGAGCACATATTGGGATGTCACTTAACTGCTACATGATATGCATGCAAAGCACCTGCCTGTGGAGGTCTGCAGTGCATCAGCTGTGGCTGATAATTGTAACAATACCTCAACTCCATTCATTACCCGTAGGAGTACCAAGAGCTATTGTTAAAACAAAGGCAGAAGCTTTGCGATCTGGAACTACAACAGGACGACCGGATGGCTGAAAGCCTCTGCAACGTTTGGACAGTCGGTCTTTTCAATACGCTCCAGTATTTCCCTCAATGCACACTGTTTCATGTACACAACCGTTACTTTGACCACGATCTGTCTTCTGTTCAGAAACTCCGCAGCACCTGGTCGAAGAGGCTTGAAGAACGAGCCAAGGACATTTTTTGCATGTCTGTTAGCACCCAGTGCAAGCTGTCTCACGAACGCTGTCAAGCGCTCTGGTTGGACGTCGAGCAGCAGTTTGCCGTGCAGCAGGAGCAGGTGGAGAGAACGACTGGACTGCAAATGGACCAGATACAGACTCAAATTGAACAAGATCGCCAGGTTACAGACCATATTGTGCTTTCGGTCTCTCTTTCTGGGGGAAATTCAACATAATAACCTGTAACGTGATAACATGATAAGCTGTCCACTGCAGTAACCGCTGTCCCTGAAAGGGTTAAAGTACTCTAGCCTGTTCTAAATAGGTTTCATTGACTCTTCTTTCTTCTAGGTCTGGACTGAGTCACTAGCTCTGATGCATGCAAGCCTCAAGGATCTAAAGAACCAGCAGATGGAAATCCTGCGAGCCATGGTGGTCAGTCAGAGCTACACACTCAACAGGTGACACTGAATGATCAGTAAGATAGAGAAAGGTGCTTTTGGCATGTTCCGGGGCCAATCCTTCCAGTCATGTCGGCCAATAATCTGGAATGCTGAATGGGTTAAATTGCATCCATAAGATCTATCACACCGATTAAAAAAAAAATAAAGTGACAAGTTTGTACTACCCGCCCTTTCATGAAGGACTCCACCTCGATCATGTTATTGTCAAATCTGTCCTTTTCTCAGTCATGTTGGGAAGTTGCTGGACAAGAAACATGAGCATCTGCTGGCAAGTGTGCAGCGCCACTTCATGGCCAGACACTTTTGTCTGCACTTGCTCAAAGAGATGAGGCTGTCCAAACTGAAGGTTCTGTCTCAGAGAGACTTTCGAGCTCTGCCGATGCAGGACCCCGCCGCAGTCCAGTCGTGTGTTGATTCAGCTCTCAAGGTGGCGGGAACGTTATTAAATCAATTACCTATTCCTTATTGGACATCTTGAATTGTTTCGTCAGATTGAATTTTTGTTCTTGTGACCTCACAACAATATAGGAGAGCAGTGCTAGCCTAGCAGAAAAGCATCTGGGTCCAGAGAGTCAGCTGGTGAGCCACAGTTTCCATCAGGAGTTCCTGTCTGAGCTGGAAACGGGGACGGAGATTCTTAAAAATCATTCGCAGTTGTTGCTCGGCAACGCCCTCAGCTTCGCCGTCTTACAGTTAATGGAAGGTCGGCTGTCTGAATCACAAAAATCCTCCAGGCATGATGACGCCTCGAAGGTGTTGCGTCTCAGCGAACTGCTGATATTCTTTCTTTTCAGTCCTGTCATACTAACTGTGAATTTCTTACTCTTGCTTTCCCTTTAGCACCATCTCACAGAGGCTGCTTCTGAGAGCGTATACGTGACCAAAGACTCTCTAACTGCTCTCGTCCAAACCTACTATTCTAACTTGCAAGAAATCGCTCAAAAACTACGGCCACATCAGTCAAACACAAACCTTGGTGAGACTATCACACCACTATCATTATTATTAGAAATTAGCTTTATTACAGTGGGAAAAAAAAACATTCCACAATTTTTGCACTCACCGCTAACTTCATTGCCCAGCAATTGGTGCAGATCTTGTTGAAACTTTGCTGTACACCAAGATAATCGGATGGTTTTTTTGACTGCGTCGTATTAATTTCTTTTGCTCCAAACCATATTTCTGTTGTTGAACCAACAGACGTTTCAAATTTAGCCAGAGAGCCAGAGCAATTGTTTCATGTTTGAGATTGACCCAATTCCCTCACCATCCATAACGAATCACAATCGTCTCTACTAACAATGAATGCTCAGTTTTGAGCATGTATTTCAATAATCGTATTAATAAGTGTGCAGTACACCAAATTTACATCACCTTTTTTTGTCATATAACGCCCATACAGATGTGACTGAGGAAGACTCGAGTGGCAGTCAGTTGAACAAAGCTTTGCTGAGGGAACTGGATAACTGGGGGAGGAAACCCGCCTCTGCTAAGTTTCAACAGAGGTACAAGACAAAATGTTTTTGGAAGTGCTTGAAGTCGAGGTTATGGCTTATTTTCTTTTTCAGGGTTGAATTCCACAAAAGGAAGATGTTAGAGCAGTGCAATCTGGAACAGGAGATGAAGTGTGAGGACCTGAGACGAAGAAAAGTAGCCCAGGACCAAAACTTTGAAAGGATCAATGGTCGACTGCAGGTTAGTCAATATAGAGCAGGTCAGTAAAAATATGTTCATCAGTTTCCTGTGAGCACTGTGATGTTGTGTCCATTAGGAGGCTGAAAGAAGCTTCATGAGTGATTTGGCAGCATTGGCTCGAGTTTCCCTCCACAGTCCGGATGCAGAAGACAGCGATGAAGACGACAACGCAGGGAAGCCCATGTTCTCTGGTGGGTGAAAGCACGCTTATGCTGCTGTGTCTTTGGTTGGCTTTCATGATTTCATATTCCACAGGGGAAGAGATGACCTCGATAATGGACCTCCTTGCTCGGAACCCAGCCCTAGATCCAGCCTTGAATCCTTCACTGACTCCAACAGTTGTCACTCCAGCCACATCAAAACCGACAAAAAAGAAAAGAAGACAGCAAGAAGCGCATAACAGTTGAATGCAAATATATATTTTTTATACATTTGGTACTAGATATAGGGTTTTATATATTTAAAAAAAAAAGATGAACTAATTTTTGGAGAGCATTTCTTCCATGTTTTATTTTTTTCTACTATATATACGGTACTGTTTAGGTGTTCAGACAAGGGAATCTAATCCATCCAATTTCTATAGTGGCATTCACAATCACAAATATGGCCAATTTATAGTCTTCAACGAGGAACGTTTTTGACTAAAACCTTTAGAACTCTGAGGCAAATGTGCTAACCACTAGTTTGCTGCCTCACATACTGTGACTATAGATGGCTAAAAGGTCCACCTTACTTTTAAGTGCTGTTTTGAAATTGAGTGACAAAAACAAAGTCAGTGCATTAATTCACCAAAAAGTGTTCACCAGTCAGGTGATCGCTCACTATGCTGATGTTTGCTTTGGACATTTTCAAAGAATTGTTATAAGCAATCGTTAAAAGCAAACATCCTTGGATCAGTTCTTTACAAAACGCCAGGCAAAAACCACTCCTGAGAGAGAACATGAACGAAAGAGGGCAAAAAACTAAGAGGACATAGTTAAACGTTAAATGACCATCGTTTGCATAAGTCTCATTTATTGTGAAGTAATTGTAACATGTATTTGTTACATATTTGGATGCATGTTTATGCTTCATAAAACATTTATGTCTGAATTCTGGGGGGCTTGGAATGAATTAGGGCATTTACATGGAAAACGCGTCTCTACTTACAACATTTTCTAGTTAAGAAATTTCTTCCAGAACATATTGATTTTCTAAGTAGAGGTACAGTACCACTGTATTTGCCATGTGTTTTTTGTGAGACAAAGCCAACGAACATTCTTCATTTATAGTCACTCCGGCCGGAAATGTTGGGGTTCAAGTCTGGCTCCCTGACATTACATGACATTGACAGAGGTAGTACGTAGGTAGGGGGAGTTATTTGTTACTGGTATTCATCCAAAAGGAATCAAATATTGTATGTTCATACATACATACACTTACTACACATTGCAACTGCATGTCAACATTAGCCTCATTGCACAGCTTGTTTTCTGCATTGATTCCCCCACTACCCCACCACTGGTCCGCTGCACGATGGATGCACAGTACGTCTCTTGACTTGCCAGGCAAATTAGACATGTCAATTCTGATTCCAGCAGAGTGCAGCCACTCAGATGAAAGCCTTGACCCTCCCTTGTCTTAATGGGCTTTTAAGTACAACACTTTATGGTTTATAATGTAGAGTAATGGTGAAGTCTGGGAGGGCTGCAGCAAGGCAGACACTTGTGTTAGTAGACTGCAATCCAGCAGGCAATCTAGCTCAGATTGATGGTTGCTTGGCCTGCAAGGCGTGTCAATTAGCAGACATGCAATTTGAGTCTGGTCTTTTCATATTCGCAAACTGTTCGCATGACCAGTATGGCACCTTGAAGAAAGATTCTTTCGAGTAGTCTAGTAAGATCCATCCATTCAGAGAGTGTGTCACTATTAAGTCATCCACAGTTGTTCAGAGTGGCTACACTGACTCTGTAGTTTATGACACTCAACAGTGACGGGGGGAACCCATTTTGGATATATATTGAGGTCCCGGAGGGGACTGCAGCGACTTGTGGAGAGATGACCTGATTTCTAATTTTCTCTCCTGCTTGAGCTGCGGACTCTTCTCTACAGCTACAAACACAAGAGATACGGCAAAGGAGGAACGCAGTATGATTTGGACTGGATCTAATTGGATTTTTTATTTTCCGCTTTTGAAGGAGGTATGAGTGGCTGAAGTTGGTATTCAAAACATTCAGGTGAGTGAGTATAGTCTCAGTGTCCTTCACGTGTACTGTACAACATTGTCGCGTGTCTGATGGCACGTACACGCACGTATGTAATAAAAGAATCATTTTTGGAATGCTTTCTAATACGACTGGGTTTGGCTAGGAAATACTGTTACTGTATGCGAATCCTCTGTGGGACCGTCTCTGATACTGCTGCACATAATTTTGCTGCCATACTTGAGCTGTTGCTAAAATAATTGTCAAATGAAAGGGGACTGCACGGAGTAACGCGTCATTAACGAGTTATTTTAGGACCCCAAAATAAGGTCGCTTTCTAAATTCACCTTCGAAGTGTAAATTTTTGTTCTTTTTTTGCACTCACCCACCTCAAAATAAAAAAAAAAAAATCTAGAGCAGTGTCTCGATACTTTCATTACTATATATAATGTAAAATTGCCTGTATTTTTAATAATAATAAAATGAATAATTATGCATTTATTTGTTTTTATTTTGTAGTTTCTCAATTCCTCAACTAAATTCCAGTGGTATCATTCATCTATTTTTGAGTTATCTTCCACAATCAAAATTTTCTTTGTCATAATAACCAACTGCAAATATTCACAGACTATAAATGAGATTTGTCAATACAAACATGTATTGTCATGCTAACAAATTAATTTAATTTTGCAAGAATGAGTACACACCAAGGAAAGTCTATCGTAATTTTTAAAAGAGGAATAATTCCATAAATGTAGTGGACAATACTGTATTTGTCAGACTTTTTAAATTTTTTTTTACATTGCTGTGATTAAATTTCTGTACCATGCTTGCAATTTACTTCTCAGGAGGGCAGCCATGGCTAACCTGCAGCAGGAATACCCCGGAGTCCTCTTGGGGATCCTTGAAGAACTGGACAACCTGCGTCAGTCGTTGACCTTTCAGGACCTTTGTCGTATGGTCAGCACCCGCTTTGACCTGGAACACCTCATAGAGCTCAGGAGTTTGTTGTTTGCTGCAGCTAGTCGGGACCCCTGTTTTCCAGCCACTCTTTTTAGGGATCGGGTTTCCACCAGGGGACAGGGGCTGTCACCAATAGGTGTCGCTGCTGACATTGTCACAATCTTTAATCTTATTCAGATGACGGGTGGGGCCACTGACGACAGTCAACCAATGAGAGCTCAGGCCGTCCTGCCTGTGGACCAGTCCCCACATCCCAGTCTGCCCGGGATCCACCAGCTAAACGTTCCTCACAGGGAGAGAGCCCGCACTCGCTCTGATTCCAGTGCAAGCCTAATTGACAACCATTTGCTCTTTCCACATTCCAATTACTCAGTACGCAAGCGAGGCAGTCTTCCTCCCGATCCTATCTCATTTGTAACGCCCCTTCCCGTCAGGACACGGGCGGTATCTTTTGACTTGCCTCACACCACACTTTTGTACTCCAGCGGGCAGATCCCCGGCAAGGCCATGAAGGATATTTACTTGCCTTTGGAAACGGACAGTGAATCTAGTGGCGATTCAGCTCCACTTGAGGTGTTTGAAACCGAACAGGAATCAGCAATCGACCAAAAGCGAAACATCTTTAAGAAGGACTTCCACAATCAGCCGCCTCTCGTACCACAGGTGACCGTCAACAGTGAGTCTCCCAGTCCTAAGGGGGAGAAAGGCTTTGAAATGATCCCTAACCCTTACCCTTCACCCACCACAGTCCAGCAGGCTCCGGAGCAGCAGACCAAACATGAAAGTCTCGATGACCTGCAGGACTCCACTTATTTCGGACCTGGTTCGATCCCAGAGCGGTCCCCGAAACACTTGCACCCTACCAGAAGCCAACGGCCCATCTGGAGTAACAAAAGTCACAGTCTGGAGGACCGAGTCAGCCCGGCTCAGGCCGGTATGGGACCTGAAACCCGTGGTGTAAAACTGCCAAGGCGATCAAGGCCTGCGATAAGCAAACTTGGCGGTTCTTTGGGGGGTGAGATTGGGGACGTTGAATTTGATGGGATGAAGGCTCAAGGAACCCAGACTGACCCTCCGGACACCAGGCGTCTCCGTAGCCTGGTCCACGCTGACCGGCTGTCCTTCATGACTTCTTTAGATGACCCAGACTTTGCTGATGATGACATTAGTGCCATCTTCCGTTTTTTAGATGACATAAGCATGTGCGGCTCCACAGGAGTCCTGCATCCTCTTGATGGATCAGGGGGTCTCAACCAGGATACCCCAGAAGCCAGACGGGGCCGCCTTGGCCAACTCCAGAGGCTTTTCCATTCTCTGGAAAGCAGTGATGATGGACTAAAAGCCAGTGTGTGTAAACTGCTGCTCCGTATGAGCCAGATTGAGCGACAGTTGGAATCACTGAATGATGTCAAAGCGGAGATTTCCCAGGTGTTATCGGCTTTGCAGCGACTGGATGAAAAGATCCCGCAGCCTGCTGTTGGTAGTGGAGAAATCAGCGGTGGACGATGGCTGGAGCCCCTCAGCGGCATCTCCTCCTTCATGAGCCATCCTATTACCCCCTCTGAGTCATCTGAGCCTCAACCTCTCTCTGTATCAGAGCATCTCTTTCCTGCAACCAGCACCAATAGTCTGGACTGGAACAGATGGAACACTCCTGGGGAGCAAACAGAAAGTGGCAAATGTCAAGGTGACCCAAAAATGGGGAAAGACACAACATCTCGTCATGCCTCGACAAACGAGACCGGGGAGAGAGGGACATGTGATTCCAAGCAAGCAAATGTGTCAAGCATGGCAAAAGACTGGACGGTGTCTTTCTCCAAAATTAAAGGTGGCAAAGCTTCACACGGAAAATCTGGGCAGGTGGTGTATTGCTCTAACTTACGCTACTTGGTATGCATGATCACAGAGAATTAGAAAGTAACCTCAGAGGTTTTTCAGGGATGCCGGTCCACATCTAATGCTATAAATAAATCTAATCTAATAAATAGTGTAATTTTAAAGAAACATTGTAACACTTGGGCAGCAATGGGGGGACTAGTGGTTAGCATGTCTGCCTCACAGTTGAAAGATTCTGGGTTAGAATGTTGGCTTTGTTCTCCCTGTGCTTGTATTGGTTCCCCCCGATTACTCCAGCATCCTCCCACGTGCCCAAAACATGCATCGTCAGTTAAGTGACGACTCTAAATTGTCCATAGGTGTGAATGCGAGCCTGAATGATTGTTTGTTTTAATGTGCACAGCCATTTCCTGGTGACCCATCCATGGTGTACCTTGCCTCTCTCCCGAATTCAATTCGGATGCCTGCAGCTCACCCGTGACTCATAAGAACAAGCATTATAGAAAATGGATGGATACATTGTAACATTGTTAAGTCCGACAAGTGTAAATATTTATCATCTCTAAAGTAGGAATGACAATGGTGTAATTTGAAGGTAATTTAGGACACAGTATTTTTTCAAACATTTACTTCTGAAAAAAATTATTTCTGAAAATGTAAAAAAACAACAGAACTTTTCGCTTTATGACAAAGATGCTCCTGGTCGCACTGGCTAAAAGTGCTGAAATCACAAAAAAACTAAGACAAGATTAGCTCAGATTTAATTGTCCGTTGCTGACTTTGCGAGGTCTTGCATGTTATTATTATTTGGAAATTATGAATTGTCAAGTCTCCAGTCTTCTAATATACCGGTATATATTTTTTGTATATTTCTCTTTCTAGAAAGACCAATCAAGCAGAACTGCAAAACTTCTCTCCCAGAAGTCGTCCAGCTTGGTGGAGCAAATGTTTAGCTCGTCCTTGTTTGGCAACAAAGAAAGCAGCCTGACTGGTGGCCTCACTGCAGGGAAGATTATGGACCCCAGACTGGCTGAAGGGAGAGGAAGATCTGTCTGGACTGTCGATGACCGAGAGGCACGAGTCTCCCCTTTTGATTTACAGGTACATTTAAATGATTCTTAATTGTCAGCGGTTTCCAGATTGTTTTGTAAAATTAAATGACTGTGTCATGCAGGCCCGTGATTCTCTGAACCCTAACAACGTGGAATTCTGGATGGATGATATCTACACTCCGGGCTATGACGCGTTACTCAGACGGAAAGAGGCCGGCCTCCGCCGGGCCAAAGTTTGCAAGTTGTTGGCACTCATTGCTGTTGCACTAGCTATCATTCTCATTATTGTGATCCCCATTTCCACCATTCGATCATGAGCGGTTGCTTTGTGACATTTTGCACATCTACTGTCCTCCGAGACAAGTTCCTCTTACGGGAGACCAAATCAAAATCAAATTCAAATTCAATTCAGATACTCTCTTTAAATTTGGAATTGGGGCCTCCATCTGTGAATGCTACTTAATGCTATTTAACACTGAGCCATTATCGCAGATATATGAATGCCTTGACAAGTCACTCCCGAAAGCTCTCTGGCTCTCTGTAATCATCATTGTTTTGGCTTTCCCTTGAAAAATGACATATGACATTTATATGTCTCATCAGCATGAGTTTCAAATATCCAATGTTCTCTTTGTTTTTGCCTTCTGAAACCTCATCTCAGCTATCAAAACTACAGAATGCATGTGGTACACCTGCACAAGGAATATATTTGCATTTTAGGGTCAGGTTTCAAGAAGAGAATGTCTTGCTGCTGCTAATGTTGGTGATATGGAAGCGGAAACATTTTCCAGGAAACTCTCTCTTAGAGGGAGTTTCCACTTGTAATTCGATTGATGGGCTGTTTGGAGTGCATCCTTGCACATTAGGTTTTCTCTCTACTCAGCCAGCCAAGGTTTTTTTTTCCCAACATGCCGACTCAATAACAATTTCATTTATCCTCCCCTCACAGTGACGAATGTGGTTTTTACTGTGGTGTGAAAGTCCATTTTGTTAAAAGTTCCTGTTAACCCAAGAGGTATAGACTGACTTCTGGTGCCAGGCTGTTAATAGTGGTTAAATGTGGTCAACAAATATATGTGAAACTGATTTTAATAACAGTACACCTTTTCTAATCGCTTTGTGATTAGAGGCCACGGTATGTGTGTTTGTATGACTTATTTTGCATGAAAGACACCTTCATCATTCACTCTTAGAAAGTCAATAACATCTACAATTGTTTATGTTAATATACTGTATGTTCACCCCATGTTCATCAGTTGATATAATGGACTTACTTCCTTTCCGAATTCTTTTTTGATTTTTGATAGAATCACTGAGGTTTACCGTGTCCATTTTCAAAACATGTTCGTTCTTTCCAGACCTAAAAAAGTTGCCTCTTGCTTTGAGTGCACAAATATGCACAGGGTCTAATGAGAGTGTGTTTTGCTTCAGTGCATCCTTCCTAAGTGGATATACATCTGCCATGTGTTCCCCACGAGAGTGTTTGTGGATCCATTACCAATGTTGCCACTAAAGAGGTCGAACTGTGTAGTCAGCACAATATGCAGGTGCTTTCTCTAAAACTTGTGTGCATTAGAGCCTCTTATTACCCTTTCTCCCCTTGAGATGCTTTCATGAATTTTAGACATTGTTGTTGCAGTCTCAGGTAAATAAGCACTTCTTGTAAATGAAAAATACGATAAATAGAATATTGCAGCACAAGTTGGTGGCTGGCAGCACTTGGTGAAAATGGCACATATTCGTTCATGTTGCCTGAATGAAAACGGCAAAGTGGGGCAATGCCTTTGCATAGCATTATAAGAGATGATTTATATGAACAATAAAACATTGGTGAAAGAACAAATGTGATGAAAGACAAGGTATTAAAGTTTTCATTTCCCCCCATCCATCCATTGTCTGTACCAGTGATTCTCGAATGGGCGTATGCATACCCCGGGGCTCTGTGAAGGCACTTTGTGGGTTGTGTGGGGTTTTATATTGAAAAATAGCATCCATGCAAAAACAAACAAACAAACAAACAAAACAAACAAACAAACAAACAAACAAACAAAAGAAAGTTTGATCACTGCAGTTACCTTCACTGCCACCAAGAATATCCTCATCGAAGCACAAGTCCAAGTGTGTCACTAAATGCTGAAAACATAATCAACAATGCAGTTATGTTTAATGTTGACCACATTCAGTCTTCTTTATAATTATATAATAGTTATTTGAAGAGAATTTTTGTAAATGACTTTCTTCTTTTATTTAAAAGGAAGTGAATGATTTCTTTTTGAGAACAGATCTGCACTATTATCCAATGGAATTTTATGTTGATAATTATTTTGGTTTGCACAAAACTATTTATAATTTAGTCAATTATGACTTTCTTTCTTTTTAGTAGTACCACTACATTTCCAAATGGTTGTTGGGATAGGGTACCACTAGAAAAAGTTCCAAAATACAGTATAATAAATCAGACACGGATGGCAGAAGACTCTTTTAAGTCTTTTTATTTCCCATCCCAAAATACTTTGCGCTGATTCGGGTGTACTTGGATAAAAAATATTTCACAGGCGGTACATCACATGGCAAGAGTCCAGTGAATCAGACAAAACGAACAATCAAACATTCGTGCATGTTTGTGGAATGCGGAAGGAAGGCAGAGCACCCAGAGATGGTCTTTGCGCATGCGCATGAGTTACTGGTTCAAAGCGATCCTTTTTTCTGCAGTTACACGTATAAACCTGACGTGGCAGTAGAGTGTGCAAGTTCGAATTTGTAAAACGAAGTAGAAGAAAATAAACGGCGCTGGTTTTGAACTTTGTAGAAGAATGTGTGAAGGTGTGGTTCCGCAGAACCGGAGTTGGAATTAATCAATTTTACGTTAACGTTCCCTGGATCGTTACATGTCACTCACATCACTACAAGGAATACATTGCAGAGGTAACCGCTTTGATATATGTATCTTTATTTTTGTAAATCGACGAGACTTAGCTCGCCCAACGACGTTCAAGTCAACGGCATACCGACAGTTTCGTTGCGGGTAGCATCAAGGTGATTTAGCTCATTGTGCAAAACTGTCTGAATACCATGAATACTTTGTCTCATTTATGTACGCCAGTGTAGTGATTTTACTTCCTCTTTTGAAGCGAATCGACGACTGACCAATTTAGCTTTCATAGCTAACGTTGCTTTCCATGTACGCTGACGTTGCTAGCCGCAGAACGACACAATGGAGTCGGCCGTGGTGAATCTGTACAATCAGTTCCTGAGTTTACGGACCCTGGTGGACGGTCTGAATGACAGCGTTGAACCACGTAAGTTGATCCCACTCTTCTCCAGTGTTTGTAGCAACACCAACAACAACAACAAAAACATTTTCAGTATTCCTAATACAGTACATAGTATTAACACGTCCATGTATGCTTGTCATTTATAAATTTTTAACTTCACACTGTATTACTGAAGTATTCTCTTGTGGTTTCTTTTATTACCACTTGAAGAAGATTGTCTTAATGGTATGTACTTGGTTGCTTTCAAACTACTTGTCCACAGTTTCTCATATGTATAAATCAGGAAATTTGTATTATGTTAGTCATTCTTAGTCTTACATTTTTAATATGTACTTAACACGATTAAAGCACGATCAGAACCACTGCTTCTCGCACAATGGTTGTGGCAATCACCGCAGACAGCAGCTATTTTCTTCTGTTGTTTCATTAGAGTTTCTTCAGATGGCCATGAACTTTGAGGACTGCCGAAAGAAGTGGCTTCAGTCAGGTGAGGAGCTGCTATCCTGCAAAGAGATGCTGGCTAAAGCTGAAACAGAGAGGGGATCTTTGGAGGTCAAACTGAAGCATGCACGCAATCAAGTGGACGTGGAGATCCGTCGGCGGCAGAAGGCTGAAGCCGTCCATGAGAAGCTGGTTTGTGACATTTTTTTTTCATGAAGCTCATTTACAGTGGAACCTCCAAAGTCATACTGGCTGCTGTTAATCACAAAAATGTGGATTTGTCCTTCATCGTCTTGCCACCAGGAGCGTCAGCTACAGCTGATCCGGGACATGCTGATAACAGAGAATAGTAGTAGCATGCACCTAAGTGAGGAGCAGCGCTCTGCCCTGGCCTTTCTCAGTGCGCACTCTCAGGCTGCTAAGTCCAACCTTAACTCCAGCAGAAGGTTTGCTTTTCTATCTGGTTTGCCAATAAGAGTGTTTTTTTAAGAGACAAATTCGTGTTTCATTTTAAATGCCGAGACATATCACAATGTATGAAAAGTGTTCATGTGTTCAATATCCGTCGCATTGCATGAAGTCCTTCCCACAAGAAGTTTAAAATAATGGTTTTCTTGCAGGTTGATGGCCATTGATGAATCAACCTCCATAATGTCAGACATCAGCTTTGATCAAACAGATGACTCCATGGTACATTTTTCCATATATTGTTTCAACCTTCTGCACTCCTTAAAGCTGACATGCTGCAACTTAATCCCATTTCCTTTAGGCCTGTGATTCTTCTGTTATGAAGACTGTGAGACTGCGGAAACGTCCGAAACGAGTGAGTCATAAATGTATTCCAATTTGAAATCAAAATATCGGTGTGGTTAACCAGGTTTTTGTGATGAACCAAAATGACACCAACACACACACAGTGTGAAACTGTTCATATGGTATTCAGTTAAAAAAACTAACTCTACTCTTAACAGATGGAAAATAAAGAAAATAGTAAACCTTGAAAGTATGGAATGTACCAAAAGTAGATATGAGGAAATGTAGTTCCTTTGTAATCCACAGCGCTCTTCTCGGAAACTTGAGGTTCCCCCGCAAGCAATGAAGAAACCTTGCTCCACGGGCCGCGCATCTAATCGAGTAAGTATGCTTTGATAACAGAGACAATCCTTTGTGTCTTTGCCCCCCCGACACACGTTTCCTGAAAATCTCATTGCATACAGATAAATGACTCCATAGTTGCCAAAACCACCATCACTGTGCCAGGAAATGGCTGTGCTGTGGAAGCTGTCTCCACTATCGAGGCTGTCCCCTATGGGACACGCAGTAGGAAGAAGAGTGGTGAGAAATTCCTGATTACAAATTCACTCGCAGTAACTGTGAATTTAAATACCGTTTGTTGTTGTAAATTACTGTCATTTCTTCTATATCATGTGATTTGATTGTGCTGACAGTTGCCCCAGCCTGGGCTGAATCAACCTCTATTGAGCTGTCCGAAACCAACAGTGAAGCACCCAGCATGCCACTCTCGGATTTTCCCCCTCACCTCCAAACTCCCAGACTCAAGAGAGGAGGAGAAAAGCAGCATATCTTTGTCCCCAAAACAGTGAGCCATTACTCTAACTTTGTTTCCACCAAGCTAATTGATTTGGTTCCATACAATCAATATTACTGTCTCTGAATTGTACTCTGGCATACTTACTACTACTCATGGCAGGTTTGATAAAATGCTTCCAATGGCTGTTTATTCCCCACCCGTAACATATAGAATTTTAGTCTGTTTTCACACACATTGACATGTCGTTTTTCTGAAAAGTCGAAGTTACCGAAGTATGTGCAACTTGCAAAATCAGAAGAGAGAGGTGACACCCACAGGCGACTGTCAAAGCGGATATAGTGTCACTGCTCATTTTGTTTGTTAATTGTTAATAATATGACTCAAAATGCATTTTAACTTGCATTACTAGGACTTTGATAGTTTTTGCGTAGCATTGTTGCTATGTTACTGCATTCCATTAAAAAAGCAGCCTATGCTTTACTTCTTTGGCTTTCTACTCCTGTCACAAACTACTCCCGACAGACTAGTCTTTGCAATGATGTTGAGTAGCTGTTTCAGAGGTCTTGATGCAGTGCACACACTCCAGATTACTATTAAAAGAAAAAAAGCCTTGACCATAGATTAAAAAAAAACATTGATATCTTTTGATCCATTTAAAAATCACATTTACTTTTAACCCTAGTTTGCTAAAAGGGAACATAGGGAACCTTGATTGAGAGGAGATGAGATTTCGAGACAGCACAGGGTCCAAACGTGACTTCACTTGTACTGTTTAAAAAGCTCAGATCCAGCCAGGTTTTAATGTCCTTCAGGCAATCAGTGAAGGTATATACACAACTTTGGCCACTTGGTCGCAGCGCTATGTAGATATGTGGGTGTTGTCTGCATAAAAGTGGAAGGAAATGTCATTTAAATACATGTACAATAATGACATTGTGGAAGTGGTCATAGTATTGTGGCTGTTGTTACCACGGTCACTCTCTCTGTTCCTCGAGCTTTGCGTAACGGCTGTTTTTCACCACACTCTCACAAAGGTGATCAAATCCGAGTTCTGTGGACCATGTGGAAGAAGAACAAAGTTTGGCAAGATGTACCTTCGCTGTCAGGACTGCAGGATTGTGACTCATCCCGAGTGCCGTGACTGCTGCCCCCTGCCCTGCAACCCCGTGTCCATCAGTACTCCCATCAGGACTGCAGAGGTGCGGCATGTCTTTCTCATTGATTCCCACAATACCTCTACTTGGGAATTTTCATATAACATGACTCAGAAAAACAATCTGAATTCATGTGCGCTTGCAGAGCACCCTAGCAGACTTTGCGCCAACAACTTCTCCAAAGATCCCAGCTTTAGTTATCTATTGTATCAAGGAGATTGAACACAGAGGCCTGCATGAGGTAAGTGAGCCTCTTTCTTATGACCCTTCCTTATAGAAGTGTGTGTGTGTGTGTGTGTGTGTGTGTGTGTGTGAGAATTTTAATTCATATTTAGATCCGTTCCCAGTTCCCTGTATCACAAAACCGTATTTATTTCTTAATTTCTTCCCAGGTTGGCCTGTACAGAATTTCTGGCCAAGAGCGTCAGGTGAAAGCACTGAAGGAGAAGCTGATTCGAGGAAAGACACTGCCACCGCTAAACAAAGTTGAGGACATCAACGTCATCACTGGTGTTCTTAAAGACTTCCTAAGGAACCTTCCTGAGCCAATTCTCACCTTTCGCCTCAACAAAACCTTCATGGAGGCAGCTGGTCAGTTTCCTCTCTTAATCGACTGAAAGACAAAATGGGTGTCTTTATAATAAATAAAATCAATAAATAAAAAGTTTACGTTATCTGTCTCTGGTAACGTAGAAATCCAGGATGATGGGAACAGTCTTGCTTTGTTGTACCAAACCATCAGCGAGTTGCCTCAACCCAACCGAGACACTCTAGCCTGTGTCATGATCCATCTGCAGAAGTAACTTTCACAAAGTTTTGAAGAGTAACATCTTCAGCTGTAAGATTTCCTGAGTTCAACTATTTTGCCCGGACGGTGAGCACATATGTAATGCTTTCCTCCAGAGTGTCAAAGAGCGTGGATACCAAGATGGATGTGACGAACCTGGCCAGGGTGTTCGGCCCTACCCTTGTCGGCCACGCTGTTCCGAATCCAGACACTATGACGGTCCTGAGTGACACAAGCAGACAACCACGGGTAAAGTACAGTATATTCTTTACCTACTGTACGTGTCATTGATTTCTTCATAAATCAGTTGGACTCTTTTTTTTTCTCCTCCCAGGTAATTGAGCGCTTGTTTAGTATCCCGACAAGCTACTGGAGTCAGTATGCCTATCCGGATAATATAGACGTGGAGAGTGCTCACTTCACTGGGACTCCTAGTCACAATGGTAAATCGCAGCATCAAGGTTCTAGAGGACAGTGATATGTATGAAACAAAACTGCACCTCTATCAATTGCATGTTTTTTTGCAGTCAGCATACTTGGACCACTGACCACTCCTGAGCACCAGTTGATGGCAAAGACGCCCTCCTCCAGCTCCCTGTCGAAGCGGATGAAGCAGACCTTCTCCAGCACCACCATGTAAGTTCATCCACACACACTCTCGCTTGTGTTGTAGGGTGCATCAATCGCCACAAAAATATTTAAGCATCCGAATTTTGACATGGCCCTTTAAGCTTGATGTTCTATACTCCAAAATAGTTATATACTAGTAACATTTAGGAATACAATGTTTGCAGACTGGGTACACAAAGTGATCAAGAATTGCCCAATTTATGATTTTTTTTCACCAGTTTTACATTTTTTATTTTTAATGCTTGATGAAAATATGAATCATTATTCAAAATTGGAGCTATTATTATAACTAGTCAAAGATGCTAATAAACAATATTTGGTGATGATATTAAGGAAAATTATTCAAAATTTGGAATCATAGAAATCCCAACGTCTAACTTTGTTTAAATGCCTTTCAGGATTTTTATGAAACAGCTTTTTAGTTTGCATGTGTTAAAGTTTATTTCATCTATCCACAACCATCTTTAGATTTGCAGGCAAGAACAAAACAGCTGCTAGCCCCCGGGTCAACTTCTTCGAGTCTCCACATCTGAAGTAATGGCCCACTGGAGTTTACAAAAAAGCATATAATGGCTTATGTGTTACGTGCTGCAATGACAAGCTCCATTTCCACAAGAATGTGAGTAAAACTAAGGTGCAGTTTTATCTTAAGAATGCATTATATCCACATCTCATTTGCTTTCTAATCAAGTGAAGTAGCTTACACATGAAGAATTTTTATATCTTTGATTTATAAGTAAGTCCTCACTTATTAAGGACCAAAAGCTTTACTAATGAGGTTACGAGGCTTTAATGACCAAGCAACTCCAGCTAACCTGTTTGAAGGACCTTTTCTTTTGTGTTCAATCATGCATTGCTCACTGTGTGGTTGTAACCGCAGCCTCGGGGGATGGAGCAGCATATGAAACTGGGCCAAAGGGAGGAAAAAAATTAAGGATTACTTGTGTTTGAGAATCTTGTGGCATTGAGCTGACGCTGACTTTAAAGCTTGCTTTAAACACTGTATTTTATGTTTATGTTGTGTGGTAAGGCCGATTCACAATCAGACTACTGTATATGGCCAAATAACACTACTAACACTGATACTAAATGGGATTTATGCAGTATTTTGCACTGTATCTATGCAACAAACAGAATGGATGTACGTACCACTAGAGGCTGCTGTTGTATTACTATTATGCTTTCATTATGCTCGTGCAATTTAAACTGTGATTGCCCTTGAACTGATATGAGCACACCTGGTATCTAATATCTGCTGTCAATACCGAAAGAACTCCAACCAAGCTTTGTGTGCCAACCACTTAACTACTGCATTCATATATGCATTTTAAACTTAATACATTTAAATGCCGGTTGTGCCTTTTTTTTAATGTTGTAGTCTAAAAAAAAATCCCAACAAAAAACGACAACAAAAGTTTTTATTCAAACGAGTTGTCGTTCTTTTGAATGAAGTGTTGGGAAATCACGTGAGAGAAATGGTCATCCAACAAGTTTTGCTTTTTTTGTCAAAAATCTCTTCTGTACCCACTTCTGCAAACCCAAACTGGAATCCAGTGGAACAGAGTCCACGGTTGATGTCAAAACAAAGCATTAAATGTAATTTCCTCTCTCTTCTTGGTGCTCATTCATTTCAGGTGATAAATGGTTTGAGCCTGACAGGCATTTTTTCAGATCTCATTGAAGACTAAATTTCTGGCCTTGAGACAGCTGGGCCGCAGAAATATGAAAATATGTGCCACTTTATCTATTTATGTTCTTTCTTTGCGGAGGAGACTCTTCCAAAATGTTTGCATTTCAAATGAACATTAATAGTTCATTAGCCTGAAATGAGGCCTCCTGTGTGTCAATGTGTCCCCTCGTGTGGGAATGCTGTGTTTATTTACGGCGTACCGTGCAGCATAAGCTCGCCTGCTGCAGGCATCAAACAGCTGGCTGTGTATATGTGCATGGAGCTCCCTCCTTGTTCGAGCCAGAGTGCGCACTGTTAGAGTTCCACACTGCTGTGGGACTGCAGGGGCCAAATGAGTAACTAGTCCAATTAAGAGTGCTTAGATAAATTACATTGTAAGCTTGTAAACACAACAACAACAACAATGGTATCAAAGTCCTCTATTTATATAATGAAGTGTGGGAAGTGGTGCAGGAGGAGGCCACTGTATGATTACAGTTTCTGGGAGATGAATGCGATCGCTGCATGATTGTATTCCTAAACTTCGCTTATTGACTGTTTTTCAGATTGAATTCATGTTTTTCATCCTCCAGCTTTGTAGAGCTTGTAGGCCTGTGTGGTTACTCCGGTTTTGAGCCAGTAAGTCAGCACCTGTGATACGTCAACTCAATAACTGACGGTCAAAGCTAGCCCAATGTGGTCTGCTCCAGCAAAAGGCCATTTTAAGACACTATCACGACAAACGTTTTGTGTGGATTTGAAATTCTTGCAGAAAAGACACGGTTGAGAGTATCAACTGCTACCTTACAACTTGAAAGTGTGTGGCCTATGTAGTTCAAATGAGTAGTGCATGTATGTATAAACATGAGCAGCACTACCAAGATGTTGCATCCTTTGCATGCGAGGCATGTGTGTCTGAAAAGTGCTGCAGCAGATTTTTTTTCTACTTTCAGTAAATTATGAAGTCGATATGCGTTCCACTTGGTGAGTTAAATACAGAAAATGCTGAAAAACCAAACGATACTTGACACGCTAACTGCAAATAAATGTGTGGCTTGTTTGCCTTTCAGTACTCTCTCACTATCTCTTCCCCCACGGAAAAAAACAACAACACACACATACACTCTTTCTCCACGCCTTTGAATCAAACTGCCATCTTAGTCGGCTACCATGCGTGGTCGATACCTTGTTACCACAGAGAAATCAATTATCTTGACCAAGCAGCAGGCGTCAGCGGCAGTAATGAAAGAATGTTCCTTCTTTCCAGACAATGACCATGGTCATTAAATATGAATTTATCATTGGCTGATGAGATTTATGGGGCCCTGAGTTGATGCTCTCTGGCTACAAGTGTAAACTATAAGTAACTAAGGGAAACACATCATCATCGTCATCATGATGGTGATAATGATGTGTGCCCAAAACAGGACTGAAAATTGATTAGGGAAGTAAAATGACACCATCTTTTCAATGCTTGAACAATGTGTTCCAACTTATCCCAGCTGGCATTCGGAATGTGGGAGGACACCGGAGCATACGGAGAAATCCTACACAAGCACCGAGGAGAACACCTTGAGATTCGAATGTCAAAATTGTGCAGCGGACATTCTAACCATTTGGCCCAACATGTGGCACTTGAAGGCAGAATATGAAATAAAAATGTCTGTATTCTGTTGTTAAGATGATTGTAATGTGGCCAGCTGGTATATTAACTACTATTGTATCGCAGTAGTAACAAATATTTTTATTGGGTAAAGAAATGAAGCCTTGTAGACCGGGAACCACGCACTGTTATTGCCTCCAGTCATATACTTATTTTATGTGGCCACACTAGCTAACACATGAATAATGAATAGCACGTATTAAAAGTAAAGTCAAGTAAACAAAAAAACAACAACAACAAAACCTTTCAATATGTCTATATTTTTTTCGGGGGGGGGGCGCTCTTTGGCTTTCGTTGAAGATGTAATATTACATATGACCACTAGGTAAAGGCACACGACTGTTTAACACTGATCGTGAAAGAAGAAGAGAAAACAGGAAGATGGTGGCCTTTTTTTTGCTGAAGAGATTTGAACATTTTTGAATGACTCAGTCCTTTTCACTCCTCTTTGACATCGACAGAAATCAATGGGTGTAAGTTCATTTTATAATTTACATATTTGGGAATTATTTTTTATGTTTATTGTGAGATAATTTAAACTTGTTACTTTAGAAAAACGGGATTTGTTTACTGTAATTATGGGGATTGACACAGTAATGTTTGTACAATATTTTTGTTTTATCCATTCCTCTTGCCCTCTCTGAATATATGAAATGTTTTTAAAATATAAGTGCAATAAATGCTAAGAACATGCTTAGGGAGTGTTTGAATATAGTCTTTCTATCAACCAGATTTCATTTATAGTGGGTCTGGAACATAACCTCCACGATAGAGGGGGCTTAACTGTCGTTGAGTTTCTGACGTGAATGCCCACCCATCATGTGTGAAATTAAACTAGTAAATCTTTTATCTGCCCATTACAAAAAAAATAAATATATATATATTTTTTTATTCTGCACACCTGCCCCAATATGTAACACTTTTACACATGGCTTCCCCACACAGTTTCTTGGACCCTGGTGACAATGATCCAGAGCTATTTTGAAGCAACAGTTCGGATGCCAGACTACACTATAGTATCTGAAACACCACCATGCGGAAAACAACGAAGTCCCATGTTATCATGGTAAGCAAAGCTGCGTTGAGTTTAGTTGGATGCACAGATTAGCGATAGCTTCAGAAAAGCGGCATACGCTTGATTCTTAGTTGTCAACACAGTGGCAGGGTTTTCTGTAATGTAAGTATATTATGTTTTTTTGATAAATGTATGTCACAGACATAATATTAAGATCTAAGAATTGTTTAAAACATTAAAACGTGACTCTTATAACGTTGAAGTCTTTTAACATCTTTTTTCCCATTTCTCTGTCTGTCCCCTCTCAAACCTATGCAATTGCGGTTTCCAATAAATACCTACACTATACATAACCAAAGAGGGATACCACAAACTCCCTTGCTACACACAAAGTGTGAATCATGCAAAGGTATATATCCTCCATTGTGCATGCCCAAGCAGTCAAACAGGACAGGTTGGAAAAAAATGAGGAAAAAGCACATGGCTTGACATTAACAAAACTTTGACCATAGAATTTGCTGTATATTAGAATCTCATGTTTTCTACAGAGTGTCAGCATGGCATTGACTGTCCTCACTTGCCAAAAATTTCATTTTTTTGTTGTTTGTTTTTGTGATGACAAAAGCCAATTGAAGCAAAAATTACTGGCCTGTGCGGGAGAAGTGGTGGACAATAAAGCACAAAAACCCGTTTGACATCTCTTCGGCTGTGCTACAAAGTGAGTGGCACTTGCGTGAAATGCCACCGCTGTGTTCGTGGGCAGAGCAGGCTTTTAAATGTGATGTTTGGGCGCCGTTCCTTCAGGTGACAGGAGAGATGGCAGCGATGCCAGGAATGGCTGACGGCTATGTGGGCACGCAAGCGAGGCCATTTGGGTTTTTAATGAGCGCTTCCGACGACGTGTGTGTCACTTGCTGATAGAAGTAGTGGTGGTGGTGGTGAGTGTGTGTGTGTGTGTGTGTGTGTGTGTGGGAGGGGGTGTGGGGGCTCATAGCACGCCCATTACTACAGTCTGGGAGAAAGTAAGGAGCACAAATGAGGGCTTGCTCTTAAGGCAGCAATAAATCCTGTTTTAATGGTGGACCACAAGCACTTGCATGTCCTCAGCAGTCTTGTGTTTGATGCCAAATTGTGCAGAATAAACAGATTTATTGTGCAGCCGTTCCATGCACACACTTTCTCATTGTGACTTGCATGTTTTTTTTTGCTCCCCATACACCATATTCCCCATTCATTGCTCTTGCACAAGAATTTGAAGAACTGTCACAAAATGACAAGTGCTTTGATGCTGTTTTTCCCCTCGCCACACCGCTAAGCCGAGCGCTAATACAAGATGTCATTCACACACCAGCATTTTATTTTAAAGGGAGATGCAAGCTATGTCGCAATCAAGACAACACCGTCCTACATTGCACCCTTTTTGTTTTGCACTTGATGAAACTTTGATCATTCAGAGTAGTCTTAGCAGACAAGCCGTCCACATACATGAACGCCATTGACTTTAGTTTTTCTCTTCCGAATTACCGTATTTTCACGACCATTCGGCGCACCGTGTTGTAGGGCGCAGTCTCAGTAACGGGTGCTATTTCTGTATTTTACACATACACAAAACGCACTGTATTATTGGGCGCAGCCAGGCGTGGTAAAACATACGCCGGTTTAAACATACGGCATGCATGCACGCACGCTAAAAACACGTTAGCTTGAAGCATAGCGTAGCATGCTAAGACATGCTAAAAACACGTTTTTAAAAAGGCAACGGAAGCAAAAGTGAGATCGGTTGTACTTTATTTCGACATCTTACAATGTACTCACATTTGTCGATCAATCATCACTCAGAAATCCATCAAAGTCCTCATCTTCTGTGTCCGAATTGAACAATCCATCAAAAACGCCGGTTCCTCTCGTTGTCAGAGTCACTGCATTGCCGTGTGGCTCCACAGAAATGATGCCGGCTTTGCCAAAAGCTCGAACAACAGTGCAAGCAGACACGTTTGTCCAAGCAGCCACAATCCATTCGCAAATAGTGGCGTAACTAGCCCGGCGCTGCCTCCCACTCTTCGTAAAGCTGTGTTTGCCATCGATCATCCATTGTTCCCATGCCGCTCGCAACTTCACTTTGAACGCCCGGTTGATGCCGATGTCCAGCGGTTGGAGTTCTTTCACAAACCTCCATTTGCGAACCATGGATTCGTTGACCTTGAATTCCCTCGCGGCTGCTCGATTCCCGTGTTCCTCCATAACCGATGGCTTGAAGTTTGAACTGAGCTTCGTAAGCGTGTCTCTTTGTTGTAGTCATTTTCGGGGGTTCTTAGAAACCAAAACCGAATTTGTTTTGCAATAACGCACAAGCTCACACTATATATAGGTACTGGCACCTGCCTTTCGCATCCACTTACACGCCCACCATTCACTGATTGGCCGGTTGCTTTCCGGCATGGCTGGCTTCTCTCACGTCCTCATTTACGTCCACTTACACGCCCACCCTTCACTGATTGGCCGGCTGTATTCCCGCACGCCTGTTCACGCCCACTTGCCTTTTCTCTATATAAACAGCGTGTCGGCTCTCAGTCAGGATTTGGAACTCGGCTCATACACTAGACGCTCCGCATTATAAGGCGTCCTGTCCACTTGGGAGAAAATTTCAGACTTTTAATTGCGCCTTATGGTCGTGAAAATACGGTATGAATGTTATTCACATGCCAAGTCCTTCCATGTGCATTCCCATATAAACAAATGAAAATCCCTGTAAGTGCAGGTGGACTTTGGCGTGTTCCTTTTCAGATGAGTGCTTCCCTGTTCTTGTGATTGAATGTGAATGTTTGTGCAAGCGTGCGTGATATGGAATAGCAGAGTCTGCATGAATGGCGGTATCCCCCCCCCCCCTCTATTTCCTTTTTTCATGGACTGTATTCGAGTCTATTTCAGATTGTTGTTTTTTTTCTGCGTGGATAGTTACTTGGCCATAAGTAGCATTTTTATGTCTTCATATATACATCGATCTTTTAAACACACGTAACCCAATGTCATCATATTATTTTTAGCAGTCTCATTTCGTTAGTGTCACTTGTCAGGGTCGAACAGCACCACTGCCATTACCAATCGCTGATGTCACTTTAGCTTAGAGTTCAAGTCTGATGTAACATCTTTCTTACACAGTGCGTTCCACAGCAAAAATGATTTTGAGCTCTTAGTGTGATGGCAAAGGAGGCTCTCTTGGACTAACGGACATCGTTCAGCAGCAGTCAACAACATTGCACCTAGGCAAGAATTCTTGAGACCTGATACAACAAAGCTGCAACACTCAATTTCCATTATAATACCAGTATATGTGACCTAATGAAATTATGTGGGATGGCCCCAGAAGTCTTCCTCCGCAAACTGCAGTCACCCCCCCATCCATCAATGGCATCATTTATATGCAAGTGGCAATGGCAGTTTCTTATCATTCGTCCCAAATGAAATTTTAATTAGGAATGATAAGATTTTCCTTTGAAGGGCTGCAGATATGACAGCTGTCAACTTTTTTGCCTCAACTCCCCCCGGGAGGAACTCTTGATATTGGGTAGTGCATAAATCGAGACACTTCTGATTACCTGTTAATAAATACAGGGATCTTGTTCACACTTCAATCCAAGCTGTCCACAACTGTTTTCATAGGGTGACCCAGATATGATTGTTCTGAGCACATCCCACAATAATCACGTGGCTGACAGTCAGTTTACATTCTTGACATTTTTTTGGTTCTGTGCGAAAGACGAATAAAAAATGGATCTGAATGCGCCACTTTCGTGGATGCTCTGCGTAAAATGTCGCATCCAAGGGTCCCTTTCAATTCAACCAGGGAGGGTGGTTGGAAAAAAGGGAAGTACATCATCTTGCCTTACTGTTGCGACTCACACCGGCATAAGCGCTTGAAAATGTATTTACTTAGAATATATCTCGAGCTTGTTTTCAATGATTAAATAAGTGCCTAATGTGTTTTATTTCAGTTATGACCTGATTTCACTGTGAAAGTTTTGTTTGGTTAAAGTAATTGCACAATTGATGGCCAGGAAGGAACTCCAGCAACCCAACTATTCGTGTACAAACCTTTAAAAGTCATTTTTCCACGTCACCTTTAACTCATGGGTATATTCAAGTCCACGTGACGTTTCTGTCAATAATGTACAGTTGTGAAGTCCACAAATACAACACTGTGTGTGTGCGAGCATACGTGCGTTTGTGTTACTTCATTGTCTTCTTCATATTTTCTCATTCTTAGTGTGGTGAAAAGTTGTCAAAAGACACGTGAGTGTCACATCTTGACGAAGATGCAGCCTTTGTTTTAATGAAGCATCGTGACTGACACGTGTGTTTCTGCGTTCCACCCTTGTGTTATCCTCCTTCCCAGCTGTTGCTTGTCAATCATGTTTTTTTTTTCCTTGCCTCCGTGTCTCAAAATAGAACCTCATGCGTACAGCCGCCTCGGCTCTTCGCTGACCCGCCATGCAAACGACTAATAAATTATGTTCATTTTTATTTAGGTTAATCACTTTGACACTGAGAAATTGCGTCGAAGACTTCGAAGGGGGGTTGTAATGATGCATTTTGTATGATTCTGGGTATTTCAAATTCCGATGAGCTTGAACTTTAAGAGAGAGGGGGAGGGGGGGTGTTTCTCTTGTTTTATCCTAATGTCGTGACCAGCGTCATTATTTGTACTTTGAATGAAAATGTTGTAATAATATGTATTCAACCTAACATTGCACTGTTTTGAGGTTATGCTATATTACAATATTTCCAAGACGCAACTTCTATGTGTTCTACCATTTGTGACGGCGAGCATATGACTCTCATGTTGCCTACACATAAGCCAACATAATACAGAGCGTAACTCTTGTTCTGATGTCTTACTCAGTTCCCATGAGAACAGGACAAGTCCAGACTGAGACACACACTTATGAGCGAGGTGAGGCACGAGTGCAGCAGCCTCGCGCAAACAGAATCTGTGACAGATTTCCAACTGTGCTCCTGTGCAAACTCTGCCGTGCTGTCCAAATGTCTGTAGTGAAGGCCAAAAGAAGAGCCTGCAGATGGCCAAGCATTTCAAAGCGATGCCTCCATCCAGCCATTTTCTATACCGCTTATCCTGACTCGCTGGAGCCTATCCCAGCCGACTTGCGCGAGAGGCAGCGTATGTACCGGACTCTTCAGTTCACCTCGTAGACATGTTTTTGCAATGTGGAGGAAGTCGGAGAAAAGCGTCAGCCATGGGAAACATGGAAACTCCACACAGGAAGGACAGAATTGTGATGCAGATGGTATATATATATATATTTTTTTTTTTTCCAAGATGGCGCCCGGATAGGCAGCCGTCGGCAAGTGCTCTTCAAGAGCCTTGCGTTTTTTGTTGGTTTTTGTTGTTTTTGTCTTGCTTTGTCACATGGTGTTGTTCTTACGTCGTGTGGACCTGAAGTGGACTGTTTTCAGCATTTTTGGCCATGGCATTCGTCAAAGAAGAAGAATCTGTGCTTGGTGGTTGCGCCTTCTCGGCAGCACACGCGTACCAGCACTGATTTCTTTCTTCGGAGGAATGTTGGCGCCATTTGACTGTCGTTGCTGGACATCCCGGGCGCTTGTGTCTTGCGCCTGAAGTAGGCAGCATTTTCACAGCCCCGCTTTGTTCAGCTTAAAAGGTCGGTGCTGATGGACAGTCTGCAGCTGGATGGATGCATGGATTGAGGAGCCGCCGATGAGAAGAAAGGAGCGTCAGCGCAGAGCGCCAGCGTATGTGGAACTGGGAGTCGCGGCTTGGAATTGAAGCGGACTTACATGGGACAGGAGAAGAGAGTCAATCTCTTTTTTGTTAATGGATGCTACTGCTTCTTGTTGCTTTCAAGTTTAGCTTGTAGCAGACGTGTGCACATTGCAGCATGACGTCTTTGATCCACTGGTGAAAAGGACACTTTGATTCGCTCATCTTTCATCTATAACTGCTTCAGACAACAAAGTGTATGCAGGAAAGTGGTTAAGAGTGCACGATTGTCTGTGTCTCATGTGTTGTTTTATTTGTAGTGTAGTATTATTTTGTCTTTTTTGGTTAACTTTTCTTTTGATGGCGGCGCGGACACCCGCAGCGGCTCCTCTTGTTTCATGTTGAGAGGGAAGAAATTTCATCTGTGCTGTATGTTACACATACAGTACATTTGACAATAAAGTTTATCCAATCCAATCCAATCCAATATAGTGCAAGATAATAAAATACTGTAGTTTGGATATACTGTCTGATACCTGTGTGCGCCTATTCCCATTCTCAGTGTCATTTCGCCGCACTCACCTCTGAACTTTCAAACAATTCAACCTCATCACGTAAAAGCTGCGTATTTGAAGACTTGACGTTCTTTCGTGAACTTTGGAATTATTCTCGTGCAGAGGAGTGAGGTGAAAAGGTTTGCACTCAGTCTGAATTCATATCTGGCAATGCAATGCATCTCTTCTGCTCTTCCAGGATCAGCAGCAACTCTCTTCTTCTTCCCTCTTTCTTAGAAATGTCCAAGTAGTGAGTAGAAATTGGACCGTTTGTGGCCTCTGATGCCAATGTATAATTCTCGGCTGTCGTCAGGAGGAACTACAGTACTTCACGCCAAACTTAATTAGTGCTCTCTGTAGAATGGACGGAGAGCAGACAAGGTCAGAGTTCAACACTGGCCTTTCAGTAGCTAATTGGCTGAGCTTGAGATTCCTCCCACAAGGTCTTCTCATTAGTCTTCAACTTTCCATCTTTTGTCTTCTTCTGGTCACGGCTGGTGTAGCCGCTGACTGACCCTGATCCACTGCGTGTGTCATCCAAACCAGTTGAACACGATTCATTTTCCATCCTTTTATTTGAAACACTGAATCCAATGAAATCGACTGTAGAAGAGCGATTACAGTATATTTGACCACTAAGTACTATTCATAGACTAAACTCATTGTCAAAGTTGTGTATCTTATGAAAGTGGAATTTACTCCTTGTCTTTGTAAAATGACAAGGATTTAAAAACAAAACAAAAATGGAGTGACCTTTACCATATCTACCGCAGCGGCGGAAAAACATGGTTGGAGCCCCCTCAGAACCAGATTAATCTTGGCTTACGTTGGGCTCCTTTCCATCTTCGCTAAAGGGAAATTTTGAAGTGACCAAAAGGTCCAGAGCTAATCCTCCTGCAGTCAGGTTGCAGGGACAAGTTGGGAGATAAGACTGGGACACAGATAAGACCCGAGACCCCAGAAGCAGAATCACAAGCTATAAAAGGTGGGAGATCTGTGGTCCTGATAGAAAATGAAAGGGTCCGCAGCTCTGGGGCCAAGCCTCCAGGAAAATTAATCACATCGAGGCCCGCATTACATCCTCCCCGGCAGCTGAGGACATCCTTGGATGGTGATTGTGACAAGAGGGGTTGTGTGTCAACAAAAAAGGGTTAAATAGAAGCCACATGTTAGAAGGTGCCACAGCAAATCCCTCTTCATCTTTTATTCACACCACTTTCTCCCTTTGCTCTTCATATACTTGACGCTGATGCGCTACCCTCACATCATGTTTTAAAGAAATGACGTAACTGCAATTGGAGCGCTTCAATACAGTGGAAAATGCCTACTGGTACTCATCAGTCGCTCATGCCAAAGAGGCCCCATATTACTCTTTCTTTACCTTGAAGGCTCACGTGTCTACCAACAGGTTCGGGGGTTTTTGCCGCAACTTCTCAACAGTATTTTTATACCAACAGTCAGAGAACATAAAGTAGCTACGGGCACCCGCTGCACTAATAATCAATCCAGCCGGTGAAGAAAACTGGCTTTGATCTATGTCTCTCGGTGCCCACCCACCAAGATTTTTATGCCCCCCATTTGAGGCGCTGATTTCTGAAAGTAAAATTTTCATTTTTATTTTATTTTATCACAGTAACTATTTTTGTGTTGTGAAATACTCATGTTGAGTCGCCTATCACAGAAATTAAAAATATAAAGTAACAGGGATGCTGTTTTTGTTTGATTGATGGCTGGTCTTATCTGTAACAGCTAATCACGGTGTTGCTGAAAAAAAGGACGAGGACGGAAAATGATTATCATATGAATAATGGCGGAGGGACAATGACGGAAGGGGACCCAGGTCGCGGACGGAGGACGGACCTTCAAAATAGGGTAAAGTGCGCATTCCTGTTGAGCAGTAAGCTCCTACAGAGGAATGTGACATTAGGTCATGCTTCTATAACAGTCACTGTTCACACTTGCCTTGATATGCACCTTGCTAAAAGTATGTAGTGCTCTCATTCTCCAGACGCCTTGCATCTACTTGGAGCAGCGTTCATACTGCTCCCACAGGGGCTTATTAGAGGGAATGGTTTGACTTCCTACTACCTCAGCACACTACTTTACTTTCTATACAGCAGAAAAACCAATGGCGTAAATGGGAGAGAGATTCACAATTACCAGGCTCGTGTTGCCTCCCTCAGACACCGCAGTAGGTCTGCAGCAGATTCTGTGTGGTTTGCATGAAAAAAAGATTTCCAAGAAAGGAATTATGAATGAGATTTAAAATGTTATGTACTATATGTACTCTGTGAATTTAGAGCCGCGAATGAGTTGCAAATTGTTTTTTTTCCACCTTCTTTCTACATTTAGAACAGAAGGCAGCAATGATGACCAGCATCCAGGCACCATTCAAATCTTTTCTTTGTCATAATAGTGGTCATTGAATCATGCTTAGTCTGGTCCCTCACCTCGCACCTGTTTACCATGGACGATCTTGGCAAGGGTATAAAGGCCCAGACAGTTTAGCTCCTGGGATCGTTGGGACACATAAAACCCGCCACCACGATAAGGCACAGGAGGAGCGCATGGGAATTTTGGCAGTAAAATTCATAGTTACTGTAAGCCATTTCCCTTGTCTGGATAATGGGATTTGGTGTGCATTCTGGTTAATTGGACATCAAAAATAGCATATACAGCATGTATGAGATGAGAATTATGAGCATACGTCATCACAGTCCAGCCTACTGCTCTTACCCCCCATTACTTACTTACTTACATACTTCATTGTTGGCCAAGAAAGGCTTTTAATTCCATTTCTCACTTTAATTTGCAAAGGGAGATTTTACAAGTAGTCATTTTATTTCCACTAGTGGACCCCATGCTTTGAGCCGCTAATTATCAGAGACTTAATGAGAACACAATAGTGAGTCTGGAGGACTTCATTGCAATCTGTCTTCTTACAGGGGCAATTGAGACTAGCTTGAACTTAACAGCTATTAAAAGGTCAAGCACTACAGTTGTGGTGCAAGTCGAACTCTCTAAAGGTCAGTTCATTTGCAATTCAATCAAAAATGTCTGTAATATTTTCTGCATATTAACTTATATAAGTTGCTCAAAGTTTTTTTTTCCAGTCTCCAATACAACATGGTACAACAGTAGCATGTAAATAACCACGTCGACTATGCTCTGTGCTGCTCACCACAATATTAATCAGTCTTTGGTTTGTGTTCTAGAATTTAGTAATTTAGTAGTAGTAGGAGATAAAATGTACAGCATCTCCTAACCATAGCGAAGCCTCACTTGCCAAACGGAGCTGGTACTGCGCGATGAAAAAGTCAACATACTTGAAGCTGAATCCGATGTCTGTTAGGAGACGTGGGTGCATCTGCATGCACGCCACTATGTCTGTCACATGTAGTCAAAGTTTTGACACATATTGTTTCAAATTTTTATGACGAGTGGTTCATGTAAGTGTTGTAATGTAAGGTTTAATGAAACAGGCTCTATTCCTTTTAGTCTACCGAATCAAGAGGTCACGTCATAAAAACAGACTCGCAACTTTGGCCATGCCCATTTCTCCATGGCTCTGTATCTCATAACGGGAAAGGGAAAGGAAAAAAATAGCATCAGCACGCCGCCTCTGCCAGTCTGTTGAATTTGAAGTTTATTAAGTATATCAAACCAGAGCCGACTCCCTCGGGGGACATTTGCAATCCAAAGCTCCACTCGCTGTTGCTTCCGCTAGCATCAAGCTGTCACAAACACTCTGCTTAATTTGCAAAGCAGCACTCATTGGAGGGGTGCAGGGGCGTTGTTTGGAGGGGGGGGGTCGGAGAGTGTGGGAGGGATTGGGCCATTGTATCTAGAGAAGGGTGATAAGGAAGTAAGAAACGTTCCATTCGTGCCAAGCCATTTTTTTAGATCGATATTTTTGACAATTAATTGATCAGTAATAAATATGCGGTGGCACGATGGTCTACTGCTTAGTACGTCGGCCTCACAGTGCAGAGATTCAGGGTTCGATTCCGGCTCCTACTGGCCTTCCTGTGTTGAGTTTGCTGTTCTCCCCGTGCTGATGTGGGTTTTCTCCGGGTACTCCGGTTTCCTCCCACATTCCAAAAACATGCATGGCAGGCTGATTGAACACTCTAAATTGTTCCGAGGTGTGATTTTGAGCGTGAATGGTCGTTTGTCTATATGTGCCCTGCGACTGGCTGGCAACCAGTTCAGGGTTTACCCCTGATTTTTCAAATGAAAAATGATAACTCTGCCATAATGATTGCTGTCTATCACCATATTGCATAAAAATAAACGAATATTGTGCTTGAAAAGACAGATACAGCCTCATCAGTAGTTGTAGCATAACAAGAATCCCAATATCAGAACTTCTGTGTTATTAGCATTTTTTAACGTGAAACTATAGAGGCTCTCAAAACAAAAAAAAGAGCCAACTCAGAAAAAAAACAATATCCATTTTCAGATTCAACACCATCAAAATATGCTGAAACCGTTGAAACATTCTTGGCACCAAAATGTGTGTCGACCAGTCTTATGAATTTGGATCCTCTCCGCCTCACAAATCAACCGCATGCAAATTTCCAGTTGCCTTCTGACACGCTCACAAACTGAGGACCAATCAACTACAAAAAAGACAGGCTGTCCTAGCTTCCATACCAGATATACAATTTATCATCAGGAAAACATGTAGCGGGGGTTAAGGTGGAAGAGCTTTCCATCTGGTCTCACTGCAGCAGCTACTACTCAGTATGCTCTACCTGGGCTCATTTCACCCTCCAGCAGACAGGAGAGTCTATATGGGCCCCCTCAGTGAAAGACCCGAGGCGCTCCCACCCACACCGGCGCTCCCCCGGCTGCCTGAGGGCCGGCAAAGACTGACAGGGCCAACAGGACAGAGAGTTATATCTCCAGATGTGCTCACGCTTGTCATTACCGCAGCAAGCTCATGCGCTTATGTCGGATTTGTCCGTCGCACTTGCAAGTACTCAACATGCAAGTGTAACATCACTGCTCAATACAATAAGAGAATAGAACTTTTGATGTTGTAAAAATGGGATTTTACGCCCGCTCCAGAATTAAACAATTCATTACCGGCTTTCTTTTTATAACTATAGACTAATTATATTAGCCATGATGTCGTAAGCCTGCTGCGCTGGGTGCATAGTGTAAATGAATGGACTTAAAGTGATTCGGCGAAGCGGGAAGGCAATTTATAAGGCTGTGGAGCAGAACTCCTACAATAGCTCGAGGTCATGGTGCTGACACAAGCAATGATCCTGCAGGATGGTGTCACTCGCCGGACATTAGTCATTTGGGATGGAAAAATGTCTGACAAGCTCATTTCTGCTGTCTTTAATCAAATGCTAATTTAACCACAGTCAATGATTTTTTTTGTTCTTGCCTCCCATCCTTTTGGAATTACACAGGTGAAATTTTGCCTGCTTTATTAAATTCTGTTTATACTCAATGGCTACACTATGAGGTGCAATTGAAAAAATTGCAGGAGCGATCCACTCCAAAAGCCATGTAAATAATTCTGCACATCATGATAATAAAATGTTTTTTTTGTTTTTGTTTTTGGTGGTTTCTCTTTGGACTGCAGTGATGTCAGTCTTCCTACAGATATTTCCTGCAGAAGACCAGAGGCTGGAGGTTTTGGCAGGGATAGAAATATAAGATGAAAAAAAACCCCACAACAAAACAAGAATAAAAAAGTCTTCTTTGAGAAATTCCTTGCCACGATGTCCCTTTCTTCAAGTTTGCTCCAGCATTTGTGTCACACATGCAAACTTAGAAGTGACACACACTAAACCAGTTTGTGCTAGTTTCGGTCTGCTTTTGCTCCCAATAGCATAGTGCCATTTGACATGCCTTTCTTTGATCTCTCAAAATCACAAGTATCCTTGTCTTTCAATGTCTTTTCACAGTACACACACACAGTACACGCACAAATGCACACTCACTTGTGCCGGAAGCCACAGCTGGCACTGAATTAAAAAAAGAAGAAAAAAAAGAAAAGGGTAGTCATGTTGAATGAAGAACAGCAAAATGGGGAAACTGGAGTTGATTCAAAGGGAGCTCTGAATGACAACGTGCACAAATACATCTCAATTCCAATGCATGAATCGTAATGATTTCCTAGCAGCTGTTCAAGTGTACAAAAATCAAGGTTTAAATATGTTACTCGTTCCAGCGTTAGATTTATTCTAATGTGCAAGAAAAACAAATTAACAATTCAATTAATGTATTGACAGTGCTACTCCCTTTGATCCACATCATGGGTGGCAATTTGCATATGCCAAAATCGACACCGCACTCCCCATGTGAGTGAGTGAATGCACTCGTTTTCTTTGTCTTGCGTGAGCAACCTAAGGCAAGGGCCTTGCTTTCTATTTATATCCCAATTATGCGTTGCTTTGAAACACCTACTAAGCTAGCACCATACGGTATTTAGCATGTGCAATGTAACACATTGATTTAATTCTACACATATTGGCTCAAAATAGAAACTCTGTGCTATGCAAAATGTGCTCTGCATTTTCATCGATAATGTTGCCTCACAATCAATTTACGCGACCATTCCTTTATTATGCAGAAGTCTTCTACAAAAACCTGCGTTCCGTGTTTCACTCTTAAACACCGAAGTAAAAGATTGTTCCTGAAGCTCAGTCTTAGGCCTGTTGCACAGAGTGATGCGGCCGAACGTGACTGCACTGTCACTCGGGAATGAGTTTTTATGAGTGGCTGAGACTCAGCCACAAGTTATGCTGCAATTCAAAATTTGGAACGCAGGTGAACGGCATTATATACGTACTGTATGTATACACACATAGCGACATGTTTGTACTTCTTGCATATTTACTATACAGATATTATTATTCCCTTCCATGACTGTTTTGAGTTGTCATCAGACATCAACAAATGCTCATGAGCATTTATCATGCACCAGTGGAAGCCACTTGACCCGAAGTTGGGGCAAAAAGATGGGAGTTGATGGGAAGCCTTTCACTCCCGCATGCTGTTTGGAGTGGCAAGCTACGCCGTTTGCTTGGAGCTGTTTCTTTTTTTTTTTTTTTGCATCGGTGACACCAACGCTTGCATTAATGCGTAACCATCACTCTCTGCTGCATCTAAATGTTTCATTACAGCCTGAGCGCAGACACAATTTCGCGGCCTATATGGGGTCGCTCACCAGCTAGCGTGCTCTCTTGAGGGAAAAGTAAAGCATGACAAATTGAAATAAATGAGAGACGAAGAGAGGAGAAGAGACGCAAACGGGGGAGCAGGACGATGAGGCCTTTTCTCCATATGCTTGTGCAAGGGGAGTATTTTTCCTAATATCTCTGTTTCTATCTCCTGGCAATCGCAAACCTCCCAACCCTTTCCTCAGTTTTTAAAAAATCCATCTATATTAGGACTGACCAGACGATCGCTATCACTTCTGTTGATACTTTCATCAAGAGACTGGAATTGGATAAAAATAGAATTTTGTGACGAAAATGACCCAAAATATGGATATTTTCTCATTCACAGTAGGTCACGGAATACTTTAAACTTCATTTTAATACGTTAATACTTTTGGAACAGTATGAGCGCACTGATCATTGCAGCTCCAGCTCTCTACATACTTGAACAATTGTCGTAGATCAAGATTCCACAGCACCAGACACTTGAAAGCGCTCAAAGACTCTCTGTATAGTTGCAGACCTAAAGTTGTACCTACAATGCTACTGCTGCCCGGTCACTTCAAAATGGTGCCACGATGATCACAACCGTCATAGTCTTGTATTGCACCACTCATCACTTGATGACTCTGCACATTGTCGCACGGCTGTCATTGGCCGGTACTACTGCTCAATTGTACCCTTACATAACGGAAAGTCTTTTGAAACTTATATGTCATAACTTATATGTCATTTCTGGTATTTATTTATTTATTTGTATTTTTATTGATTTGCAGTTTTCTTTTATCAGCTGTGGAATACGGTGCTTTGGGATTTGATATCTATTTTAACTTTTTGAAGCACTTTGTGTGTCCTCTCGGTGACAATTGCTGTATAAATATACAGTTAAGTCCAAATTACCCCATGGGGTTAAATAAAGTTTTCTGAATCTGAATCTGAATAAATAAAATTGGCTTAAAAGTAAATGATCAGCAATTCGGATGAAAAATGGAACTGGAGACACGAATATGGATACAAAAACCCTCCGAAAATATTTGATCAGCATTCACTCACCTCACCCTCGGCCTAAAAAACACAAAGTCCTCAATTCAATGAAGCACAACGATACTCTGCAACGGCAGGTGTGTTGCTGTGGCAACAAAGACCTTTCCTTTCCCGGCTCCTCATTGGTATGCATATTCTATTAGGCATACTCACCCCTCCACCCCACAATGCCAATCAATCACAGTTTTGTCTCATCTCTGCCTTCCGATTGGCTTGTCCCTCTCATGCCCTCCTTCAAAGTATTGACCTTCATTGAGCATCTGACTGCTTGAATGACAATGAGGAGACTGTCTGTTACCTGCCCCGCTGTCAGCGAATGACTAAGACAGAAGATTGTGACAGAGAGGTTCGCAGAAACCACACCTGTTGCATGTTAGCTCCAGAAACAGGGGAACTGTTAGGTCACATGACTGACGAGGTCAAGAACAGATGAATAATCCACAAACTATCCCCAATCTCACTGGGATACAGTCTGCTCACATGACATGCGTACATGCTCGTCTTTACTTTTGCTGCATAAAATGAAGAGTCAATTGTCTTTTAGATTTTGACAACCCAATCTAATTGAATGAAATAGATAGGTAAAGATAGACATACATAATGAGATGCCTCCCCATTGCAGCAGAATGACAGTGTGTCTGCCATATTGCATGTGGCACACCTGCCCGTAAACTAATGCAACTTTATATATAAAGTGCAGTTTCTCTCTCTTTTCGGCCCTCTTTTTGTGCTCCCCCATCCCACCGCTCTCCCCCACCCTCCCGCTGCTCCAATGCGCGCGCACACACACACACACACACACACACACACACACACACGCACGATGAATACTGTATATGTCGTACTTTTGCTGTGATGATCAATATTGAAATGCTTAATAGAGTAATTAATCTGTGTCTACAATAAGATTCTGAAATGTAAATGAGATGTGGGTTTTCTGAATAAAGAGCACGCACATTTACATTTAAAATGATTTTGATGAATCATTTTCATAAAGTGATTTGTATTAATTTAACGACTAATTATGGTGATCACTGGAGACAGATTACAGTAGCAGAAAACACGTCCCTTCTGACAGTTGTTTCTCACAGTTTTCTTAGCCCTATATTTTTGGGACCACTACATAGTATGAAAATAGTTGGTTAAGCAACAAAAAGAAAGATGGAAGCCCATGTGCCGCATATGCACTCTGAAATTGATATTATCCTGCCCAATGCGACCACAACTCAAGCGCCTCCGTCATGTTTTTCACAAAATTACTCAATGATGTGATCAGGCAAAAAAGTGGTGTAGAATTTATTCAATTTTATTGCATGAAGTGAGGGCACGCAATAAAAGCATCTGGATTATTTAAATTGAGCAGTAGAGTATATATAAAATCTATCTGGGCCCAGGTTATTGTATTTTGTGGGGTATTTTGCGTACAATTGTGACTACATCCATAGCATATACTGTACAGTTTTAAAACTGCGTTTTATTTGGACACAATTATTGATTATGTATGCCATGTCAAAGTGTACATGAATGTACGCCTCTGCAGGTGTTTTACTATCTCCTATTCTTTTTTTTTTCTTCTGCTCCGTTTCTCTGGGCGATCACAGAGCAGTCAGAGACATTATTGACTTTCTCCTTTCTCTTCTTCCAACCGGTGAGCCCCGACTTGTCAGCTCCACTGATCTCCTCAGGCCCACTTCATCAACGTGCAAGTGAGAATCTGGAAAAGTGCATCCTGATTACGTGGTCAGTTAGCTCCTCTTATCTCCTATAACATGACCAAACCCAGAAAATACTTGAAACCTGACTCTTGTTACCTACTTGATACTTAGCTGTATTTGCTGAGTATTATAACTTGAGTCTTTCCAATTTTATATTACAGATTGTCCAAGATATAGATCAGGGGTGGCCAACCAGGCAAGCATAAAAAACCTCCTCATCCATTTGTGTCCATCGAAATGGATGTCCATACTTCAATACGGCAACAGAAACCTACCACGTTCGGCCGCATTATTAGGTACCACTGTGCAATCTCTCTCTCTCTCTCTCTCTCTCTCTCTCTCTCTCTCTCTCTCTCTCTCAATTTGGCTGTCTTGCTCATTTCAACAAAAAGTTTAAAATATGAGAAGGCACTCTCAGTATTATGCAGCGCACCGCTGCTTAACCAAACAAACAAGCCACGTCTGTGCCTGCGAGAGCTGTCAATATGCTTGAAAGTTCAAAATTCGGTCATTGGCAAAATCAGGGTTGTCTATCTACTTACCTGTATATGCGCAAAGATTTGTTTTCTTCTCCGGAGACCGGAAAAAATGGACTGACAGGAAACCCTTGGCATAGTGCAGATGCTCAAGCCCTATATTGAAATGGCTTGATGTATATTTTTGTTTTTGGGAGGGTTGCTGTAGTCTGCTTTGAATTCAAACCTCTCACAAATCAGTTTCTTTTGAAATGCTCTCTGTCATGATAATTAAAAAGGCCGTGAACAGGCGTCAGATGTGCAAAGAAAGAAGTGATTGGAAACATTTACACATGCGGTGCCATGGTAACCATTTACCGTAGTCTTTAATGTATTTTATTTGCCGAGCAGCTGGCGATTAAGAACCGAAAGAGGAATTTGCAGCTGAAAGGTGTCACACCACCGGGTGAACTCTAATCGTCAGTCTCTTTCTCGGCACTCTTTATCACATATCCCCCAAAAGCTCCACATACTCGGCTCACTCTTGTTCACTTAGCTTTGTGCAAAGGCTGAATGAGAGGCCCGATAAAATGGTCATTTAGTAGTCTCAAATGGGATGCAGAAATGGAAAGGGTTTTTTTTTAATCCCTAAATGGAGCTTTATGAAAAGAATCAAGGAGCATTGTTGCCTGTTGCAGCCACGCAGAGGTTTTTGAATGGTGTGTCGCCACAAGAGTGTGCTAAGAGGCACTTCAGAGCACACAAAAACCTTGATTTAGATCAAAAGAGAGATTTACAACAGAATGGGCAGCAAAAACTACAAATATTTTCCTGAATGGGTAAAACACAGTGAAATACAAGATGTGAACATTGTCATGGGTGCATAATTTGCACAGTGATAAAGATTCCTTATTCACCATGAAGCAATATTTACACAGGTGCGTGCACACACAGATCCTCGGGCAACAATAATCAATTAGAAGATCCTGGCAAAGGCTGGTTGATCTATGTAAATGATTTGATACAAATGAGGTTTTCCTAATTAAACGGTCTAATTTGCCAAAAGGGGTGTGAGAGGGAGCCAACTGAAACTTATGTGATGGCTCCAGGTATTGCGGAAGATGATAACAAAGTAAAGCATTTTTTTAATGAGCTTTTTACAGACGAACTTTGTCATACGTTTCTATAACTATTCAGTGTTAGTCTGAACATTAGTACTATATATCGTAGTGCCCCAATTCTGCATGACGAGCTAACAATTCGCGCCTCCTCGTATATCACGTAAGATCTCCAGCTATCATGATGCACCACCGCATAAAGATCCCTAACTATTTATTGTCAATAAAAAATATTTCTTTTAAACTGTATTTTATTTCCTTCATTGTATAGATTTTCAATTCCAGCAAATGAATTCATTATTTCTGTGGTGTACGGAATAATGAGCGTTTCCCTGCTCATAACTTGTTGAGTGAACATTGATGCTCATTGCACATTAGGACACAAACGAACTAAGACAGGCAGTTGCTAATTGATGACGTGAGGTGCTACTGCGCGCTGGTTGGCTCCTACAGACCTGTTTCCAAAGCCGCAATTAAACACATCCTCACATGCACAAAGGTAAAAGTCATAAAAAGGCTGATGGATACACTGAATCACAATAGACACGTGACAAGTTAAAATCATCTCGTACTTCTTGGACAAGGAATAGTACCGTGAAATGTCCAAGACTAATTTTAGTCCGCAAACTTTGTGCGGCACACGGATGTTGTTTGACAGTCAGCTACTTTGAGCCACACAACAGTCATGGCATACCATCCTAAGAACTGCGACGTGGACATTGGTCTCTTGGGTGTCATTAATGTTCTGCCTCTGAGCTTTTAGCAGCACAACGGTTAGCATATCAATCAGCAGGTTGTACACAGCGGCATTAGTGCAATATGCAGTCGTTCGACATTATTCTATGTGCGTTTGTGCGTTCTATTAATCCAACTAACGGTAGCTGTCAGAGTGTTGGAGGTGCACGAGAGCTGCTAGGTGATTTGATGGCCTGAAGGGCACTGCGAGACATTTTAATAATGAAGAGATCCCCGCTGTGCACGCGTGCATGCGTGAGCACGTGTGTAAATTAAAGAATAGCGTTGTCGAATGAAAATCGGAGGCTGAAATTACACCGGGGCTGAACTGTGAAGTGAAAAGAATTCTTTTGAGACCGTTTACATGGTTCGTATGATAGGTAAAGTAGGCGATAGATAGGTGATACGGTAGGATTGAAGTGCTTTGGTGATTGGCAAAAGTATGTTGCAACAAGTCCCTTAGGCATCTCTTCTAAAACTGAAGTGCATCAGTGTTGCTTGGAACACGGAAGTAGAAAAGTTCAACTAAATGCATTAGTTTTTTTTTCAACACGTTGTTTAAACTGTAATTAATTCATTGAAATGAATGAATTTTTCGCTGCACTGTGCAAAGACCATAATTATCCGAACAAGCCCAATGACCAGCACTAAACAGAACCGCGCCATTTCTATCCATGTCTTCTTAAATTGGATTATCTTCTGAGTTTAAAGCTGTTCAAAACTGGAATTCAGGAGTACCCGCTGCTCTCTTGGCCAATACCACCTCTTGCAAAAGAGATTCTGAATCTCACCGCGACTTGTTAAAAGGTGACAAACAAATTTAATCCAAAACAGGGATACGACCATTCATCTTTTTTTCCCCCTCCGTTGAGTTTTTTTTTCTTTTGTTGCAGGTAATTACACCAAATAACCCATTGTCTTCACATTCCATTTCCTCCGCTGCTCTGGTTCAATCTCTCTCAGATGCCGTGCAACGATTATGTCAAGATTACCCTTCCAATTGTCGTCACTGACAACGACCTTGGAGGTCAGGGTTTCGACTAGCAACTTACATTTTCTAACTGCGCGTGGTTATGGGAGCTCAACTGTTTGTGTCTACAAGGGTGCGTTCTGTTTCCTGTGCCGGATTAAGTCAAACCGAAGCCAACATTGTCCTCAGGCATGGTTCCGATAGAGGAATGTAATATGTCGAGGCTGTTAGGTTAATAAAAGAGTTGTTGCCTGGTAACTGCTTCGTGGAATTGAGAAATTGTGGTGACATGGAGTCGGAGGAACACAGAGAGGACCTTGAGATGTGTCCCAAGGGTTGGACACGTTTGCGCCGGTGGCGTGCTTATCAAATATGGGCGGAGACAAATGTTGAGTGATAAAAACGGGGTGTTGAAGTGCTGACTTTAATTGAAGCTAAATAGTTCCATCCAGATGGATCCGGCTGTGAGCAGCGGGGAGATAAATAACACAGTCGGATAGCTCTACTCCAACTCTTATTCTCATTACATGTTCTCCCACGGTGACAAGAAATGCTCCACGTGAGACTTAATTAAAAAGCAAAAGCACCCTTGTTGACATATGTACCAAGAAAAATCAATGCATCGTATGGCTTCTTTTTCAGTGACTCGTAAAAAGCACTGAAAACCAGTGATTAGTTAAGAAGAGAAGAATGCGGATTCAGTCCGGGGCCGTTTATTGACATGTTTCCTCCACTTCTGATACGCTCTTATGGCATTAGAACTTCAAAGGAGTTTACTTATATCACGTTACTCAGAAGTCATGGAAATGTTATGTTGCACCACTGAGACTAACACAGCTTGTCATAAAAATCTGAATTGCCTTCTAGAAGATGTTGTGTGAAAGACAGCCACGCGCAACCGAGTTGCTCCTCAATTGAGGAACTCTATCATTGCACGCTGTACGTGAAATCGGACAAAGACGTATTTTGTGGTTGAAAATGGGAGCCGCAGCCTCACCTATGTGTCAAAAGAGACCGCAGCGTTCCTCCCTGAAAAAAGAAATATAATAAAATAACATGACATCATATATCCATACCGCTTTTCTGCAGGTTTTGATCCTATTACATTTACATTTTGGGCGTACCATGGGGCACACCCTGGAGTGATTGCCGCTCAATCATAGAGCTGAGTGAGATATCATTAGTTATAATGAATGATAAATATTATAATCATATTTAATTATCATCAAGTATAATTAGCCGGCGGCAAATTTAGCCAAAGTCAAAATTGACAGAGCCACATGCAAAATAACTGTGGAATACTTCAGCGAGCATCTGGATTTGAAAATAGGAATTTTCAAATTATTTCAATAAACCGTGGTCTCCATAGCCAGAGCCATTGCCATTGTAAATGTCCGTCTCTTACCCTGAAAGTTTATTACTTTATCTAAATTGACCCAAAATACACAAATACTTAAAAATGGCATTCCTTTGTACAGGCGATACAAAGTTTGTGTGCATTGCGACTGATTGGGGTCAAATGACCCGTGTCTACTGAAATGCATTTTAGATTTACCAGTGTGTGTTAAATCAAGTACGTGTGTGATTCTTTACGGGACAAGTATAAGGATTCAATGATTTCCCCTTCTGTATTTGATGAGTTATACAGAGTATAAGAAACCCAAACACACTTGCAACCCAGCAGCTGGTCTCCGCCACCATAACATAGGCCAGAGATGAATATGAATGCATCTTTTATCAGCCTGATCTTTTTTGCTGAGGTCCCAGTGGGAAGGCATATTAGCCTCATCCACAAAGGAGACTTCTGGATCAGAATTCCTCATCCTCACACTTTAATGACCACGCAGGTGATTTACAGTTTCCTCTGAGGATTTGTAACGACAGCTGGCTATCCTCGGCTGTGTTCACTTCTTTGTATACTCAGCACGGGGCCTTTGAGTGGGATGGTGCCCTTTGTTAATTCAACGCATCCTCTCAAAAGAAAAGAAAATGCATCAAAGGATCCACTCTTCAATACTTGTTTTGGATTGGGCTTTTCATTATTTTAGGATTAAATTAATGTGACTAAGGCACTGATGAATACATTGAGAATACATTTTACTCTGGTAGAAGAAATGAACTTGGTGCTTCATAAACGATTTACCAAACATGTTTTTAATGAAATGAAACCAGCACATGTAAAGCAATAAATCAGAGATGGACTGGGCCTTCATTTCAACAGGCACATTTGAGATTGAGAGGCCCGAGTTTTGCGATCAATGGCCACGTTTTTTTGGGGGTTCCTCCTCCGATACTCACCAATGAACATGTGAATTTGGGTCTTATCATTTTTGTGCTATAAACTAAAGAGAGTACTGTTTTTGTCAACTATCAAGGCTCTTTAGGATGTCCTGCTGACAACTCGCAGGGGTTGGTGGGTATGTAATTCCCCAGTACTTGGGATTCGAGACCGCTGTCCAACGGTACCAATTTTCAGTACTTTTTTTTCTCTTGTATGTGGTAATACATGTTAATTTATTTCACATAGAAATATCTTTTTTTAAATAATTTTTCAACTTATTAAAAAAATAATTACAAACAAAACATTGTTGATTTAAAATAAATGAGCCAAAGAAGATGAAAAAAATGGCGAGTGCCAAAGTATTAATAATACAAACAATAAGTTACATATTAGAAAATACAGCGTGAAGCAACATTCTTGACAATGAACTGCAAAAGGAATAAAATTAAACAGAAATACAAAGAACAACAACAAATAATAGTTGTGCAAGTGTTTATTTATCTTCGTTCCTTGTGCGTTTTTTTTTTTCCCCCAAGAGCACTAAAATGGCCCATGGTGTGATGAGTTCGAACCCAGCTTGGACTGAACCATCGCAAAAAAATGACTGCTGGTTAGTATTGTCCTAAAACACAATGGCGTACCATTCCTCTTTGCACTCAATTATTTCTCCAACTTTGTAAATACCCGGTGATTAATTAAAGTCATTATGAGCAAGCTTTATGAACACAATTCGATTGAAACGTGCATCACATTTGCATAATTACAGCACTGTGGCGTGGAGCTTAACGTTGCGATCCAATCGAACCCACTCAGACTGCAAGCATTGTTTAGTGGAGGCGACCAATATGAAATCACACAAATGTATTGTGTACGATGTTCTCAATTATTCACAATCACAGTCTGGCCTTTCAGAGGTACAAAAGCCTATTTCATTTCACCAGAAATGATTTGCACTTGTTTTTATCATATTAAACGGGAGAATAACATTGGCAACAAAGGGAATGGTGAAGGGGGGAATTCAGACTGAGGGAAAAAAAACATTTTAAGAAAAGTTTTCATCATGGCTTGTCACTTTTTCCTTGAATGTTGCATTGCTTTTGTAGATGTGACATTTTTTTTCCTTACAAATATGTCCACAATTTTTATGACACCCTTTTAATCTGTTATGATTAAAGCGAGCATTACTTGCAGGGTTGTGAGAAAATTCGACCAGCCGCGCCACCTTCACAACCCCTCGCACTTTGTAGAGGTGGGAGATTTGTATATGATGGAAATTGAACAAACATTTTGGAATTTGGTATTCGTTCAGGTCAGCCAGATCTTTTTCATCTTTCAATCACAGTCGTTCCATCAATGTGAGACAGCCCTGGGCAATGCTCGTGACGACACAGTCAATGTTGGCCCTGGAGTTGGAAATGCAAAGGTTTATCTCCAGGCGTTTCATCAAAATGACCTTTTAATCACACGGATCAGCAGCAGAGGATATCACCTAAGCTCATCCTTCATTTGAGGCAGGATATAAAAGGTAGAAAGATACAACCAATTTTTTCATCACGGCTTTTCGGATCGAAAAAAATATCCTGCGTTATGGTCTGAGATAACTAAAACCTTGCACTTTTTTAAAAGTCATACAAAACCTTCCTGGACCATATATTGATATGGTCATGTCTGACGGATAATCTTCTTTGTGACTTATTTTGATCTCTGTGTTTTGTCTTCATCCTTGTCTATTTCGTGTTGTAATGGCGGCTCTCGTTTGTTGTTTTTTGTTTTGTTTTGGGGTTTTTTTTGCAGGGCAAATTGCATCTTCAGCCATCATCAACAGACTCCATTATTTTTGAAAACCGTTTCTGGCATCAGACATCATGGGTGAGCACAAACAGCCCATTCTTCGGCTCCCGTCTGTCTTTTTCTGTTGCTTCTCATCTGCCCGCTAATGCTGTTGAATAATGGAGAAACTGCGTGCAGTAGTCATGCTGTCACTCAGCCAGCCAAATGCAGGGGGCCTGCAGGGAATACATATGTGGCTTTGTGTGCAATGCATGCGTGTCTGCGTCTTTGCTATTATGCCTCGAGGCGACAACCATGCACACGGTTAGGGCTATGGTTGGGGATTGGGGTTAGGGTTAGGGGATGGAGTTAGCATTAGGGTTAGGGTTGGGGTTTGGTGTTAGGGGTTGGGGTTTGAGGTTTGGGGTTAGGGGGGTTAGGGGTTAGGGTTGGGGTTATGGTTAGGGTTAATGGGTTAGGGTTAGGGGTTAAGGTTAGGGGTTAAGGTTAGGGTTAGGCATTAGGGTTAGCATTAGGTTTAGGGTTAGCATTAAGGGTTAGGATTTGAGTTAGGGATTTGCATTAGGGTTAGGGGCTTAGGGTTAGGGGTTAGTGTTAGGGGATAATGTTAGGGGTTAGGGTTTAGGGGATAGGGTTAGCTTTAGTGTTATGGTTAGGGGGTTAGGGTTTAGGGTTAGGGTTAGGGGATAGCATTAGGGTTAGGGTTAGAGGGGTTGGGGTTATAGGGTTAGTGTTAGCAGTTAGGGTTTGGGGGTTAGGGTCAGGTCCAGTCGGTTTTACGCGCACTGTTAGCATATATATGGCACAGCTGCATAAAATATGAAAAATTCCCAATAGCCAAAGCTCAAACATCACGAATCAAGCCCAACTACTGATTCAAACAGCCGACAAGATGATCAAATCTTTGGATCTGCAGGGCAGCCGTGCAATTATTTTGTATTTTATACCCTGCAATCCCTTTGGCCGGGCTGGGGAGCCCCCTACTGCTAAAGGCAGCTGGGAGATGGACTTGGGCGCTCCAATCCCTATCTTTACATTGTCAGACTGGCAGAAATACTGTACATGCTGCAATAACCAGTGGGAGCCTCTCCACACCGTCCTCCCATTTAGTCGGCCAGATTGCCTGGATGTTGATCGTGTGCAGACATCACTTTTCACTCAACTGGGCAATTGCAGCATCTGGGGTGGCCAACAGCTCGGCCAATCAAGAGGGTTGCACATAGGCAGTGGAGAGGCTGTCAAAAAATGTGGAACCCAAAATGGTATTGATCCAGCAAGTGCTCATGGAACTCATCTCCCTCTGTCTCCTCTCTCTTTCCATATCCACCCGGTGCCCGTCACAGTTGGGGGGTGGGGATTTTCCTTTCCTTTGGCCCAATTAGCCGAGGCTTATAGCAAACTTGGTCCAAGCTTGGTGCAGTCTAGTTAAGCATGGCTTGTCTGTTGCTTGAACTGCTATGCAATTGTAATTTAAGGCTCGCCTTTGACACTGTGGAAAATGTTCATCCCCTAAAAGTCTCACAATTTAGTGCATGCATTCTTTGTGTCTTTTTTTGAGATCCCCCAACAGACACAAATAAGCATACAGGCTGCACTCGCACCCTGCAGCACACAGTTGAGCTCAGCGAACTGGCAAAGCTTCACATAGACACGAAAACTCCCGGAAGGCGAAGAGGAACAATACCATTTCATCCCCTCTCTTTAATAGCCCTATTCTTTCTGCACTCTGACTCACCCCCGCCCATTTTTGTCCGCCTGTTACTGTCTTTCTGGTTCTCTTCTGTTCCGCGCTCTAATCTCAGTCACTTTGTTCCGTGAATTCATTAAGATACGCGCAGTCAAGGATCAATGTTTGCCATCGGAACCGCTCCCAGTGTGCACTGCCACGCACAGTGAATGATTTCAGCTGCACTGCATAATGGGAGAAAAAAGGAGCAACTAAATTGGTCAAGAATACGGCCGCTCACGGGTATTTATTGCAATGAATTTAGCTGGGAGTTTTTCTTATGACTTCTATTTAACCATCCGCTACAATTTGGGCAAACACGAACTGTAGTCCACAATCTGTGGCATTCGCACAGCATGTTACCAAGCTACTAACGTCGCCGCTGGACACGCTGCAGATAATTATCTATGAGAGGGAAAAAGTCCCAATGACAAATCGCCAAGGTTTCGTCCAAGGAGGGAGAAAGATACGCTGGACTCGATGTGATGCGTAATGAAAACAGTTGCCTGCATCCAGGTTTTTCTAGGCCCTTCCATTGAAAATAAATCCTGTCAATGTGTCATAAGTTATTTTGACACGGAGCAAGAGCCACATCAGGAAACAGCAGTTTAATGATATATTTAACCTGCCTGTAATTGTTCTCCAACCTGAAAATCTGAAACAATATTAAAAGCTTCGGGCAGGCGTGATGTCAACTTGATCTACAGTATACGAGATTGGATTCATGTGTGTACTCCGACCTCGTATCCACAAAGCCCGCTGTGCATCAATCACACTACCACTAGCTGTGCAAGTTAGGGTAAGACAGAGCCCTCGGAGAAAGAAACAAGAATTTTTCAAAATAGAATGTGGTGCTAACTGAATATTGCAACATATCCCGCAAGCCCGTGAGAAGTACATGCTTCGAATGAAGACGAGTTTACTGTCGAGGCTGGAAAAGTAAAAGTTACTGTATCTGTCACCTTCTCTCTTGTAGTCGGACTCGAGGGGTGGCAAGCATGCACACAGATGCACAGTGTAACAGCCTTACAGATTTCAGATGGCACGCGCGCACACACACACACACACACACACACACTGACTTCAGTGCATACCATCTGGCTCCATTGGAATTTAAATGACGTTTGACAAATGCCAAAGCCTTTTGGCCTGTTATTAATTTCCGACCACTGTGTCAAGTTGTTTTCATTTTACCGTGAATGTAACCACAGTCTTGTGTATGTAACCACTGCAGGTCATTTTTTTTCGTATCTTGTTCATGGTCTCGTCTCAACGTCATTCAGCTTAACTGTTGACTCAGGTCTGCACATGGTGACGCTATAATAAGCAATCGAGGCTCTCCAAGACTTTTCCAGGAAATGTTGAACTCAAATCACAGGAGGAACTGCTGGTACGGTGCTTCCTTAGCAAACTTTTGAATATGCACCTCAAAATTGAATTTGTCTTTTATATGGTTAACAAAGCGAAATCAAGAAAAATGGTTTTCAATGCAAAATAAAACTGCATCCGATTACTCGATGGGAAAATAGATGCATCGATTCTAAAAATATTTGATGGTGACAACCCGAAAAATGTTTACGGAACAAAATAGTTCTCATGTCAATGCACATTCCTTCCCTCTTTGGAGTTGCGTTTTACCTGACGTACAGTTCTTTTAGGCACGGCTGCATGTCATGAGCATGTTATTGACTTTTTGATGTGCTGCGGGTCAAGATCAATCTCAGGCACCGAGGAAATGAATGCCGATGCCTGCATGAGGAATTTTGGCTTTGTGAAGAGGTTGGAGAGTGACAACACAAAGGGTTTGCCTTTGATTGTAATTATAGTCGCTCTTTGAGGCCTTCTCGAGAGTCACGGGATGGATGCAAGAGGGGTGTGGGCTTTGATTGAGGATGGGGCAGAATGAGGGATGATGGGAAAGGCGGAGTGCAAGTCTGTGTCCATATGCTGCAGGGATGGTGGGAATTTGCAAATGGAATTTTCACCTTGGCCATGTCGCGCTGATGCCTCAGGATGCTGTCCAAGGTTGAGAGGAGCGAAAGAAAAAAAAAAAACAAGTGGGAGGGATCACATTACTCTGTCTCAGCCGGAATCACAAGCACATCTGATTATCGACACAAATATGAGGACCTCATTAACCACTCAATGATACGCGTTGCCCAGTAGCGCTAATGCCGCAGATGGGAACAACGGCGAACCGGTGACATTTCAATGTGTCACGAGTTGGGGATTTAAGTATTTGGACCTCCCAAAACACACTTGACATTTTCTTCAATGAATCAAGTGACAAGGTGCTCTATGTTTGAGTCAATACCAATTTCAATGACATTAGATGAAGATAAAAGGCTGTGGAACAAGACACGCCCGTGTTCCAAAGTATCCTGCTAATAGACTAGCTTTGGAGTTCAGGCTTCTAATACGATTGTCATTTCAGGTGAAAATGTCATCGCAAAAACTCTTCTTTCTCACATTTTTCTTCATTTAACTGTGAATCCCGTGACGCTTTGTGCGAACGGGTTTGTTGAATAATCCAACTTCTGGAAAGAGTAGAGGTTCTTTACTTTGGACTGCCATCGTGGTCGGAGAGGGAACTGGCGAACGGCTGCGCATGCTCAGTGTATCGCTATGCGCTGTGGGCCGGCATCGCTAATCGAACAAACAAATACAATTTGTTCGTATCATTACAAATCCAACGCTCTCCCATTTCAGAGCTAGACCAGCCGATTGTTTTGTATTCATATTGTTCTGCACACTCACATGTTTGGGTTTTTACTGAATGTCAGAACTAGAACCACCTTCAGAACTTCGGGGGACAGAGAAAGTTGATGTCCAAGTTTGAATCAATGCAGTTTGAAGACAGTAACAGTACCAGGAACTCCACAACAGCAATTGCTTTAATTTACAGGGACCGCTGTGAAATGTGAAGGTGGAATTTAAAAAAAAAAACCTACAACTATCGAAATAAGCTCAAGATTATCCAGCAAGAGATCACAACTAACAGGAAAAAGTCAACGGAAACAGTGTTCTGCTTCCGGCCCTTTCCAATTTATTATTCATACCTGATGCCCAGTGAAGACGAGCAAGCCAGTACACTCGTAACCCAGCTGGCCGCATACTGTACAAACACTGTCATCCTGTAGGCAATGCTGGGAGCAACAGAAGGGACAACACAAGACAGGTGGTGGCGACATGTGATTAATTGTTCCTGTAAGGACGCTCAAAACCGCATTGGCCACAAATCACTCCTCCATGTCCCGCTCTGCTCTTCCTTCCATCATCTGCCTTGCTCTCCTTCTCCGATTAGGTGTGAAGAATAATTAGCAGGCACCGAAGAGCGCCGTGTGGACTGGAGACTCACGGAAGCCTGGTCACTCTCCTCAGCACCAAATGTCTCTGGGAACACAGCTGCGAGTGGCCCACGCTGCATTCTTAATGAGAACGCACCAAATGTATTCGTATGGTCACTTTACAGAACACGTCCCCTCCCCCACCAAGATCTGTTCTTAACCACTGTATCCAAAAATGGAATTGGGAAAGCAAAATATGTGAGTGACAAAGACAAAAGACTTACGAAAAGAGGGCCGTATTTAAGTGGCTAGCGCAAGTCTTTAGGATGATGATGTAACTCTCCGTAGTTTGCGATTCGGAAAATGTGTCAACACTGTTAGAGTAAATCTCTCTGGCACATAAGTAGTTAGGTGACTTGAGCTAGGCCGTTGTCGTCGTCACCTTTCTCCTGGCATCATTCCCATAGATCTGCACCCTTGCACATTACCTGTTGAAACCAGTCTAGACCGTGGAGTCACATAGAGAAAGATACCGAAACACGTTTCGGTAAGTCTGCGCTCTTAGGTGGGCGGAGCTAAAATTAAGAATTGGGATCGTTTTGGAGAAGACAGACCATCTTCTCCAAAGGCACAACACCTGTGTGTTGTCATCCATTAAATAGTTGATTTGAATGCAGAATTTGGGAACTTATTGAGCTGTTAGCAGTTGGACGATGAACATGCAGAAGAAGATGAAACTGTGACTCTGTTTTGAACTGGCACCTCAGATGAGCACAGTGTTGTTGTGACAATCGGTACAGTTTCCAGCGCCTACCCGTGGATGCGGATCACAGAAGAATTAGTCTGAGAGTCTTGGGTTGCTAGCTATCATGCAAGTTATTTCGAACCAGAGATGAGCGCGCACACACACAAGATGTACATTCGGAAGGTGCAGAATACGCAATCCATTGGAGAATTTTTACAAATGGCTCAGTATGTCATAAATCCACGATAAAATTGTTGCACACACTTATGTTTGTGTTTTTCACCAAGTCTGTCTTCAAAAATACATTCCGTCTCACACACTGAGACTTCATTACACCACCTGCACGCACACTGCAGAGTTCAGAGCCACAACATGAAAGCGCAAATTGATATTTGCATTCACCTCACATGCTGTCATAGACAAAGTCATCTGGGCCTCACATGGAGGTGTGGAAGGATGCGGCGGCCAGACATTCATGCAGCTCGGAGACACGAGTCTGGGTCCAGAGCTCGAGCTGTATGTGTGTGTGTGTGAGTGGGAATGAAAGTAGAATTTTGGAGCCACAAATGAGTATTTTGTGCACGCATTATACCAATTTCATGGTCACAAATTAGAATTTTGTGTGTGTGTTATTGCTATATGGTGGTCACAATATTACCCCCATCCCCCAATGTCATGTCTGTCTTATTTAAACACATGAAGATGACATGCTTGTAAAATTCAAAATGATTTGATTGTGAAGGTATATTAATTTTTTTGGCTGTACAGGTTATAGTACATGATTTTGAAAAGACTGAAGAAACGGTGAGCCGAGTGGAATGAAAACGGCTAGGTCCCCATCTTGCGTGCTTGATTTAGCCCGTTTTCTTTTTCAGTTCCCGTGGCAAGCTACGGAGGTCACCAGTCAGCGTGTCCGACAGGCCCATGAATAAGAGAGGACTGTTATCTGTCCCGCCTCACCTCGGGACATTGCAAGATGAAACAAATGGGGAAAGTCAGCAGAGATCAATAAAGGATGGACACTTGAAAGACTTTGCAGAGGAAGCAGAGGTGAAACTATTTGGCTTTTTACACCAGTTAAACGCATACTAAGAGTCTGTCACGGCAATAATCGCAACGTGGGGCGCCAGACTGCAATACAGACTGACGAGACATGCAGCCAAACTGGAGAGTACGTCACAAAACCTGGTTACAATCCCACCTAGGGCCAATTTAGAGTGTTCCAATAGCCTGCCATGCATGGCACGGTAAGAACATGCAAACAGGAAGGCCGGAGCCAGAATTGAACCCAGCACCTCTCCACTGTGAGGCCGGCGTGCTAACCGTTGAACCACCGTGCCGCCCAGTTTACTAATCGTCTAAGTTGTTTTCAATAGACAAACGAAGCTTCAGTTGATCTGGCAATGGATAAAAATGAAACTCATCTTTGTGGAGTCACGGACAGTAAATTCAATCATGTCAGACCAGAGAGTGCTTCATGCACACATGACGACTCGCAGTGCAACCACATTAATTAGGCGCCCTGGCTGGCACACGACGAGAGGTGCTTCCAAGCCTGCCTGTCTGTCTGTCTGTCTGTCTGTCTACGCATGCATTTGCACTCATGAATTAGGAATAGAGATCAGATGTGCTGACCAACATCCAAGAGTGTTTGTGGGTGTGTGCAAGCACCACCTGGCGGGGGGAAGGGAGGAGCGGAGGGTTGGGGGGGGGCACGGAGTGTAAAGCCATGACTTTGGTTAACAGTAAACACACCGCCGAGGGCTCATTAGAGGAGCTCTCTCCGCTCTCCTCGCTGCACTGCTCCAGTGACAGGGCTTCGGCTTCGGCTCCCGCACGATCTGCTATCCAGCAACAAACTAATTAGTGGCCAGCGCTCATTACGGTCAGGCCATTGAGCGTAGCCCCTCTCCGGCACGTCATCTGTCAGAGACACAGCATGCGCGTTCAAGTTCCAAACATATTCGGATTATCAAAGGCTAACTAAAGCGCTTTGCCGATATTATTGCATTTGTCTCAATATATCCCCAGCTGATGAAAATGACATTTATATACAGTACTTCCATGGCTTGTTTTGGTCAGAGGTCGCCAATCATGCAGCGCTGAAAGGATTCTACGGGCTTATTATTCAAGGCGTCCAAAACAGGTCTACTTGATCTTCTCAAACCTCGGAAGCTTGCTCCAGCACTACAATGTTCTTCCTAGCCAGGAATAATAAAAATAGTCAAGGAAATATCTCATTACTCCTCGTGGTTAAAGGTCAAGCCTATTCTTGAACTTGACTGTAATGCAGCACGCAGTCATCACCATCACATTCCGCTGGGTGTTAAAACAAAAGGAACCAAGCATCCTTAATCAATAAGCCTATTCATCACCGATGCTATATCCGCCATAATGATGCGTATAAGATAAGATAATAAGGCAAATGAGAGGGAGCATAATGCAGCAGCTACAACGGTTCATGCACTGCCGCGCCGCTGATAAATGACCTGGCTTCCTGCCGCTCCTTCTCAGCATTTCCCATTTGCACACGGCAGTCATCTACCTTTTAGCTCATCTACTGGAATGTAACAAGGTCAAGATCATTTTCATTCGTGGCTCCAAATGCAATTGATTTAAAAATCTCCCTCAAAAAACATGCCAGTCTATTAGACTGAGATACACTTCAGTAGAGGCGCACACCCTTCAAATCTCACCTGTTGAAGCGGCCAGAGTTGATGAAAACAGAACAATAGCAAATTAAGAGAAGATGTAGAATATGTGTGTGTGTGTGTGTGTGTGTGTGTGTGTGTGTGTGTGTGTGGAGCTGATCATTTGACTCGGGTGTGCCGCAGGAGGGAAACATCCCAAATATGCAGGATAGAGATCCTCGAGGACCAGAGTTTGAGACCCCTGCATATTGTCTTTGTACAGGTTCTGATTGTCTGCTGTCAGGCTGCTGAATAAACATGCGTGAAAACCTGTAACCATTGTAAATAGCACAGCCACCTTACGCTGTGTTTTCTATGCTATTGCTATTTATTATTTAGCATATTTGTTCTACACATATATTGCTAATGCTCTATTTAAACATTTATTTTGTGCAATGAAACATTTTATTCCCCCCACACCCCCAATTTTGCTGCTGCAAATTTCCCCAGTGTGGGACAAATAAAGGTTATCCTATCTTATCTTATTGTATCGTCATGTCATGTCATGAAAACAATTAAATTAGCGGCATGAAAAGTTGCCCAGAGAGGGATCATTCTTTTCAAACTGCCAACTCGTACCTTTGATGTAACTCAACCATCTCTCGAAACACAAAAGTTCATACACGCGAGTTCACATTCCTTGCTTTGACGTCGGCGATACACAATCTTCAGTTGTGCCCTTCCCTTATTTGTGACCTGAAGCTGTCACTGTTATCTGCCGCGCACTCAGTATGACTCCCACAACATCTCGATAACCGCACGCTCTCTCTTGCCTGCACACGTCCGCCCACCCGCATCAGAAAAGCCCGTTTGAGCACACGCTCCCTCCCACAGCAACCCCCCCACCCCACCCCAAAAAGTATTTGCCCAACTACCTGTACCTGACTCCACCTGCTGCCAAGTGGAGCGGGTTAAAGCATTGTGCCCTTGTCTTTCGCCGCAATGCTTGTGATTCCAGCGTGCCTAATGATGCCATTTCATATGTGGTGCGGCAGATGCTGCGCGATTGCCCTTTCAGCTCTGCTCAGCCTCACAACGACATTGTTACATCGGCCTCAGTAAGAAATGCGGTAAGTTGCTTCTTGTCACATAACCTGGCAACCGCAACCATAGCAACCTGTCACACAGCGGGGGGGGCGTGCATGCAAATGAGTGCGGCAGAAGTATGTATGCATGTGCAAGTATGCGCCCCCGTGCGAGTGAAGAGCTGTTGCCCGTTTGCCGGTGGTTGGCGAGATCAATCGGTGTCACCCTATTGACAGACAGTGCCAAATATCCCGTCAAAATGGAACGATTAAGCTAATAACTACGCTAGGTATGAATATTGCTCATCACATGCAAATGGGCAACTGGCAGTTTCTGTATGGAGACTCATACTTCATATTTCTTACTCGACTATACGACACTTGATTGATTAACTCCAAAAGTAGCGTTCATGTTACTTTGCCCATAATGTGGCTTTAATCATGACTGTCTTACTGTAAAAACGAGTTGATTTTTCCTCCTCCTCATCATCATCATTAGAGGCAAACATTTTCATCTGCTCCATGTCATTTTGCTTTCATCTTTAGCACTTTTGATGTGTCATGACAATACAGAGTTTGTTCGTCAACGAATGGCGCTCGCTACATTTAATTGGTTTAACTGGCTTCGAACCTATATCAGAATTTGACCTGGCACGGTACGGGGTGAACGCCAAATGGACAGTTAAAAACGTGTGCGTTTGTCAGCCGGCGTAGCTCACCTTTATATTTCTTTCGGGTTGCAAGCATGTGGCCAAGTGAGGGAGCGGGTGTCCTCTTTAGGCATCCGTGTGATTGCGTGCACCTGTGTGTGTGTGTGTGTGTGTGTGTGTGTGTGTGTGTGTGTGTGTGTGAACAGATCAGGAAGGAGACATTGTTCGTTAAGCGGTGGGTTGGGGGGGTGGGGGTAGACTGTGTGCATTACCGCCTTGGGCCTTGGAAGTGTGCCCAACATCTGCAGGCGTGCGTTGTGATACCAGGGTGGCACAACTCATGATGGATTATTGTCATCGCACCAGTGCCCATGCAAAGCTAATGTTGATATAAGCAGGTGTTAACAACTACACGGATGCACGTGTGCGTGTGCGTGTTTGGTGACAAGCGGTTCACAGCATTTTTGCATGCACCTTTCTCTATTGAATATATATCTATGATGTGTGTGAATGGCTTTTTGTCACTTTTTAAAATGTCATCTTGGTTTTGTCACAAGCGTTTAATACGACGTAGCGCCCGAGGCAAGATGGCAACGTGGTGAAAAGAATGTCTTCAAAGATTCAAAAAAGTTTCATTCCATCCGTCAGGTTTTCAAGGTCATTCTTGCATTTGAAGAATCCTCGAGAGTCCTTTCTGACGTAGCTCGGGTGACCCGCCGATAATATTTCAATATTTGCTAAGAAACAACCCCGCAGTCAGATAAATGAGCCATCGTTAGGCAAACGATACAATTGGCAGAATTAAAAAAGTGTAATTGCTGTGGTTGTGCAGGAGCTTTCAACGGCATGCGCATGTACTATATCATGTCGTGATGATGTGAATAATGATGATGACGATTTCAATAATGCAAGCGGGCTATTATCATTACTAATTAACAAGAAGGAATGATTGCATTCGTTTCACAACATGTGCAGGTTAGCAACAAATAGATCGCTACATCCCACGTTTAGAATAGCTTGAAATGTTCTAGTTCTGTGTGCAGTGATTAGTTAAAAAAACCCCGAAAAAAAAGACGTACGGTACGCAGTCAACCGCTTATAAATCGTTGTTCACTGTTGGCGCCGAAGCATTATCAATCCTTTTTTTAAACAAACTTTTTTTTCCAGCTTACACACTGCTATGGCTTGAAAATGTGTCCTCTCTTTGTTTCCTCAAGGTGATGTCATTCAATAGTTTCCCATTTCTTGACGACAAGAGGTTGAGAACAGGCATTGACGAATACTATGAAAAGTATGCGATGATAAATTGAAATGTGTTTAAAGCATTTGGAAGATGTACGACTATTTAAAAAAAAATGTTGTAAGCTCTCTTTGTCGTGACATTTCGCCTGTCGCACTTGGGTCTCGGAGCATCGTCCACGACTGTATATTCCATTTTCATCGCGGCTGCAGTGACAGGCATGACGTCAGCGAAGACGTTTGGAAGTGTTTTTTCAACTCCCAAAGTGTTTTCATGCGCGCAAGTATTTCCACATGACAAAAAGAGGCCAACTGGCCGTCCTCCGGCATTGGAGAGCAGCACCTTTTCAAGTTGCATCTTGGAGCTTTTTTTTTTTTTTTCTGGCAGGCTCCCGGCTGTTTGAGTGCATCTGTTGGCCCCCTTGGCTCCCCTTCCTCTTGATATCGCATGCATTGCACCCAGTAGCCCAGCCGCCAATGCCTGTCTATGAAAAATTGATTTCCCCCAGTCCGCATCGCCGCGGCGCTTCGCGGCGAACCCGTCAGTTCTCCCTTTTGAAAGATTTGCATCAAAGTTGCTTCTCTGAGGCGAAGGTGACGGGCTGGATGCGGCTAGATGGAGCATACGGTATATGAACGGTCATTTTGTCTCGTGGTATGATCAATGTCACTGGATTTTTCCCTTTTTTTTTTTAACCCTTTAATAGACACGAGACAATTCAATAAAAACGTGCACGCAATGAGGTAGTTCAAATTCAACCTGACGGAGGAGAACCAGGCGTTCTCCTCCGACGAGGTCATACAGATAAACAGGCCCGTTAGCATCTCACCTCATGCAACTGCCGCTTCCCCAACCGCATCCATTCAGCTTTGTCTCACTGCACGGTAATAATACAATATCAGGGGCGGGGTTGGGGGGAGAAAGTGTACTTTCTTATCCTTGCGCTAAAACAAAAGATTAACATAGAATACATTTGATAAGTGCAACGGCAGAGATATTTCAAAACAATTGATCCGTGCGTGCGTGGGATTCCCCAGAGTAAGTGCAGCGATGAATACCTTTGAATAAAAGTATCTTTTTAAAAAACATTGCGCTTCGCCCACATACCGATAGAACCAAAGAAAGAGCACCCTGCCACAAACGGTGAGACTTTATAATAATAATAATAATAATGCATTTTATTTATAAGCGCCTTTCAAGACACCCAAGGACACTTTACAATAACAAAAAACACAAAACAATACTTTAGGTCAAACGAAACGATTTGCCAAACCGGCAACGCTGCCATCAATTATGCAAAAACGACGAGTCGAGATTGGAGCGGAAGTCAGTCTGCGTGGTTTCGTCTGACGCAATCTGTCAGTTAAAATAGGAGCTCATTCGAAATTTTGCCCCGCCCTTCGGCAATTAAAACAAAACAAAAAAACAAAGGCTCACACTTCTTTGTGGCTATCTGCCACTCCGTCAACACATCTGCTGCTGCTGCTACCTCCTTTTTTTTTCATGAGCCACACGTAAATTTCTGTGAAGTGTTGCGCTGGCGGGTTAACAAGGATTTGCGCAGCCCTTATCTTCTCTTTGAACACAACTTTGATGGAGACAGAGATTTCAGATAAACAACCTGAGGTATTGTACGAGTGGAGCCTTGTAAACAAGTGTTTGAACAAAAAAAGAAAGAAAAAAGTGCAAAAAAACTTCACAAGGTCTGAAATTCCGGAAGGAGGTGAGGCAGCCTCTTTTCTCATCAATCCTTTCCAGGTTGCCTTTCTCTTAAAAACGGGGGCGAAGGAATCTAAGAAAAAAGGGTGAGCAATGTTTCAAACGCGGCTGCCACCGTTTCGAGTTGTCTGAAAGAGTATTTATATTTTGGGGAAGGAGTTTATGCAAAAAAAGTGTCCATGTGAAAGGTTATTTCACAAAGAGGGTTTCTCTGGTGTGCAACCCCCATCGGCCTATTTGGGCCTTTTAAAACTATTCTTCCCGTTAAGCCAGGGGTGTCAAACTCATTTTGCGTAGTCGTGGGCCGATTTGGAATTGCATCAGAGGGCCGTTATGTTTGTGAAACCACAAAATTATTACTTGCACACAACAAATTAATAGATGACTAGTTTTTAAAATCAGTCAAGTCCATGATAATAGTTTGTTCAATTATTGTTCAAGTGAGTGTCAAGTGTCAACAGGGGAACAAAATTATTGCAAAATCTCAACGTTATTTATTACACTTGACAATTTGACATTTCGGTGTAGATTTTAGCAAGTTGACACACATGATTTGCTTTCGCGGCCATATAAAATGATCTGGCCGGACCAAAACTGGCCCCGAGGCCTTGAGTTTGACACCCATGCATTAAGCTAAATTCTGGATGGCTTTATTTTGTGTAGCTCACATCTGACTCTCAGTGCATCTGGACTCGATAAAATCCAGATCCACATCGTTCCTCCATACAAAAGTCACTTTCTTCTTCGGTGCAGCTCCAGATGAGCGTGATAATATGGGCCAACGGTCACCTGCTCAACCCCCCCGGAAGTCTTTGCGCACCACCTCTTGCTTCCCTCCACTGTCTCGCAGGCAAGAAGGTTACGACTCGACTCGGCTGTCGTCTTCCTGCTTTTTGATGCAAAGCTGCTCCCACCGTCGCTGTCCTCTGACTTTGTCTCGCTCCTCTTTTCCCCCCTTTTTACAGTCTCGCTTCCTTTGCATCTCTTGCCACCCCAGCCCTCTTTCCCGCTTGCATCTGTTGGATCTGCGGCGTTCCCAGGGGCCCGTGAGGGGCCAGAAGGGTCCATGAATAAGTCATTAAGAGTGGCCCCGAGACTCTGTGATCATCGGCAACCTGTTCCAAAACATGCTTCTCTGCCACCTCTCTCGGTCCCTCAGCACCCCTTCTTTCTGCATCCATAAGCAATGAAAATAGAAATAAATAAATCATAAGGGCCACGTGTGTGTTAGTGTGTATTTACGGCTTATGTTTTACAGCGTTCATTGGCATCTTGGCTGACATGGAGATGATGTTGGATGAGCCAACGGTCTAATCACATTGGCGTGTTTACGTATCAGCCCTTTGTTGGGAAAGACACAAATTGAATCTGAAGTCATTGCTTTCGAATGTCATTAAAGAAATGATTATTTTTCATTTAATCACCGTGCTACTTTTGTCATGTCTTCTCGTTGAGACCAATTTTTTTTTCTAGCCAAACGTCAGCAATATTCTTTACTTCCCTAAACAGATTTGATTATGTGTCCTTTCATAAGATGTTTGCCTTCCTCGCAGAAGCGCGGCTTTGTGGCCGTCGCCTTTGTGTGTGTCCGTCTGCGCGTGAAATTATGGATCTCAGTGAAGCGCCTTTGTTCGTACCCGCGCTCCGAGCATTCTGTTCATCAAAGTCAGAATGTCGTGATCATAATATTGGAGTTGGGGTGTACAGATTTCTTTTTCAATGCCACGCAGAGAAGCTTTATGAAGGAAGTTCACCTATAGACCGAAGATGCTTCCTGCAACCTGATCTAATGTGGGCTCGGCAAGGTACCTTGAAAGGAGGCGAATAAGGATTGTGATTTTTGTGTTTTAAGGTGACCACAAAAGATGAAAAAACAGATCGATCCAAACGGAATGCAGTCATGTAGGCTTTTGTGGCCATTGTTTTAAAGTGTCAAGTGACATTTTTTACTTTGTGTTTGGACTTTGGTGAGTGTTGGCGGTTGGGGTCTCATGCGGCGCACCTGCTGTTGACTGACAAATTAGCCGGTTGACAGGGGCAACGGTGGCGCAAAGGAGACATACTATTCCCTTTGCTACCCCCCGTCTTGTTTTTCTTGATATTCCAGGTTACGTCCTTTCGTTATTCCTCCTTCGTACACTGAAAAAAAGGCTGCGTTAAATTTTTAAGTGGTTGCACAAAATAAAATCATCTGGATCCAGGTACATTTTTAAATTTGACTATAAATTAACATCAAATTTCAGTGCACTTGTCAGTTTTGCTCATAGGTCTCTTTCGGCCTGTTTTGTGGGTTGGGCTCTGTGTATTTGTTGTATTTGAAATCGTCTCTCCTTTCCTCCCCTGCCTCTGTCCATCTCGTGACTGGATATTTATAATGTTGACGATTACTCTATTGTGGCAACACGACAAAGGTTTTGTCATTTGTTGATGCCTTTTACAAGCTCATGTGGCCGAGTATATTACATTTTATTTTTCTATTAGCGTCTTCGTGTCGAGTTTGCTTTGGGATCCCTCCACCCCTTTTGATGTAAACTGTCTGATGTAAAACTAATTTGTCTGCCAAGTCACCTATTGTGTGTGTAATTGTGAATTGGCAGCATCAACTAACATCTGCTCTGCGTCATATAATAGAACAATATGAGCAATGTAATGCACAGTTAAGCAACAACCTTTTAAACTCGACCCCTCCAGGTCTTCTGGAACCTTTTTATCTTTACTCTCATAATAATCCCAATTCTCATCTTCACTTACTTTACTCCATTAAATCAAGATAAAGCACTTGACTCAGAGAACCGTGGTCGTCATTGGTAACGCGGCGTACAAGTGAAAATCTCGTTGACCTTTCTGCTCGCAACCACCAAACAAACATGCTTTCAAATATGGTGTCACTGTAACCGTGGCGATCCTGCGCTATCAAGCCACATCTTGGCTATGCACCCACCGTGCCAAAGTGTCACTGGTTAGAATTTTAAAAGCCCGAGGAGTGATCTTTGCGGAGAGTACCATCACAAGTTGGCATCCGTAACATCAGCACACGAGTTTCTTTCTTTCTTTTCTTTTCTTTTCTTTTATTTTATAACCTAGTTCTTTGTCTACATGGAGCAAGCAGTCTATATGAGAATACCAGAAACAAAATAACGTCTACGGTACAGTGAATCAACGCGGCAAATATACTGCAAATTTTGTGGTCACAAGTGCTAGTGGGAGATAACAGTTGGAGTTTCTTAAAAGTTCATTACCCAAAATTGTTGTTATGTACGGTTCTGTTTTTAAAATCATTCATTTTCAGTATCTGACAAGGCTTTGCCATGCAACATGCATTTTTTAAAAAACACATTAGGTTCCCTCTCAGACTGCACTGTAACACAAAGCAGGAAAAGTGTTTTATTCAAAATTCTCACCAATGATGATTAGTCGACTCTCAAAAGAGCGCTACAGTGAAAGATCGAAATTATTACCAATAAAAGCCTTTAAAAATGCAATGTCGGCTAATGTAGTTGTGGTAGTACGTAGGAACATTCCTCTGTATTTTAATGTCTGGTCCAGTTAATTTTTGTGCATCTATAAGCTTTTGATAAGAGGCAATAACTTTAATATCAGCTGCTGCGCCACTTTACAATTGTCATTAATAAATTGGGTGCATTTTCACGCGGAGTGCCTTGCCCAATGCGGCCTTCGTGTGCAGTAACATTATCTTGAAGGGCTTCTTCGGGATGTGCTGGAGGAGTATGCGAATGCACAGTGAGCTGATGAGCAGCTGTGGGAAGGGGAGGACGATAGCGGGAGGACATTATGAGGACGGAAGGGAAAGCAGGTGGGGCTATCGGAGTGGAGAGCGGACGTCTGCCGGAGAGAGGGGGTGGGGGGGGTCGGCTTGGCTCGACTTTGGAGGGAACAGAAGGAAGAAAGCAAAGTCTCACAGGCATTCCTCTTTTTTCTCTGCCCATTTATCAGTCCGTCTTCTCCTCTGTCCTTTTTCACACTGCATCTGGACTCACTCGAACCCACTTTCCTCCCCCCCTGCTCTTTAAAACCTCATTGGATTCAATAATCATCGTCCATCTTTTTCTACACTGCCTTTCACAGTCGTCTATCTCTGCTCAGCACCTTCTTTCCTCCTCTGCCTCTGCCCATCCTCTTTTGGCTCCATTTTTTTTTTCACCAGGAAAGAACTTGGCATGGGATGTGTGCCAGCGCGCTCTACATTGTGCCATATTACCAAGAGAGTGGGTGTGAAACACAGACATTTCCGCAGTGTGCCAGTGAAATGGCACCACATCCAAGCCAATGGCTGCAACAAAACATGAATACATTCTGTCTGCCGACACCCACACATCCCCGTTTGAATTATTTTGGATCTCTTAGCTTTGAAGAAATGTAGCTACCGGTACTTAAAATGAAGCTCCAGACATAGTAGTGGTCTTTTTAAATATTATATTCAGCTAGGCTAAAAGCTAGCTTCAGACTAGCTTAAACCTACTGTATTTATGTGGAATTTACATGTTCTCCTTGTGGTTCTCTTTTCTGGCTTCCTCACACATTACAAAAAAAACATTTACCGTACATGAGGTTCATTAACACGAAATGGCTTTTAAGTGTTAATCTGTGTGTCAGCCCTGTGACTACCTGATCATTTATCCAGGGTGCAGCCCACGTTTATTTTCCATTTACTGGGATAGGCTCATGAAAAGAATGAGCTGTAAAGCGGACAGATGTATGTTTCAAGTGTTGATCGATTGCTGAAGTGTTGCTGAGCCAATAAACTGCAGTTTCCTGGACACAGTGAACTGTTTTTTGTGTGTTTTTTTTCAATTGGTTCTTTTGTGGCAGACGGTGCTCGAAAACAGGAGAAAACACAGAAGTCGTTAAAACATTGCAGGAGTTCATCAAGAGGAACATGCAAAATAGCCATTTCCCAAATTAATCTCCCCAAGAGAGCAAGTGAAAAGCACACCGAAATGCGTAATTGTTAAAAACCTCAGAGTCAAACCATTTTGAAAATGTTCCAAAAAGACGACTTAGCACAGAACTAATTAGCTTCCCCCCAAAAATGGAATCCATGGTTTGTTTTTCATGCTGGCCATGACCCCTGGTGTGTGTATGGTAGGTTTCCCTTACCTCACAAAAATGGACCCTCCACAAAATATGGATTTATGCCATTTTAAGAAATCAGTTGTAACCCCTGGTGTGGCTTTGGAAGATTTCACTTCTCTCCTCTATTAAGGAAAAACCCTAGCAAAGTATTAGCTGTGAAGGTTGTCCAGCCCTCCTTGAATAACCATCTCACAATCAAAGCGAGTTGGGCCATCATCTACCTTCAACTATGTGCCCCCTCTCAAAGTCATATTTCTTGTTTTTCAAGTTCTTATATTTGACTACCCCTATGGTGCTCCTTCCATTTAGTTTTGGTGGGACAGATGGCGTACAACAGGCCTTTTGGTTACTTGCTAAAACCACTTTTTCATTAAAAAAAGAAAGAAATTAGACTACCGGTAATCTACGAGTTTAATTTACTGAAAAATGATTGCACTCTCCATCAGATGTGCTTTAAAAATAAAATCCATTGTAGTTGTGATATACTATATCATACAAAATAGTTATGGGTGTAATTAAGCAGTAACAGATGAAGTATCATAACTCACCCTTGCCTGTGGGTGAAGTCTGCAGCCTCACGAAGAGATCAACTTGCCTCCAATCCCTTTTTGTGGACTTCCAAGACCTGGATGACTGATAATTTCGGCGTAGCGTACCAGACATACCCTGAGATGTATCAGAACCTCTTCCAATCTCAAAAGTAATTTATGATTTGGAGGTGCACACTCGAATCAAACAGAGCACCAGCCCGCCCCCACCCGCGTGACCCGCTCTATTCTGGCGGAAGCAAGCCGCGATCAACGGCTTGGCCGTGAGGTGGCGAGTGGCCCGGGCCGCTGTGACGACCCCACTCTGACAGAGTGTCAATACAAAGCAATTTACAAGCGCATGAAAAATCGACCCTTGATAACAGGCAATTTCTCTGCTCTGCTGCCTCAAGAGGCGTGATCCTCTTGGTCAAAGGTGGGGGAGGGAGGTGGCGGGGAAGAGGGGCGATCATGGTCCAATGGAGGTGATTACAGCTTACTGTGGGGAAAATCGGAGCTGAGGGGCGGAGGGGACGTAAATTGAACAGTAATGGGTCTGGAAACGGAATTGGTACAAGCGAATATAATTGTCATGCCAGAAGTGGCGAAATTGCTGTGGATTCCTTCTGGAGCAAAAAGTGACAGAAAGGGAGGAGTCCTGACACTCTGAATAGTGTCGGACTGACAAGGAGACAAAGATTTGTGATTGTTTGCACGCTGGCGGGACAAAGTTGTTGTCTGGGAGTGAAAAGAGGAAATACAGCGAGGAGACACCAAGTTGATGGTGTGTGTGTGTGTGTGAGCGTGTGTGTGTTTGTTTTTGTGTCTGGATTGGAGGCCACAGGTGAGGACAGAGATAATGACCTCATTCCTCTTCTCTGTGTCCAAGATGTGTTCTTTCCAGGTCGGACAATTCATCACACCATCTCTTCATCTCTGGCTCCCATCCTTTCGCTCATCCTCCTTCCTGTTGGTCAAAAAGCCAGAAGTCACATCTTCATCCACAGTGACATGACCACTCACAAATAAAGAAATGTTCTGTTTGTGTGTGTGTGTGTGTGTGTGTGTGTGTGTGTGTGTGTGTGTGTGTGTGTGTGTGTGTGTGTGTGTGTGTGTGTGTGTGTGTGTGTGTGTTTGACGCCTCTGGCACATGATGCGGTCCAATAGGACCTTTAAAGTCCAAATCCCTCCGTTCAGGGTTGCTGAACTATTTCTCCCAAATAAACTAAAACAATCGTTTATAAGCTGCTAGATGTTCTCCTCAATCACCAAATGCTTGTAACAACATTTAGACTACAAATTTGGTTGTTTATTAACAGTTGCCCTACGATTTGACTGTCGACCTGCTCAGAGTTTGCTCTGCCTCTGGCCAAAAGTCAGCTTGGATAGGATCCAGCTTATCTGTGATCCTGAAAAGGACAAAGAGTTGACAATGCATGGTTGGAATATCTGCACGCTTCCATTTTATCATTCTCACCAGTGTCCAAATAACTTTACATTATAACAATACACTCAGGCTAGAACAGGGGTGGGCAAACTTTTTGGCTCGGGGGCCACATTGATTTCTAAATTTGACAGGTGGGCCGTGTCAGGACAAGATACGGTACATATAAAAAAAATTATATGTTGACAGTCCATACCAAACATCAACAGAACAAAAGCATAAAAGTATTACCATACTTTTTTTAATGTGAACGGTGAAACAACTATGGTATATGTCCTGTATGAAGGTTCAAGTATGTGAGCAACATACATGTGTGACAACACAAGCAACAAAGTGCAACAATATGTTGGCCAAAAACTGCAGCAAGCAGTACAGGTATATGACAAAATATAACAAAGTTAGGACTATTTGCTCCAAAATGAGACGTATAAGAGACCTGGTGGCTTTTCTTTCGACTCACTCATTGTCTCTGACTTGACCTCCCTCGATCACCACACATGACAGCGTTGCTCAGCTGATGTTGCGTAGCGAACTTTGAAGCCAGACACGGGACGCCAAGTCTTCTATGCTCATAGTTAGCGCTCTGGGACTCGCTTCCTCTATTTCTAGCGGTCCAGTTTGCGGAAAGTTTTTAGCACGATAGCAGTCAAACCATTCAAGGAAACGTTTATTTACTCGACTGTCCGTCGAGCCGCAAGCAATTTGTTTCTGTATGGTTTGTGCATAAGAAAGACACCGGATATCATAAGGGCCGTTCACACGGGCAGATTTATTCCGGACTTACTGCTCAACTGCTCCTCTCGAGCGTTCACACGTGCAACTTTGTTCCAGACTAGTGCCCGAAAACAGCTTGTTCCAGACTAAATTTAAACCACCTCAGGGAGGTGGTTTAAAAATTTGTTCGGGAACAAATGCTCGTTTGCGAAGCAAATGTGCGCGTATGAACGCAACTGGGTTAAATTTGCTCGAGAGCAAATGCTCGCTTGCGGGGGAGTGGCCTCGCTACGCGTCAGAGGAGTCCATCCGGGTACTTGCCAACATGCATCCTGGGTATTTTGCGCTTCAAAACATGGCGGGTCTTTTCTCTCTCTCCTGCGGCGTCTGATTATCGACCACATCGTTGATTTCTCCGGAGAAGAAGCCATTTTGTCACAAAGAATGAGGGGAAATGGTACTTCCTTTTCCCCGCCTTCTTCTTTCTTTACGCATGCGCATGTTTTACTTCCGCATTTCTGTCGTTTTATTCCGCAACAGGAACTGCCCGTGTGAAAGCAAGTGGAGCTGTTTCGATATATCCTCGAGCTGTTTCGCTCAGCGGCTTTGTACGTGTGAACGCTGCACAAAATGTGTTCCAGTGCAAATTTATATCGTAACAAAATACACCGAAATAAATCTGCCCGTGTGAACAGGGCTATAGTGTTGATTATGTGCCGCTGTATTCAATACTGCCCCGTACAAACAAGCGCACGCCCTTCCCCGCGCTGCTGGGGCAAACCATTCCAAAAGAGGGGTGTTCACTCCCCGTAACACAAGTCACTCTGGGCATGGAAATAGCCAGAATCGGACTGAGCACAAATCACTTCCTCGTCTTGTAGATTTCAGTCTTTCAGACTCCAAACATCTCCTGAATGTTTCGTATTTTGTAACCCGCTTCGTTTAATCAGATACTCTTCACTGCTGGCTTCCGTATCGTCTCCCCCACCCTCCCTGTGCTCTGCAACTTCAAGTAACTGCGCCATCTGGCGTTGAAATGCCTGTCATTACAAGTCCAAATGAAATGAATGTAATCATTTATATCGAACCTTAATTGTGTTGTGCACCAACCTTCGGCGGGCCGGATTAAAAAGCCCAATGGGCCGGATCCGGCCCGCGGGCCGTAGTTTGCCCATGTCTGGGCTAGAACAACAAAGGCTGTTTATGAACGTCCCCCAAACCTCACATTCATTACATAATCCCACACGAGTAACCAACATATTAATTTCCTCAGCTAACTACTTGCTCCTCATCACATATCACGTGACCACCGTACCACCGTGGCGCATTCAGATCTCCGACTCATTATATTCAAGAACAAATATTGATTAAAAACGGTATTTTATTTATGTCATACTTATTTTCAATGACATCAAATCAATAATATCTGCCGTGTCACAGAAAAGTAATCACAGAAAAGTAATCACAGAAAAGTCTCAAAGGGCTTCACACGCACCTTGCATTTAACGTTTTTGTCACAGAACCGTGAAAAGAAGGCAATGACGGAAAAAGCAAGACCAAATTACCCGTACTTACACTTTCTGCTGTATATCCCCCCATCCCCCCAACCTGCCCCCGTTTTTTTTTGTTAACAGTTCAACTTTGTTCGAGTGCTTTGCTCTTCTGAGTGCTTTCGAGCTGCTTAATGAAAACAACGCTTTTAAGAATCTAATTTGAGTTTGCATCAAATGCTGGTTCATTTAGGGGGAGGTGTTTGATGATCGAAGAACAAAAACCATCAGCAGCCTAATTAAAGATTTCAAAGTAACAAAGTTGACTTAAATCTTTTTTTAAGTTGCTATCTCCAAATAGACCAAAAAGTTCTTCAGTCGAGCAGATGAACCGATGTCATTGTTTAGTTTCTTGTGATCCTCGGTGGGTTTTGGACTAGTAACACTTTCCCTTTGTTCAATTGAAAAAAAAAACCCAAATAAATAAACACACATTTATTGTTATTTTTAACTCATTAACCTTAAAAAAAAAAGTCTGGAGCCAGGCGGCTGTCTTACATCTTTTTAATTTATGTCAAATAACAACTGCGGATCCTAACTGCCAACAATACAGGCAGTGTATGTGTGCGTGTGCGTGTGTGTGTGAGCGATATTGTTTCAAATACTGCGGCTAGTTTTAGGTTACATTTCTTGTCTGGCCAGCGATGTAACAAGCTGTAACAACAACGCCCTACGAAGAGGAAAATGAGGTCGTTAAGAATGTCAAATAAATGAAACAATCAGCATTAAAGCTGAGCTTGGCACAGAGGAGAAAACTGACAAATATGCTCCCAGAATGCGCGAGAAAAAAAAAAATATTTTCCAAGTACTTGGCAAACAAGTCTTCCGTTATGCAACAGTGGATGAAAACTAGAAAATCAAACAAAGATATTGGACATGCAACATGCACACAGTGACTGCTCGGAATTCCCGGCAGACATCCAGAGACACTCTGTAAGGACACGCCGTTCTTCCCTCCTGCCTCGTGGGGGGGTGGGGGGGGGGGGAGATAAAAGGAAGTGTGCATATTTCAAGCATGAAGAAAGATGATTCTGACTGAACTCGAGTTTGTTCTCAGGTTTGCGAGTTGCACTCCGCCGTGCTGCGCTGACATAATTGGCTCCAAAGTCGTTGATGTCATGTCACGAGTCATGTTGACTTCACCACGAGCAGAGGAGGAGAGCAAAACCTCAAAACGTCAAAGTTTGTGTGTGCATCTTTCCGCGCACAGAGACTCGTTCAGGCGATGGGGGAGACGCAACGAAAGATTTGAGAACAGTGAGCAACTAGTTGACTGACCTGAATAGAATTGTTCTTGATTTAATCATTTCACATTTTGTATTGTGACTTTTCCTCCCACTTCTGGCTTTTTATGCACTGCGACGCATATCAAACTATTCAGTTCGTTTACGGCATCCTGTGACTGGGACAACTGCAAAGGTTGTGAAGAAAGAAAGGAACTTCAAAGTCACGTGGCACTAACAGAATTTATCACAACGACATCGTGAAGCAGTTGGGAAGTTTGTCAGTTGCATGAATTGCAGATGTTTTGCTTGGTTTTATGAAATCCATCTGGAAAAAGGCAAAGGAAAAAGGTTGGTTAAGTAGACAAATGACTGTGATATGAAAAATCAAATCCAGTTTCCAAATAGCCAACTTTAGAGCAGCCAACGTTACATCATCCGCAAGTGGAGATCTTGCAGTTCCTTTTTACTGTAAATTTGGCTCTGCAGATGTTTTGCTCAGTTTGATGAGATCCAACTGGAAAAAGGCAATGGAAAAAGGTTGGTTTAGTAAAAAAAAAAAAAAGAGATTTAAGCTAACTTGACATCATCCAAGAGTGGAGATCTTGCAGTTCCTTTTACTGTAAAATGTGCTTTGCATGCGCCGATCCCCAGCGAGGCCTTCATCCATGTCCTCCTCTCAACACCGAATTTCAGGGTACGAGCTACTTGGTACGAGCTTGTTGGGGCGGATTGAAGAACATAGCAGGCTGCATGTGTCTTGCCTAATCTTGGATAAACACTGGGAAATGACCGCTGGTCAATCTTAACGTCCTTCTAGGTTTATGTAAGGTGGCCTGTCAGATCATTACTTGGTTGGCAAATAAAGAGCTTCGAGCCGCGACAAAACGAGTTTGTTTTGAAGCCACAGGTAGCTGACACATTTTTTTTTTACAAGACTTTTGTGCTATTGTTGTGTTTTAATGAGTCGAGAAACGGCACTAGTGCTCCACAATAGTGGCTGCTGGTTGCTTCCTTCAGGAAAATGTTGAACCGCAAGTTTGTGTTGTGAAGGCTGCTTCCCGTCACAGGATATTTGCACGCTCTTTGCTATCATAATTTCTGCTGGGAATTCGGCAGCCGAGTTTGGGTTTCTTCCTCCACCTGTCTTCTCAACAAAGCCCACCCCCGCCCCCCCCCTCCCTTCGCCATGCGGCATCATCCTCACACGCGAAGGCACCAGAGAGAAAGATGCTTTGACCCTCGTCGCTCCTCCTCATCTTCTCATCTCGCTCTCATGTACAAGGACAAAGACAAGAGGAGGGGAAGCTTTGTGCCTCGGAATAAAAAGTACACCAAATCGGCAACAACTGGAGGTGAAAGAAGCCTTCTCGTCAAGTTCATTTAAATGCGTACCTTTGAGTGGGTGACACATCAAAATCATTGCGAGAGATGAAGAGCGCATTGGGTGTGGTTGGTGTTCTTCTATGAAAGGAGGGGGGGGGGAGCCCGCGCACTATATGAATAATGTGTGAGCAGAGTACAATCCCTTGTCATTACACAGGCTATTGTGTTCAATGATTTAAGATTCTTGTGAGTGTGCTGAATGGCAGCCTGTATGACAACGTGTCCTCTCTCTTATCTGTCTGCTTCTCCCCACAGGCCTCGTTGGTTCAATACTCCCCTCTCATCTTCCTGCTTGTCACTTTCCCTCCATGTCAATTACACGCTCATCCCCTTTGTCTACACTTCTTACACCTTTTTACAGTGGGCCGCAATGTTTTCTCCCCACCGCTCGTCGTTTTCCGCGCCTTTCCTTCTCATTCCTTTCTTATAAGGCAGCGACGCGTCTTGGCCACCCATCATCTTTACAATTCTTTTTATTTTTTTGGGATCACTTTCCCGCTCTCTCCGTCTTTACCGCGTCCTGCAGGACGCTGAGACGCCGATGCTTTGGCGTCGTCCCTCGCCTCCATGCAGCATCTTCTCTCCTTCCGGAATCATCCTCGCATAGAGTGAGTGACTGACCTGAATCTGTCTCTTTACATTACGACGCCCGCCCGCCCTGTTGGTGGAAGAAGCGGTAGCATGGCGGCAGAACCCCCAACTGCCTTGCATGCCCTCATTTGTGTGCCTCAGTGTAAGTGCGTGTAATTGGACCTGCTGCAATGATAAGGCAGCTGGCTTTTTGGAATGCTACTGACACATCTGTCTTTTGTGTGTGTGTGTGTGTGTGTGTGTGTGTGTGTGTGTGTGTGTGTGTGTGTGTGTGTGTGTGTGTGTGTGTGTGTGTGTGTGTGTGTGTGTGTGCGTGCGTGCATTAGGGCTGCCACAAGCGATTATTTAGCTAGTCGACTTATCAGCAACAGTCGTCGCGATGAGTCGACTAATCAGCTCACACGTAGCTCTTATATAACCAGCTTTAGCTTACCGCTTGAAATCTTTTAAGAGATATACAAATGAATAATACCGACACCGGAGATGATTGTACATTCAACTTAGACTCAACTTTGCAGCTTGCACCAGCATTCCGGACATGTTTTGTAAACGAAGGAGCAATTTAAATTGAAGGCAATTGAAGGCAATTGAAGGCTTCTGGAGTGTTTATCAGGATACACACAAGGAGCGCTAAATTTATTGAAGCTGGGATCCATCATTTTTTAAAAGAAAACACAAAATTATCTCGCACTGCCAGCGTCTTTGGTGTGTGTGTGTGTGTGTGTGTGTGTGTGTGTGTGTGTGTGTGTGTCCATGATTGCCTGCACCTTCCATTCCATCACATGCTTGCTTACTCTGCTCAGTCGCAAACTTCTTCTGTCTTGTGCAGCAAAGTAAAACTTTATCAAATTGACTGTGACGAGTGCGCCCCATCCCCATCCCCCAACCCCCCACGCCCTCCCGACACATGAGTGAAAGCATACATAAGAAACTTTCGAGCAAAAGTTTGCGTGGGAGTTAGATGGGGAAGAAGAAACATCATATCTGCCAGCAAGGAAAACAATCAAGGCACAGAGCACTGACTTGTCAAAGATTGTGACACCACCAAAACACTTCAGTCCCTGGGAAAAAAAAAACCAAAAACCTGAAGTGACACAAAACATAATACCTCCAAATTTAGTTTGATAATCACATTTTTTTTCCTTCCTTCAGCTACATCTAAACATTTTTTTTTCCCGAGACGTCACTCAGCAGAGATTGCGTAGCATTAGCTTAACTTGTACTTTCACGGGCTGCTTGTGGGCTAATTTATGCACCTCGAGTTTCGTCGTGACAGAGCTGCTAAAAAGCAAAGTGAGAAGAAAGGGAGGCAAACGCTAAACATGGAACAGGCGCATGTGGAAACTTGAGCAAGGGTTGCAAAATTCAACTATTTCTGTTGAGATGTATGCGTGGCTGTAAGTCATCGGATAATTGTTTTACTGCTTTGGTAAAAGTGAGAAATGACAACATTCTTCCATTTCAGTCAGCCTACCTTTTGGTGAGAAGAAGGTACATCCCGGCTGACACAGGTGAAAATCTCCATTGGTCATTCTGTGAGTCGGTTGGAGAAAAAGTGAGAAATCTTGTTTGAGAGCATGCCAGCGAGCAAACGCAAGCAATTTGCTGCAATGCCCCATAAATGCCAGAACAGAACACAGATTTGTTCAAGTGACATGACAAATGACTCAAAAATGGCTAAGATAGACATGTGACACTGTTACAAAAGTGTCTTTTTTCTCCATTAGCATGTATGATTTACACTCTGTAGATGTATTATAAATTCTGGATGTGGAAGACTTGAGAGGCTCCTGCAGGGCGTCTGCCAGTGAGTTTTTTTTTTTTACAGATGTTTCTCAAATACATTTTGATTATGTTTATAATTTTTTTCTAAATCAACCATTTATTGAAGATAGTCATAAAGCCATATGTGGAGTGAAATTGGAACAGATTGGGCTTGATACAAACCAATGTACAAGCAATGTCCAAAACCTGGTCTGAAAGTGCTTCATGAAGCTTCATTTACCTAAGTCCTATCAGTGGCTAGAGAGGGCTGGCCTGAAGGACAGCACAGAGGCGCTCATCCTGGCTGCTCAGGAGCAGGCCCTGAGCACCAGAGCCATTGAGGCTGTGCAAAGAGGCACCCGAGACGATCCAACACATAACTGCAGGGTGTAAGATGCTGGCAGGGAAAGCCTACATGGAACACCATAACCAGGTGGCTGGCATAGTCTACCGAAACATCTGTGCCGAGTATGGACTGGAAACCCCAAGGTCAAAATGGGAAACACCTCCGAAGGTGGTGGAGAATGACCAAGCGAAGATCCTGTGGGACTTCCAGATCCAGACTGACAAGATGGTAATGGCGAACCGCAGAGGAAAGCCGTTGTAGTGGATGTAGCGGTCCCAAGTGATGGAAACATCAGAAAGAAGGAACACGAGAAACTCGAGAAATACCAAGGGCTCAGAGAGGAGCTGGAGAGAGCCTGGAAGGTAAAGGTGACAGCCGTGCCTGTGGCGGTCGGAGCACTCGGGGCAGTGACCTCCAAACTAGATGAGTGGTTGCAACAGATCCCGGGAACAACATCGGACATCTCAGTCCAGAAATGTGCAGTGCTGGGAACAGCAAGGATACTGCGCAGAACCCTCAAGCTTCCTGGCCTCTGGTAGAGGACCCGAGCTGAATATATACTGTATATATATATATGTATCCACACACACACACACACACACACACACACACACACACACACACACACACACACACACACACTTCATTTTTTTAATAGGACTGCAATGAATAATTTCAATTCCATCGTGTTTCCAAGGCTGTGGTGCTCTGCCAAACACAGAGAGAACGTCCTACAGTGGGTCACTGTATTTGATTGCATTCGGCAGGACAATTATTTAGGCATGGCAGCAAATGAGGCACCATGTTGCGTCCGGTCTCGGATCTGGCAGGAGACCTAGTTTTTGACAAGAGCTCAGCTAGTGCAGGCGATGAAAAAGGGAGCAGAAAGCAGATGTTTGCTGAAAAGATAACTGGGTTATTTTGGCGGTACCACACCCTCCACTTCTGTGTGGGTCCTCCTTCTCGTGCCTTAGTATGCGCCTGATCAGACACACCTGTTGCCTCCTTTCCTTCCACCGATGCAGCACCTGTATAGGAGTATCTGTTGGAGAAGCTGACATCCATGGAGTTTCCTTTCTGGAGATGTAGTGTCAGGCCAAACACTCTGTGCCAAGTGCAAGGTGAAAATGTGCTAACAGACTTGTTGCTATCACTGTCAACACTCTTCCAGCAATCGCACGGTAACGGCTGTCTGACAAGTCAGTTGCCATAGCGACGTGACATTGAAGGCACCTTTCTGTTCCTCCGCGCCGCACCTTTGGCTTCCTCCACCTCCTCGTTTTCTTCTCAGTCTTCTTGTCAGTCCAACACTCGCTCGGAAACCGCTGGAGGAGGGCCAGACAGCAAACATTTGGAACACAACTGAAATGAAGGCGAGAGGCAGGGATTAATAATAATATATGAAAAAAATTAAATAAAGATCACGCAGTCACCATGTGTCCTCTCTGCTGCGTGAGCTCTGTAGTTCAAAGTTTTACGCTCCGTCTAGTTGTGCGTCACCCGCTGTGCTCGCTTCATTTCTCCGATGAAATATTGTCTGCTGGCCCTCAGCAGTTTATTGCTTATCTTTTTTATTTTTTTTTTTTTTAATCGTCGAACCCACTGGGAGCAATCCAAGGAGAGGCCAGTTGCTGCTGTGAAAATTGAATTCTTGATGAACATATGCACACGTAATGTGCACGGTGAGGTGGAACGTACTTGAAGCCAATAGCAACACTGTATTTTGTTATCCATACACTAACCTAACCTAACTTATACATGTTTAAATCTATTAGTATACAGCGTTAAGTCATGTTAATTACTTCCAAATTTACTTCTACATGCATGTATACCATTAAATTGTCATGATTCGGTTTGGGACCAACAGGTGGCACTGCAGGGCTCTCCCTGAGCTGCACACCTGTTGGTCATTTAGCAATTAGTAGTATAAGAGGACTCCCTCCCGAGCATTCAGGGTCGGGTCATTGTTGCTGTTGTTTGCTACTGTCATGTTTGTTTGTTTGCTGCCATCAGGTTTGTCATGTTTCAGTTACTGTTATGTTTTATCTTCAGTCATGATTTTTGTTTGATACTTTGGACTTTGTTTTGGACTTAGTTTTCTGTGTTTTATTAAATACAATTCGTCAAGTACACCTTGCTCCTCTCTCCTGCCTGCTCTTTGGGGTCCACCACCACCACGCAACGTGACATAAATTTGGCCTTATAAATATTATGTACATGTACCTACAGTATATGGAGGGGGGTGGTCGCTACTTTGCCGATTTTGGTTTATTGCGGGTGGTTTTGGTCCCCATTAACCGCGATAAACGAGGTATTATGCTATTGTCACTAAATAACATGCACGCAAAAACACAGGATTGAGCCAGTGACCACTCTACTGCCTGAGGGAGGTCGTGACAACTAGAAGGCATCTCAGAAGAGGCCAATCGTTAAAAAGGACGCAACAGGAAAGATGGTTGCCATTGACTCATCGGTACTGTGTTCCAAAAATGTCCAATATTTCACAAATCCTGCCAGGGTTTGTAAATTTATGAGCACAACTGTAACTAGCAAATGACAACAGATCTGCTAAATGACAAATCCCCAGATTACAATTTTTTTTAGCCTCTCTCTCTCTCTCTCTTTCTCTTTCTCTTTCTCTTTCTCTTTCTCTCTCTCTCTCTCTCTCTCTTTCTCTCTCTCTCTCTCTCTCTCTCTCTCTCTCTCTCTCTCTCTCTCTCTCTCTCTCTCTCTCTCTCTCTCTCTCTCTCTCTCTCACACATACACAGACAAAACCTCACACGTACACACAGCACACCAAAACAGACATAGGAATAAACACACAAACCCACAAAATATGCACAAAAACAAACACGCATGTGACACAAAGCGCACATGAAAGAAAAACATGCACACAAAAACAGACGTGCAAAATGCTTGAAATTTCTTCCCCTAGCCAAAGTGCTGCCCTGTTTTAGGCTGGACCAAAGATTTTGTTTTTTTAAAATGCATTATATTTTAACAATGATTCCCCTCTCCGTGCCCCACCTTCCACTTTTCGATTCAAGCGTTTAATTTTACTCGAGGAGCGATTTTGTGGATCTAATTGTGCACTATAAGTTTTCCATGTGACAAGACATCATAAAAGAAATCAACGCCAGCAGCATGTTCTGTATCAGATGAACAGGCAAAACCTTGCCTGCTTGGCAGCTGCAGGCAGCTTTGGGATGATGGAGGACAACAACAACAAGAAAACCCATTTTGTTTTACAGTCACTTTATACGCTGCATGGTACCTCTGGATCTAATGTGTGTGTGTATAGTTGATTGCACTATTTTTTTAACTAACTTGGAAGTGCAATAAGAGAAATACTGTATGTAATTATTAATAAAAAACAAAATAGCACCGTTTTATTGTATTTAATTTTTTTTACCCCTCTCAGACAACTTTGGTGTTTTTTTTGTTTTTTTGTTGATTTTTTGCTGGCTACCCATGCACTTTTTAAATTCCCTCAGATACTCAGAAAAAAATATGATTCGAAATTCTTTAATTCTGTTCAAATTTTCTTTTCGCAAAACAGGAGTTAATTTTTAGAATTGAGAACTATGGAATGAAAAAAACGGCAGTGTACATATAGTTAGGCGTTTTTTGTCCTGAAAAAAACCCCCAACAATGAATCGGAAGGCGTCTTCAACCCCCCAAAAAACGACCATGTATAGAAAAGCGTTTTTAGCCGAAAAAAACTCAATCATGTATAATTCAGCGTTTTTAGCTACTTTTTAGCCGAAACAAAAGACCATGTAGAGTAAGGCGTTTTTAGCCCATTTTGAGCCGAAAAAAAAGACCATGTATAGTAAGGCGTTTTTGGCCGAAAAAAGACGACCGTGTATAGTAAGGCGTTTTGAACCCATTTTTAGCCGGAAAAAAAGACCATGTATAGTAAGTAGTTTTGGCGAAAAAACGACCATGTATAGCAAGGCGTTTTGGCGAAAAAACGACCGTGTATAGTAAGGCGTTTTGAACCCATTTTTAGCCGGAAAAAAAGACCATGTATAGTAAGTAGTTTTTGGCCGAAAAAAACCACCATGTATAGTAAGGCGTTTTTGGCCGAAAAAAGACGACCGTGTATAGTAAGGCGTTTTGAACCCATTTTTAGCCGGAAAAAAAGACCATGTATAGTAAGTAGTTTTTGGCCGAAAAAAACGACCATGTATAGTAAGGTGTTTTTGAGCGAAAAACGACCATGTATTGTAAGGCGTTTTTAACCCATTTTTAGCTGAAAAAAACGACCATGTATAGTAAGGTGTTTTTGGCTGAAAAAAACGACCATGTATAGTATGGCGTTTTTAGCTGATTTTTAGCCGAAAAAAAAGACCATGTATAGTAAGGCGTTTTTGGCCGAAAAAAAAGACCATTTATAGTAAGGCGTTTTTAACTGATTTTTAGCGGAAAAAAAAGACCATGTATAGTAAGGCGTTTTGGCGAAAAAGCGGCGTGTATAGTAAGGCGTTTTTGGCGGAAAAAAACGACCATGTAAAATAAGGTGTTTTGGCGAAAAAACAACCATGTATAGTAAGGCGTTTTTAGCTGATTTTTGGCCGAAAACGACCATTTATAGTAAGGCGTTTTTGACCGAAAAAAACAATCATGTATAGTAAGGCGTTTTTGGCCGAAAAAAACGACCATGTATAGTAAAGCATTTTTTCACTAAAAAAACGACCATGTATAGTAAGGCGTTTTTAACACATTTTTAGCCGAAAAAATAGACCATGTATAGTAAGGCGTTTTTGGCCGAAAAAAGCGACCATGTATTGTAAGGCGTTTTTAGCTGATTTTTAGCGGAAAAAAAAAGACTATGTATAGTAAGGCGTTTTTGGCCGAAAAAAAACGACCATGTATACATAGCAAGGCGTTTTTAACTGATTTTTAGCCCAAAAAATAGACCATGTATAGTAAGGCGTTTTTGGCCCAAAAAAACGACCATGTATAGTAAGGCGTTTTTAGCTGATTTTTAGGCGAAAAAAAAGACCATGTATAAAGTAAGGCGTTTTTAGCCAAAAAAAAACGACCATGTATAGTAAGGAGTTTTTGGGAGAAAAAAACGACCATGTATGGTAAGGCATTTTTGGCCGAAAAAAACGACCATGTATAGTAAGGTGTTTTTGGCTGAAAAAAACGATCATGTATGGTAAGGTGTTTTTAGCCGAAAAAAAACGACCATGTATAGTAGGGCGTTTTTAAACCATTTTTAGCCGAAAAAAAACGACCATGTATAGTAAGGCGTTTTTAGCCGAAAAAAAAGACCATGTATAGTAAGGCGTTTTTGAGCGAAAATAACGACCATGTATTGTAAGGCGTTTTGAGCCCATTTTGGCCGAAAAAAAACGCCCATGTATAGTATGACGTTTTTGGCCAAAAAAAGCGACCACATATAGTAACGCGTTTTAGCCGAAAAACATGACCATGTATAGTAAGGCGTTTTTGGACGAAAAAAAACGACCATGTATATAGTAAGGCGTTTTTGGCCGAAAAAAACGACCATGTATAGTAAGGCGTTTTTAACTCATTTTTAGCCGAAAAAATAGACCATGTATAGTAGGGTGTTTTTAAACCATTTTTAGCAGAAAAAAACGACCATGTATAGTAAGGTATTTTTAGCCCAAAAAAAGACCATGTATAGTAAGGTGTTTTTGGCTGAAAAAAACGACCAGAGGGCGTTTTTAAACCATTTTTAGCTGAAAAAAACCGACCATGTATAGTAATGCGTTTTTGGCCGAAAAAAGCGACCATATATAGTAACGCGTTTTAGCCGAAAAACATGACCATGTATAGTAAGGTGTTTTTGGCTGAAAAAAACGACCATTTATAGTAAGGCGTTTTTGAGCGAAAAAACGACCATTTATAGTAAGGCGTTTTGAGCCCATTTTGTCCGAAAAAAACGACCATGTATAGTAAGGCGTTTTTGGCCGAAAAAAACAATCATGTATAGTAAGGTGTTTTGAGCCCATATTGGCTGAAAAAAACGACCATGTATAGTATGACGTTTTTGGCCGAAACAAACAACCATGTATAGTAGGGTGTTTTTAAACCCTTTTTAGTCGAAAAAAACCCCCAACCATGTAATGCGTTTTTGGCCGAAAAAAACGACCTTATATAGTAATGCGTTTTAACCAAAAAACATGACCATGTATAGTAAGGCGTTTTTGGCCGAAAAAAACGACCATGTATAGTAAAGCATTTTTTGACGAAAAAAACGACCATGTATAGTAAGGCGTTTTTAACACATTTTTAGCCGAAAAAATAGACCATGTATAGTAAGGCGTTTTTGGCCGAAAAAAGCGACCATGTATAGTAAGGCGTTTTTAGCTGATTTTTAGCAGAAAAAAAAAGACTATGTATAGTAAGGCGTTTTTGGCCAAAAAAAAAACGACCATGTATACATAGCAAGGCGTTTTTAACTGATTTTTAGCCCAAAAAATCGACCATGTATAGTAAGGCGTTTTTAGCTGATTTTTAGGCGAAAAAAAAAGACCATGTATAGAGTAAGGCGTTTTTAGCCAAAAAACAACGACCATGTATAGTAAGGAGTTTTTGGGCGAAAAAAAACGACCATGTATGGTAAGGCGTTTTTGGCCGAAAAAATACGACCATGTATATATAGTAAGGCGGTTTTAGCCGAAAAAAACCCGACCATGTAAAATAAGGTGTTTTTGGCCGAAAAAAACAACCATGTATAGTAAGGCGTTTTTAGCTGATTTTTAGCCGAAAAAAAAGACCATGTATAGTAAGGCGTTTTTGGCCGAAAAAAAAGACCATTTATAGTAAGGCGTTTTTAACTGATTTTTAGCCGAAAAAAAAAGACCATGTATAGTAAGGCGTTTTTGGCCGAAAAAAACGACGTGTATAGTAAGGCGTTTTTGGCCGAAAAAAACGACCATGTAAAATAAGGTGTTTTTGGCCGAAAAAAACAACCATGTATAGTAAGGCGTTTTTAGCTGATTTTTGGCCGAAAAAAACGACCATTTATAGTAAGGCGTTTTTGACCGAAAAAAACAATCATGTATAGTAAGGCGTTTTTGGCCGAAAAAAACGACCATGTATAGTAAAGCATTTTTTCACTAAAAAAACGACCATGTATAGTAAGGCGTTTTTAACACATTTTTAGCCGAAAAAATAGACCATGTATAGTAAGGCATTTTTGGCCGAAAAAAGCGACCATGTATTGTAAGGCGTTTTTAGCTGATTTTTAGCGGAAAAAAAAAGACTATGTATAGTAAGGCGTTTTTGGCCAAAAAAAAACGACCATGTATACATAGCAAGGCGTTTTTAACTGATTTTTAGCCCAAAAAATAGACCATGTATAGTAAGGCGTTTTTGGCCCAAAAAAACGACCATGTATAGTAAGGCGTTTTTAGCTGATTTTTACGCGAAAAAAAAGACCATGTATAAAGTAAGGCGTTTTTAGCCAAAAAAAAACGACCATGTATAGTAAGGAGTTTTTGGGAGAAAAAAACGACCATGTATGGTAAGGCGTTTTTGGCCGAAAAAAACGACCATGTATAGTAAGGCGTTTTTAACTAATTTTTAGCCGAAAAAATAGACCATGTATAGAAAGAAGTTTTTAACTAATTTTTAGCCAAAAAAATCGACTATGTATAGAAAGGCGTTTTTGGCCGAAAAAAAAGACCACGTATACTAAGGCGTTTTTAACCCATTTTTAGCCGAAAAAAACGACCATGTATAGTAAGGAGTTTTGAGCCCATTTTGACTGAAAAAAAACACCATGTATAGTAAGGCGTTTTGAGCCCATTTTGGCCGAAAAAAACGACCATGTATAGTAAGGCGTTTTTAGCTGATTTTTAGCAGAAAAAAAAATCATGTATAGTACGGCGTTTTTGGCCGAAAAAAACGAGCATGTATAGTGAGGCGTTTTAAGCAGATTTTTAACCGAAAAAAAAGACCATGTATAATAAGGCGTTTTTGGCCGAAAAAAACGACCATGTATAGTAGGGTGTTTTTAAACCATTTTTAGTCGAAAAAAACCCCCAACCATGTAAGGCGTTTTTGGCCGAAAAAAACGACCTTATATAGTAATGCGTTTTTAACCCTTTTTTAGCTGGAAAAAAAAAGACCATGTATAGTAAGGCGTTTTTGGCCGAAAAATACGACCATGTATAGTAAGGCGTTTTTAACTCATTTTAGCCGAAAAAAAAGCCCATGTATAGCAACGCGTTTTTAGCAGATTTTTAGCCGAAAAAAACGACCATGTATAATAAGGCGTTTTTGGCCGAAAAAAACGACCATGTACAGTAAGGCGTTTTTAACTCATTTTTAGCCGAAATAATAGACTGTATAGAAAGGCGTTTTTGGCCAAAAAAAGACCATGTATAGTAAGGCGTTTTTAACCCATTTTTAGCCGAAAAAAACGACCATGTATAGTAAGGCGTTTTTGGCCGAAAAAAACGACCATGTATATAGTAAGGTGTTTTTAGCTGATTTTTAGCCGAAAAAAACGACCATGTATAGTAAGGCGTTTTGAGCCCATTTTGGCTGAAAAAAAAACACCATGTATAGTGAGGCGTTTTTAACTCATTTTAGCCGAAAGAAAAAGCCCATGTATAGCAAGGCGTTTTTAGCAGATTTTTAGCCGAAAAAAAGACCACGTATAGTAAGGCGTTTTTGGCTGAAAAAAACGACCATGTATAGTATGGCGTTTTAAACTCATTTTTAGCCGAAAAAAATCACCATGTATATAGTAAGGCGTTTTTGGCCGAAAAAACGACCATGTATAGTATGGCGTTTTTAACTAATTTTTAGCCGAAAAAAATGACCATGTATAGTAAGGCGTTTTTAACTCATTTTTAGCCGAAAAAAAACACCATGTAAAGTAAGGCGTTTTTGGCCGAAAAAAAATGACCAATTATAGTAAGGCGTTTTTAGCTGATTTTTAGCCGAAAAAAAACGACCATGTATAGTAAGCCGTTTTTAACCCATTTTTAGCCGAAAACAATGACCATGTATAGTAAGGCGTTTTAGGCCGAAAAAAACGACCATGTATAGTATGGCGTTTTTAACTCATTTTTAGCCGAAAAAAATTACCATGTATAGTAAGGCGTTTTTAACTCATTTTTAGCCGAAAAAAAACACCATGTAAAGTAAGGCGTTTTTGGCCGAAAAAAACGACCAATTATAGTAAGGCGTTTTTAGCTGATTTTTAGCCAAAAAAAGACCATGTATAGTAAGCCGTTTTTAACCCATATTTAGCCGAAAAGAATGACCATGTATAGAAAGGCGTTTTAGGCCGAAAAAAACGACCATGTATAGTAAGACGTTTTTAGCTGATTTTTAGCCAAAAAAAAATGACCATGTATAGTAACCCATTTAAGGCGTTTTTAACCCTTTTTTAGCTGAAAAAAAAAAGACCATGTATAGTAAGGCGTTTTTGGCCGAAAAAAACGACCATGTATAGTAAAGCGTTTTTAACTCATTTTAGCCGAAAGAAAAAGCCCATGTATAGTAAGGCGTTTTCAGCAGATTTTTAGCCGAAAAAAAGACCACGTATAGTAAAGCGTTTTTGGCTGAAAAAAAACGACCGTGTATAGTATGGCGTTTTTAACTCATTTTTAGCCGAAAAAAATCACCATGTATATAGTCAGGCGTTTTTGGCCGAAAAAAACGACCATGTATAGTATGGCGTTTTTAACTAATTTTTAGCCGAAAAAAATGACCATGTATAGTAAGGCGTTTTTAACTCATTTTTAGCCGAAAAAAAACACCATGTAAAGTAAGGCGTTTTTGGCCAAAAAAAAACGACCAATTATAGTAAGGCGTTTTAGCTGATTTTAGCGAAAAAAGACCATGTATAGTAAGCCGTTTTAACCCATTTTAGCGAAAACAATGACCATGTATAGTAAGGCGTTTTAGGCCGAAAAAAACGACCATGTATAGTAAGACGTTTTTAGCTGATTTTTAGCCAAAAAAAAAGACCATGTAAAGTAAGGCGTTTTTGGCCGAAAAAAACGACCATGTATAGTTTGGCGTTTTTAGCTGATTTTTAGCCGAAAAAAAGACCATGTATAGTAAGCCGTTTTTAACCCATTTTTAGCCGAAAAAAATGACCATGTATAGTAAGGCGTTTTAGGCCGAAAAAAACGACCATATATAGTAAGACGTTTTTAGCTGATTTTTAGCCCAAAAAAAAGACCATGTATAGTAAGGCGTTTTTGGCCGAAAAAAAACGACCAATTATATTAAGGCGTTTTCAGCTGATTTTTAGCCGAAAAAAAGACCATGTATAGTAAGCCGTTTTTAACCCATTTTTAGCTGAAAAGAATGACCATGTATAGTAAGGCGTTTTAGGCTGAAAAAAACGACCATGTATAGTAAGACGTTTTTAGCTGATTTTTAGCCAAAAAAAAACGACCATGTATAGTAAGGCGATTTTAACTCATTTTAGCCGAAAAAAAAGCCCATGTTTAGCAAGGCGTTTTTAGCAGATTTTTAGCCGAAAAAAAAGACCATGTATAATAAGGCGTTTTGGCGAAAAAATGACCATGTACAGTAAGGCGTTTTAACTCATTTTAGCGGAAAAAAAGCCCATGTATAGCAAGGCGTTTTTAGCAGATTTTTAGCCGAAAAAAAGCCCATGTATAGTAAGGCGTTTTAGGCTGAAAAAAACGACCATGTATAGTAAGACGTTTTTAACTCATTTTTAGCCGAAAAAAAACACCATGTAAAGTAAGGCGTTTTTGGCCGAAAAAAACGACCATGTATAGTAAGGCGTTTTTAACCAATTTTTAGCCGAAAAAAACGACTATGTATAGTAAGGCGTTTTTAACTAATTTTGAGCCGAAAAGAACGACCATGTATAGTAAGGCGTTTTGGCCGAAAAAAAAGACCATGTATAGTAAGCCGTTTTTAACCCATTTTTAGCTGAAAAGAATGACCATGTATAGTAAGGCGTTTTAGGCTGAAAAAAACGACCATGTATAGTAAGACGTTTTTAGCTGATTTTTAGCCAAAAAAAAACGACCATGTATAGTAAGGCGATTTTAACTCATTTTAGCCGAAAAAAAAGCCCATGTATAGCAAGGCGTTTTTAGCAGATTTTTAGCCGAAAAAAAAGACCATGTATAATAAGGCGTTTTTGGCCGAAAAAATCGACCATGTACAGTAAGGCGTTTTTAACTCATTTTAGCGGAAAAAAAAGCCCATGTATAGCAAGGCGTTTTTAGCAGATTTTTAGCGAAAAAAAGACCATGTATAGTAAGGCGTTTTAGGCGGAAAAAAACGACCATGTATAGTAAGATGTTTTTAGCTGATTTTTAGCCGAAATAATAGACTGTATAGAAAGGCGTTTTTGGCCAAAAAAAAGACCATGTATAGTAAGGCGTTTTTAACCCATTTTTAGCGGAAAAAAACGACTATGTATAGTAAGGCGTTTTAACTCATTTTGAGCGAAAGAACGACCATGTATAGTAAGGCGTTTTGGCGAAAAAAACGACCATGTACAGTAAGGCGTTTTAACTCATTTTTAGCGAAAAAAACCCATGTATAGTAAGGCGTTTTTAACTCATTTTTAGCGAAAAAAGACCATGTATAGTAAGGTGTTTTTGCGAAAAAACGACCATATTTAGTAAGGCGTGTTTAACTCATTTTAGCGAAAAAAACACCATGTATAGTAAGGCGTTTTTAACTCATTTTAGCGAAAAAACGACCATGTATAGTAAGGCGTTTTGGCGAAAAACGACCATGTACAGTAAGGCATTTTTACTAATTTTTAGCGAAAAGAAAGACCATGTATAGTAAGGCGTTTTGGCCAAAAAACGACCATGTATAGTGAGCGTTTTGGCCAAAAACGACCATGTATAGTGAGGCGTTTTAGCGAAAAACGACCATGTATAGTAAGGCGTTTTTAACCCATTTTTAGCCGAAAAAAACCACCATGTATAGTAAGGTGTTTTTGGCTGAAAAAAACGACCATGTATAGTAAGGCGTTTTTAACTAATTTTTAGCCGAAAAAAACGACCATGTATAGTAAGGCGTTTTTAACTCATTTTTAGCCGAAAAGAACGACCATGTATAGTAAGGCGTTTTTGGCCGAAAAAAACGACCATGTACAGTAAGGCATTTTTAACTAATTTTTAGCCGAAAAGAACGACCATGTATAGTAAGGCGTTTTGGCCAAAAAAACGACCATGTATAGTGAGGCGTTTTAGCAAAAACGACCATGTATAGTGAGGCGTTTTTAGCCGAAAAAAAACGACCATGTATAGTAAGGCGTTTTTAACCCATTTTTAGCCGAAAAAAACCACCATGTATAGTAAGGTGTTTTTGGCTGAAAAAAACGACCATGTATAGTAAGGCGTTTTTAACTAATTTTTAGCCGAAAAAAACCACCATGTATAGTAAGGCGTTTTTAACTCATTTTTAGCGAAAAAACGACCATGTAAGGTGTTTTGGCTGAAAAAACCACCATGTATAGTAAGGCGTTTTTAGCGAAAAAACGACCATGTATAGTAAGGCATTTTTAACTCATTTTAGCGAAAAAATAGACTATGTATAGAAAGGCGTTTTGGCGAAAAAAAGACCATGTATAGTAAGGCGTTTTAACCCATTTTTAGCGAAAAAACGACTATGTATTGTAAGGCGTTTTGGCGAAAAAAACGGACCATGTATATAGTAAGGTGTTTTTAGCTGATTTTTAGCGAAAAAAAGACCATGTATAGTAAGGCGTTTTAGGCTGAAAAAACGACCATGTATAGTAAGGCGTTTTTAACTCATTTTAGCGAAAAAACCACCATGTAAAGTAAGGCGTTTTTGGCGGAAAAAAACGACCATGTATAGTAAGGCGTTTTTAACCAATTTTTAGCCGAAAAAAACGACTATGTATAGTAAGGCGTTTTTAACTAATTTTGAGCCGAAAAGAACGACCATGTATAGTAAGGCGTTTGGCGAAAAACGACCATGTACAGTAAGGCGTTTTAACTCATTTTAGCGAAAAAACCCCATGTATAGTAAGGCGTTTTTAACTCATTTTAGCGAAAAAACGACCATGTATAGTAAGGTGTTTTTGCGAAAAAACGACCATATTTAGTAAGGCGTTTTAAAATCATTTTAGCCAAGAAAACCCCACAATGTATATAGTAAGGCGTTTTTGGCGAAAAAACCCACAATGTAGTAAGGCGTGTTTAATTCATTTTTAGCGAAAAAACACCATGTATAGTAAGGCGTTTTAACTCATTTTAGCGAAAAGAACGACCATGAATAGTAAGGCGTTTTGGCGAAAAAACGACCATGTACAGTAAGGTATTTTTACTAATTTTTAGCGAAAATAACGACCATGTATAGTAAGGCGTTTTGGCCAAAAAAACGACCATGTATAGTGAGGCGTTTTTAGCGAAAAACGACCATGTATAGTAAGGCGTTTTAACCCATTTTAGCGAAAAAACCACCATGTATAGTAAGGTGTTTTGGCTGAAAAAACGACCATGTATAGTAAGGCGTTTTAACTAATTTTTAGCGAAAAACGACCATGTATAGTAAGGCGTTTTTAACTCATTTTTAGCGAAAAGAACGACCATGTATAGTAAGGCGTTTTGGCGAAAAACGACCATGTACAGTAAGGCATTTTAACTAATTTTTAGCGAAAAGAACGACCATGTATAGTAAGGCGTTTTTGGCCAAAAAAAACGACCATGTATAGTGAGGCGTTTTTAGCGAAAAAAAACGACCATGTATAGTAAGGCGTTTTAACCCATTTTAGCTGAAAAGAACGACCATGTATAGTAAGGTGTTTTTGGCTGAAAAAACGACCATGTATAGTATGGCGTTTTTAACTAATTTTTAGCGAAAAACGACCATGTATAGTAAGGCGTTTTTAGCGAAAAACGACCATGTATAGTAAGGCATTTTTAACTCATTTTTAGCCCAAAAATAGACTATGTATAGAAAGGCGTTTTGGCGAAAAAAGACCATGTATAGTAAGGCGTTTTAACCCATTTTTAGCGAAAAAACGACTATGTATAGTAAGGCGTTTTTAACTCATTTTAGCGAAAAGAACGACCATGTAAGGTGTTTTGGCTGAAAAAACCACCATGTATAGTAAGGCGTTTTTAGCGGAAAAAAACGACCATGTATAGTAAGGCATTTTTAACTCATTTTTAGCCCAAAAAATAGACTATGTATAGAAAGGCGTTTTTGGCGAAAAAAGACCATGTATAGTAAGGCGTTTTAACCCATTTTAGCGAAAAAACGACTATGTATAGTAAGGCGTTTTAACTCATTTTGAGCGAAAAGAACGACCATGTATAGTAAGGCGTTTTGGCCGAAAAAAACGACCATGTACAGTAAGGCGTTTTTAACTCATTTTTAGCCGAAAAAAAAAACCATGTATAGTAAGGCGTTTTTAACTCATTTTTAGCCGAAAAAAACGACCATGTATAGTAAGGTGTTTTTTGCGAAAAAAAACGACCATATTTAGTAAGGCGTTTTAAAATCATTTTAGCCAAGAAAACCCCACAATGTATTTAGTAAGGCGTTTTGGCGAAAAACCCACCATGTAGTAAGGCGTGTTTAACTCATTTTTAGCCGAAAAAAAACACCATGTATAGTAAGGCGTTTTTAACTCATTTTTAGCCGAAAAGAACGACCATGTATAGTAAGGCGTTTTTGGCCGAAAAAAACGACCATGTACAGTAAGGCATTTTTTACTAATTTTTAGCCGAAAAGAAAGACCATGTATAGTAAGGCGTTTTGGCCAAAAACGACCATGTATAGTGAGGCGTTTTTAGCGAAAAAAACGACCATGTATAGTAAGGCGTTTTAACCCATTTTTAGCGAAAAAACCACCATGTATAGTAAGGTGTTTTGGCTGAAAAAACGACCATGTATAGTAAGGCGTTTTAACTAATTTTTAGCGAAAAAACGACCATGTATAGTAAGGCGTTTTAACTCATTTTAGCGAAAAGAACGACCATGTATAGTAAGGCGTTTTGGCGAAAAAACGACCATGTACAGTAAGGCATTTTTAACTAATTTTTAGCGAAAAGAACGACCATGTATAGTAAGGCGTTTTGGCCAAAAACGACCATGTATAGTGAGGCGTTTTAGCAAAAAAACGACCATGTATAGTGAGGCGTTTTAGCCGAAAAAAAACGACCATGTATAGTAAGGCGTTTTTAACCCATTTTTAGCGGAAAAAAACCACCATGTATAGTAAGGTGTTTTTGGCTGAAAAAAACGACCATGTATAGTAAGGCGTTTTAACTAATTTTAGCCGAAAAACGACCATGTATAGTAAGGCGTTTTAACTCATTTTTAGCGAAAAAACGACCATGTAAGGTGTTTTTGGCTGAAAAAACCACCATGTATAGTAAGGCGTTTTTAGCGAAAAAACGACCATGTATAGTAAGGCATTTTAACTCATTTTTAGCGAAAAAATAGACTATGTATAGAAAGGCGTTTTGGCGAAAAAAAAAAGACCATGTATAGTAAGGCGTTTTTAACCCATTTTAGCGAAAAACGACTATGTATTGTAAGGCGTTTTGGCGAAAAAAACGGACCATGTATATAGTAAGGTGTTTTTAGCTGATTTTTAGCCGAAAAAAGACCATGTATAGTAAGACGTTTTAGGCTGAAAAACGACCATGTATAGTAAGACGTTTTAACTCATTTTTAGCGAAAAAACCACCATGTAAAGTAAGGCGTTTTGGCGAAAAACGACCATGTATAGTAAGGCGTTTTTAACCAATTTTAGCCGAAAAAACGACTATGTATAGTAAGGCGTTTTTAACTCATTTTGAGCCGAAAAAACGACCATGTATAGTAAGGCGTTTTGGCGAAAAACGACCATGTACAGTAAGGCGTTTTAACTCATTTTAGCGAAAAAACCCCATGTATAGTAAGGCGTTTTTAACTCATTTTTAGCGAAAAAACGACCATGTATAGTAAGGTGTTTTTGCGAAAAAACGACCATATTTAGTAAGGCGTTTTAAATCATTTTAGCCAAAAAACCCCACAATGTATATAGTAAGGCGTTTTTGGCCGAAAAAACCCACAATGTAGTAAGGCGTGTTTAATTCATTTTTAGCCGAAGAAAAACACCATGTATAGTAAGGCGTTTTTAACTCATTTTTAGCCGAAAAGAACGACCATGTATAGTAAGGCGTTTTTGGCCGAAAAAAACGACCATGTACAGTAAGGCATTTTTACTAATTTTAGCGAAAATAACGACCATGTATAGTAAGGCGTTTTGGCCAAAAACGACCATGTATAGTAAGGCGTTTTAGCGAAAAACGACCATGTATAGTAAGGCGTTTTTAACCCATTTTAGCGAAAAAACCACCATGTATAGTAAGGTGTTTTGGCTGAAAAACGACCATGTAAAGTAAGGCGTTTTTAACCCATTTTTAGCCGAAAAAAACGACCCTGTATAGTAAGATGTTTTTAACTGATTTTTAGCCGAAAAGAACGACCATGTATAGTAAGGCGTTTTGGCCCGAAAAATACGACCATGTATAGTAAGGCGTTTTTAACTAATTTTTAGCGAAAAAAACGACCATGTATAGTAAGGCGTTTTTGGCCAAAAACGACCATGTATAGTAAGGCGTTTTTAGCCGAAAAAAAAAGACCATGTATAGTAAGGCGTTTTTAACCCATTTTTAGCCGAAAAAAACGACCATGTATAGTAAGGCGTTTTTGGCCGAAAAAAACGACCATGTATAGTAAGGCGTTTTTAACCAATTTTAGCCGAAAAAAACGACCATGTATAGTAAGGCGTTTTTAGCCGAAAAAAACGACCATGTATAGTAAGGCATTTTTAACTCATTTTTAGCCCAAAAAATAGACTATGTATAGAAAGGCGTTTTTGGCCGAAAAAAAAGACCATGTATAGTAAGGCGTTTTTAACCCATTTTTAGCCCAAAAAAACGACCATGTATAGTAAGGCGTTTTTAACTCATTTTTAGCCGAAAAGAACGACCATGTAAGGTGTTTTTGGCTGAAAAAAACCACCATGTATAGTAAGGCGTTTTTAGCCGAAAAAAACGACCATGTATAGTAAGGCATTTTTAACTCATTTTTAGCCCAAAAATAGACTATGTATAGAAAGGCGTTTTGGCGAAAAAAGACCATGTATAGTAAGGCGTTTTAACCCATTTTTAGCCGAAAAAACGACTATGTATAGTAAGCCGTTTTAACTCATTTTGAGCCGAAAAGAACGACCATGTATAGTAAGGCGTTTTGGCCGAAAAAAACGACCATGTACAGTAAGGCGTTTTTAACTCATTTTTAGCGAAAAAACCCATGTATAGTAAGGCGTTTTTAACTCATTTTTAGCGAAAAAACGACCATGTATAGTAAGGTGTTTTTGCGAAAAAACGACCATATTTAGTAAGGCGTTTTAAAATCATTTTAGCCAAGAAATCCCCACAATGTATATAGTAAGGCGTTTTGGCGAAAAAACCCACAATGTAGTAAGGCGTGTTTAATTAATTTTTAGCGAAAAAACACCATGTATAGTAAGGCGTTTTTAACTCATTTTTAGCCGAAAAGAACGACCATGTATAGTAAGGCGTTTTTGGCCGAAAAAAACGACCATGTACAGTAAGGCATTTTTTACTAATTTTTAGCCGAAAATAACGACCATGTATAGTAAGGCGTTTTTGGCCAAAAAAAACGACCATGTATAGTGAGGCGTTTTAGCGAAAAAAACGACCATGTATAGTAAGGCGTTTTAACCCATTTTAGCCGAAAAACCACCATGTATAGTAAGGTGTTTTGGCTGAAAAAACGACCATGTATAGTAAGGCGTTTTAACTAATTTTAGCCGAAAAAAACGACCATGTATAGTAAGGCGTTTTTAACTCATTTTTAGCCGAAAACAATGACCATGTATAGTAAGGCGTTTTAGGCTGAAAAAAACGACCATGTATAGTAAGACGTTTTTAACTCATTTTTAGCCGAAAAAAAACACCATGTAAAGTAAGGCGTTTTGGCGAAAAAGCGACCATGTATAGTAAGGCGTTTTTAACCAATTTTTAGCCGAAAAAAACGACTATGTATAGTAAGGCGTTTTTAACTAATTTTGAGCCGAAAAGAACGACCATGTATAGTAAGGCGTTTTGGCCGAAAAAAAAGACCATGTATAGTAAGCCGTTTTTAACCCATTTTTAGCTGAAAAGAATGACCATGTATAGTAAGGCGTTTTAGGCTGAAAAAAACGACCATGTATAGTAAGACGTTTTTAGCTGATTTTTAGCCAAAAAAAAACGACCATGTATAGTAAGGCGATTTTAACTCATTTTAGCCGAAAAAAAAGCCCATGTATAGCAAGGCGTTTTTAGCAGATTTTTAGCCGAAAAAAAAGACCATGTATAATAAGGCGTTTTTGGCCGAAAAAAATGACCATGTACAGTAAGGCGTTTTTAACTCATTTTAGCCGAAAAAAAAGCCCATGTATAGCAAGGCGTTTTTAGCAGATTTTTAGCCGAAAAAAAAGACCATGTATAGTAAGGCGTTTTAGGCCGAAAAAAACGACCATGTATAGTAAGATGTTTTTAGCTGATTTTTAGCCGAAATAATAGACTGTATAGAAAGGCGTTTTTGGCCAAAAAAAAAGACCATGTATAGTAAGGCGTTTTTAACCCATTTTTAGCCGAAAAAAACGACTATGTATAGTAAGGCGTTTTTAACTCATTTTGAGCCGAAAAGAACGACCATGTATAGTAAGGCGTTTTGGCCGAAAAAAAACGACCATGTACAGTAAGGCGTTTTTAACTCATTTTTAGCCGAAAAAAAAACCCATGTATAGTAAGGCGTTTTTAACTCATTTTTAGCCGAAAAAAAGACCATGTATAGTAAGGTGTTTTTTGCCGAAAAAAACGACCATATTTAGTAAGGCGTGTTTAACTCATTTTTAGCCGAAAAAAAACACCATGTATAGTAAGGCGTTTTTAACTCATTTTTAGCCGAAAAGAACGACCATGTATAGTAAGGCGTTTTTGGCCGAAAAAAACGACCATGTACAGTAAGGCATTTTTTACTAATTTTTAGCCGAAAAGAAAGACCATGTATAGTAAGGCGTTTTTGGCCAAAAAAAACGACCATGTATAGTGAGGCGTTTTTGGCCAAAAAAAACGACCATGTATAGTGAGGCGTTTTTAGCGAAAAAACGACCATGTATAGTAAGGCGTTTTAACCCATTTTAGCCGAAAAACCACCATGTATAGTAAGGTGTTTTTGGCTGAAAACGACCATGTATAGTAAGGCGTTTTAACTAATTTTTAGCGAAAAAACGACCATGTATAGTAAGGCGTTTTAACTCATTTTAGCCGAAAAGAACGACCATGTATAGTAAGGCGTTTTTGGCCGAAAAAAACGACCATGTACAGTAAGGCATTTTTAACTAATTTTTAGCCGAAAAGAACGACCATGTATAGTAAGGCGTTTTTGGCCAAAAAAAACGACCATGTATAGTGAGGCGTTTTTAGCCGAAAAAAAACGACCATGTATAGTGAGGCGTTTTTAGCCGAAAAAAAACGACCATGTATAGTAAGGCGTTTTTAACCCATTTTTAGCCGAAAAAAACCACCATGTATAGTAAGGTGTTTTTGGCTGAAAAAAACGACCATGTATAGTAAGGCGTTTTTAACTAATTTTTAGCCGAAAAAAACCACCATGTATAGTAAGGCGTTTTTAACTCATTTTTAGCCGAAAAGAACGACCATGTAAGGTGTTTTTGGCTGAAAAAAACCACCATGTATAGTAAGGCGTTTTAAATAAAAACGACCATGTATAGTAAGGCATTTTTAACTCATTTTTAGCCGAAAAAATAGACTATGTATAGAAAGGCGTTTTTGGCGGAAAAAAAAGACCATGTATAGTAAGGCGTTTTTAACCCATTTTTAGCGGAAAAAAACGACTATGTATTGTAAGGCGTTTTTGGCGGAAAAAAAACGGACCATGTATATAGTAAGGTGTTTTTAGCTGATTTTTAGCGGAAAAAAAAGACCATGTATAGTAAGACGTTTTAGGCTGAAAAAAACGACCATGTATAGTAAGACGTTTTTAACTCATTTTTAGCGGAAAAAAACCACCATGTAAAGTAAGGCGTTTTGGCGAAAAAAACGACCATGTATAGTAAGGCGTTTTTAACCAATTTTAGCGAAAAAACGACTATGTATAGTAAGGCGTTTTTAACTCATTTTGAGCGAAAAGAACGACCATGTATAGTAAGGCGTTTTGGCGGAAAAAAACGACCATGTACAGTAAGGCGTTTTTAACTCATTTTTAGCCGAAAAAAAACCCCATGTATAGTAAGGCGTTTTTAACTCATTTTTAGCCGAAAAAAACGACCATGTATAGTAAGGTGTTTTTTGCCGAAAAAAACGACCATATTTAGTAAGGCGTTTTAAAATCATTTTTAGCCAAGAAAACCCCCACAATGTATATAGTAAGGCGTTTTTGGCCGAAAAAACCCACAATGTAGTAAGGCGTGTTTAATTCATTTTTAGCCGAAAAAAAACACCATGTATAGTAAGGCGTTTTTAACTCATTTTTAGCCGAAAAGAACGACCATGAATAGTAAGGCGTTTTTGGCCGAAAAAAACGACCATGTACAGTAAGGTATTTTTTACTAATTTTTAGCCGAAAATAACGACCATGTATAGTAAGGCGTTTTTGGCCAAAAAAAACGACCATGTATAGTGAGGCGTTTTTAGCCGAAAAAAAACGACCATGTATAGTAAGGCGTTTTTAACCCATTTTTAGCCGAAAAAAACCACCATGTATAGTAAGGTGTTTTTGGCTGAAAAAAACGACCATGTATAGTAAGGCGTTTTTAACTAATTTTTAGCCGAAAAAAACGACCATGTATAGTAAGGCGTTTTTAACTCATTTTTAGCCGAAAAGAACGACCATGTATAGTAAGGCGTTTTTGGCCGAAAAAAACGACCATGTACAGTAAGGCATTTTTAACTAATTTTTAGCCGAAAAGAACGACCATGTATAGTAAGGCGTTTTTGGCCAAAAAAAACGACCATGTATAGTGAGGCGTTTTTAGCCGAAAAAAAACGACCATGTATAGTAAGGCGTTTTTAACCCATTTTTAGCTGAAAAGAACGACCATGTATAGTAAGGTGTTTTTGGCTGAAAAAAACGACCATGTATAGTATGGCGTTTTTAACTAATTTTTAGCCGAAAAAAACGACCATGTATAGTAAGGCGTTTTTAGCCGAAAAAAACGACCATGTATAGTAAGGCATTTTTAACTCATTTTTAGCCCAAAAAATAGACTATGTATAGAAAGGCGTTTTTGGCCGAAAAAAAAGACCATGTATAGTAAGGCGTTTTTAACCCATTTTTAGCCGAAAAAAACGACTATGTATAGTAAGGCGTTTTTAACTCATTTTTAGCCGAAAAGAACGACCATGTAAGGTGTTTTTGGCTGAAAAAAACCACCATGTATAGTAAGGCGTTTTAGCGGAAAAAAACGACCATGTATAGTAAGGCATTTTAACTCATTTTTAGCCCAAAAATAGACTATGTATAGAAAGGCGTTTTTGGCCGAAAAAAAAGACCATGTATAGTAAGGCGTTTTTAACCCATTTTTAGCCGAAAAAAACGACTATGTATAGTAAGGCGTTTTTAACTCATTTTGAGCCGAAAAGAACGACCATGTATAGTAAGGCGTTTTGGCCGAAAAAAACGACCATGTACAGTAAGGCGTTTTTAACTCATTTTTAGCCGAAAAAAAAAACCATGTATAGTAAGGCGTTTTTAACTCATTTTTAGCCGAAAAAAACGACCATGTATAGTAAGGTGTTTTTTGCCGAAAAAAACGACCATATTTAGTAAGGCGTTTTAAAATCATTTTTAGCCAAGAAAACCCCCACAATGTATTTAGTAAGGCGTTTTTGGCCGAAAAAACCCACCATGTAGTAAGGCGTGTTTAACTCATTTTTAGCCGAAAAAAAACACCATGTATAGTAAGGCGTTTTTAACTCATTTTTAGCCGAAAAGAACGACCATGTATAGTAAGGCGTTTTTGGCCGAAAAAAACGACCATGTACAGTAAGGCATTTTTTACTAATTTTTAGCCGAAAAGAAAGACCATGTATAGTAAGGCGTTTTTGGCCAAAAAAAACGACCATGTATAGTGAGGCGTTTTAGCGAAAAAACGACCATGTATAGTAAGGCGTTTTAACCCATTTTTAGCGAAAAAACCACCATGTATAGTAAGGTGTTTTTGGCTGAAAAACGACCATGTATAGTAAGGCGTTTTTAACTAATTTTTAGCCGAAAAAAACGACCATGTATAGTAAGGCGTTTTTAACTCATTTTTAGCCGAAAAGAACGACCATGTATAGTAAGGCGTTTTGGCGAAAAAACGACCATGTACAGTAAGGCATTTTTAACTAATTTTAGCGAAAAAGAACGACCATGTATAGTAAGGCGTTTTTGGCCAAAAAAAACGACCATGTATAGTGAGGCGTTTTTAGCCGAAAAAAAACGACCATGTATAGTGAGGCGTTTTTAGCCGAAAAAAAACGACCATGTATAGTAAGGCGTTTTTAACCCATTTTTAGCCGAAAAAAACCACCATGTATAGTAAGGTGTTTTTGGCTGAAAAAAACGACCATGTATAGTAAGGCGTTTTTAACTAATTTTTAGCCGAAAAAAACGACCATGTATAGTAAGGCGTTTTTAACTCATTTTTAGCCGAAAAGAACGACCATGTAAGGTGTTTTTGGCTGAAAAAAACCACCATGTATAGTAAGGCGTTTTTAGCCGAAAAAAACGACCATGTATAGTAAGGCATTTTTAACTCATTTTTAGCCGAAAAAATAGACTATGTATAGAAAGGCGTTTTTGGCCGAAAAAAAAGACCATGTATAGTAAGGCGTTTTTAACCCATTTTTAGCCGAAAAAAACGACTATGTATTGTAAGGCGTTTTTGGCCGAAAAAAAACGGACCATGTATATAGTAAGGTGTTTTTAGCTGATTTTTAGCCGAAAAAAAAGACCATGTATAGTAAGACGTTTTAGGCTGAAAAAAACGACCATGTATAGTAAGACGTTTTTAACTCATTTTTAGCCGAAAAAAACCACCATGTAAAGTAAGGCGTTTTTGGCCGAAAAAAACGACCATGTATAGTAAGGCGTTTTTAACCAATTTTTAGCCGAAAAAAACGACTATGTATAGTAAGGCGTTTTTAACTCATTTTGAGCCGAAAAGAACGACCATGTATAGTAAGGCGTTTTGGCCGAAAAAAACGACCATGTACAGTAAGGCGTTTTTAACTCATTTTTAGCCGAAAAAAAACCCCATGTATAGTAAGGCGTTTTTAACTCATTTTTAGCCGAAAAAAACGACCATGTATAGTAAGGTGTTTTTTGCCGAAAAAAACGACCATATTTAGTAAGGCGTTTTAAAATCATTTTTAGCCAAGAAAACCCCCACAATGTATATAGTAAGGCGTTTTTGGCCGAAAAAACCCACAATGTAGTAAGGCGTGTTTAATTCATTTTTAGCCGAAGAAAAACACCATGTATAGTAAGGCGTTTTTAACTCATTTTTAGCCGAAAAGAACGACCATGTATAGTAAGGCGTTTTTGGCCGAAAAAAACGACCATGTACAGTAAGGCATTTTTTACTAATTTTTAGCCGAAAATAACGACCATGTATAGTAAGGCGTTTTGGCCAAAAAAAACGACCATGTATAGTGAGGCGTTTTTAGCCGAAAAAAAACGACCATGTATAGTAAGGCGTTTTAACCCATTTTAGCGAAAAAACCACCATGTATAGTAAGGTGTTTTGGCTGAAAAACGACCATGTATAGTAAGGCGTTTTTAACTAATTTTTAGCCGAAAAAAACGACCATGTATAGTAAGGCGTTTTTAACTCATTTTTAGCCGAAAAAAACGACCATGTATAGTAAGGCGTTTTGGCGAAAAACGACCATGTACAGTAAGGCATTTTAACTAATTTTTAGCGAAAAGAACGACCATGTATAGTAAGGCGTTTTGGCCAAAAAAACGACCATGTATAGTGAGGCGTTTTAGCGAAAAAACGACCATGTATAGTAAGGCGTTTTAACCCATTTTTAGCTGAAAAGAACGACCATGTATAGTAAGGTGTTTTTGGCTGAAAAAAACGACCATGTATAGTATGGCGTTTTTAACTAATTTTTAGCCGAAAAAAACGACCATGTATAGTAAGGCGTTTTAGCGGAAAAAAACGACCATGTATAGTAAGGCATTTTTAACTCATTTTTAGCCCAAAAAATAGACTATGTATAGAAAGGCGTTTTTGGCCGAAAAAAAAGACCATGTATAGTAAGGCGTTTTTAACCCATTTTTAGCCGAAAAAAACGACTATGTATAGTAAGGCGTTTTTAACTCATTTTTAGCCGAAAAGAACGACCATGTAAGGTGTTTTTGGCTGAAAAAAACCACCATGTATAGTAAGGCGTTTTTAGCCGAAAAAAACGACCATGTATAGTAAGGCATTTTTAACTCATTTTTAGCCCAAAAAATAGACTATGTATAGAAAGGCGTTTTTGGCCGAAAAAAAAGACCATGTATAGTAAGGCGTTTTTAACCCATTTTTAGCCGAAAAAAACGACTATGTATAGTAAGCCGTTTTTAACTCATTTTGAGCCGAAAAGAACGACCATGTATAGTAAGGCGTTTTGGCCGAAAAAAACGACCATGTACAGTAAGGCGTTTTTAACTCATTTTTAGCCGAAAAAAAAACCCATGTATAGTAAGGCGTTTTTAACTCATTTTTAGCCGAAAAAAACGACCATGTATAGTAAGGTGTTTTTTGCCGAAAAAAACGACCATATTTAGTAAGGCGTTTTAAAATCATTTTTAGCCAAGAAATCCCCCACAATGTATATAGTAAGGCGTTTTTGGCCGAAAAAACCCACAATGTAGTAAGGCGTGTTTAATTAATTTTTAGCCGAAAAAAACACCATGTATAGTAAGGCGTTTTTAACTCATTTTTAGCCGAAAAGAACGACCATGTATAGTAAGGCGTTTTGGCGAAAAACGACCATGTACAGTAAGGCATTTTTACTAATTTTTAGCGAAAATAACGACCATGTATAGTAAGGCGTTTTGGCCAAAAACGACCATGTATAGTGAGGCGTTTTTAGCCGAAAAAAAACGACCATGTATAGTAAGGCGTTTTTAACCCATTTTTAGCCGAAAAAAACCACCATGTATAGTAAGGTGTTTTTGGCTGAAAAAAACGACCATGTATAGTAAGGCGTTTTTAACTAATTTTAGCCCAAAAACGACCATGTATAGTAAGGCGTTTTAACTCATTTTAGCCGAAAAGAACGACCATGTATAGTAAGGCGTTTTGGCGAAAAACGACCATGTACAGTAAGGCATTTTTAACTAATTTTTAGCGAAAAGAACGACCATGTATAGTAAGCGTTTTGGCCAAAAACGACCATGTATAGTGAGGCGTTTTAGCGAAAAAACGACCATGTATAGTAAGGCGTTTTAACCCATTTTAGCGAAAAGAACGACCATGTATAGTAAGGTGTTTTTGGCTGAAAAAAACGACCATGTATAGTATGGCGTTTTTAACTAATTTTTAGCCGAAAAAAACGACCATGTATAGTAAGGCGTTTTTAACTCATTTTTAGCCGAAAAGAACGACCATGTAAGGTGTTTTTGGCTAAAAAAAACCACCATGTATAGTAAGGCGTTTTTAGCCGAAAAAAACGACCATGTATAGTAAGGCATTTTTAACTCATTTTTAGCCGAAAAAATAGACTATGTATAGAAAGGCGTTTTTGGCCGAAAAAAAAGACCACGTATAGTAAGGCGTTTTTAACCCATTTTTAGCCGAAAAAAACGACTATGTATTGTAAGGCGTTTTTGGCCGAAAAAAAACGGACCATGTATATAGTAAGGTGTTTTTAGCTGATTTTTAGCCGAAAAAAATGACCATGTATAGTAAGGCATTTTGAGCCCATTTTGGCCGAAAAAAAGGACCATGTATAGTAAGGCATTTTTGGCCGAAAAAAAGGACCATGTATAGTAGTGATGGCAAAATGAAGCCCCATGAAGCAATGAAGCCCTGCAGGGAAATGCTTCACACACGATTTGGGGCTTCAAGATGAATCATTTCCTCGACTACGCCATCATGTGGACAGGAAAATGTATAACATGCTTGGTGCATGCAATAAAATGGTGGGGTGTAAACCATGCTCTGAACACATAATAATATGTATTTGAGGAGTGTTCTGTTTTACTATGTCTATGTTTGTGCCTATGCAACAAGTGAAAATGTGAAATAAGGAGGTAAAATAAAGTGCTTATTCGTTTTTATTCAAAAACAATATTTTATCCAAAGTTCTTGGACTCAGGCGGTTTCTTTTTTTGCAGAGAATTTCACCTGCTTTTGAAAAAACTCTTTCACATGGTACTGATGAAGCAGGGGTGCATAGATATGTGATAGCAAGTTGGTTTGAAGGGGAATCCATAGCGTTTCTATGTCGCTTTTATTTCGAACCACAGTCGAACCGATCGCATCCTTTCCTGAATCAGTCACATGGTACACCCCCTTCGTAGAGCTTCAAACGTCACCACTGACGTCATCAACACGCGCTTCGGCTCCCCATTCATGAACCACTCATCTAGATAACGCGGCACACGCTTCAGGGATTCGACCCGCGGAGCACATCACTAATGTATAGTAAGGCGTTTTTGGCCGAAAAAAAGGACCATGTATAGTAAGCGTTTTGAACCCATTTTGGCTGAAAAAAAACACCATGTATAGTAAGGCGTTTTTGGCCCGAAAAAAAACGACCATGTATATAGTAAGGCGTTTTTAGCTGACTTTTAGCAGAAAAAAACAACCATGTATAGTAATGCCGAAAAACATGACCATGTAAAGTTAGCATGGGTTCAAACCCCGCTCAGTGATGTGTGAAAATACAACACCAGTTACTTTTTCCTGCAAACCCTCCAGAGTGCATGTCAAATACGCCTATCATGCAGAGTAAATCTCAGTCACTGGTGGTGTAGTGGTAGTCACTGGCGGTGTAGTGGTATGCACACCTGCATTCCGTCCAGGCAACCCCGGTTCAAGTCCCGCTCAGTGATGTGAGAAAAAAACAACACTGAACACTTACTTTTTCCTGCAAAACCTCCAGAGTGCATGACAAATACGCCTATCGTGCTGAGTAAGTCACAATCACTGGTGGTGTAGAGGTATGCACACTGACTTTCTGTCCAGGCAGGAAGGTTCAAACCCCGTCCTGTGACAGCATAAATGTCAGTTCCAACAGCCTAAAGGTGGGATAGGCTCCAGCAAGTTCCCAGTGACAGTCGTCCATGTAGAAGAGGCGTTTTAGCCCAAAACAAACAACCATGTATAGTTAGGTAATTTTTGCCAAAAAAAAAAAAACGACCATGGATGCTAAGGCGTTTTTAACCCATTTTTAGCCGAAAAAAAGGACCATGTATAGTAAGGCGTTTTTGGCCGAAAAAAAACGGCCATGTATAGTAAGGCCTTTTTAGCTGATTTTTAGCCGAAAAAATAGCATGTACAGTATAGTAACGCGTTTTGGCCGACAAAAACGACCATGTATAGTAAGACTTTTTTGGACGAAAAAAACGACCATAAGACGTTTTTAACCGATTTTTAGCTGAAAGAAACGCCCATGTATAGTAGGGCGGTTTTAACTCATTTTAGCCAAAAAAAAGACCATGTATATGTGTGTATGTGTGCGGGTGTGTGCGTGTGTGTGTGTGTGTGTGTGTGTGTGTGCGTGTGTGTGTGTGTGTGTGTGTGTGTGTGTGTGTGTGTGTGTGTGTGTGTGTGCGCCTTATTAAAACAATTCTTTTGATGGCTGCACAGGACACAATGTGTTGGCAAATGTCAACCGTGTATAAACACACAGTGAACCACAGGGAGTCATTAGGTGCGAGCTCCCACTGACCTTGTGCTGTGAGTCGCTCATGATGACATCATCATCATGGGACACTCAACAGTAATGGCAAAGACACACATACACGTATAAGCTGTCAGTCCCTGCCATATTATTATCGTTCTCTTTTTAACATGCCTATGTACGTGCATACGTACACACACACACACACACACACACACACACACACACACACACACACACACACACACACACAGCATCCTTCCCACTGTTAATTAATTGAACTAATTACGGGTCCTCATGTCAGTTCCTTTGCCTTATCTCAATCCCACAATGCACTTGATCACAAGCTGCTGTGTTGGAGACGCGACGTGATAAATTCCCTCTGTCCGCGCGACAACAAAGTGACGACGACGCAAGCCACGCACACACTGCGAGGCGGCACGTTCTCTGCTCATCTCATACAAGAAGAAGGCACAAACAGGCCAAACGGTGAACGCTTGGCAAAATGTTTGAGGGCTTTAGTTGACGAAGCATCTGGTGTTTTATGATAGCGCTAACCAGCCTTGATGAGTCATAATAGAGTCTGATTTAGCATTAAAAAAACATCTCACAAAATATGAAGAGAACATTTCCATTTTCAAGCGTTATCTTACAAGAACATGCAATCCAATTTTATCTCCTTTTTTTTAGAAATGTTAATTGGAAAATATTTCCAGGAGAAAAACAAGGAAAAATATGTGGATATCTATTTGTTGTGGCCCCTCACAACTTAACAGAGCACAACTGATTCCTTCTTCTTTCTGAGGGAAAGCGAAACCTTTCAACATGGCTTCAGTGGAGCCGCATAACAGAAAATCAAATTGGAGACATCAAAGTCAGCCGTTTTGTGTGTGTGTGTGTGTGTGTGTGTGTGTGTGTGTGGGAGGAAGCAAAGAAGCCACTGCGGACTCCAGAAGCTATTAGCAACAACTGTAAAAAAAAAAAAACTAGATTCATGGGCTGCTTGACTCACCATCAAATTGACTGACAGTGTCTCACGTGGGAGGTGTAAACCGCTAACCTCCTCCCTATGTGCATTCGCGCAACAATTGATAGTGAGCGCGCGCACGTCGTCAAAGTATTTGTGCACAAGCCTTGTGGATGTCCGTGAGGGGGCGGCGGCGCTAATTGGACAGACTCGGGGAAGATCCCGGAGGGACGGGACCCATTACGGAGAGGGCAGCTCCCAAGTCTGACCACCAAATATATCAAAAGAAGCATAAGCTAACATGAATTAGCTTGCGGCCACTGAGTCGTTGCGTGAAGCGAGGTTTGCGTAGGCTGGTCTTTGTCTTCGTGATCATGTTTGTGTAGAAACATAGTCTATGTTTCTACCACTGCTTTGAGTTCATTCTTTGATGCTTGCTGAACTGAATTCATGACAGGTACATCGGACCGACTGCGTTATGTTTGACACTGAAACTGATTAATTCACTTCATATTATCTCCTATGGGACAAAATGTTTTTGAAATGGGAACAAATCATACGTTGATCAGCCTCAGAATGGAATGTGTTCAATGTCGGAGGTTTCCACCCGTGTATCAAGTCATGTGTGCTAACGTCGCATCAGGATACAAAAAGGTCAGCGGAGCGCAAGAGGGATTTTGTGCCGCGATGTTTTTCTACCTGTGGAGAAATTAACAAAGCAGTCAGAAATGATCAGCCGTGAAATTTGAGTTCCGTCTTTGACGCTGATGAATACTGAAAAGCTCCACCGGAAAGATGCTAGCATGTGTTGTACTGAAAAAAGTTGCTTTTGTTGCATGGCTACTTACATTTAAATTGCTAAACAAGTTGAGAAACTTTGCTTCTCTCAACTCTTGTGGAAAATATTGAGTAAATTGTCTTGTAAAAGCCCATGTTAAGTCATTAACCGCCCATCCCAAGAAAATATACAGAGCAACAGAAAAACAAGGGCAACAAAAAACAAGCGTGCTAAATCAACTAATTAAATCGGCTCATTAAAGCGCTCTTATCAAATATCTATCTGCCCCTTGTCTATTTTGTAGTTGGGAAAAGTTTTGCACGTTTTTTGCCCCTTAAATGTGCTTTAATGCGATTAGGCATAAAAAAATGCCTCTGGAGCGGAGCTGCGTCACTTTTCTTAATAACGCTCAGTTGTTAATTAACCAAAAGGTTCCATTCCCATTTACATGGACTGCAACAATTTCATGTTTATTTCATTTATCCATATAAGCTTCATTCTCATTTTCAGGCCCGCGAGCAAGCGGCCAGTTGGGGCAAACATATTTATAATTCATACTCAGCCCTTGCATAGTTTGGCCTTTAATTTGGCAGAATGCAAAGCATATGCAAGAATATAGGAAAATAATAAAGGAAAAAACAGCCCCCGTGATGTCATTCGGCCTAAGCAGTCTGTGTGCGCATCACCCCATCATCATGGATCACGTGTTTTTCATTTGGCAAAACAAGTAAAGAACCCAAAGTGTCCATTGTGGGTCACGTCACCTGACGTTGTGGCATTCGACAACAATGACATCACATGCACGTCAATCACTAATTCATGCAAACACACAATAGCGAAATTATGCACTGATTTTCAGAGTGATGATTTCCACATTGCGTGATCACTTGTTGCTAGGAAGAATTTGTGGGGCTAAATTGTTTGAGTCTCCAAAGTCAGTCTGATTCACTTTGCAGTCTTCAACTTGAACTCTTGTATTGCCCCAAAATATTAACCTGTGCCCGTTTCAACCTGGGTGCGAATTCTCATGAGCTCCTGCTCTTGTCCTACACGCGCGCGCACATCAAAAAGAACCTCGAGTGAAACTGCTTGACACTAATCCATCCCGTAGCAGCCTTTCAAGCAGTCATGGCTGTCACCTTCCCCTCGGCGGCACAAGTGCACCCTCACGGCCCAGAGACGTCATCCGGGGCGGCGTTGGTTTTTCTTTCAACCCCACACCGCAAAAAAAAAAAAATGCAAACAAAAAATTTGAATTCAGCTGCTTGAGGGAGAGCACAGAGCCCTCCTTCATTGTGCAGCAACAAGATTAAAGGGTAAGGGTCAGGGGAGGGGGGGGGCAAATATAGATCATGGCCCTATTAACAATAGCAACATCATTGTGGATGAACTGGCGACAGAAAGTGAGCATCTTGGGCTAGGCGAAGGAATTTATCACAGAGTCGGCGTGGCGAGATCATTTGCCTCTTGACAGGATCATTACGACATTCAGCGCTCCCGCAACCGCCGCGCAATTTCAGCGTGCTTCCTTGTATGGAATTTTAATTGAATTAGCTCGACTGGTTACACATGGCGCTGCCGATAACATTTGCTGTCTTATATGGTCTCGATGGGAGCGGGTTAATGATTTTAAGAAGGCCAAGAAGACGAAAAAAAAAAAAAGAAATAAGACAAGGTGTTTTATGCTGATTGCAATATGCTCAATTTCGTTCCCTCTTTTGACTCTTTTATTAACCCTCAGCCAGTCTTGCATGTCAGCGCCCGTGGAATACACGCGATATGGTCGGGGGAGCTCAACATGTTGGTGCTCGAATGATGAATGATGGCGGTCACGCTCGGAAAGACCACGGAGGAGGGGAGTCATCACGCTGCAGGCTGACAACAAGGTGTCTCCTGGTTACTTTGATGCGACATTTGAGCAGCCATTAAGGAGATGAGATTAATGGATGTGCGCGATGCTAACGCGCGCTAAGGTTCACATAGCAACATGATTCTTTCTGACATTGAGGAACAGGGCCAGATCAATACGTGAGTGGGTACTTCATATGGTACAAGACCTAAAAGTGGCCGTGGGGGTGCGTGGGCTAGAGACATACATTGGATGGAAATGCGGACGTGCTAACCTGTCAATCACTGTGCCGCTGCTTACATTCGTTAATAATAGAAAGCAACACCATTCCAATAATGCACCAAAGCAAAAAACTACGCTCCATGTCGTAGAACAACACGCCGATGCACAACTGCCCCGAAACTCCATAACATCCTTTCCCAGCCATCACGTTCTTCAGTGACCCATATAATGCCCTATGGAGAGCCTTGTTAATGCCCGATTGGACCCCAGCCATCAGGAGGCACAGTGTTGCATGCTGGGACATGGGCAATCACTTTGCATTGACTCGCAGTGACCCTTGTGTCCAAGGGGAAAAGTGTCCTGTCCCCTCCCCGACCCCCCCTCCCACGAAGGGTGACCACGTAAAAGGGTCAAGCATTCATGCGTGTATGTGCATCTCTTCACTGGGAACATGTGAAGATGAAGGATGACCGACGGAGCTCTTCTTTGCACTTGCAGTCTCGACCATTCTGATGATGCCTTTCAAGCTACCAAATTATGAAGTATGTTCAACTTCTCAGTCTCGAATGTTGATTTCTGCTTTTGGGCCAATGATAAGGAACGTTATCAGGTTTCTGCTTGGTGACGAACGGATCATTTGAATCAGGTGGGGAAGGGAGGGAGGCATTGAAAATGGTCTGGATAGGGGCTCTCAAGGACCGGACTTGGTCATCCCCTTATCAACGACTTAATTGGAAACCTCCAAAGTCACTGCGGTGAAACATCCGGAGTCAGGAATCTCCCTATTAAAGAAAAAAACAACAACTTTTTTTAAGCACCATGTTGGTGAAAAATATATATATTTTAAAAATCCCATTAATTCCCCCTCACCAAAAAAGTCAAATATGGAAAATGTAAGTGAAAGAAAATCACAGAAATGAAAGAGATCCAAGGTGATGCGAAAAGGCTGCCCTTAATAAATCATAAATCAAACCAGTGTTGTGAACTAAAAAGAAACAAAGGTTGATCGAACCCGAGTGCGTTGCGCAAACTCATTTTCATCAAAGAAAAACAAAGAGACATTTATATTTAGCAAAAAATGTTTAATCTCTCCTTGATGCGTGTTTATGTACAAGTAGTAAATCTGCAAAGTAGGAAATAACAGAATATTTACACAATGAATGTTCACCTGCAAACTCGTGTGACAGTCGCTTCAAGTCTGAGACACTAAAAATGTTTCTGTTGCCACTTGGTCTCAACTGGATTTCTGGTTGTCTTGCTTGGTATGCAGCTCAGTATGAAGACTTGGGGAGGGGGGGGGGGGCAGGAAATCAAAGAGGTGGGTGATAGGACTTTTTCTTCGGAGTGTTACACCAAAGCATGACGTTGTTGTGACACACACGCTTCCGAACACATTTTGAACGATTCCACTTTCAACCCCAACAGTGCAAACATGAGTGATGCTTCATTCAAAGCGCCCGCTGTCACTTGATTAACAACGAGAGGCATGAAGAAGAAAAAGAAATGAAAAAAACACAAGCAGACCATGAACCTGAGAGAGAATGAGTCCAGAATGTCCGTCATGTCGCCGCTTTTTTTTGTCTGGTGTGCTTCTGCGGGGGGGGGGGTGTCGTTCGCGCATTACACTGTACTGATCCGTACTCGTCCTTCACATGTAACGGCGCCTCAAACGTACGGATGCGGCACGAAAGTGATGCATTGCTCACAGATGGGAAATAATGTTTCGTAAACGGACATTTAAAAAAAATTTTTTTTTAGTATTCCCCAAATCTGTGCGCGCGGCAAGTAAACTAATCAAGTGGTAAAATGTATCCAGTTGAAGTTCCGACAACGTCTCACTCATGTAAACAAAGTAGTAAACTGGAGAGCCACAGCATTTATGATCAGCATTAAATGACAGTCCCAAAAAGATGGGCTAGAAAAACAAATTACAAGAGTTTTAAAGCAGCAAAGTCACATTTCCATCACAAAGACACAGATGCTCATCATTTGGACCCCCACTGAGGTTCCATCAAGTACTTTTTACCTTCAAGCTAACTGAAGATAGTTTTTGTGTTTGTGTTTTTTTTTTTTTGTTTTGTTTTTTTGTTTGCCTTCAGCGTACCATCAAATGTACAATTTACATGTTGGGGGTTGGGGGACTCAAAACAACCTGATTACAAAATGAACACGTGAAAAAGTATACAATTTACAAATGAAACCATCATCGAGACCGCAGTTTGGTTTTGGCTGAGCAGAAAAAGCAAAATCAAAACTGGATTTCTCGACAGCGAGTCGAAAAGAAGCCGACTTGAGCTCCGAGTTCGTCTTTCAAGCCGCTGGTGGCAACGGTGGCCCGGGCTTGACAAAGAAGAGCTGCGGGTTAGGAGCATGATGACCTCCTTCGGACAAGAATACGCTCGGCACATCTGTGTCCAGCCAGCAATATTTGGAACATGAATAAAACATGTGGCCTCAGGCTAAGAAAGACACCATTCGACTTTGTTCGACACGACAGCTAAGCGCCGCCTGACCTCACCGGGCTCCCGCGACTCTCGCGGCGATGTCACTAAACGTTCTTCTTCATGCCATCTTGTCGCGTTTTCGTGGAACCGGAGTGAGGCAAAAAGTATTTGGCCTCCCCCCCAAAATACTCTTTAAAGCGGACGCAGCGGCGTGACCCCAAAACGAACCGCCCGCCGTCCTTTGTCTTCTTCTGACGGTCTTCAACATTTCATTTCAGTCACAAGGCATGTTCATATTAAAAATCATACGGTAGCACATTCCATCTAACAAAATGTCTTTGCACTAAACAACATTCAAAGGAAACATGGCACAGTACGACTTTTTTTTTTCTCGTTTTTTTTTTCTTTTTTGTTTGTTTGGAGCGTTTTTCTTTGCACTTCGACTATCAAATGTACTGTTGTATCTCATCTCTTGATTAAAACCAAAAAGGGGGAGAAAAAAAAAGAACTCCGCTCTCTCCCTAACCTTTAAAAATGTCGCTGTATTTATATATAACATCTATATATTCTTCATTTGTAGCGTTTCTGTAAATTGTGCAAATTCAGCAGTAATACAAGTGGCGAGAGATCAGAGAGTGGGCAGTTGATTACATTTATACAAAACAATTGGAGGGTGGGGTGGGAGAAAAAAAAAGCCAACATCCTGACACGTGAGCCACAAAGCTTCTCTCCATTGTGCACGAGAGGCCCCGCATGGAGTTCTTTCAAAAAACATCCACAGAAACCAAAAGCTCTCACTGACACCTTCTCCCATGAACGCAGCGTGTGAAAATGTCCGCTCGGTCACACATACACGAACACACGTAGGCATACACAGACCTGCCCCACCTCTGCCGACCCCCTTTGCGTTTTGCAGTATACCGCCTCGATTATTTTGCAGTTTGTGTTGGTTGTCTGTGAGCGAGGGAGATGGATGGACGCCGGCGTCGGATGATCCTCAGCTTGTCAGGGCCATTGTGTCGATGACCTGCTCCAGCTTGCTCCGCAGCCGCTGCCTCCTCGCCTGCTCGTCCCGCTCCAGCGCCGACAAGATCTGAAGATAGAGAAGGGGGGAGCAAGGGTTGGCGCATTTCTAACAGCAAGCTGCGCGGTCGTTAGGGGGGTCAGCCCATGTCCAAGCAACCAACCCAGAATTTCTTTGCCCTTCACCGCTCCCGATTTTTGTTGTTGTTTGAGGTGTGGTTGGAAATGGAAGGAAAAGGCAACAACATATTACTTCTAAAACGCTTAAAAAGAGAGATCAAGGCGAACAAACGTTCATATAATTAGCGATGTTACTCCACTTTAAATATGGACACAACTTCATATTGGGGCTGGACAAGTAATCGAAAAGTAATGGTGATTTTTACTTAAAAACGTTATAATCGGCGAAAAATGATTCATGTGCCGGGTGGTGCGGTGTGTTTGCTAGTTCCCGACGTTGTGAAAGTACCCTGAATGCACCATGGTTGTGTAGCTAGCGTGTGACGCGTCCGTGATTCTGCCGTCCCTGAGCGTACTTTAAGCCGTTTAATGACACCACAGTTGGAGTTAACCGTAAAACTAAACACAACAAATAGAATTACACACGTTTAAATTAAAAAAAAAAAAAGAAGCTTTGTTTAAAAGAGTCGACAGTGCTAATGCTAAACGCAATGTAAAATCCAAATCACATGCTACAGGAAATTAGCATTGAGTTTGGGAGTGATATTTCCTCAAATAACGAATATTCACACACAAATAATACAACGACAACCAAAAGCACATATCCCTCTCCGTCCCCGTCGATGTGTCGCAGATACGCGTTTGACATTTTGAATTGCGGCGCCGAAGTAAATGACGCCTCCCGCAATATTGCGGCAGTAAACGCCACTCTTCAAAGAGTTGCCCTTTCATCAGACGGCGGTGCCGAGGTGGGGATGTAATGAACTCCACCGGGCTGATGCGTTGCGCCGCTTTCAGTTTAAACTTAACCTTAAATGTCAGCTTTACAGATGTCACGTCCCCTTGTAGCTGGTGTCATTACTACCAAATACGCCAGCTACAAGGGGAGACGTGACATCTGCAAAGCTGACATTTAAGGGGCAAGTTTAAACCGAGAGGGGTTCCGTACGCAGCCAAGCTGAATGTTTGGGCCAATTTCTCGTAAAGGTGCGCTCACGTTGTTCAAGTTGCTGATCTCCCGTAACTAGACGTGAGCTCTCACCTCGTCCTTATACTTGACAATGTAAGAGTAGATCTCGTGGAGGGCAGACATGCTGTTAAACTGGTTGGCGTGCAGCCGCGACTGCTCGGCCAGGTAGGCGCTCATGTCCTGGTCGCTGATGGCCGACATCCTCGAGATGTCAGAGTAGTACCTGGTGGAACACAAACGACAATGATTGACAGGAAGTCTCAATGAGGCCCGCTGGGCGCTTTGGACATACACACACCTCTCCACCCAGTTCTTGTAGTTGGGGATGTCTTTTGCGTAAAGCAGCTTGTTGGACGGCGAGTCCTTCCCTAATTTATGCTCGGACGTCGAACAGGAGTCCATGAAGGTCTGGGCCACCACAGACAAACAGGCGTCTGTAATGCTGTTCTTGTGGATGTCGAAGACGAACTGCGGGTTCTTGATCACGTTGACCCAGAAGCGCAGGGGGAGGCTGCAAGGACGGAGAAAGAACAAGACACAATGAAAAAAGCGAAAGGTGGACTCTTCATCCGCAGCTGCTGAAGGTTTAAGGAAGCCAAACTACGGCATCTCATTCATTAAATATGCCAACAAGGTAACATGGATTCGGCACTTATATCGGAAAATATAAGAGAGCTTTTTTTTGGGCTCATTCATATGCAGTGTTACTTTGATGTGACCGAGCTCATCAATCAGCTTACAGTGAAAACTCGATTTAATTAACCGGGCGGAGGGGTCATCCGTTAGATCCAATTGATACTCAACAAAATGACGATGCTCAACAAAGCACGTCTGATAATCATCAGGATAATAACAGATAAAAACAAAAAAACAAAACCCCACTCCAGGCAAGGGAATATTGACACAAATAAAATTGTTATTTACACAGCATCTCCATTGAAGGCCTTTCCGCACGGTGCGCACAAACTCACCAGTTGCTCTTCCAAGTGTGCCGGACGTCCGAGTCCGAGATGGAGTGTTTGTCGGCCTGCTCGTCCAGGAAGTCAAACATGTACTTGATGGCGAGCGGCAAGGCGCTGCCTCTGTGGGCCGTGCTGAAGATGGTCTCAAACAGGTCGTCCACAAATTTTTGGAGCGTGCCCTAAGTGGGAAAAGTTTGGGTGTCAGATAATTGAGAAATGAGACACAGATGGGTGACGGACGACTCTAACGGTTACGCTGAAATTAAGGAAAGGTAGAGCCGCAATCATTAATTAGGCATCAGATCTTGGCTGATGGTGTAGCCGTAGGCGACGGCTGTCACTGGCAGGTGTTTGAGTGTTGCTTAGCTTTTGCAATCCCAACTCGGTGACGTGCTGAGTGCTCATTCTGCTTTTTAGTCATTCAGATGGCTCCCAATGAGACTTCAGCCCAAGGCTGTTTGACATTTTTTTTCTTTACACACTCTCTCTCTCTCTTTTTTTTAATGACATCACACTGACTTTTTTCAGTCATTAAAAGTACCTCTGAAGCTGAAGTGACGTGATGGGGTCCTCAAGCTTTCACAAACGCTTGTATTCAAACATCCTGGCCACATCTTACGAAAGCTTCTTTTAAACCATCCAGACTTCCGACAATCGGTGCGCTAAACCCACAAAAGCTGTGGGGATGTCACGAGTAAGAACAAACTGCGGCGCTTCCTCGTTGCCTTCCCTCTGCTTTTCCTTGTTAATGACTTCCTGATTGAGGCGAGGCAGATCGTGTTCAACGTGCTGCGTGAACAATGGGAACGGGGAGCTAATGAGTGGAAACGTCAGGGGAGAGGAAGCAACGGGGTGAGATGAGTCACTGAGGAATGCTTCGCGTAACACTCTTGGCAGGCAGCGGGAAAGTGTCGACGGCATCTGTGTACATGTGCAAGTGGAAAGCTTGCACGTCACAACTTTGGCTGTTGAACTTAATGCGGAAACAATGAGATTTCCTGGTTTTGAGCGATCTAGGGTGTGCTATATCATCTTTCAGAACGACGGGACTGCATAAATGGAACGTCAATTAATAAAATCTGAGTTTTATGTCGGACGCATTTCAGCTGCAGCGTTTGACATCAACACGCTGAAAATGGATGGATGGAAAGTTGTATTATTGGAAATCAGGTGATTTGGCGTGAATGGAGAAGTAAAGCTACATTACAACATTGTCAAATAAATTATGTCATTCAAAGGATGCGATTCTGGCCTCCCTGTGAGGAGTTTACATGTTCTCCCCGTGCCTGCGTGGGTTTTCTCGGGTACTCCGGTTTCCCCCCACATTCCAAAAACATGCGTGTGCGCGGATGGTTGTTTGTCTATGTGTGGCCTTCGATTGGCTGGCAACCGGTTCAGGGTGTCCCCTGCCTACTGCCCGAAGAAGGCTGGGATGGGCTCCAGCACCCCCCCGCAACCGATGTGACGATAAAGTGGATCAGAAAATGGATGGATGGATGTTTAATATACTTTGGAAGTAACTTGCCCGATAAATAAATGATTCCCGTTCTCCCCAAAAACATTTCAAAATGACTTGCTGCCAATCAAATTGTCACCGCAACAACTCAAGGATGAAACACGCAGGGATGTCGGCTGTTTTGCTCATCAACTTTCCGCTTTGGGGGCGGGGGGGGGGACAGCAAGTGAGAACGCGTGCATGATGAAAGTGTAATGTGGAGGTCGTGGAGGAATTTGGAGAGTAATGATTGCCGGGTAAAGGCCTGGGCCTCTAAGCCCCGAGGCCACCAAGAGAGAGTCCAGTAACGCCAACAAACAACTCAATAGTCAAAGGTCATCTTACTAATTAAGACACACATTTTTTTTTTTTGGCAAAGGTTATGAACAATGTTAATGAGCTCCGAGACCAACAGAAAACAAAGGTCAACAGGGGGATGCTGAGGAAGTCGTCTTTGAGCTCAAGATGCCCCCGCCCACCTTTTCTTACCTTGGTGGCCAGCAGCCGGGTCAGGTAGATCTCCGAGACCATCTTGCTCCCTCGGTCTCCCTCCCTCTGGTCGGAGTGGTCGTGGTTCTTGACCAGATGCCAGAGTTTGGTGCCGCTCTCCAAGTCAGGCGTGATCATTGGGGTTCGGGAGCGCAAACTGTCTGGACTGCTGGCTGTTCTCAGCATGCTCTCTGCAAGGGGAGGCTCGGGGTTAGTTTGCACGCGCGCTTTCTCGACAACCTCTCGCTAAAGTGGGACATTGCCATGTCCGAAGTACACGGCTGCATTCAGATCATTTTAACGCAAAGCAACATCAGTGCCAGAATCTCGGCTAGCGATAATTACTTTCTGAGAAAAGCACCGTGGACAGTGAGTGTTGGTTGTGAAAATTCCTTCCACTCCTTACACAAAGACGACGTGTCACATTTGATGCCACATCGAAAGGCGCCAAATTGGCAGGTCGACTTCACACCCCCGTGCCGCATTTGTACTTTTACACATTAGTAGACAGGCAGGGAAAATGTCGCAAGGGCCAGCGTAAAAGCAGCTTTTCATTACATGTCAAGACCCGTCGTGATTCATGAGTAAATATTTCAAATATTTCATATACGTAAAGAATCTGGAAAGAAAACAAAAATCTCTAACGCAAGTGAAAAGTGACGGCTTTCTTTCTACTTGCATGTCACACTCTTTCATCCCAGAATGCATTTATCTGTCACCCGCACGCTCCAACTCACGCTTCCTTTCTGAATCTGTTGGACTGCAATCCGCCCTCTTTTTTTTCTTAAAAAAATATTTTTCATGAATGCTTTCAGAGTTAATGCTTGTCATTTCTGTGACAGGATAGAGAGGTTGCCAATGGTCAGATCAAGAATCAGGTGCAGGTAGTTGTAGTAGTATGACGGCGATGTTTGCATGTGTGTTATTGGCTCTCTTGACGCTAACGAGAGCTTCTTTGGACCACGGAGGACCTGCGATATTTGATTAAAACTCATTCAGTACCAGCCCATTCTGGACCAAGTCTGAAAAGACGTTTAAAAACATCATTGGGAGTGAATGAGTTCAGAAGAAAATGGAAAAAGCTACAAATGAAGAGCGGAGGTCTGCTTCGCAGCCGTCGTTACAAAGCATCACGTCGTCAACTGACGCAAATGGAGCACCTTCACTAAGCTCGGGCACGCTTGAGAAATTTAAGTCCAATTAAATGAAAACCCCAACTACATACATTTCACTTTGACATTGTGCGAGTGGACTTGCAAAGTTTGAAGAAGAAGGCTGCGTGATTAGTTTGCAGGAAGAAATTAGCACTCACTTGCAGACACACAAAACACACACACACACACACACACACGCACACACCTTCTCTCGTACCGTATCTGCTGAGAGATTTGGTGAATGTGGAGGAGTTGGAGATGTTGTAAGCAGAGTTCTGTTTGGGAACGAGCGCAATCACCGAGCCATCTGTCACCTGAAACAACAGATCAAATCAATTATCACTGCAAAAAAACAACAAAAACATCCCATCAAAGCCTATAATTATTGTAGACAAAAACATTTGGGGTTAAGTCCGATAGAGAGCCGGAAGAAAGTGAATTCTTCTTGTTTCCTCACTTTAATGTTGAAGATCGGCAAACAAATGGAAATAGCCAACGGAAACTTAAACATAGTTTTAAACGAAACGAAAACTATTCAAAGTTACCCGGCCCTGTGTGGGAAAAAAAAGTAATCCCTCTCTCCCCTCCTTTGCTAAATGAAATCATGAATAACGTGTGGCCTCAGTTAAGGTCCAGTAGAGGTGACTTTCAAGTTTCACTTCATCAAAGAAGAGTGAAAGCGGCAGCGTACCTGGTAGTGAGCCAGACTGTTGAGTCTCTTCCAGTCATTGTCAATCTTAGTGGTCACATCTTCATCCTGAAGGATGATGCGAGCCATCCTTCCTTGACGCCATTCTGGGACACAAAAACACACACACGGGACATCAGATCAGGAGAAAATTTTTTTAAACCAGTGAGTTTCAGAAGAGTCTTCCTCTTCTTACCCAGGTCCATATCGGAGGCCTTCGGTCTCTGGGAGTAGGGCGTGCCTTTGTACACGGCATCCAGGAGCTTCTCCTTCACTTGCGTCACCGTGTCGCAGTTGAGACTCTTGACTGTCACCTCGGGAGCGTTCTCATTCTCTGGGTTGACACAGTGCAGCGTCTGTGCGTGGGGGGAGTCCGAGGCAAACATTTCAAGCGGGGAACTTTGTCAGGCATGCAAGTTATGACCAGCAGACAAGACGGATTTAGCTTTCCGAGCACATACACTGTATACGGGGAATACGTCAAAATCTACTTCATATCAATAAATCAATACCTAGTTAAAGAATGAAAAAAAAAAAGCAGTATAAACACTTTTTCCTCCTGCCTCCCTGCCAAGTGATTTGCACTGACCAAAGTCTTGTAGTCAATCTGCTGTCTGATGAGCTTGTCCTCGCTGAGGGAGTAGCGGGCCTCTCCCGTGATGGCGTCAATCGGCCCCTTCTCCATTTGCTGCTTCATGGCACAATACAGCATGAAGAGCGGCTCGCCAGCACACTCCTGCAACAGCAAGACATTAAAAAAAATAATACAATAAAAACATCATAAAAGTACAAGTAGCGCAGACGCTGAAATATTTGTGGTCGTGCGTTTGGCTAACGTACCGGGTGTTAAACTTGGCATTAGTTTTGGCCCTCGTTGAAGAAAACTGACAAGAGGCTATTTTGTGACACTAATCCAACCTCCCTTGTGACCCCCCCACCACAACCCCCTTAGTTTAAGTGTGCGTGCAGGGTGAGGAAAAGAGAACATTGAGAAAGTGCAAGTGAGGGGCAATTGATGGAAAAGTTAAGAGAAGGTTAATGACGGAGTGGCGAAAACGCTTGCGGAAGCACTTTGTTTTGTGAGACGCGTCAGACGGGCAGCGAGCGATGGGACGCCGGGACTCGACTTTCTGTGCTTTTCGCCTCTCGCTCCAGTGAGGAGCATCATTCCAATAACGTTAAGGGAGCTCGCTGGAAACAAAAGAATCTCAACTAAATTATATCGTGGCGATGTACACACAGAAACTTTTCCGCAAAGACAGACATTTTCCCTTGACATCTAATAAGTGATGAATTGACTCTTTCTCCTCTCATCCTTAACATGTACACTTGTGAATTTCGGGGAGCAAATTGAAGAAGGCCATTTCGTGTTCAGGCATGGCTTCCTGTTCACATACATGAAATCCACAACGGTAAAATATCCAAACCGTGCAATGACATTGAAACTGTGCTACGTAGGAACCGGTGCGACTTGAGCACAGGATGGTTGCTAATGGAGGCGTACCTCCGTAACTACAATTTTCCTTCAACATTTGGCATATAGCCATTATCTGTGTTGGAACCTCAGCAGAAAGCCAGACATTGACATGGAGAGGTTATACAAACGAAGGGCCGGTAATTTATGAAAGCCAACGACAGTCCCAAGCGGTTTCCTGCACCATTTTTCATTGAAACCATGTTCACGCTAGCGTTTTATCATCCCAAAATAAACACTTAACTCATGGCTTGCCTTCCTGGTGGGTATTTGGAATGTGTAAGCTTGCGGCCGTCTTGGCTCGGCCTCAGCTGTTTTTGTTGGGAACGCCTGTGGGCTTTGAATGGGTCAGCGTTCACCCAAATGCCAGTTTAAGATGGATTGATTAGACACGGCAATATTTGAATATGCAAGGCAGGAGAATAGAGTAGCGGGGAGGGGATGGAGATTTAAGCCTCCATAATTCTCCCTGATTCTGGATCCAAAAGGAATTCAAAGTGAGACGGACAGACAGCTCAAAGAAACAACTCCCATATTCACAAAGGTAGAGCCACATACAAATTCTGGATCTAAAATAATGAAAGTGACGGACGGGAAGAGAATCGGCTGAAAAGCTTTGGCAACGCGGGCGAGCGCGTCTGAACGCAGCTTCAGACCCCATCCGTTCGTCCATTTGGAAGAGAGGGGCAGTGACCGAATGAAAGGCGGAGGTAAGCGATAGGTAGCCAGTGGCCTCCGCCTTATCTAATGCTGCAGCTGTGCGTGTTACGGGGGGGATTTTTTGACTCGTCTGCAAGCGGCTTCACTCCAAAACGTGTTAGTGTGTGTTTGCCTGTGGGTGTGAGAGACCCTTTTTTTTTACCTTGAGGAACTTGTAAAGCAGGAAGGTGAACCAGTTGGTGAGCATCTTTTCAGCCACCGACTCCGTCCTGGGAAAGACAAGGAAGGGCAAATGATGCGAGGGGGGGTGAAAATCGAATCTCAAAACATACAAATATCATCTCCGAGAGGACCTTTCGATGTCAAAAAGCCTCCTGGACGACGCTGTGTGGACATAAACTAACACTTGTGATCATATCAATTGTTTTCTGCGTTATTAGATGATGAAGCTCTTTCTCCACTCACTTTCCCACAGAGGGAATTAGGCAGGGAAATCACCCCCATATTTTGTTCTTTTACACCCTTTTCCTGATTTCTACCTGCTGTCTTTTAACACTTCACTGTCACTTTGACTTTGTTTTATTATCCATCCCTTGTTTCTGACTCACAGTAACTATTCTGTTGTGTTGTCTAATTGGGCCATATTCCCGGCTTCTATGAAATATTGGCTACAGGTGTTTTAATGCATGAAGATTTTTTCACACTAGGGGGTATTTTCGCCCATGTAGGTTTCGTTGTAGAGGAGTTTTGCAACCACCACACTGGTTTACACATGCGCAGTAGTCCAGGAAGTATTTGTTATTGTTAGTTTCAGACGCAGCAATAACGTTGCATTGCTAAAATGGCTACAAAACGGACCTTTGGATGTCAAGCAGCTAAGACAAAAAGAGCTCTGACGCTTGAAAAGAGGGTAAAATGAAAGACGGAGGAAACAAAATAAAAGACAATATCCAAGAAATTGATGTAAGTGAAAGTGAATGCTGATCGTAAATTTTGCAATTTCTTTGCTCATACTTAAGCAATATTGGAATAAAAATAAAGAGTAGACATACGTTTGTGTGTGTGTGTGTTTGTTTACATCAGAGTTCAAATTTGCTACAGTGAAAAACTCCCTGTTGTGAAAAATTTCTTGCTGCAAACATGATTCCGTTGTAGGAGTTTCACTGTATTTGCATTGCACAGGTTGGAAAAAGGCACAAAAAAGGGGGTTCACTCACTATGATGAGAAACGGCACCACTGAAATGTAATTTTACCGTGTTCTGCTCAACTTCTGTTCAAGACAAAGGAGAAAGAAAAAAAACAATAGGGGGGGAAAAAACTGGGAAACTAGGCCAAAGAAAGCAGGGAGTGAAAGCCTGTAGCAGGAGCGAGACGTGAACTCCTACGCGTCCGCCAGCCTCCCATTTGACTGTTGAATGTTGTTTGATGTATGTGCAACGCTTTCTTTTTCATGTCTGTCAGCAAAATAGAACCCATGACAGATGAGATAACAGGGAAAGGAGAGCTGGAGGTTGACGGAGGTCAATACACCTGGACAGTACACGCTTGTGGGCACGTCACGTTCTGATAGAGGGTGACACGAGTCATCCGCTCATCCGGGGGAAATTATGTGCCGGCACCTGCGTTGTTGTCGAAAATGTGCTTGAAAAGAAAAGGGCTCGCTGCTGCATTCCTGCCCAGAAAGAAAACGTACAATGAGACTTAGCCCATCAAGTCATTTTTTTTTTTTTTTTTGCGGGGAGAGGGTGCGGGGGTCGTGGAGAAAGTTCTTGTCTTGCTTGGCGGTTAAATCTCCAGAAGCTAGTGTGTTTAGCAAGGACAGCTTATTGTGAGCATTCCCCAGTGGATGGGATTAGAAAAGGCTTTTCAACGGCACATTGGTGGAAAGTCATTTATTTGATTAGATTGTTTTTAAATTAAGTATCTCTCCGGGGAGAAGGGGAAATGGGAGGGGAAAAGAAGTTTTTATTATTGAATGTCAAATGCTTACTTATTTGGAGAATGACCAGTATTTTTTTTTTCCTCAAATTGTGACTTTACCAACCACCTTGATTGCACCTTTTTCGATAGCACTTTTTTTTTCTGGGTCATTGGTTCATTTAAATGGCACAAGGTATCGAATGGTGGGGGACAAAGTCGCACCGGCAATATTCCACTTTCAGAACGGCGACAACAACAAATATTGGACGTTGAAGATGTGCATTATTTGTTTCTATATTCCTCCATCAGTTTGATCGCAGCTCCAATCTCCCTGCAGAGGTGTAGATCACACCTCCTCCGTCTACCTCTCTCTCACTCCCTTGGCCACTGAGCCTAAACTCACTCTTGCCCTTTATTACACTCCTCCCTCCCCCTTTACCCCCCCAGCCCCCCCCCCTTGTAAATTCTCCTTCCTCTATCCATTGACATTCACTCCATTCCTTGTATCCCTCAACTACCTGTGGGTGTGCACATGTGTGTGTGAGAGAGAGAGAGAGAGAGAGAGAGAGAGAGAGAGAGAGAGAGAGAGAGAGAGAGAGAGAGAGAGAGAGAGAGAGAGAGAGTCTGCAACTCCACCGGGAACGTGTGTGCTCAGGGGTGTAATCCTTTCTGACAGCGATGGGGTTGACAGCGAGAGAGGACGAAACATCACATATGCTTCTAAAAAAGCTCCTCCGGTCCCCCCCAGCCGCCCGGCTTTGCGACGACACACACAGCTCCCAGCAATGTACGTCTTGGCAAATTTAGTTTTGACCTTCACGTTTCTCCCTTTGCGCATACCTCCGCAGTAAGAGCTTTGGGTGATTCTTGCTCTCCAGGTTCTTGTCGATGAGGTCAGACAGGAGCTGTTTAAGGACGCCCGTTGCGTACTCCATCTCGCCCTGGAGCGCCGTCATGATGAGGGAGGCCACGTTGCCGCGGTCTCGCATCGAGAAGGACCGCTGTGCTTCAAGGGTGCGGATGAACGTCAGCAGGAAGTGCTTTTTGGTCAGCATCTGTCCGAACAGCGTCAGGGCCTTCTCCACGTTAGCTGGGACCTGGAGGGGAAGGTTTCACCAAGACTAAATCAAGCAGTTGAGAAAGTGTGAGCAAAGAAAAAAAAATGGGCCCAGAGAAAGAAAGTGAGCTTGAGCAACACAGTAGACCGTTAATTTAATTTGCCGTGAGTTACACGAGGACACATTGGCAAAAGAATCCGCGGTGCGACGTGTGTCTTCGCACACTCTGGTTCTTTGTCTCCTTCCAAAGAAAATCAGACAAATTGATTCCGTTTCAGCGACGTGCATAAACCAATTTATTGTCATCCCCTTTCACTTATTCCCATTACCTATTCTTCCCTCCGCAGCCGCCTTGATGCTTTATCTTTCTTCTTTGCTCCCTTCATCCGTCACTACCCTCCCCCCCACCATAGGCTCTCCATCGAGCCTCTTCCTCTCTTAAAGCAGGCCTGAAGACCGGAATGTGGGCTTCATGCTGTAATAAGAAATTGATCTGCCTACTACTGCACTACTGTGGCCTGTGATTGCCTGGGCCATACAAATGAAAATCCAATGTCGCGCTACACTATCCCTTTGGAATACAGTTGATAGCGCGGTGCAGATACGGAGGCGCTCAAATGTAGCTGACACCTTCCATGCATGTCAGCACACCAATGCGCAGAGTGCGTGTGCATGTATGCGCGCGCGCTCCCATGCAATGTGTACCATTTGTGGTATTTTGAAACGACGAACGTACACAGCGTGCTGTATGAAAGTGTCCACTGATGTCAGAGAATGCGACACTGTTTGAGGGTTGAAGTGAATTTGACTTCAAATCAAAAGATGAGTAGAAAATGTCATTTATGTTGCTGGTTTATTATGAGAGTCCAAAGAAAGCAAAGTATAATGTTACCGCTGAGTAGCTGTCACAAAGAGGCGGCCAGTAATATTTTCACAGCGCGCATGACAAACGCCAACGTGACTTCTTTCACTTGTGCGTCGTGTGCTCTCTACTGACCAGTACCTCCATCTCCTTCAGCACAGGATGGTCCTCAATCCCAGGGAAGAGGACCCTCATGGCGTAGGTGCGGTAGTCCAGGAAGGGGATTCCTGCTCCGTCAAGCTCCTGAGTGAGCTCGTGGATGTCGGTCTGCAGTTCTGCGAATGCTGCATCAGACACAAAATGAGGAGTTTGGTTATTTAAACAACATTTTAGTGGCTAGCATTTATTTAAAAAAACAAAAAATGGCACTACAAAAGCAAGTCAAAATGAGTTTGGTGACATATTAGTTGCATAATATGCAAGTCAAGTACACCACTGAGACTGCCCAACACAGTCATCAAAAATACACGCACACACGGCAACATAACTGCAATAAATTACACAGCAGAGTCCAGACTAACAGATGGCTTTTGTCAGCGAATCCCTCTGATCCTCTTTTTATTTCTTCTCCCGGCTTGCCTTCAAAATGAAACCTTGGAGGTCGCCCCTCTCTCAACGACTTCTCCCCGTCCTTGCCTTCGTCCGTGTACATCTTGTGTGTGTCATCCTTATTTGACATTCCGTATACTGTTAGGTGATGCAGTTTTCTTCATCGCGTGTATTTCTGGCCCGCATTAGTATTTACGCTCTGTTACAAAGAATAGCAGCAAGTTTCCGCAGGCGTGTTCGGGGCAGAACTTTTCCAACAACTGCATTTTTCTTCCAATTGTCACGGCGTCATCGAGCCTTCCGTTTGCAATGCGTATGGGATGAAAAAGCGCCGCTCAGACAAACCGAGGCAATGCATCACGTGGGATGAACTGCTAGACCGGCCCATTGGGATTGTGATCATTTATTCCGAATCCCTGTTCTGAAGCCTTCTCCAAAACCATTGTAGCTTCAACATTTTTTTTAATACTCGACAATAAATGACCAAACCTTTCATTTTATAGTGCACTGCTGGATAGTAGAAGTGAACCGGCGGATCCTTTTTAGCAGTCACAATGCGTGTTTTATTTGATCTTTACCGTGGCAGTATGGAAGGGTAGGCTCATGATTATGGTTATCATTATTCCACTCTTTCTTCCCATCTGCCTCCCATACCAGACAAACCATTTAGCAGCATCAATAGGCACTTGCTCAATCCGTGCAGTTGCCTGCCAAATTAATTTATGCTAATGTGCTGGTGTGCAAGTCTCTCGCGATCCCCTCGCCTTCATTTGCCGCCTTACTATTCCCTCACTGTCCCACCTCTAGGCCCCTGCATCTATCTGTCCTCCATCTCCGCCTCTCTCACACCGTGCATGGCAGTAAGGCCAGCCAGGAGGCGCTCTCACGAGGTGGAGAGCCAACATCTGGTGGCTGGCTCAGATCAAAGTATTCCTCTGGAATCACACCAACGCCCCCCGCCCTCACTCCCCTTTCCCCCCCACCAAACAGACAGACACACACACACACACACACACACACTACTGCCACATAACAGCAGGAGGGACGGTTTGGAAGTGGGAGGGAGGGGGAAACAGAGCAAGCGAGGAAATTGAGACTAAAAAGGATCGCAATGTTTAATTGGGGTTGTGCAGTGTTTGAGGTAAGCTGTAGCAAGGGAAAGATTTGCAGACAGTTATTTCGGGACACGGGAGCTATTTCGAGCGATCGAGAGGAGGTGGAAGGTAAACTAGGAGAACACCTCTTGGTTCTACGCACGTAGTTTCAGAAGGGCGCCGTGGGGTTCGATGACATCAACTTACCTTCTTTGCACTCGAGGGCCACCCTGGACTCCAAGTTGTCCATCTGCAGTTGGAGTCGTTTGAGGGTGCGGTCTGCATCACGGGACTTCCTCTTGTAGGCAATTAGCACCACAATGATAACCAGCAGCAACAGGCCGCCTCCCCCTCCGATACCGATGATAGCAGGAAGGGTGAGAAGGCTGTCCGAGTAAATTTGCAAGGTGCCGGGCGAGTATTCAAAGCCTCCGACGCGCACCTAGAGAGAGCAATCCACCTGTTGGTTAGACACTTGGATGCAACACAAAATAGAAAATGACAACCAATCAACACGACGGCCTTGTAAGTCGATGAAAAAAAAATGAACCTCTAATCAACCAGCTACGATCGAATCTGATGTGATGATAGGATGAATCCTGTCCAACTATTGCACTGGCTGAGAATGTTTTGTGTCATGTCCAGACCAAACTTGAACCCCCCTTCAGCTAAACAATTATGCCCCGTGGCAGGATAGTACATTGTTTATAGATTCACTCACCATCTCACTAAAAACAGTCCTGGGCTCGCTGAGGCACGGGAACAAAAGTGATTACCGTACTTTTCTATCCATTTTCACCCTTAAAAAAAAAAAAAATCTTCCAGTGGCTTACATATAAGCAATACGGAAACGCAGGGTGTTAAAAAAAGTAGTCGCAGGCACCAGACGCCCACTATTCATTTGGGTTTTCTATTGAATAGCAATAGCGTTTAAAGCCCCGGGAGTATGCTAGCCAGCCAAGACCAATGAAAAGCCTCTAAAATATAAACACATTTGCAAACGCCCCAAGCAATATATGAGCCAATATATGTGTGTGTTTTTTTTTCCGGGTGTAGATATATGAATGGGGATAGGGAATGTAGAATGACTAAAAAGATTGAGCTTTTAGGCTTGGGGAGGAAAGAATGAGCGCAATGAATGAAAAGGCAGGGAGTGGATTGACGTAAACAAAAGGGATAAAGAACACAGGCCAAGAAGCTGAGAATAATTAACCCCCCCACCCCCACGGATTTTCTGTATTTGCCAAGACAACAAAAAAGTGATGAAGTACAAAAACTCTATTAAAAATAATAAAGACATAAAAGACACATAATGAATATCAAATGTGGTCATCATAGCTCGGCAGTACAGTACTCACAGTGACTTTGTGTTCTCCAGTCAGGTTGGGCCACTCACACAGCAGTTGGCTCTCCGACAAGGTGAGAGCACACGGCGTCTCCCCGATCAGCACCGTATAGTTCAGCTTCGTATTTCCAGGGGCTGCAGGAATTAGGTTACGGCCCTAGAAAAACACATCATGAAAAAGCAACACATTTTTATATCTTTGGCTTGATTTATTTTAAAATGTGCATGTTAGAGGCCCGCCCGTCTCAACTCAAACTCCAAAGTTAGTGGGGGGGAGAAGAATCCCCTTTCAAGGATGAGGCACATATGAAAGAAAGCTGTGCTGAACCACTCGTTTCAAATGACGACAGCTTCTTTATCGCTGACCTCGGATGTTGGCTGAGTTTTATGTAACTTGAAAAAAAAATCTAAGTAAAACTGAACTCTTTTCGGGTTGGGTCAGATGTAAAATTCAACTTCGCAAACTTTGACAATGTAAACTTGAATGAAGAAGCTTGGATGCAAAATTCACCATGACGTTATTGAGTCAGACAAAACAATTGTTCTTTTTAAATCAAGTGCTGGTCTGACATCAGGAATAAACCAGAGCAGGTGATGCTCGGGAGCACAAAGGGTTCAAAGAACGATGAGAAGAGACAAAGCAGCTGAGATGACATGAGGACAAACACAACAAAAAAGAGAACAACATTACATGAAAGGACGTGAAACAAAAACAGGTTTCGAATAGCGAGCAACAAAGCAAAAACAGTCCGATGCCAAAAGCAAAAGCAATTTACCTTGAGTATAAGCGGAGAGCTGGGCTTTAGCTCCAACAAGCCGTTTGGGCTCAGCGGTTCAAACACAGGGTCCGGATGGTAGCTGAATGTCTCATTGACCACCAGCACAGAGTGCACATCGTCCATGATGAAGCCAATTTCGTCTGGGCTGCTCCCCACCTCGGAGAAAACTTTGTCAGACCCGGCCACGGAGGGAGCGAGACACACCATCACCGTGTTGTTGACCACCGTGCAGTTCTGCGGACGAAGGCGAATGACACCATAGAGTCATACAGATTTATTCGCGAGACTCAATTAGCAGAGCTACTCGATACGTTATCGGATGGATTAATAGTGTCAGAGGTATAAAGAGCCGGGCTATATCTACATACGGTATTACATATCACTCATTGAAGAACCAATTGAACATAATGAGCACGTGTGTGAATGTCACATTTAAGAATGAGGAAGAAAAAAAAAAGGTGTTTCAAATTCTATTCATGGGTCAATCGGAAAATTAACCAAGCAAAACCAAACCGACCGCAGCGAGTGGCCACAAAGGCAAAGAAGGATATTTCTTTTTTCACTTTGAGTCAAAAGCTGAGGAGGGGGGGAAAGGTTAGCTAAGCCCCATGGTGCTATAGGTGAGGAGAGGGGGATTTGCTAGAGCCGCTTTATTACTGCTTGACATTTCAAAGGTTAAAGCTGCTAAAAGGAATTTCAACATCAAAAACAAACAGAAAATAGGCCCTTGGCTGCTTGACTGACAGCTAAAGTGCGTGTGCGCGCGAGTGTGTGTGTGTGTTTGTGTGTGTGTGTGTGTGTGTGTGTGTATGTGTGTGAGTATCATTTGAGAATCAGTACTTCTAAAGAGGATGTACAAAGGAAAGATAGAGACACCATACCAGGATACCTGTGTGAATTCAATTCACTCACTTATTTTGTGTGTGTGTGTGTGTGTGCGTCTGCTCACTTACATTTTCTGACTTGGCAGTTCCGTATTTGGCCCTCATCTTGGGTTCTTTAATAGTCATCAAATTGGTTCCCGTAACGGTCAACATGGTCCCGCCACTAAAAGAGAACATGGACAGACGATTACAGGCAAATGTCCCAAAAAATCTTTGCGGAAAATAGTCTTTGACAGCGCCACAGTGAATTCCAAACAGATCCTAAAAATAAAAAGAGATTGGCTTCATGTTCTACCCACATTATAAGAGAACACTGCAAAGTGAGCTGCTGTTGAAATGATCTCATCACATGACCTCGACTTATATTTAATGCAATATTTAATGAACTCTCCAAAGCCCCTCGGGAGATATTAAATGGCTTGCACTGAAATTCTGCGCTGGTATTTGCAGCATAAGATAAATACTCGAAAAGGGTCGCGTCTTTCCTGATCTGACAAGTTGCGAAACCTTTACACCTGTGACCTATCCGGGGGGTCCATGTGATGCTGACCAACAGAGACGTTAGAAACAAAGGTGAAGGACTTCCTTTTCCTCGCTGCCTTCTTAACAGCCCCTGCTGGCCTGAGATGGCGAACTTAAACTGTATGTCAACAAGTCCGACAGCAGCTAATGAGTTCACATCCAACAAAAAAAAAATGGAGCAGTATGGGGCAAGGTTTATGGCCCACTACCACATACACAGCTGTATACGCTGCCAGGTTTTATACAAGAGGGAAGACATATAATAAAATAAATACGAGAATAAAAAACAAATTAGGAGTTCCAGGGTCTTATCTCTAAGCTTGGGGAGCCGGTGGAGAGATGGATGGAGGAGTTAGAAGGGGGACGACTGAGTGTAGAGACGGCTTTAGGTGCTTTGAATGGCATTATGTTGGCTGACAGGCGGCCAAGTGGCAAACCCCCCCCCCCCAAAAAAAAAAAACAATGTGAAGAGTGAAAAGACAAAAATGAGATTTTTACACAAGATTATTTTCAAGGAGAATTAGCAGGGGGGTAACAAAAAAAATAAAAAAAGTCTCATGGCGACAGGAGTAAACCTTTTCAACACTTTGAAGGGTGTGAATTGCACATCGCTGTTTAAACAAGAACTAATCTTTGTCAAATCACTTCAATGTTTTGTGAGCCCAAGAATGACTTTCAATGGGGAAGGGAGAGGATCAAGAGTGTTTTGGATGAGCTCTGTTTGAGAACAGGGTGACAAAAGAGGACACAGTCACATAAAAGGCTGCTGAATAGGAGAACGGCTGTACACGAGAAGATTGCATCTCCTCACACCCCAAAAAAAGCTCCTGTGGTAAAGTCATAAAAATCTATGATGGTGATGTGAATATGACCACCCTTTTATCAACAGTGCCAAAAGCATATTTCATCCACAAACCAAAATACTGTCATGTTTTCGTGTCAAGACACTTCATATCGATTGTTAATTTGAGTCACATCTTGAAAGCACCCATTTTTGATTCGCTCCAATTATTTTCGAATATTTGTGCAATGCAACTCCATTGAAAGCCCGCAAAATAATGCACAAACGTTTCCTAGAAGTTTATCGTCGAAGTCGATGACGACCGCGTGAGCCGAAGAACAGAGCAGTTTCTAGGTCATATTAGTGAGCCCATTAGCATTTGCTTGCTGCAAGCTTTTTTTTTTTATTTCCTTTTTTTTTTAAACACTCCACAACACAGCTTGTGTTTGAGCAGGAATCCTTCCCATGGCTATAAAGCCTCATTTCAATAAAGTCAAGTAATATTTACACACACTGTATATCTGTGCTGCAGCTCATCAAGTAGCGGTGCATGGGAGCCCTCTTTTACTGCTGCCGCTAGTGCTCACAAACGTTTACTTTTCATACAGGACTATAAACAGCATAAAAAAAAGAGGTCTTTAAAAAAAAAGAGAAAGAGAGAGATGAGGTTGAAAATTGAGAGCAATGTTTGTTTTTCTATTCGCTGAGATGCAGGCAGGGAGCACTGCTGGAACATTATTACATCAATGAGCTTATATGGGGAGTCAATATCTCAGTTTAGTCGGCGAGCGTCATATGAAAATAAGTTAATGTACAACCAAACCATCAGATAGGATTAATAATGCATTGGTGTGTTTGCATCTGCTCTATAGATGCATCAAGCAGCATTGCAGATCAAACACGGTTCAAGTAAACTCGGATTTTTATGACATTCTATATAGATCATGAAGTTGAGGGTGAGCAGCAAACAACTTCCCTCATAATTATTTTAGTATCCATCGCTTTTTCTTTTTTTTGTAACGATTCAGACCACATCTGCAATATAAAGCCGATTTTGTTGTTTGAGCCCGTTCTCATCTGAATTCCTCTTACCTCGCAATACTCCAGTCGGGTTCAATTTTGAGGATGGTGGGATCATCCGAGTAGTTGAACTTGACCTCTGGGTTTCTCAGCTCGGCTGAATTGATGTCCACCATGACCGGGGTGGGGCCTGGAGCTTGTCCAGATGGGGTCACACAAACTATCTCGGTGCTGTTTCGCCTGGATGGGCAGGAGATCACGGGAGCGGTTAGAGGGACGCGTTAGTCACGAAAAGGTTGGTTGCTGAGGGGCGGAAAGAAAAAGAGCATCGTTTCTACTGAATTAACTCAAATTGTTGAACATTTGCACTCAAAACAAACTTAATGTCGGTCGCATGTCTCACAAGTCCGAACAACTTTTTGTCTGCGCGGCAGCAGTTTCATCTGTCAGCCATCGAGCCTCCCCTACTGCGCTCCGTCTTGCTGAAAGATCAGATGTGACAGACGAAGCTGGTCGTCTCTGTGCGTGATGTCACGGCATCACAAGCAGACAGGCGACCAGCTGTGACCTGCAGGGAAACTTTGTGTTTCGCTCCAGAGGTTTATTTTAGCGGCCCTGCAATGTCAGGGTGAAAGACTGTAGCCACGCAATAGCGGATAGGCCTCCCATGAGTCCATCTGTCTGAGCGTGTAAAAAGGTGCTTGCGCACAGTGTGGGGGTCGGCCAATTTGCATATAAATACGGTAAACGCAGGTGGAACTCCCGAGCTTTCGCTCTCTGCAAATGTGAACATGCTGCCCAAATGGCACGTGGCGCAGTGTGAAACTCTGAGTAGGAATTGAACACACGGATCTATACACAATCCCCCCCCCCACCCCCCCACCCTCTCTCGTCTGCAGGGAAGCTGGAATCCGCAAAGAGCCAGGAGATGATGGGGAGGATGATGAAGTGCGGCTCTGCCCTGACAGCTTGCAGTGAGGTAGACAGGAGAGAATGGAAACATTAAAAAATATATAACAAAAAATAGGCGTGTAACGAAAACCGGTTTGAATCGGAAAATCGGTTTTGGTTCAAGAGACGTGAGTGCATCGAATCATTCGTTCTGCTTCCAAATGCATAAACGCACGTTGAACGTACTGACAAGTTCATTCATACCGTAAAATGACAAGGTTATTGCGTCATACCCTCTCCAACGATGCCATCTCGAATCAAACAGATCCGCTCCACTCGAAAACGAACCGTGAATTGGATCTCACCTCAATCGTCTTTCATTGGAGAGACGCAAACCCTCACTACCAATATATACATTTTGTGTATACTACCCAAACATGGAATCTAGATTTGCTTTTTGTGAATCTCACCCCTGCTGCCACTCAGGACGCAATTTGAACCTCTTTCCCGTGGCATATGCACACTGAGAGCGGACTGAAACGGGGGCTGAATATCGAAGAAAAGGAGGATGACTTTTTAAAAGAGGGTTTTCTACATTCCACTAGTCCTCTGTTTCCATGGTAACTATTTTCACAACACTGTCACCGCTGAGCGTGCCTGTGGTGTCACGTATGTATTCCTGACAAGGTTGCGGCCAACACAAAAGAAAGCCAACGGGGAGAGAGAGAGAGAGCGAAAGAAAACACGAAAGAAGGAAAACGCGTTGCGGAGGGAGATAAGCGGATGAGTGACTCGGGGTAAATACGTTTTGATTAAAGTTGAGGCCCCGCTGCATAGAAAGACACATTAAAAAGACAGACACATCCAGTTCATTACTTTGGCCATAAAGGTTATTGCTGCTCAGTGGATGAAAGGCCAAGACTATTATGTTCACCTTTCTCGGGGTGTGCTACAGAGCTTTAAATTGGCCTTTGCTACCACATAAAAAGAACTTGAGAGGTCCAAGCTCATTAGCTGGACCTGTCACTTGTTGCGGTGGAAGAGGAAACTACTACAAGAAAAACAAAAACAAGAGAGAACGAGAATAGAACTCGAAACGTTGGGCTTCAGAGCACTCGATAAGCAGGTAAAACCTTTCATCATCACTTCTCATTTATTTCTTAAAAGGAACCGCGCAACTCACACATTGAATCAATGTACGATCAGGAAACAGACCAAAGTGTTGTAGCTTGCTAGCTTGCGGTGTGTGTTGTCACTAATTGTTAAAGGTTAGTTGACATGACATAAGTCCTTTTGTTGAACTGAAACACATTTGCCAAGTGTTTAAAGAGTGTTAGATTGCGACAATATATTATTGTAATATAATATTAAAATGTTTGACTTATTCTAGCATGCATATGAAGAGTTGGGTCATTTAAATATCTATATATTTTTGCAACACTTACTTTGTGTCGGCGGATGCAAACTTTTGCTATCAAGAAAAATAAAGAGAATGTAAATAAAAAAAAAGGAAAGGAAAAAAACAATTATGTTGTTGTCATGAGTGTCTTATATACAAAGGGGGAGAAAAAAATCTATTTGAATAGGAAATGTGATTTTTGTAAGAGGAAAAAAAAAGGGATTTGATGAAGATAGAGTATCTCGCAAACCAATAAAGCTAAAACGTGTTCTGTGACATTTACGCACAAATGCGATTTTTACAGGATGCACCAGGAGAGAAAAGAAGGTACACACAGAAACCTTGTCTTCGTAGCCACTAGTTTAAAAAAAAAAAAGAAAAATGCAGAGGAGAGCAAAATATGAGTTTTTAACACCGTGATAGTTCCACGGAATGTCGAATGATGTCTGATCAATGCCTATATTGACACACAGCCAAACTTGAAAAATGATGTCATCAACTACAAGTCACCCACCTACCAGGATCTTTTCACAATTTGCTGCAAATCAAGGTTATGTTTCCGCGATTCCGAAACACTCCGAGCATAGCTCGACTAATAACTGGTATAGGTGGGGTTCAAAACAAAACAAAAAAAAATGAATAAATAAAAGGGAGCAATGATGCAGTGTGCTTATATACAGTATGACAATGTACTGTAATAAAATGGGCACCGGGGTCACTCACTTCTCAAAGCGGCAGGCGTGGAGTCCAATCTTTACATACACAGCGCTGCCGGCGTTCAGGTTGCTGCCGTCTATGGTGATTCTCGTGCCGCCAGACAGCGGCCCGGTTGACGGCCTGACGCGGGTGAAGTACGGCGACTGAGAAGGGACGCGCACAGACGAGAAGACAGGTCAAGCGCGGCCGCGGGGCCCGCAAGAGGCTGGCTCCATCCCGGCGCGTCGGCTCTTACCACAAAGGTGAACGCCTTGGTGGAGACGGCTTTGTAGTCCGGATGAATGCAATCGCGAACACACACCTCCACTTGAGCCTCCTGCACCCGGTAGCCTGTTGCGTCATTCAGTCGACACACGATCCTAAAACAGACAGATGCCTTGGCTTGAATATTTTCAGATCATATCGTGAGGAACAAGGCTGACAAAAGAGAAAGAAGAAGACGACAAACACAATTTTTTTCCCCCTTTCCGGTGCTCGCCTTGATCGGTGTCGCAAAAGCCTCATCTCAGTTGACTGCTTGGCAGCCAATCGCAGGGTACATCCAGAGAAACAAACATTCCCACTCAAATTCCCACGTATGGGCAATACCACGGTGCTTCGTAATGCAGCTGTCATTTTTAAAGACAGTGTTTCAATAGTCTCGTAGGCATAAAGAAAGAAAAAAAAAGGGCAATTACAGAACCATAAGCCTCACATTTGGCCCGTGGCGCTGGCCGGTCAAATGAAAATCCAGTAAAGAAATGACTGCAGTCTAGCCCGCAGGGCAAACACTTTCACACATTTCACCCAATGAAGTCATGCTTGACTTTTAATTAGCCAGAGGGAAGGAATGAGACAGAAAAAAAGGCCGGGAAAGAAGAAAGCGAGCAAGAAAGAAAGAAAGGCGAGGCTCGAAGAAAGTGCGAAGGAAGAGGCAGGGAGAGTAAGCGGGTTCAAGTGAGCGAGGCTGATTAATTGAACAAGCTCATATCCTACACATCTCCTCGGCTTGCCTCACTCCCCGAGATGAGTTATGAACTCCCCAGTTTCCAGTCTCGCAGCAGGTGGTCATGGCAACTGCGGCGCCACCGCATTTCACGTTCTGATCCGGTATGTTGTCTGTCCATTGTTTCTCTTTTCCTTCTCGTTTATTCCCTCGGACTCCCACAAAGAGCTGTGATTAAAATGCTGGACAGCTCTCGGACAGAAAGGCGGCTCCACTTGCTTCGCGTTCGCCGAAATGAGATGCCGGTGAAGTGAGAGGTGATTACATCGCCATAAAGTGGATGAAATATGCCTTATTGCATTGGTGGAGCGACATGACATTTGACATGTCAAAATCTATTAGTGGGATGTAAATCCAAGAACAAAAAAAAAGAAAACTAAAGATATCCACTAGGTGCAGTTTAAGTTGGGACTCCCACAAGGTGGCTGTCTTCCTTCCACATTGAGGAATGTGGCCAATCTACTTTTGTCATTGTTGCTCGGCACTTCTTTGAACAATCAAATAAAGAGACAACGTTTCTTCCTCGACAAGACGCAAGACAAAAATCATTGCGCTTGCTCACTGGCAACGGCAACACACACGCACATCAAAATAAACGCGTGGCTTTCAAATATAAGCCTATTTTATGTTTTATTCTGACCTTATGAAGTCAGCAAAGGTTGCTCAGTCACTGTGGACAAGGCGAGATCTGCTACTTTTTCCGGAACTGCTCTACATGTTAAAACTGTTCAATAAGATGACCAACAGGTATATTTTTTTTCATGTAAAAAAACTGTGAAAATGAATGATTATTTTAAAGATGGAAAAATAAAAATGGGGTCACATTCCGGTGTCATTTCTGGCAGAAATTAGGTCCAATTCACTTTCGTGCTCTTCCTTGAACTGTTTATATTTGTGCCAAACTATCAGTGCAAATCATTGTTTCTCTTCCAGCAGCTGACCTTCGATCTACAGCGTGAGTCGCATAATCTTGCGTCGCGTGTGTTACAGGCAGCTCTGACAGGGTCACGGGAATGAAGAGAGTAACCGGGCCACTAATGGCGCCGCATGGCTAACATCACTTTTAATTATCGGGACAGCTTGACCGCCAACTGCGGCCCCTCCTGCTCCTCTTCTGGGTGCCATGACAACAAACCAGTAAATGTAGAGTGTAACGGAGCAGACGGCGTTAAAAATTGACACCTCTGTGGTTTTTTGGATGCCGTGAAAAAGACAAAAAGGAGCGTGCGGTAGAGAAAACTTAGAACAAAGGGTCACCGAACATTTTGCGCCAGCAGGCAGACGCGCCGCCGATGTTCCCTGTGACGATGATAATCGGAGTTTATGAATTATAAAACAACGCAAACATGTCAACAGCATATTTCTAAAGCCATTTCGGGGACACCTGTCATCCCCGGCTGGAGCTGCACAACATTGTTTGTCTTCTGTCAAAGGATCAAAGTCAAATTTGTGACGTTTCCTTCCCTGTGACAGACGCGCAGATGAGAAATCTGCAGGGACTTGTGCAAAACTCAGCAAGTCTCTTGTTTGAGTCCAAATGACAGCGACAGCACTGAAAATAGAATATTGAGGACACCTCCAGCACCCAAGTGGGGGTGGTGAGCACCCACCCTCACCTAATCTGTCCCCCTCTAATACCGTATCGACATTACCTTTTCATTTTAAGTCAATTTCAAAGAAATGGAAAGAGTGGGATCCTAATTTTTTTTTTAAACATTGGCTGAACACAACCACTGCATTTGTTTGTCCTATTTATAGTGAAAAATCGAGTGAATCAGCTCCAATCATATTTCTCCCTTAATATAGTGTTGTAGTTAGTAAAAGGAAGTCAGCCTGCGCTCAAATGGTCCAGAAATTTCCCAGAAAACATGACTTAATCAGAGGGAGTGTTCAACATGGCAAAGCTTTCACGAATATATACCACCCAACTCAAATGTCATTACGCCGCTGTCAGAAGGGGCCTGATTTACTGTGATGAAGGGGGTTAAATGGGGGTAATTCAATTGTGATTGGGCTATAATTCTGATTGATAGTGGAGTCAAATGTTTCATGTTAAATTGGCTGCCATTTGTCTTCACGTGGACCTGCACTTTAAGTAAGAGCCCCGACGCGGCACGAGAACAGATTTTGGTTTGGATGCAGGAGCCAAGAGGCTGACATCAACATTGTCAGAGACAACAACAAAAAAGATAAGAGTTAAGATGATGTCAACATACTGCTCAGCACTGATGTATTGGTCTTCTTGAGGGTTGCAGGCCACTTTTCCAATTCGGACTCCATTCTGGATGTCTCTGAACTGGAGACCTAAATTCTCACCGGTGATGGTCAGCATGGTTCCGCCCTGCCTGGGCCCCGTCTCAGGAAATAGCTGAAGGGCACAAGCGATGAAAAAAACAACTCAGCGTTAAAAGTAAAAAACTAAATAAATAACATTCCTTGAGACAAGTCGCCGACCCCGATATTCATTTGGTACGACTTCAGATTCACCCACACGACCCCTCACTTACATCTCTCTTTTGACCCCAGCGCGATTAATCTACTGAACACAATGACAGCACACGGTGACCTCCGATCCCTCCATTTCCCCTTGAGTTCCGCGAAAGGTGTGCAGAGGTGCTAATGGCCACCCAAGACGAACCGTGTCGCTAATCACCGCGCCAATTCAGCCGCAGCATGGACGCGGACAACGGTCCCTCTGGTAATCAGTCATTGCGAGGATAATTAGGGCTAAGGCTAATTGGATTAGAAATTGATGGAGGGGTGGGGTCATCTGTCACGTCATTTCGGAGGAGGGTGAAACATATGCGGATGTGTTGGGCATCGTGCGGTTTTGGTGTGGTCACACTTGCACTTTGCTCGAAGTAAACATGTCCGCTTGCGAGCGGTTTGGTATATTCTGCGTTTGTTCGCGATACCGTCGCAGAAAAAAAAGGGGTTCCTACCAATGATGTCAAACCAATAAAAGCATTACATGTTCATTGGCAAGGGCCTTTGTAGCTAAAAGTGACATCGTAAAGTTTCACGTTTTGATGGCTTTGGATGGGAATGGGCTCGGTCGGCAGCGTAGGAGGATTCCTCACAATCGCACATTCTCAGATAAACTATCAGCCTACATGCTGTTGTCTCTTCACAGGGCTACCTCACAAGAATCTCTGCGGCGAACATCTGAAGAAAAATCTGCTCATGTCACACCGATGTTGACGACATTGAGCAGAAACAAAATGGGAGGGGAGCGACGCCGAGTGTCTGGCGGGCCCAATCTGAAAGGCCACAGTGCTATAACGATGCCGTGTTCTCTTTCTTACGCTAACAAAGCTTATGGTAAATATCTTTTGCTCTCTCCCGTGCCCTTTTCCTTCTTCCTCTCTGCTTTTGTGCCTTTTCAACTCACACGCCCTTTTTTTCGGCGTGCATGAATGCACGTATTTCGGCGAGAGACAAAATTATGATTGGCACACGGCGGCGCAGCAGTCCAAAGTCTCCAGATATATGGTAATCAAATCTCTTGCTCCGTTCGGCCCGGCTTATCAAAACACACCCAAATAGAAAACTTGTCATTTTTCACACGAGACACCACAAACAAAAAGCAGTCGTTCATAAAAGCGGCCACCAGCTCAAACACTCGCTCTCTTCTCGCCTCGTAGTCACAGCTCTTGATTTCCATTCAAAGTCGCTTTTCTTTTTTTTTCTCATTCTCATCTACAACTTGTCCCGTTACGTCAACGGCTTTACGCCAGACCTATTGTGGCCGCTCGAGCGGCGGTGCAGAGATAACATCAACTGGTTAGAAAACGGGGAGAAATTGATGCGGCAGAGGGCACAGACGGAGAGATTGTAAAAAGAACATGTGAGGCTTTGCGCAAGTTTATCGGCTACGGCGCCGACCCTCAAAAGTAACTCGTTGAAAGTTTGCAAAATGTTCTTGTTTGCTGATAAGAAAAATCCGAGTACATCGGGAACAAATATTTGCAGCAAAAATAGACTATTTTCTTAAATAGAGGGGCAATTTTTCGACATATATATGTTGTAGAGCGATTAGCATTGCTGCCTCACAGTTGGTTTAAGCCCAACCTCTCTTCTTAACACCTGACTTCAGGGACTTTCTGTGTGGCGTTTTCGTCTTCTCTCTTCTTTGGTTTCCCTCTACTACCACAAACATGCAAGGGTAATTTCCAGTCTGCTTCATTGACCAAAGTGCTGACACAAGATCCTGATTCACGGGGGGGGGCGACCACTGCTCCTCCGGGATGGCTTCAGCGCAGGGAACTCATTTAGCTCAACAAATAACAAATATTTGAAACATAAACATTTTACAGTAGATTAGAATGCGCTATAGCATGGCAGAATATTTTGACTAACCGTCTCGGGTCGGGTGTATTTTTGCAACACACCTTAAAAATTATGCTTGGATGGGGGAAAAAAAAAAAAGAAGTCGTCGGCCACATGCTAACACGGTGGAAAGGCACTCCCCCCTCCCCAGTGCAAATATAGGCATGGGTTGTTTTAATTGGTTTCTAAGGGCTAGCTCTAATGCTTTTCATTCTCCTAGGGGAGAACCGGTCTGAGAAGATGGATGATGGAGGACCAAGCAGCATCCAAGGCCATTACTAGGACAATGCTGTACTACACTGGAGGACAAGATGTGTGTGTGTGCCGTAGCCTATTTGATCTGTACCGTTCCAAATCGAAAACTTTCTGGACTTTTCTTGACACCGTTCTCTGTCAGCTGATTCAATTGTGCTCACGATGGCTATGGGGGGGACAAACACAAGTGCCACACCAATCCTAAGAACCCTTTCATCATCATTTGCTGTGTTTGGAGACCATTGTATGCTCCAAAGCTATTAGTGGAACAGCACCCAACTGCATATTATTGAGGGGAAAAAAACAAAACATCAATTGGGTCATGCATATGCTGGAATGACACCAAATGGCCACATTTGCCGCCCTGGGAGTTTTTGGGGAGTAAATGTGTTTGTGTCTGTATTTCACAGTTCCGTGGGATTTCCTTCTACATCTTGATGTACAATTCTCAAGTGCAAATGCAAATGAAATTAACAGCTGGCTATTACACCACAACTAGCGGTCCAATAAAAAAAACAAACAAACAAAATGGAGTAATATTCAATTTGTGTGTTCTTCCAGAGAAATAAAGAATGAAATAGCTGCAGAGGAGTCCCTCTGTCGCCTTCTTTCGGCGTTAAATGTCACACTGTAAATGTCAAAGGTGGAGAGGAGAGGTGAGGCTCGCGGGCAGGCTCGCTGAGAAACAATCCTCTCCAATGGCTCACTGGCGAAGCGCTTCTTGTTTGTCCCTGCTGCGCTCCAGCTAAGTTCTCCTTCCTGCTGTTCGTGTTTTTTCTACGACGCTTGCTTTTTGACTGCCACCGACATCTCGCCCCGAGGCCAAGATTTATGCCTCAATATGCACGCACTTGCAGGCAGACGCGCCGCAAACAGCGCTAGCCCATCACCACCCGCTCTCTCACATGTACACGCACACACAACCCTCGGCTCCGTACGCTTGTTTCAAAGCGATAACTGAGTGAGTGAGGAAGGAGAGAGAGAGAGAGAGCGAAATGACATTAACGAAAGGATTTATCAATGTTCTAGTGCCCCAATTATCCAGTACCTTCATTATGTATTCAGAAGGAGGTCCCAGAAGTCGCATTGAAAGTACACTAAGGGCTCAAGCAAGTGTGGAATATGTATGCAGACATATTTCACGCCATTTAAAAAAGGAAAACTGGCATCCCCCCCCCCCCTCCCGGGAACCCGCCCCTCCCTCCAAATGAGATGACTGTTCGTGTTGTTTTGAAGGCCTCGAACATGCCAATGGATGGCTAGCGTGTGTGTGTTCATAAACAATATGCTATTCTCTGTGGTGGGCTGTGGTGACCCAGGTCACAGTGAGACACAGGCCACCTCCACGCTTATGGATGGCAACAGATGGAAACACCGCAGTGTATATACGCCTCAGCCCACCCGGCATGTCAGATCTGGAGCACATACACGTACACACTCGGCGCTCATGGTGGGACGCAATTAACACACTCCACATTCACTCGGTTTCCCCATACGCGCTTTCCAGGCAAACATACTCTGCTTTCCTTTGCTGTGGAGTGCTCCGGTCTACGCTTGTGTGTATTCATCATCTCTAATCACATCAGTGTGTTTCAGATTTGTGGTGTGTCGTGCGCGAATCGCCTCCTCCTGGTCGGCCCATCTGTGTTGTGCTTGCCGTCACGGTAATGCTGTCGAAGATGTCGACCCACCCTGCTGCCTTCAACCATGTTCACTTCTCTCACCGGGGCCGAACAATGATGCAGCAGAGTTCAACATTCTTTTCCTTTTAATGGTTTGCCTTTGGCTGTCGGGGGGTTCCCGTCAACCCGGCAAATGGTGGACTTGGGAGTTTTCGGAGCAAGAGGCAATCAAACCTCAGTTACAAAGTGCGTACTGTCAGTTAAACCACGCTGCCCCCTTGCCCACCTCCCTTACACAAACCTGACATGTTTGATATTTGGAATGTGGGAGTTGCTGGGCAACACACACACACACACACACACACACACAACAGAAGGAGGCGAGGGATGAGTATTTGTTCAATTTACAAGCTCGAGGATATGTTTCCTGTATCTGGTATTTTAAAAACTAATAAGAGGAAGCTTTATATCGGAAAAGAAGAGTAAACAATTGCGCAGAATATGATCCAGGCATGTCCTTGTCTCAAATGCTGCTTATATTTGAATCTTGTGAAGACAATTCATGTGCAACAATGTGGATATGTATTCATTTAATCGATGGGCTGTGAGAAACATCTACAGTGGGACCTCTACTTACGAAATTAATTGGTTCTGGAAGAAATGTCTTAACTAGAAAATTTTGTAAGTAGTTTTGCATGTAAATGCCTAATTCGTTCAAAGCCCCCCCAGAATTCAGACGTAAATGTTTCCTAAAGCATAAAATGCATCAACATGTGTAACAAATACATGTTACAATTAGATTATTAAACAATACATCAGAGTTGTGTGAAAAACAAAGAATAAAGAATAAAAATGATGCTCATTTAACTTTTAACTGATCCAAGGGTGTTTGCTTTTGTCAGCTTTTAATAATCCTTCGAAAATGTCCAAGGCAAACATCAGCATAGTGAGCGATCGCCTGACTGGTCAACACTTTTTCTGGGTGATTCACATTTACGTTAAATTATCGGAACACCTCATGATGGGGCAAATGACGAGGACGCTGCATAGAAACATATCTATTTATCTATCTATCTACACACATAGACAGGGATACCAGGATGATGCTCGGTAATAGCCAATGGTATCTTCAAATTTCTTTCGTAACAAGAGGCAATATTTTCCTGTTGAGACGTTTCGTAACTTGAAAATTTCGTATGAAGAGACGTTTGTAAGTAGAGGTACCACTATATGTCCACTTTTGTCATATTTTTGAAAAGTTATCTTCATAGGATGTCCAAAAAAACAACCTGACACAAATGGACATACGTGTTTATCACAAGACAGTGACACTTCGCTCTTCTGTCAGTGGTTCTTGAGACCGTATTTTGGAGCGTGGCTATATGCTGCTTCGTGCTAGTCTCATGTCAGGAAATCGGGCTCACCTTGGTGATCTTGGGGTGCGCACAGCGGCTGTTTCCTGTGGTGGCGTGCATCCAAGTGCTTTCTGTCGGAATGCACTCCTGCCTGAGGGAGCACTTTTTCTCTTGCACACACCAGCCGCACTCAAATCTGGGGTTGGCCTTCAGACACATGCCACAGCTGTCTCTCAATGCGTAGCACTTATACAGGTGAGCTGTGGAAGACAGGAAGAACATTTTATGGCAGGGAAAGACGGACTGAAACAATCTGGAAGGCTTTCACCGATTGAAGATTAAAAAAAACATTTTCCGATTAACTTTTCGTTAGCATTTCAAAAACTGGTTCAATGTCACCATCTAAAAGCAATATTTCCCCTAAATGCCCCAGGAATTGTACAGCGGAATCCTTTCTTCTCTCCGCTATTCCATCCCCAAATCCCATTGGTCATGGAGCAGCTTTAAAGCAACCCTGTACCAATTACTGTCTGCTAAATGGCTCCGTCCTAATTACATTAACATATCAGAATTTTCGAAAATTTCTCATGCGACACAAGATGATTATCGTGATTGAGAAATAGGATAGGAGCTGGCACGGAACTAAGATAGGCAGGGGGAAGAAAAATATCTTTGGGCTGTCGCTTTGTGTATAAAACCTACAGACTCCCAGAAAGGCTAAAATTGTGTTGAACATGAAAGACGTCAATTTGAAATGCGGTGACCTTGAAAGTACAACAGGTTTGAATCGTATTATCAAGGTTTTGTGTATGGAGACTCATAATTTGATGGAACATGTACAAGTGAAATCATATGCTGAATATGAGATAGTACATCACAGATCAAACATAATAAGAAAATATACTCCAATTATAAACGCCATTTCACAAAAACCGACGCTTCTCTCTTGAGCTGTAATCATCAAACAGTGACAGTCAGAGCAAAGCACGCTGATGTTTTACAGAGACGTGTCATCTGCTGGCCATATTGACGGTGGCAATGATGTTACTTTACCACACAGCGGGGGAAAGTGATGCCCCCCTGCTGCGCTGTACGCTCCGTAATAATTTTGCAGCCGGCACTGTAAAGACACACCTACTAGCAATTACATCCAGCAGACATTATCTCATTGTCTGCTTCCACGGTGGTGCAATCGAATATGCCTTTAACCTTAAACATTATCGTTCTTGGGTTGGCAGGCTAGGAAGGTGTGGCGTCATTCGGTTTTAATCATACATACAGGCAATAGCAGGCTTTTGACCGGATGTAATTGTGACTGGCAGTCTTAAATGTATACACGGTAATGTCAAATTTGTGACAGTATGATGAGCATGGGTTTCGTTGACATTCTTATGAGAGGCAGCATGCGTCAATTGAGTAACAAAGAATGTGTAGAAAAATGACTGCTTCCTAGTACAGTTTTTCGAAACTGTATGCAATGTAGTCACTGATGGTGTAGAGGTACACACGCCGGACTTGCGGACGGGCAGCGTGGGATCGGTTCCCGCTCAGTGACGGTGTGAATGTGGGTGTGAATGTTCGTTTGTCTCTATATGTGCCCTGCGACTGACTGGCGACTAGTTCAGGGTGTAGTGCCCTGACTAAAGTCGGCTGGGATAGGCTCCAGCAACTCCTCGCAACCCTATTCAGGATAAGCAGCGTTGAAAATGGATGGCTGGATGGATGCATGGGATGTCGATCACTTTCCTTCTTCACACATTTAACAATCCGTCAATGTGCACAGAGCACAGGTTGGCCGATGATTGTGAATGCAAAACTCCTTACCTTTAATGTTGTACGGGTTATCGATGTTAAAGTGTCCATTCCAAACCACAGACAAATCCACTGGCAGGTCACTGATGTCATTGCCGTCGTAGGTGTACTGAAAGTTAAGAAGAAGAAAAAAAAAGTCGCTCAGCATTCACATTCAGATGAAATTCTGTGAAAGAATACTTTTCTTACGAGAGACAGACTTGAAGAGAAGAATGTGCGAAATAAAAAAAAAAACAATCCCGTCGAGTTGGCGGCTGGTAGTAATGCCCTAACCTGTGCTGCTCCCCGAGTTGAAGGGCCATAAAAATGACTGATGAGAGACAGGCTGTATTGTGATTTTAACACACCGCACATTCGCGCTGCCTGGCACAGCACAGAGTTGATTAAGAGATTGTAATCCTCACCGCCGGATGACTCACTCCATTCAGTGATGAATGAAAAGCCTAATATATCTTCCACAATAACATTCACATCTAATTTCATTTTTTTGCATCCTGAACTAATAAGAGCTGAAATGTAATTGACTCTTTGGCGGCATAATCAGTTTTATGGAATGACTTTAAATGAGACAACAAGATTCCAAAGCAGCAACGCGATGGCAAGACATACAGCAATCTGTCTAATGAGAGACTCATAAATCATGAATGCTGAATATCATACATAGATAAAATGCTGTTAATAACTTTTACCACCCCCCCACCCCCAAATTCCACCCTCGGTTAATGCCGTTTGTGTGAAATGCTGTGCATGCGTGACGCCATGTCAGTTTGTGCGTTATGGAAGCTAGCGTGCCACTTAACTCATTCAGTACCAGCCAATTCTGGATAAAGTGTGAAAAGACGTTTAAAAACGTCTTTGGGAGTGAGTGAGTTAATATTTTTGATGAGCATGGTTTTTTGCTGGTGTGTAATTCTTTTAATGTCTACATACAGTTGTATGTAACCTGGGATCATGATTGTGTACAAGTTAGGTGCATGGCGTTGGCACTTTTTCGCTCGTCACAGCAAGGTTCCGGTTTCTCTCACTGCACAGCATACAGGATACACGAGATGACGTGTGACAGACACCTTGGCCAATAGCGAGGAAGACAGTCCATGCTAACCTAATGCCTCTGTCAGTCAAAGGCTACCCCTAACTGTCACTACCACTGCTATGGTCACTAGCTTCAGTGGCCCCAGGATGAGAGATAGCAGGACTATTATCTTCTACAAGCGCGGCGATAAAATCCGATGTGAAAGCCCTGTCGGGCGCCTCGAGCTACGGCACAACACAGGCCTATTCTCGCAACAACTTTGCCACCATTTGATATCAACCACTCCAATGTGATATTGTGGAGATTTATCGTGACATCAGTAACAATAGTGAATTGGAATGTATTTGAAGGGGGGGGGGGTTAGGCCCTCAAGTACAAGAAATGTGTATAGAAAAGATAAGAAAATGAGAGCTAGGACAGACCAATGTCACAATGTGCGAGTGGCTGATTAATTCATTCTTCACGTTTGCGATTGGATGATTTACACCGAGCGAGCTCTAAAGGCATAGCGATATTCAAATTAGGGAGAATGTCTCCATGCATCTCATGGGAACTCTGAGGTTGCGCTTGGAATTTTATTCCATTTAAAAAAAAAAAAACTTCAGACAATATTTTCTTGCCGTTTGTTTGTTAAGGGTAAGTGACTTTCCTTTTGAAACAATTTCCTCAAAATGTTTGGAGGGCTAGGTGTGTTTTGGTAAGGACCCTTTTCACTTTTAGTCACAAGTGTACAGAGCCGAGGATTGTGTGTAAACGATGGTTATCGTCTGCAGTGGTTGAGGACTTGCTATTATGCTGCTTCCGCATCGCAGTTTGACTTCAAAATAGTACGTACAAACTGATGCATCGACATCATCATCGAAAATTAAGCCACAGCACAGTAGCAGTAGTAAGAGTTGAGGCGGCTCTTAGAGGTACTGTCATCCTTGTGTTTGTACCAGGTCGAAATTGCATCATCATTTTGTAACCGCAAGACAAACACAGCAGCATTAGTCTATTGGTGCTGTACCAATAGAGGAAGATCATTAAAATGAAAAATGAGAAGAGAAAAAAAAAAGCATCAGATGGTGGTGGTGAACGAGCCAGAGAAAGCCAAAGTGAAGTTGAGGTGTGGTGATAAAAGCTACAAAGAGCAACGGGGCGGCGAACTGGGCAAGGGCGAGAGGATAACACAGCAGCAAGGGTGAAGGAGAAATGGCCAAGCGCAAGATGGATCGAGAGAGGTTATTGTGTGTTATTCTGTGGACACCATTCATTTACACATGGAATAAGAGGCTCCGGCTCAGCCATAAACAGCTGAGCTGGTGGGCCCTAAAGTGAAATTGGCATTTTCAATTTGTTCCCTGACATGTCTGGCTGCTTTTACTCTTTTCACACTCCTCTTTTTCCTCTCCCTCCCGCCTTCTTAACGAACAGCCTCTGATGGGAACCCCATTCTTCCTCTCCTTCCTCCATCACACGAGGCCCACCAACAAACACAGAGAAGATTCCTTCTTGACGCACAGAAAACTTTGTTTACAATGCATGCTGCAAAAAAAAAAAAAAGGGGGGGGTTCCACAGTACACTTTCCAGTGAAGTCATCACATCTGGACAGGAAATAAGACTTATACAACACAAAAGCACAGGAACCCCCCCCCCCATCCTCCCACACACACATTGGGATGGCAGATGACATTTTTGTCCTCTAAACTTAAAACATGTTTTCAATGTGTCTTCTCCTATAACCCCCAAGAGACCACCCAGCATGCCTGGGAAAGCAAACTACAGCAATGTTTGGAGTTGATGAGCTTCTAATTTTACACATCTGATTCATGCCTGCCCCTTAAAAAAATAAAAATGAAAAAGTGTGAGTAAATTGACTATGCATTATTCGGATTTTCATGTAAAGGCCACATACATAGTGTGTGTGTGTGTGTGCCAAATACATACACGACATAAACACACACCAGCAATGTGAGAGCGCTGAGCGCAAGTCAGCGCAATCCACTCGCCTGCCCGCATTCCCCATTTCGTCCATGCGCAGGTGTTTATGGTTTAACATCCACCCCCGGGGGAGGCCGCGTGAGAGTCGAAGCTGGAATCTGCTTGAGCATGTCCCCGCCCCCAAGTACATCAATATGTAAGGCTGCAACCGGTATGTGTGTGCATCTGTGTTTAATGGGCATTGGAGGCATCACAGAGGTTAGGTTACGATCCAATGCTCATCTTCTCTCATTGCACCAAAGGCTTATTAAACTTTCATACCACACCAGTGTTTTTTTTGCTCAACACATTCAGGGAATAAGCGTCGCGCATGGCCACGGCAGAACCAATTTCTAAAATGGAAATATAAACATTACGCAGGTTTATTTCGAGAAAGGTCAGGATTTACATGTGCAAAGAGAAAAGAAAAATAAAGACTCTCACCAGACGGAAACCAAATGAAATGAGAGTGCTATTATTGAAGCAAAGAGAGAGTTGGAGATGTAAAGTGCAGCTCCGAAATGTGCCTGCATCAGTGGCGGTGAAGAGGAAGGGTTAGATGGATGGCGAGTAGAGACAGGTAAGAAGTAACATTCGGTACATCGGGCACCTTCTGGGAGGGTCACAGTCTGATAATTAGTCATGTTGAAGGTGTGTGTGCAAGCTGGACTGCTAAAAATACCAAACCAGCCCAGGGCAAACTCAGAGCCGAGATCGAGTTGGTTAGGAACACTCGCTCTTCTCAAGGTGACGAGGGAAAAAAGCCTGACCTCTTATAAACCATCATGCGACATTTATGTAGTCACAGGAACGTACATGCGAGTAGACCGCTGGACCGTGTGTTTTGAATCAGGGTACGGCACATTCCTGTTGCATACACTCGCACAACGCTGATATGGCCTCCCAATCAAGGATCAAGTGGTAATCTGTCCTATAGCTCAGCATGAGTGTGCGTGTGTGTGTGTGTGCGCCGCCATCCATATATGAGGGATCAGGCTCTGTTAAATCAGCGCCAGCTCATAATGGAGGCCTGTTAGCCCGTGCTAATCGCTAATGCTAACAGGATTGGAGCATGGCTGGACCCCGTTACCCAGCTTATCTCTTCCACACACAGAGGAGCGGACCACACACACAATTCATGGCATAAAAAGAAAGCATGGGGGTGGGGGTGGGGGTGGGTGGGGACAGAAATGCTGGCTTCAGGGAAAAAAACGGAGTGCTGTCATATGCATTAAACTTGTGTAGGGTTTCCAGACGTGTCTAATAATTTACAGAAACATCCATCTTGCAACCTTCTCATTGCTCACCTCCCGCCTCCCGTCACCAATATTTGGCATTCTTATCATCATCATCATCATCATCATCATCATCATCACCAAAGAGAATCTCTGTTTATTCACAATTAGCTCAAATGCAAGCGATTACATTATACCACGAAGGTCACCACCAGGTATGGAAATATAGTAATTGATGAGTTGATTGACTTATTGCTGATTCTGTCATTTGCATGGAATTGATTTTGGATTACTCATGTCTTGAATTAACTGAAAATGGAGGCCTGAGGAACACAAGCTACGGCCTATAAACAAAAAAGAAGCCTGCTCAGTTCTTGTAGCCAAGCCAGCGGCTTGTAGGTCGCATAATTACCGTAATACTGGCTTGGAAACGGGAGTTCAGAACATTCAAAGAGTGTTTTCCCCATCCCTTAATTGCTGCCTTGAATAAAGTAAGATTATAGTGACCGACTTTCCAATAAGGTTCACGGTCATGTAGAGAAGATTAGAATAGAATTGAAGAGAATGCAAATCTCGGACAGCAGATCAGGAAAAGATCATGGTGTGAACTTCTTGCTCATATAATTGGCCATCAAGAGCTGACATGGATAGGTGGGAGAGTGCTACGAAAGGGTAAAGCAAAGTCAAGTAAAGGTCACAGATTACTACAAATAGATGATGAGACAGTGAATGGGTGGAGCAGCTGACATGTGTTTAGAGCTTCACAGCAATTAATCTTTATTTATCAAGGAAATGGGAGGGAGATACTCCTCACCTGTCATAAAGGGGGGTCCATTCAACCGGTAAGCAGAAGGAATGGAGGAAGATGATGACAAAACAGAAGGACACCGTACTTCAGTACATAAAAAAAGCAACCTATCTCTCTCTCTCTCTCTCTCTCTCTCTCTCTCTCTCTCTCTCTCTCTCTCTCTCTCTCTCTCTCTCTCTCTCTCTCTCTCTCTCTCTCTCTCTCTCTCTCTCTCTCTCTCTCTCTCTCTCTCTCTCTCTCTCTCTCTATATATATATAGTTTCAGTAGTAAGTGTGAGAGCTAATCATCAATTATGTCCCTAATGACCCCTCATCCTCATACATGTGTGCGATGTCACTAATACAGCAGCGGTGTGGCTCATGATAACCGCTTTCCAGGCTGATATGTTACGTGGCCTATCTAGACCTCCATTTACTCCATGTTTGCTGTCTGCCACCTACCGTAAGGCTTATTTCCCATCAGAGGGAAGATTATTTCTAAGTCGTTAACCCTCCCCCGCCCACTTTCCAAAAGTCCATAAAGTCCTGCTTGCGCCAAGCAGGACAGTTCTAATCAGGTGGGTATGGCAAGCATTTCGACACAGAGGTAGTAGAGGCTACCACCATAATGGATTGTTCTCTTTTTTTGGCACCTTGGACAGAATTAACAATTCCTGGAATGCTGCAGTGGTGTGTGATGGATTGCCAGCGCCAGGGATGACGCCAGTATTTCAGTGCCCTAAACTGAGTACCTGTTGTGCTTCAAGGGTCCACTAGTCCAGTATTGAGCCTTCTTTCTGCCTTTCTTTTTTTAGCGCAATTTTAGTTAAGTGTTACACTAGTGCGGAAATGAACCAAAACAACTTGAGGGACAATTCCATAATGTATGTTTGTCGAAAACGGTTAGAAAGCAGCTCTTACATCAAACTTTTATGAGCTTTTCTTTTGTTGTTGTCATTATTGCATTTGTCCAAACAAATGTACCGGTGCCTTGAGTTTGAGCCGCCTTTCAAAATGAACAAGAAACTGATGTTGCATTGCAGTCTAAATATTATTTTGACAGTTTTTCTTCCCAAATTTGTGCCAGGAGTGGCCGCCCACTTACTAAATCATTGATTAATAAACATGGCTAATGATCCCCATTCTTGCCTCCTCTTGATCCAACTTTACTGTATTCTCCCCAAACCTCCCTTCTGTCCCTCCTCTATTTTTGTGTACATGCACAATAGCTGAACAGTGGTGTGCACGGATAGGAGCGGCTGTCTCCACTGCCCAACTGCAATTCATCATCATTTTATCTCCCTTAATTGGATGCCATCAGGACCCCTGATACTTTCCCATCCCTGCTTTAGCTAACAGCTGCTCTCCAAACATACACACAAATAATGCACGGACACACATGCTATTCGAAACTAGATTTTCTTCTCATTCCCGCATCCGTCTCACCCCCCTTCTCCTCTTGATTTCTCCTTCTCCCCTTACCGGTGAAGGAGTCAGAGAAAGAAGGTGATGGAGTGCCCCAACGGTTTATCAGATGGGAGGAAATGGTGTAAGGCCCACACAGATGTTATCTGTCCACTCATTCCAGCCCTCCAAGGAGAAAACTCAATGAAGAATAAAGAGGTAAAGGGGAGCTAAAAAAAAAAAAGGGGAGAAACAGGGCCAGATGGGAAGAGACTGAGCAAAAAGTCTTGAACTCATCCAACTCTCTTCCCTCAACTTTGACCTCCACGCTATACTCAGCTGAGGTCCATCAGTTCCTCTGACCCCGGAATGTGGTCTTGTGAGCAAGCTGCCTCTGCGCAGGCATCGTGCGAACCCGTCTTTATTTTGCTCCTTTAACCTGCCCGCCACTCTTGAGCACAATATCCAAACCCGCTGCCCTCTCATTGGCTTTGCCCCGTGGGCCTTGACCTCTAATCGGCCCACACAGCAGAAACCTTCCTGGGTTGGGTCAACAAAACGAGACGAAGGGGATTCAGATGGCAGCTTGTTATTTTAGTTGCTGTTGATTGGAGCTAAGTGCTACCATAGCGGTTTGGCGATGAGGGCCTGTTTGCATCTTACTTTTGTACCTTCAAAAAGCTGCCTTTTAATCATTTAAACGTTCCGATATTGTGTGGCGACTTGTTCTCACCCTTTTGGGATCAGATGGAGCCTGTATGTACTGTCAAGAAAAAAAACAAAAAACAGAGCAAGCATATTGATATTTCTCATTTTAAGCAGTTATGGATCGCTGATACGCAACCGGATCACTACACAGTTTATGTTACACTATCGTGTATCAAGTGTGTTACATACATTTATGCAGTCATTGGCAGTGTGCCGTTAGGGGATACCACATGGGGGTATTGGGTTATTACAGTCAGTGGAAATGAGGTAAAGAATAGGAAAGTCGACTTTAAACATGATCTGACTGTGGTCAGACTGTACATCTTGGCTCTATCCGTTTGGATTGTGTTTGAAAGAGATGAGATTGAGTTTTTGCCTCAGGAGATACTTTTGAGACAATTTTCTTCCTTTACATTCTATCATCTCGCCCCCCTCCTGTTCTTTTCAAGAGCACTCCTCCTCTCACTTCTCTTTTCATTCATACTCCAATTTCACCGGTCGGGCTTGTCTGAGTCCATCTAGATTTTGCAGTGTCTACTGTTACTTCTTTCTCCCTCTCCATTCATACATTTTCTCACCGCTGATTTGGTGGTCCACTTAAGGCTTTCCCAGTAACGGCTCTTTTACACCTGATAGGAGGTACAGTTAAAAAAAAAAATCCAGTCTTTCTTCTGAGGCACTATTCCTAGCACGTATGTGTGTTTCTCAAACACAAGGCTAAATTGTGGATTAGCATCCGTTGTGTTTATTGATCGGTAGCCCCCGCCGCCCCGGTCTTGTAGCAGTGGTATACTGGAACCAGACACATCTTCAAAGTCATCCCGGGATCCATAGCCTTGGGCGTACTGAAGGGTGTGGCGCAGACACACACAAGGCAAATGAATAACTCATATCACCTTCACCTTGAGTCTTACTGAGGCAAGTCAAATTTCTTCAGAGAGCTAAAAAAACCGCTATGTCATAGGTAACTGTGTAACACAAATTGGACAACGGCTTGAGTTAAACAAAACACGTGGGAGGAATAAAGAGGTTTGTGAGCAGAGTGTTAAAGCTAGTTGTCAGCTGAATTAAGCGGTTGACTGAAATAATAGCTTGTTTTGGAAGCATTTAACTGAAAAATATTAAGGCAATAAAATGAAGTGGAGACTGTCTGTCTGGGATTAATCAAAAATACATTTACCAAACAATAATGAATCACTTTCTATCTTCTTTACTATTGGTCGTTGACCATGCATGAAATATGAAAACATTTGCAAGGGACATAATTATTCAATTAATTGATCGTTACAAATTTAATTGTTAAGAATGTGGATGGTTGTGAGGAACTAACTGCATTGTATAAATAGATTGTAGAAATATCTATTGTATAAACATGAAGCAATGAGGCAAAATGGATCGCAGTACTTGGCTGCAACCTAAAGTGGCAATGCTAATTCGGTCTCAACTAGTTTGTGATGTAAGACCAACATGTCTGCCGACAACCCCTTCACACCTCCGTGAAATTCTGCTTAATATTACACTGGTTTGGCATACTCTGCAACCAAGATTTAACATTGCATTAAATAGGACAGTTCTATGCAATCTATCATGCAAACCAGCCTTGGCAATGCTCACCTCTTGAATGTTGAGTTACATCCATGAATCAATAAGAAATTCAAATGACAGACAAGCATAGTTCGAATCAATAGATTTCCAACCATACCAAACCTGAACAATGTGTCATAGATCAGTTATTGATCTTCAGAAAAGCGGCAACCACAGTTCTTCAAGTGCTAATTGCCGTCATTTATGAAACGTAATTGGGTGTAAAGTGCGGCAAGTATATATACAGCTATCCGCTTTTCCCATCTTGTGCACTACACAGGCTCCTCCTCATCAATACTTGGCCGCGAAGTCAGGCTGCAGCAGCTAATTGCTAGCAAGGGAAAAGCGCTGACAACTACCAGGCTAATTAGTGCGAGCAGTATGTTGAGGCTTTTGTGGACATTAAATAGAGAAAGTTGGCCAGGTTGAGGTTTTGATGCTGCTCTTTGACACATACCATCAACAGTACAAAAATTACATCTTGGTGTGGACAAGACTGTCAGGAACTAATTAGCTCTGCCGTCAACATCTGCCATTAACCAAACCTCAAAACCGTCAACGTTGCTTTGTGCGTTAGTCTTCTGACAACGCACCTACAATATGTATACCACATGCTCACTTGTGTGTGAGACACTAGAAAGAGGCACAAAGGAAGGAGGGCAGGAAGGAGAACGTTTGACAGAAGAAGGAGTCGAAAGAAAGATGGGCTCTCGAGGCAGAGTGCCGAAAGAAGAGTGAAGTATCGAGTCAACGTGTAAACAAGATCAATCCGCTCCAAACTAGCTTCACAGGCACACTCGTTCTTCGCATTTTCAGCCTCAGTGGAGCGCAACGCTAGCTACCTCTTATCTGTCATGCTAGTTTGAGGGCTCACACACAAACACACCAACACATACGCACCTCACCTGGATTTCAACACAAATACAAGTTTTTGTCTACTTGTGCAAAGATTAGTCTTTCTTTTTCTTTCTTTGGATTTATTCATCAATTTATCAAATACGTGCCTGTTAGAAATTCTGTCAAATGAATGATTAATGATTATTCTGCTCACAGCATGACTGGAGCCTCAAACTTTCAGAGATTCTCCCATCTGTTTAAAAATAAGAATTTCAATAAACAAATAAAAATTATAAGCCCCGTGATGGCCGATCCATCCAGGCTGTCAGGTCACCTCTGACCCAGAACAAGATGACCAGTAGAATGTGGATGAATGAATATTAACAATGGACTATTTTATCTATATTTTCCATAGTCTAACAAGGAAATTTAGCCAAATCTCAAATTGATACTTTAGATGTCTAAAACCTGCACAAACAGCAAATCAAAGACACACATTTAACTCATCATCATCATCGTAGGACTTTTTTTAACGGTACATCATTTTGGCTTGTTACAATAAAAGCGCCACTGTTGAAGAGAGACCTTATTTTTTCTTCTTTCAATTAAACTCCTTTCCTTTTTTAATACTTCACGTAAAGTAACCAGAATAGCAACTTGCCATTGTGAAGAAGGCACAATTATGGGAACACCCACTCAATGTTTTGAGAAGGTGTCCCGCTCTCCTGAATGGAGCATGATTAAAGGTCTGTCCATGACGAAATAACGTTGCCAAGCCGAAACAACGAGTTTCCAGAGTGGTCAGTAGATGGAGGTGGCCATTAGCCAAACCCTAATTTGCTAATCGTGCTCAGTCTTATCATGATTTAGTGAACAATTGGCATTCAGTGGCTGAAAGCAAAACTATTGAGTGACGAAACGAAGTCTATGTTGTTATCCTTAACAGCAGTTTTGTATTTGTCACAATGCTCTGCTTCAAAAAGAAATGCACACCTTTATCGGTGACCGGAGCACAAAGCACGTCATTTTTCTCTTGCCTGACTTTCTGATTCTTCAAAATTGAAACAACAACAAAGTCTACATTGGCTAAGTCATCCATCAAATCTAAATGGTGTCGTATGTAAATGAAAACAAATACAAACTGCACAACTGGGTTTCTTGAATTCCCCGGGGACACCATCGCTAAGTGGGATCCGCGTTTTTTTGTAGATTTTTTTTTGTGGATCATCTCACTCACCGCTGTCTTTTGGCACTGGATAGATGAGCTGTTGAAGCGCAGGGCGGGGACACTGTACGTCTCCCCCTGGATGTGGAACACACACTCATAGTTCCTCTGTCCTGATTGTGGTTGGGGAAGATTTTTGGCAGCTAAGGTGATGGGCTTGGTCACCCCGACTGGGATGTAGATCTGCGTTGATGGTAGAATCTGCGGGCAATCCTGTAGAGGGAGACACTAATGTTACTCAACATTATTTAAAAAAAAATTGAGACTGTGTGAAGTCAAATGAGTGATTAGATCATCAGAAAATGATTTCAACAAGTTTCCAACTGGTGTGAGCTTGTGGAAATGAGCGAGCTGAATATTTTAAGCGTGTCGGGTTTTGATAATTTCCTCAGAGCTCGTTATCTGGATCGCGTTAGTGTGTTTGTGTGTCCCGTGACATCTCCATCGATACTTTTGTGTCTTGAAAAAGTTAGAATTGCAATTTAGTGCACATCATGTCAAGAAGGAGGCAAGATTGAGAAATTAAGCAAAAAGGCAGGGTTGGTGACACAATTTATATGAGTTAAGGTCTTGGTTAATCCAATATGAAAATTAAAAAAAGTTGCATGAATACTGAGAGATTAAGTTGCTCAGCCAAAATGCAAAATTGTGACCAAATAGTAGAACTTTTGACATCAAATCCCATCCATGTTCAACCACTGCGAATGGCTAAATATTAAAAACAACTCTGGTGATGTGTGCCGTTTTCATGCATGACGGGCCTTTGAACTCTGACATTTTTGTGCAATTTTAGCGGAAAGCTCCACATTCAATAGGCTCAGAGGCATTCAATCATTGAGGTTCCACAGCGAGCTGTGGAAGTGTGAAATCAAAGTAATCTGAATGCTAAAGTATGTGCCTACGGGTTATGTCATGGCATCCGTGCCAAATCATTAACTTTTCTCGTCAATAATTTTGTCATTGATCTCATTACAGAAGAAAGTCAAATATTTTGCAGCTCAAGTGTTTTGGTCTCGGAAAAGTAATGGCGCAGCCGTTTGAAATGAGCATCGCATTAAGATGGGGGGATTTGGGTGGCGGGGACTGCGTTTTAATTCAATTAACAATGAGTGTGCATTATGCGAAAATGAAAATGAGCAGAATAATAATTTAAATAAGAGCAGCACAAAAGCATCAGTGGGTTTTCCCGGCAGTTATAAATAAGGGTAAGAAAAGTATTTCACTCATGCGGAAAATTCCATATATATATATATATATATATATATATATATATATATATATATATATATATATATATATATATATATATATATATATATATATGTATAAACAACAACATCTACTTGCAAATCCTGCACTTCTTACCAGACAGCCGCCCCGCTGTCAGTGAATCTCGCTTCTCCTTTACTCTGAGCTGTTGTACATTAGAGGCTACAGCGCGTCCCCGGGGCTACAACACAAAGCTGCAGTTTGTTCATTATCCTGCTTAGCCCAGGCCTTGTGTGTCAGATTACACAAACACTTGTGCAACACACGTATAATGAGAGAGGGATACTACTGAAAGAAGTGAACCATGCGCCACTTGATGTACAGTACGGGATGCCCGTCGGGAGCAGTACAGTGAAGCGGATTTAAGAGAGAACGAGTGGGGAAGACAAAGCAGAGTTTAATTGATAGAACTAAGTGAAACATGATGTCGAGTCAGTTGCTTGTCAGGGTTGAAAAACAATTGCTCAAACCAGGTGTGAGTGTGCGGGATAAGAAAAAACCCAAAAATGGGAGGTAACAGGGAGCACTGCTCAGTTTTACTTCTACTTTGCCATTGTTTTCCTCTCTATGCTGTCCGAGCTTCATCTACATGCCTTCTGAACTACTGCAAAAAATGTAAATTCACAATTGCCTGGGGTATCGGACAGCGCTTCAACATTTAGGGACAGAGAGAAGATGATACTGAGAGGATGTGACTATTCAAGTCTTGTCTTTGTCGGTACAAAGCAAGGTGAGGTTATTTTTGTCATGGGACCATACCCAGTAACTTGGAGGGCTATCGAGCCAAAGTATAAACACTGAAAAGGAAGTAAGGGCGACCTATGTAGAATGCAGCGAAATCCCACCTTTGAATAATTTGAACTTTTGTACATCTCAGCCAAGTAAGCAGATGGTTTCGATTACCCCAAGTGTGCTTGTTTACTTGGCTAGCCAAATGCAGTGCTGACATTTATGTTATTGAAGAGACAAGTATTGAGACATCTCACAACCAATCCCCTTTCATTCTCCACAAATCCTTCTTCGACTTGCCAAAACGTTGTGGGCAATATACATCCAACTTTGTGGGGAAAGTTTGGGGAAGGCCCTTTTCTGCTCCAGCTGGACTCGAGTCTCAGAGAATGACAGCTTTGGGGTCGAAAAAACTTCAGAGCACTGACCTTTTGTATTGGATCAGGTAAAAATGCTCACCTTCTCCTCCTGCGTCATTCATAACATGCCTACAATAGTCTGACCTCAATTTATTTTTTTTACTAATCTATGCCAGTTTGGATTGAACATTGCCACGAGCTTTCTAAAAATAGAAGTAGCTGTCGTTCTGGGTGAAGTCACTCAGCCTACACTTTTTCTAGCACATATTACAAAAAAAAGAGTGTGCGTGGAAAATTCAATGGAACAAGTGTTCACCTGGGCAAATGAGATAATCTACACTTGCAGGTGAGCTCGACGCCTTTTAACATGCGCCAAGTGCAGATAACGAGACAGTCGGCTGACACGTGAGTGTGTCTCTGTGTGCGTATGTGCCAGCTAGCTGACATGCAAGTGGTGAGCTATCCCCCGCCCCAAATAAAAATAAAATGAGGAGATATGTTGGCGGGAGGGTGAAGAGTGCAGGGTTTCAGAATGAAGACCAAAGCCTGAACCGAATACTATATAAATAAATAAATGTATTAAGCCAAAAGAGTTCTGAAGGCTTTGGCAGAGCCTGACTAGATATAAATTAATAAAGCACCAAAAACACTGCGCATATGTAATGAGGCTAGTTGTCTGGTCGTTTTTTTTTTTTTTTTTAATCTTCCTCAAACCCCGTCTTCCCTCCCAAAGTCCATCCATAATTAATTAGCTGCCTCTGTGATGTGGGGACTATAGATCAGGGAGGAGAAAAAAATAACACACTAAATAATGAAGTAAAGCGATATGGGGAGCCCGAAGGGAGGGATGAGATGGCACGAATGGTCACAGAGGAACGGACCGAGGGGACGCACTGGTACAAATACTGTAATCAGGACGGGTGCACATATGTGCATTTGTATCCAGGACAAAGGGGTAGAAGACATGCACTGGATGATCCAATTTCTGCTGTCAAAATTCCCCACACTCCCAAAAACCTGTGTGACGAAGGTTCTTGTGTGGGGATTTTTTTTTAAATATAATAAAAAATTAAAGAGCCACCTGAGACCCTTGTGACAAAACATCTCAGCCATGGCTGGTTACAATTCATTACATATTAACATGATATCATTAACTGTAGCGTTTGGCACGTGCTTTTAACAAAAGTAGCTACATGACTGAGTTAATGTATGCAGGAAAGCTGTAGAGAACCCCAGTGGGGATTCAACATCTAAACCTTGTTATGAGTTCCACATCTTACAGGACCTAATACATAAGAGTAAAATATCAATGATCTTTTACTAGTTATCGATTTGAAAAAAACGAAATAAAATCAATAGGGGTGTTCACACGGCTGCGCATGAGAAGAGTTGATTACGTACGGCGAGAATGCGTTGCTTTCGTGCTCTGTCGGACTTCCGTCAGGTGTTTGCTTAATAACGACACAAGACATGGCTGCTAACAGTAGCAAAGCACCTCTTGGGTTATACCATCTCAACTAGAAGGTGGGTGCGGCGGGGTAGTCCCCAAACGTCATCTTTCCTTTTGTAGGAGACTGGACTGTCTCGGAGTTGTTTGTGTAGTTTGTTCCTTTGTTGTGTGTTCACAACCCCCCGTGCCCCATAAAATTTATTTTGTGATTTCCTCTCTTGATTTTTCTGTTTGGCGCATTACATTTTTGCTTTTCTGAGTGTCATTGAACTCATCATTGATTTAGGTTTTCGGGGGCGGTCACTCTCGAGCAGAAGGCACGGAGACCGAGAAGGAGAAGGACGTGCCTGTACAGTAGTTGCTTGAGTTGTGTATACGTTTTAAAGACAACCAACACGACAGCTCATTTGTTTCCTGTCGTTTTGCTCCGCAGCAGAAACTGCCCGTGTGAAAGCAAGTGGAGCTGCGTCGACGCTGCGCCGGAGCTGCGACGCTCAGTGGCTTTGTATGTGTGAACGCTCCACAAAATTTGTTCCGGTGTAAAATATATCGCAACAAAATACACCGGTGCAGCTCTGGATCAAATGTGTGCTGTGTGAACACCCCTAATGACAAACACATGCACACCCACAAAAAAAATAAAAATAAAAAATAAAGATGGGGGGGATTACCGGTCAATCGCAGTCATGTCATATTATTAATTAATTATCAATTTAAAATCAAAATATTTTTTTGATGGTAATAAACTAGTGCTTTGAGATACAAGCGATGCAATTTACAAGATTTTTGAAATACAAGCCATCATTTGGCTGATTGTTTGTTTTAGCTTGAGAGCACAAATTTGAGATAAGATCAAGGTATAGTAGCATGGACTTAATTGTACAGATTAAACTCCCTTCACAATAAGCATCGGTTTGGTAAATAGTGAGCACTTTTTGCCAAACCGAGTCTTCGAGCTGTTTACCGCCACCCCCAATTGCAGTTCACCGTCAAACTAAACTACGAGCAAAGAGAATAAATATGTTGCGTATTTAAAACGATCAAATGACGCCGTCTTCAGAATGGACCATTAGCTTAATGCTAACATATAATGGAAAACACCGAACATTGATTTTTAGCAAGGTCTATTTGAACAGAAACAGTGGAGCAACACATGTAGACAAAAAAATAATAATAATAACCGTCTTCCTGAGTCATTTATAGGTGTATTAGAAAAAGAAGTACTCTGCGCGACTGTATTATATTGGCTCCCACTGGCCAGGGTGGGTACAACAAAAGGAGTAACACAGAGAAATTAATTGTGGCATTAAATAATGATACACAAGCTGTTTAATTGTTTCCATTACAGTTTTAGTGTAATAATAAATAGTGCTATTTTGTTTGACTGAGAGATGACTTGATGTGTGGTCGTTTTGAGTTATGAGTGTGGTCACGGCAATTCCCCTCTTATCTCAAGGCATCACTACATTCTGCATGAGTTTTCGTAAGACTAAACTTCCAGTCATTGCTTGAACTTCAGGATTTCCAAACAATTTTAATCTCATAACTCAACCATCTTGGTGTTGTCTTTGGAAATTCTTCTACGGGTGGTCATAATATTCCTTTCTGTGCATGTAAAATATACAACGATCCTTATAGAAACACTGGAGCAGATGACATGGAACGCGTCATTATCAAAAAAATGAGCTGTCGTGTCTTCGCTATACAGCAGTGTCCGCGTGCGCGCGTGCAAAAAGGCGTGAATCTGGAGGTCGTCTCATTAGCAGGCAGAAAGCAGAAAGATGTTCTGCGACCGGCTCAACACTTAATGTGGGGTAGGGGTGAGAAAAAGAAAAAAAAAGAGAAAGCGGCAGAACAACTTAATAAGGCTGCAACATGTAGAACAGTGCAGGAGCGAGCGAAGCGGAGGAAGAAAGGGGACTTTGAACCTTGAAAGGGACTGAGATTGTCCGCCCACGCCCTTCGCTTCCGAGCAGAACAGAGCGGGGAGAGGGAGCGCGCAAGATCAGGAGTGAAAGGGAAAACAGACCGAGCGGAGGAATCACAGAGCAGAGAAAAACAGAGTTGGAAACATGACAAGCTGGAAACCAACGGGGCAATCAACGTGTGTCGTGAATGTTATTTACCGGGAGATAATCAAAGTCTCACCGAGCGCAGGCTTGACTTAATTCAGTGACGTGTGCTCCTTCTACGGGCGCATGCGCTCACGTCATACATGTCGATTTCATCTTGTACGGTCTAATCCTTTCTTCTTGACATACGGGCAAACCTACACAGTTGATCCTCTTCAACATACATGTAGGGCATGCAGAAATGTGCATTTTTTTTTTTCCCGGTGACATTCTTTGTTTGCTCCTCATGGATTTTTGCGGTGTGTGTGGGGGGCCTGGCACACTATTATCATGCTAACCCAGATATGTCAGCTGTAATCACGTCGCATGCTATTCAAAGACAAACTTTGATTTAAGAGGTAGAGTGTGACGTCTGCAAGCAATGACTCTTCTCAGCGCCATATTTCATTTCTAAGGGATGAGTCAAAAATAATGAGCCAAGCGTGTGTTTGATTTGATTGGTATGGACTGCCGTTATGTTTTGGGTTTATTTAAAGAGCGCGATTGAGCTCGCAAATCATCACCAAAAACACATGTAACACACTCGTAAGCTCTTGATTCTGCTCCACGCGAGGCGCGGGCGCTCGCAGCGTGCTCTCTAAACTTAAAAACATTCAGCTTTCAATTTCTCATTAAATGCAACTCAAACTCCGTTTCCACATCTCCTTTTCAAATACAATTCATATGTGAACGCAACTGCAATATGAATTTCCCATCTTCGCCAGCAGACTTGAGTGACTGCCGACGACTTTGGTGATGACTTTAGTAAAATGGTGACAACGCGACACGGGTCAAATAGTCTTGTAAGACTGAATGACGCATTCATGACAGAGCAGAGTGTCTACTCCCCGCCCCCCCACACCCTTTTTTGCAATGTGTCTCCATCTCAGCAGGCAGTCACTGCTACCTATTATCATATTCTTCCCTCCTTTTGAGTTTGTTTTTCCTGCGGCTCACATTGCGGTATTATTCTCCCGTCTTCCACGAACATCATCCCCCCTCGCTCAGTGACTGTGCAGTTATCTCGTCCTCTCACTCTCCGGGTTCGATGGAGAAAATGCAAAATTCATCTGTGTTCACATTAGGCGGGCTGCAGAGATGAAGATTTAATACAGCCTGAATAATTAAACCGCAGGGACCCGTGACTGACACAGAGACACACTCACATTAAAACACACTTATGCGTGTCCTGAACCTATGATGTTACTAAATTTATTTGCCTGGATATTCGTGCTTATATAATGTCCTCACGTTCTTTCTTCGTGAAGCTCGCAGTGATCTAGTGCAGTATTTAATGCGACAGCTAGCACGTTTGCATTGAGGGGTTCGATGAATCGGCCTCAGGGGTTCGACGGAGCCTCTGCCGCGTGGTTAAGACACACCCGACTCAACATGTCAATTAGTTGTGACACGCCCGCTTGGCCATCACTGACTGCAGATGATCACATGACATTGCTTGTCCAATCAGTGCGGAGGGAAATTTTCTTCGCTCAATAGTCAAAGTGTGACTGTCGGGATAGTACGTTGTAAAAAAAACAACCAAAAAAACAACTTATACTCATGTCTTGACATTTTATTTACTTTTTTCCCATTTTTAATAAAGACATTTTTTACATCTTGAATTTGTAAAAAGTCACGTTTTTGTTTTTCACTAATGAAGGGTTCGATTAATGTGCATACAAACTGGTTGGGTGCCTCTAACAAGGTTAAGAACCACTCATCTGGATAATCAATAAGGGTTGACAGTTGATTTAGTTTTCTAGGTGGAAAAATTCCCACGATCACATCCAGGGACAAAAAGGTCAAAATCACACAACACACCACGTGCGATCCATTCACAATCCTCACAATTAAAACGACCCGCTAACATATGGAAGAGTCCGCCAAATCCCAGCACAACTTTCCAGCAGTGGAATTACTGCCTTTGAGTGTCTCAAGTACGCTTTCGCGGCATAAGTGGCTTGACGGCTCGAGGTGGTGCACCGCTACCAAACCAAGGGTTAAACACTGGCCAGCTATGATCCAATGAAGATCCAGTTGGCAAAGCGAGTAAGTGCTTACTTCAAGCCTTCATTTCCCCATGTCTCTCTCTCTCTCTCTCTCTCTCTCTCTCACATGCAGCATTTGCAAAATACTTTGCGTCACACTGACTTTATCTGCTGCTTGTTACATTTCCTTGACGTGGCTCCTTGCTATTGTCTTCCTTTTTTTTCTCTCGCATTTCATTGTGTTTATAACCATCTGGTTTCAATTATGGCCGCTATGTCTGTCTTTGGTCTGTCTTAAAATACGTAAACTGGATTGCACTGTTTTGGAAAAAGCGCAGCGCGGGGTTAGTTTATAACTCACCTCCTCCTTGGTTGTTCATTGATTTATTCGCCCTTCTGTTTATATTTGTTGAAATACGGCAATTATCTTGTTAATATTTCACAGGCGTACGCGCACGAGAGTGACCCGCTTTGGGGGGGGGGGAAATAAACCCAAAAGAAACGTTCCCAAACAAGGACATCTGACGCTTTGTGGCGGAAACCTGTGTCAAGTGATAAAACAAGAAAAGGAAGCCGAAAAGAGAAAGCGGTGAAACTTGAGCGCAAAATCATTGCAATGGCGCTCACAGGATTGAGTGACAGCACCTACAACACGATACGCTTACAAACGTAGCGCAGGGAGAATGGACGGATGTTATCATAGAAAGACAAAGGGTAGGAGGATATAAATGTCGGGTATCAATCACCCGACATCCCTCAACCCAGACTACCTTCTCCCAGAACCCACATGGACCCCTGCAGCCCTGAGCTGCTGGTTGTGCTGTGCCCTGATAAGAACCAGTCACACGTGTGCATGTGTGACTGCACATGTGCGCACAAACACGGTGAAGACCCCTCAAGTGGCCTTGGCTTACAACATGTGTGTGTGTGTGTGTGTGTGTGTGTGTGTGTGTGTGTGTGTGTGTGTGTGTGTGTGTGTGTGTGTGTGTGTGTGTGTGTGTGTGTGTGTGTGTGTGCCGTGTTCAGTATGTGCGTATCAGCTAGAGTAAACTGAGTGTGCCAGAATGTCACGGTCTGGGGCCTTCACACCTCTGTCGCAAATAGCTCTGTCAGCTCAGCTACAGTGTGTGTATATAACGTGTGTGTGTGTGTGTGTGTGTGTGTGTGTGCACGTGGGTGTGTGTGTGTGTGTGTGTGTGTGTGCGTGCACTTGAGAGAGAGAGAGAGAGAGAGAGAGAGAGGGTTAAAAAGTATTTCTATGGTTGTTGAAGAATGTGTGGGTAGCCTGTGAGCTATAAGTGTATGTGCTTATTTAAGGGTGTGAAATATAGAACGACAGAGACAGAGAAAATGTGCTCATGTTTTGTTCCCGAGCGCAGACTATATGGAGCCTCTGCTCATCTAGTGTCAAGGAGCAATGAGTCATACGTTCGCATTACATTGGCGTAATTGGCAACAGATAGGAGCGCTTTTCGAGTGGGAGCATGTGTCGACCGGGATCGTTTCTGAGATGATTTAGCCACTCGGGTGCGTGGCGGGTGTGTAGCCCGATGTGCGTCTTTGAGTGCGTTGAAGTGAACCGTTTTGAACACTAATGCCAAGTGAAGGAAAGAAGGTGATGTAGTCGTAAATGGTCACGTTCGGGAGATTTCCTAAATTTTACCGGCTCGCATGAACAAAAATGATCAAAAAAAGAACGAAAGAAAATGGCTTCTGATTCATTTAATTTAAAATGGAAATAAAACTAAAATGACAAATTTGAATTGCGATGCTGTCAATGCAACTCACTGAGGTTTGCACACAAACCGCTTCAACACAAACGACGTCAAAATGTGTGTGACAGCCGGCAGGATGAGTTTTATTCCATTTATGTGAAATTAAAAGGAATGATCCCAGAATAAGAAAACGAGGACAAATTCATCGACTATTGTTTACGATGCTCAACATAAAAGTTCTTCCACTAAACAATGAGCTTCCAATAATGTCATCCGGTTTCCATTTATATGATTTTTTCTTCTTACGTTATATGGCTCACTTTCCACATCATTAAGACCAACTGCTCTTATCATAAGAAAATTGGGGGAGGTTTTTAACTGGCACTATCCAAGCGGTGATCATTTCACAAAGTGCTTATCGTTGCGGTTGTAATATGCGGCCGTGTACAATTGGAATGCATCAAATGTTTGCCCGAACCAAATTAGAAGAAACAACCCTCTGTATTGGAAATCAGAGTATTAAATAATCCTAATCATATCTTCAACGAAACCAAAACATTTCTGGCCCAAGTTGAGATCTCAAGTAGTGTAACGAATACAGTACACAAAGCTGACCGGTGTTGTGTGCACCAAACAATCTCTGCAGCGGACGAATGACTATGAATCCATCGAATCCCCAGAGTTTCTGCTGGCAGGATACAATTAAGCCTTGCCTTGTTTGCTCATGCAAGACCGGACTGTGTTTTGCAGCCAAACACACATTGAGGCATGTCTTAACATAACTGAGTCCAAATAGCTAACTAACACTGTGCCTGGCACGTGATTTTCATTCCAAGGGCAGGAGATTGGGGGTTCGGGAAAAATGACATAAAGTGAAGGAGAAAGAAAAGAGAATAGTGGAAATGATCGGAGAGCAACTTGAAGGGAAGAAATGAAACCCCACCCCTTTTTTTCCTCATCGCTTTTCTCTCCTGTAATTTTCCACCTGGTTGCCCCCTAATTCCAGAATTTGCTTGTTGTGTCATCAGGGGGATTGCTGATTCATGCATATTTGATTTGAAAATGCAACTCATTATATTCATTTCACCCTCACGCTTCCTCTATCCGTTTCTTTCCGCCTCCTTTTTTTTTGCTGCATTCCCTTCAGAAAAGGCAAACAGACATCAAGTGGGCTTGTTCAATTACGCTGCTCTTTTTCAGGTCGTTCTCCCTGTTAGCTATCAAAAGATATTAAATGGCAACCCACTCAGACACAAAGTTCATGGTGAAGATGCGATGTGCAAGAAGAGACAGAAGGGGTGGACTTTGGAATTTATGTTGCCATGGAAACACAGACTGCGAAAGCTCTGAGGAAACTAGTGGAAGAGGAAACAAATTAAGTGTGTTGACAGTTGACGAAAACATTTGATGCGAATTTATCATCGCCGGTTTCGGCGAATGTAGCCATACAGAGATGCGATGATTGCATTTCATTAGAGCAGTGGAAAACTCAATTGTGGCGTTCAGCAAGGAAGCGAATGTCTGTGAGTATTTTTTTTTTTAAGTCACAGAAAATAGTCTGGGTGAAGCATATGCTACCAAATGAAAAGTGGGACAGCTGTTTGTTTTGGGATTGAAGACGAAAGTCAGGATAATGTCAGGTCTACATTTAAGGTGCACGCAGGTGTGTGAATGCTTAGTATCCCAAACGCAGACACGCGAGCTGCCGGCGGAATGACAAGCGTTCATTCTCCACCTGCACAAAATCTCCTGCTCAGTCAAAGAGGACGGAAGGTAAAGGAGAGGTGAGGGAGGAAGGAGGGCTGAATGCGATGAGATGGGTGGAGACAGAGAGAGGAAAAAAAAAGATGGGCCTTGGAGAAGGGAGGGATAAGTCTAGCCTACAGGAAGAAGCGTACCAGTTGGGCCACAGAGAGTGCGACTAATGGCTATGGCAGCTCAGAAAAGGATGATGGATGACTGTGTGTGTGTGTGTGTGTGTGTGTGTGTGTGTGTGTGTGTGTGTGTGTGCGCCTGTCAATGTCACAGTGTTTACACTTTAGCACGTGAATGCCACAAAGCATCGTTGTCGTGTGTGTGTGTGGTGTGCGAGTGTGAGACAAGTCAGTGCCGATGATGGATTTTCTCGCAGAGAATGTGACCGCTGGTTTCGTGGGCCGACGAGAGAGGTCTCCCCTGTCCCGCGTGCCTTCGTCTGTTTGAAGCTGCCTCTTTCGCTCCTCCTCAATCTCCCCATCTCCTTTTCTGCCCATTTGTCCCTTTTGCTTTGTCAAAGTCATGCTCACTTCTGTTGAATACGTTGCCATGGCCCAATGTCAATTACTAAATCATAGAGGTTTGTTTTATATGAACAGCCTTTCATATCTTTGTACATTTAACAGCTATAATTGTTCAAGCTGCTAGCAAGATTTGAATGTAGCCAAATGCACTCCACGCCCAGGCGTCACGTAACCGCACGTAAAATGCGCATTGTGTACAAGCTGACGTTAGCCAACGCGTTGTTAGCGCGGTTTATTCGTCTTGGAAAGTTGCCATGAATTCTATCTGGACAGCTGCGGAAAGTGGCAAGCGCTAAATGTTACCGGCTTGATGTTGAAATTGTTGTAATATACAGAAGAATAAAAATAGAAAAAAGGTGATCAACTTAGGCGACAACCCAGTGAGAATGAAGGTTTTGGTGGCGGTTTTCAAGGCCTAGCGATGCAGCCGTCTACATCAGTGGGAGCTGGAGGGGGTGAAGTAAGGCTACATTCAAATCTTGCTAGCAGTTTTAAATGTACAGTACATACTCCATAAAGTATGACTTCAGGCTTTATGATGATTGCGACAGTTCATCTCTGACTGTTTCATTTACATTATTTACCTTTAAGAAACTGGTTTTGAAATGCCCCGACATTGGCGGTCGACTAGGGTGTCGGAACTAAGTGTGTTCAACATCAATGGATTTGTACTCATGTAAACGGATACACCTTCAATCCCCATAGCCTAGCACTCACTAGGACCTCTGTTTTTATGTTTACTTGCAGTCCTCCTCTTTCTCCCATGATCACCGCAGGCCTTTCCTGTTGGCCCGCTGGTCTCTTTTCAGCTCAGAGAACGCAAGCCAATGCTCTCCCTCATGTCTTGCAGATGGGTGCACTAATCCGCTAGCGTCAGCTCCACGAGGCACGAAGGCTAGGTCTGTGTGTTGTTTGGGATAACGTCGGAAGCGCTAGTGTTTGAGATTCTGCGTGGGGGTGGTGCGGAAGGGAGATATAGGGGGAAGTAATTGGATAAAGGTTGGCCAATTAATAAAGGCCAGTGTAACAGGCTGGCCGGCATCTTTCATCTACATTGCGATAACGGAGAGAGTCAGAGCGCAAACAGGCGATAGCATGCGCCTGTGTTACATCGGTCGGACAAGTTGAAGACACGACTGTCCGTCAGTCGGGAGCAAGATGCATTTGCATTCAGAAGTTGATTGAAAATTGAGAAGATATGCATTTCAATCGCTGTCTGTGCCTTGCAATACATTCATGAGGTGGAGAAAAAAATGGAAAAGAATGAAACAACACTTTGTGTACATTACTAAATCGCATGCATTTGAGCAGTTGTTAACGCTTATGTTTACCGTCTCGCCTGCCCAAGCAGCTATTCCGCACGATTGATATTAGCTTTTATGCTAATGCAACATTTGTTTATGTAAAACCCAAGCGGTATTTCCATGGACATTTATGCATCCCGGGCCTGCTTATGGCTTTATGGGCTACGACAGAATTATTACTCCACAGCAAGTTGTTGTGTTACAAATGCAGATACACACAGCAGATTTGATGGAAAGGAACCTGAAGCAAATACCAAGGAGGGTGTGTGCATTTGAAAACAATTTGTGGTTATATTGGTAGAAGATTAAATTAGCGTGTGGTTAAAGTGCTCCCCATGGGTTCAAAGGAATAATATGTGAGGAAAAGGTAGATTCGTCATGTAGGAGGAATATGGGACATTCTTGTTTGGATGTACAACGACTGACGGATAAACTCATCAATGAACACGTACGTGTCAAGGGCCGAAGACAAAGACACCAATCATTGCCGTAGAATTAAGAGTCGAACTTACCTCCGAAATGTTAACTCGTCCCTCTTGGAAGGAGCAGTCGTGTGCGTTCTGGGTACAGACGTGGCGGTATTTGCACCAGTAGCATGGGAATGATCCGTTTACACAGGAGAGGCAGCTGGAAAAGACATGACAGAGTGGCGACTTGAGTCAAAATAATGTGACTTGAGAAAAATAAAAGACAGCGGAAGACCTAATTCAAAGCAGTCTATCCTGCGACATCCATCGTGCCATCGCTTGTTTGCATCGTGAAAGGTTTTACGCCTCACGTTGACGTTTTGCAGCGGTGAAACCTAATTTCACACTCGTGCTGAGTAAGAATGTTAAAATTGAGATGAGACGTTATGGCTTGTTCATTCGAGAGAAGACGAGGTTTCGTAGATTTTGCGTCATAATATAAACACTGACTCGGATTAAAATTTACAGCTACGGCTAAAGTTTTATAAGGCTTTGAGTAGTCTTGAATTTGAGTGTTCATCCCGATTGCAGTATACAGCTTTTTGTGGAGTTGGGCATGCAATATTGTAAAGTGAAATTCTAGACAAAGGTGAGTCTACATTTTACTTCAGATCTTTTGATAACATAAATCTTTTTTTATCACACACTGTGCACTTTCTCTGACCCGGTCTGAAGCCCTCTTCCGCACACCTTTCACCAACCTCATCTTTCTCCCGCCACAGCCCTTATTTATCACTGAGAGCTCAGTGATTCTCCTCGCAATATGTCCACTCTGTTGTGTAATTCTGTGCATCCATTCAGACAGGAGTTTTTCTTTTAGTGCTTCCATCATGCCATGCCTCCAATCCCTTTCATTTGCCACAGACTTCTTTTTTTTTTTTTTTTAAAGCTCTCCCCGTGTTCTTTGTCTAAAGCGCTCTTTCATCCGCGGGGCTATAAACCCGCCGCCATTTTTAATTCACCTGCTCCAGCAGAGGTGAGGTGGAGATAGACAGGCTGAAAGAACATGATGGGAGAAAGAAGAGAGGGAAAGGCAGCAGAGATCAAAAGCAGATGGATTTCCCTGATAGACGCGGAGACGCCAGCTATCGTGGGAGAGGAAAAACGTGGAGGGGGTATGTAGCCTGCGGTGCTCCGTGTGGGGGTCTCACTGGGGAAGGGAGTAAAAGGGCGGAAGTACTGGCCTGGAAGTTGGTTGGCAGGTAGAAATGTGTTCACATGTGAGGGGGTACTAACAGTGGTGTGTGACAGCTTCAGTTTATCAACACGGCTTCAGGTTATTGGCCATTATTTGCCCCTGAGACACATGAAACTTGACAGAACCTTGCTTACATGCAAACCTGGAAGTCTAATGTAACCAATATCAGTCGACAAATAAAACGTTTTATCGCAAGGCTCCTGAATGAATGACAGGTTCTGCAATGGTGAAACCAAGTGAGCAAATGGTTTATTGTGAATGTGATAAAACGCAGCATTTGATACAAAAGGTTCATGAACCTGGACTTCGGATTTATTAAAAAAAAAAAAAAAAGGCTACAAATGCTTAACATGCATGCTGATTTGTATTCAAGCACTTCTGCCACACGTACAGTACCTCCGAAATGTTTTGGCGACACTCCTGAACCTGCTATCAAATACATTTTAACCCTGTGTGAAATGCCCGCCGCCATTTCACTTCCCCACATGAGAAATGAGAGTTTTATCTTCAGCTGGGTGGGGTGACGGAGCCCATATACAAATCCATCAATCCCTGACATGGATTCATTTGAATCAATTACAGCGGCTCGTTTGTTAGGTGCGTACTTTAAGCGATCATTTCCAGTGCGGGCCCCTACTTTTGAGCAAGATCAGAGGCTGGGGCTTAATTCAATCCCACTGCTGCTTTAATTGACCAATTTAGCATTGTGCTGAGAGAAGCTGTCCATTTACAATGAGGGATGAGCGGCGAAGGAAATAACAGGCCTCTTAATACCGCACAAGAGCAAATAGGAATTTATCAGTGTTACTAACAAATGGAGGGAAAATGAGTCGGCCATGCTAGTTTAGCTTAGCATAAAGCCCTCAGTGTTGCGGTTGCCCCCTGCTCTTGTTCCCAGTGGAGCAAAGTCAAAGTCTCACATAAGAGATTTTTTTTTAAACAAAATAAATTAATTCAGTGAAGCAAGGAAATGTAGCCATATGACCTCGTCAAGAAAAAAAGTCCATCTGTATTCCGAACCGCAAAATGCATTTATGTGTAGAAGACAATTGATCATAAGAAAGTATTCATGTATTTTTTTTTTGTTTGTTTGTTGTTTTCTTTTGTTTCTTTCGGCCCACCATGAGAGGAGGTCTCATTGAAATTCAGCAGATTGCCAACTTAACAGAGCAAGTGTCAAGAAACAAGCAGCAGTGTCAGCAACAAGAACAACGCATGATATTTCACGACTGTCACAATGTCCGGATAATATTGGACTTTCATCTTTTACTTAAGTCAAATCAACTGTGCTCGTGTCCCAGCGATAGAAATAACGAGCGAAATGTCAGCAGGTTGCCGATGCCAACTTTTATGATTGTGCCCTTTGAAATAAGAGATGTGTCATTCTGGGTGCCACCCAGGGCCAGTCGGCTCTGTCTGACAACCCCCTGCTGCCCATTCTTTGCTCACTTCAAGTGACCTGGGTCCCCCTTCCTTCGGATCTAAAAGGCTCGCTTTTAGCATAGGTGCAACCCCGCCCTAAGCCACCGCCAGGGCACATAGCGGAACGTTTGATATTTTTTCATGTATCCGCGGTGGGCTCATTCTTTCAGACCCCCAAGTGTTGCCTTATTTCTACCCCTTCAATGGCCATCAGCTATTATTACTCAGAGGATTTGAGAAGCAGCAGACAGGCTCCATGCTCATAATGCTAATGCCTATTCAGATGCTAATCTGCCAGCGCTGCCTCGAGAGCACTGCTATTATTCCAGACCTGCAATAAAAAAATTTAAAAAACACTTTTTTTTAAACATACAAATTCCGAATCATTCTTCAACCCGAGGTCTGGTTTAGCATATTGGACACAATCACCTTACCTAATGAGGTTTGTTTGACAGCACTGCTCTCGCCAAAATGAGTTATTTATTGGCTACTACTTAGAATGGAGTTTAATAATTTACAGGTAGATTTACATCTGTGTTGCTGGATCCCTTTATCTCGTGTGTGGATGAGTGAATAGATGAGTGACATTCTTCTCTCTCTCGCTATATATATATAATATCATATGCAGTTTGCTGTCTCAAGAAGGTACAACATGACCTGCTAAGGTCCCCCCCACCCCCATTCCACTCCTACACTACATACCGCATTTTTCCGCTCACTACAATTCTGCAATTGGAACTGTCAAGCGTTTGTTTTTTTTTGCATTCCAACCAACATTGTTTTAAATGGCAATTACTCAATGGTTCATTCCCCCCACAGTCAATCAGGGGAATCTGGTTAATCGTAAAATGAGAAATGTCAAACATTACTTTAAGGAAGGCAAAAATAAAAGATTCGATGGATGGTAGTTGGAAGTACACTCAAGAAATGAACGGCACTGTGCAACAACAAGTCCTGTACGTCATGAAAGCTTAACCCCAATTCACTGCCACCATATCCGCCCAATCTTAATAAACAGAGGGCTGAGAAATGAGAAAAAGCTTATGGAAATATTTAATTACGGCGCAATCATGGCCGTGGGTGATTTTCTATTTCAATCTCAGCAACCCTTAAACTGAAACAGTGGGGATGCTAATTAGATTAATGGCACTATGCAAATGTATGGCATTTTTGAAAAGGCAAGGGCTGAAACATAATCAGTTGTGTAAATAGGCAGGAGGGGTGTATATGTTTTGGAGATGGGGAGGTTGTGCGACAGTGTCTTCAGTATAAATTATTAAGAAATATAATAGGATAACGCCTGGGTTCCGCACTACTGTAACACGGAATATTCATGAAACAGCCAAATATTGCACGGGCTTGCAAATTTGCTAAAGTGTTTTCAGACTGTGTGGTGGACTATGGCGTATCTCTACGCCCCGCCGTTAGAAGCACGAAATGGCTGAGCGAAGAAAGTATTGTGGCCATATGAACCTTGCGTGTTGATGCGTGGACCTGAAATCATGACACCAGCACACTTACTCCACTGGACAAAGTGCCACCTTAAAATAGGATTCTTATCTCGGCAGCTCTGTTCGCCATAAAAGTCACAGGCGAAGATGCAACGTGCCATATCTGTAACTTCATTAAATGTGTCCATTACATCCCTCAAAGGCCATATTAGATGGGCGCCGGGAGTAGATTTAATCAGCTCATTGGGGTAATAGCCTCAAATGGGGGACTCTCTTGTCTCGCTTTTTGTTTGAGGCCACTTCCGTACAAGGAGGAATGCCGTAAACCTTAACGTGACTTCATATCGCAATACATCCACTATGGCTCAACTTGACACCTTTCATTTTAATTGACTATACCTTCTGAGAATATAAAGGACTTGGTGCTACTTTGGGAATTATAAGCCATGCCGGGTTGAAGCAAATATCAGCCTGTCCTTATGGGAGATGAATTAAAAATGATTTCACGTTGTAAACCACAGCGCCCTTAACCAGCTGGGCTAATCACCACCGTTGCGGCGGGGGATTCATGTACTCCGACAGGAGAACTGTGCAACCAGGTCAAAGGTCAGAGTGACAGAAAAGGTGCCCGAGACATTCAGAGCTTAAATGAGCAGTTAAGCGACAGGGAGAGGTGTGGCTATGCTACGAATGTGTTTGTGGACAATCCTCGAAGGAGGCTCATCTAACATCCAGAGGGAAGCCAGAATGGAGCCCTGCGGTATCCCATGGGTCTACATGCCATCTGTTGCCCTGAGGCTAATACCCCACCAGACGTTTTAGCTTCCACTGGATCAGCCATGGGTGGACAGACGGGAGAGCCTGCGACTCGAGTGGGGGCAATCGGGGTGATTTGTTTCAGATCTGAAGGATTATTTGATCCCGGCATCAGACACGGGACTGAACAGTAAGTTAGAGAGCTGTGATTGTGCAAAAGGATACTGCAGAGGAGACTCACTTTGACTAATTCACTGCTCTGAAATACAATATTTTGCCTTTTTTGTGTAAATAAGTACCAGATGGAGCATCTTTTTTTTTAATTAATAGAGGAGTTAGTGAGAAACAAGGTTAGAGTCCAACAGACCCTACAGATCGTCCAGTAATGAATTAATAATTGAAGATTGAGTAGTGTGTGTCACGGGTTATGATAATAAGACTAAAATTACCATCTCATATCGCAATCGTTACATGTATACATCGTGTTCGATTTTTCGCTCGAAAGGTAATACGATATCCCACTTGGACGCTAAAGGGAGATGGGCGTTTATTGCGCGAGCCATCCCACGGGGGAAAGAGGACAGTGGGACGGAGCATGCAGGAGAGAGGGGAAGAACTAAATGAAAACCTAATCCTTATTGAATGCCCGCGTGATGAACAAATTGTTGCAACTTACGAATGGTGTACACTGCAGTTGTAGAAGACGAAATCAACACTGGCGAACTTCTTGCCCGTTTCCTTGGATTTCAGGTAAAGCTTCACCACCCGCTTGTCACCTGAATGAACACAGCACAAGAAAAGATGACAGGTGCAAATCTGAGTCCTTTTGATTTTTATTATTGTCATGCTTCACAAAAGACCGCCCTGAGTGGAGTGCTACTTAAAAACGGTTTATGAGCGGTTTCGTTTGGCACTTAAAAAAAAAAAAAAATTCACGTTGCATATAGAGCCTTCAATGCTTTGAATATGTGCATCATTTCTGTGTCCAAAAGTAGATGCTGACATGATATAGGTGCACAATGTCTGCTAAAACAAGAGGAAGCAGAGACGTCTAAACACAGCAATGCTCATTGATTCCCGGCTTTGAAAAGAAGTTAGCGACACAAGCAGTGTCCCTTCGAAGGAAAGGGAAATAAATAAGTGAAACTGACAATGGTGCATAATGCATGGTAATAGGAATTCAAAAACTGCTATTTTCAGAAGAAAAATGCAAACTTGAGTTAGGAGGCTTTGAAATGGAACAGGCGAGCATTATTGGCAATGACAAGGTATTCTGGATTGAGTCACACTAAGCAAATCATCAAATAATGCGAAAAATATTTTCTGCTGGCTGCACAGCTGCGGAGTTCTCGGATTGCAGAGTAGAAAAAGACCCCTTAGAGGGAGACATCAGCCCATGCTGATGAATTAATAGCTTCAAACAAATTCAAAGGCACAAGGCAGAGGGGCGCACGGGCAACCAAACTGTAACAGAGACGTAACAAAGCAACTGCAAAAATGAAGATAATGCCACAAAACCGCCGATCCTCTGATTTGTGACTTCATCATCCTGCTAAATCATGCCCGAACCTTTGTTCCGTGTGATGGGGATGACGTCACGGGCAGAGGGGGACAGGCAGTAAATGTATCCGCCTTGGATCAGTCCCTCGGTCTCCACGTAGTCCTCGAAGGAGCAGTTGACCCCCGCTGATAGATCAGGCACATTACGAGCCTGAAGGACCAGCTTTTGAGAGACGGAGAGAGAGAGAGGCAATCAGCACAAGATCAATGGAAGGACACGGTGTACATGGATTGTTATAAGATATGACACGGGGGTTAATGGGTGCTGCGGGGGAGAGACATGTAAGCGAAGTCGGGCTACGCGTGGGTGTATGATGGGCTCAGCAATTTGTGTGCATCTGTTACAATGGCCGCCATTATAATTAGAGCAAGGTTAATGTGTGCGCCAACGTGCACCGGCAAACGCAGTTTCATTCCGTTTGGGATGCATTTTCTGTGGACGAGAGGCAAAGGGTACCGAAAAAGACCGATCCAGTCTGGATCAGATCTTACAATCACAATGGTGCCAGAAGGTATAGTACACACTTGGGGCTGACTTCATTTCTGTTGGCAGATGATTCCATTTCTCATGCAGCACAACAGCTTAGCGATGCTTCACCATGTTTGCTTTGAACTTTTGGCTCCACTAACTGTCTTGGGTCCAGAGACCTCAGACCTCTACTCGGTTTGTATCCCATTCGCATTTCTGAGGACCTAATCCACTTGGAGATTTCTAGACCAGAAGCAGAACTCGCGAGTGTATTCTACAGCTGACTAGGGGACAGTGTAAAGCCGTTCGGATTGGAGTAATATGTTCTGATCCCTTTGTTTTGATCAGCTGCAGCATTCTCAATGAGCTGCACAACAAGAAAACGTGTTGTTAACTGTTTTCCCCGCGACAAATGAGGCAGCTCGTCACATTCTACAATCTGGTAGCTATGGGCTACAAAACTCGTTCACCTTTGATTTTCACTCTCACGTGAGGGACATTCAGTCAAGGGCTATTCGCCGACCGCAGTGGCCAAACAGGACAATGAAGTGACACATGATCCACCAAGTATGGAGGATCCGGACCGCTGGGGGCTCTGTCGGTCTAAAATGAATGTGAAGTCCGTGCAAGGACGACAAAACTGGCGTGTGGAGCAAGCCTCCCTTTGTCTACTATTTCATGTTGCATTCATTGGCGGATTTCACTGCATGATATTGCAATGATGCTGACACAGCTATTGCCATCCCTGCTAAACACTCCGTCGCAGACATGAATGCCAGATTTGAGTGTATTGTTTCAAAATTAACGATGCTCAACTATATATACTGTGTGGTCCAAATGTGCCTTAAACCCAACCATCTGTGATAGCATTCTGCATACACTCATTGTCTTCTATGTGCCTAAATGTTTATGCAAGATGTATGTTTAGGACCATTCTGGTGGTGAATGGTGAAACTCGTTGAAAACGTGCTTCCATTTGCTATCCAGCTCAACATTTGCAGCAGAACGTACAGCTAAATAAAACACGAGAAACAAGTCTACCTTGTCATAGAGGACTAAGAAGGTTCTTTTTGGGAGTGACCCTGTTTGCATTTGCAATACATTTTTGGAACTCTTATATTTATGACCTATAAGTTTAATGTTTTGAAATATTTCCTTTCTGAATTTCCGACTGACTGAGCCGAGATAAATGGCATGTTTAGAAATTCAGATGACGTCGGCTGCGGGAGGAACAGAACTGCGATGTTTCCCTCCCCCCTATATATGAGAAGGCTTACCTGCACTTCAGACATGGTGACGGAAATATTTTTGGGCTGAACGGTGAGCTCCACACACTGCCTCTGGTCTGACGCAAACCTCTGGGGTTCTCCCGCTCTTTCACAACGGTCCTTTCGTGAGCAGCTTGAGAGCAGCGGGAAAGGAAAAGGCGGATGACATTGTGATGGGTAGAGTGCGGAATGGGGAGACGGGAGAAGCGAGAGCATGAAGGAACAAAAGGGGGGGAGGGTGAGTGTTGTGAGCAGTTGAGATTCAATGACAATCATTTTAAACATGATAAAGATGCAGAACAATCACCTTCACGCAGAAAATGAGAGCAATAAGAGAAGACAAATTGGCTAATAGCTTGCCACAGCTATTACGGCAGGCCTAAACATCATTACCCTACCGGCCTTGACGTTTGTGCAAGAAACACTAAGCTGCGTGGACATCCATACAGCTCCTCATCTTTCCGGTTTACAGTCCCGCCCAATTTAAACTTGTCAGGAGATATATACGCAACCATTAAAGTTTCACTGAGCTGTAAAAATGATACAATTCAAACCCATGGAATATCAAAAAGGGTCAGCAATTTCCCCCGCGTATTACCAGGCAACTGATGACGAAGGAGGGGGAGAAAAGAAGAAAAAAAAAAAGCATCGGCACGCAGCACTTTTACTATTAGCTATTCATAATGCATTAGCTATCACTTCCTCTCCGTGCTAACAACAACTGGTCCCAGAGGTGAGAGAAAAGTGCTGATGCGGCACTTTGTGAAGGATTGACAATAATAGGGAGGCGGGAGAAGACGCTAAATGCCTCCGCCGTGGGTCAGGCCCCATCCCAGCATTTAGTCAGTCTGGTCGTGATGTTCGTGCCTTCACCAGCTGACAACTTGCACACATACACAAAATAACACATACGCACAACTCTAGGCACGATTGTGTGCATTCTCCTCTTCTTTTCTACTGCCGCTATGGCATGCAAGTGCGTGCGTATTTCCTAAAAGCCCCACATGCGTATGTGTGCACGTGTGTATGCCCAGCTCAAATCTACTGTTGATTGAAACTACCGTGGCTATTAATAAGATGTGGCCAAAGGCACCAGAGCCCCGAAACGAAGCTTATAAATAATTTGCCTATTAATGTTTCCCCATTTTTATCCGCAGGGCCTTTTTGCCAGATTTGGCAACACAATCAGCTCGGAAATGAGCAAGCTGCGTTGATGACACGCAGCCGAGATGTGGCCAAATGGCAGGTTACCACTGGTTGGAGCCCATCACCAAGTTGTCCTTTTAATGATGGAGAAGTGGCACACGTACGATTGTGCTCTCGCCTGAAGGAAAGACAGCTTGCTGATAAGTCTTCTCGGTTTAATTAACACACCGGGAGACGGCATTACGCCAAATGCTCGCGGTGTTCTGAATGTGGTCTAACTTCGTGTCACCTTCCAATAATGTGGAATTGTTCCTGACACTCACTGGCACTGACTTAGTTTCAAGAAAGCGCAGGGAGGTAATTTTGTAAGCATTGCCACAAGCCAACATTGTTGGATATTGATGGGCAACATTTTAAATCCCCGCTCCAAATCCCATTAAAATTCCTTATTGCTCAAAGTTAGTGAAAACATGATTCAAGTAACTACATTCAGTTAAGCCAGAAGCTATATGTGAAATGACCAAATTTTCTGGTAAAATTCCGGCCAGACGATATACATGACATTCAACAAATAAGTATTCCGAATAACTCAAAATTTTGGCCAGGAGGAAAGGAATCATAATTTAGGAATTAACTGTCTCATGAGGTAGTCAACTGAAGTACATGGATCGTTAACAAAGCTCTTTAATTGTTATCAGAGGGACATCAGTGTGTGCTACTTACACATTGTGGAGCACACACCATCCACAGTGAGGGTCTCTGGAACCTAAACACTCGCCGCATGTGGTGTACTGCTCACAGCTCTCCACCGGAACTCTCACCACCTGCAGAGAAACCGAGAGGGAGAGCAACAGAGAGAGAGAGAGAAAGTAGGGAGGTTACTCGAGAAATTATTTCCCCATTAAGTTGGATCATGATGAGTCATTGACAAGTTCAAAGGCAGAAAAATGCGCCAGGATGTTTTTTTCTCTTGAGAGGTTGCTTTGGATGGTGTACATGATTCCCCAGAGAGAAATCGCCTCACTCGGGAGGGACTTCTGTCTAGTGCCAGCTTCCAGTGAAGGGTACACAGGCGATGCCCCGCAATGCATGCTGGGAGACATGACAGGCGGTCATGGTAACCGTGAAAGGATTGACAGGTGACCTCAAAAAAATAAAAAATAAAAAACAATGGGAGGAAGTGAAGTGGACCTCATTGCACGTGTGTAAATGTGTGTACACGTTTCAAGACACACTGAGCTGAAAGTGTTTGAACAAAGTCGGTGTAAGGACGTCCTCCGTGACAGTGTGCGTTTGTGCGTGTCACTCATTCAGACGCACGCGAGGTGTGGGCTTGCTAAGAGGCTAGAAAAAAAAAATAAGTGTTTGAGATGGCCCTTCACTCCACTTAAAGGTGATAAGAGACGATTCACAACATGCTCCCAGGGGATCGGGAAGCATGGCTATTTCGAGATATTTGCAGGAGACTGTTGGTTGGTGTTTGACAGGCAAATCACAACTTCAAGCGTGTGTTGCTGGTGTGCCACAAAGCAGACGTGCGTTTGTGTGCACATCAACATTTATGACAACGGACCGTAAAATTGTTTTAGTATGTTTGTGTCAAAAAAAAAAGTGCTTTTGAACTTGAATAAAAACGTTTGAGCAATCTGAATTCCTGAAAAAAAAACAAATACAATAAAAAACAACCAAAAAAAACTATACATTTCATTTAGCAGATTACAAACTACTTTTCTTGCCATCTGCTTCCCCTGAACTTTTGTCCTCATCTTTTGCCTCACTCAAGCACAATTTCACTAGCTATGTCAAGTCACGCAGGAATGGTTAAAATCCATGCGATTGGCCTGATATTTCCTGTCTATATACGTTTACTACTTTAAAGACCAGAAAAGCGCGCATGTTAGAATGAGTCAACCTCAAATACACTTCAAAGTTATTTTAATGACAAACATTTATCAAAATAATGGTTCCAGAAAAACACCTGGATCCGGGCCGCTACTTTCCTATTGAGGACCTGTGGTTTACAGCAAACGTAAAACATCCAAACCATTATTAACTTTTCCTCGCTAACGCCCCCCTCCCCGGGTTGTTGAGTAACTTGATCCCCTGTGCCATGGTGCACGAGCATGTGTGTGCCGGCGCTTGTATCAGGTTGCTACTGCAGGCGACTTTAAATCAAGCGCCAGAGTCAACTTGCTTATTAGGACGAAACAACGTCTCACAAACATCCCCCGGCTAACTTGTGCGGTCACACAGAGATGTTGTGAGACCCAGGTTGTGGCGGAATGTGGCTAGAAACGGGGGCTTGGCTTCTTGTTATGAAGTGCAAGTGGGATGTAAGGAAGGATATGAAAAATCATATTGCAGAGCAAAAGAAAAAAAAAAAAAAGAGGAATTGCAAGTTAAGGCTGCAGAAACCAGGAGGACAGGGGAACACGGGAATGAAATATTAAACTTGAGGACAAGAGTCCCACGTGAACTCCACTACAGATATGTAGGACAGATGTGACATAATGGAACTCATTTATGCGACCAAAAGTCATATATAGGTTTGGCTACAATGTTTTTCAGGGAATAATATGATGGGGGTTAGCGGCATTAAAAAAAAAAAAAAAACGTCATTAGGCCCTGAGAGCGATCCAAACAAAATGATACAAGCGAGCGAAGGTGTAAAGCAGAGAGGGCAAGAGGGAGGAGCGGCTGGCTGCATGAATGGAGGTGTAATGGAAGACACGCACAAAGGGAGGACATTGTGCTGAGTCGATGGGCTATGGTGGCAGACGCTTACTGTGTGTCATTGTCACAATGGGTGCGAGGCCAGATTCCGTTTGAAAGGGGAGCCTGAGAGATGTCTAGAAGAACAACGGTGTGAACGAATAAGCAGAGAAGGGGCAGATGCACGAGGCAAAGCGGTTGAAGACACCATCTCTTACAATAGTTTGTGTAATTGAACAAAGGGGGAAAAAAAGCAAGAAGGATTCATCACAGATCTTCTCCATACATCTTGACGATGGTGATGAAAGACGACGGGGCGCACGTGGGAGTTAATCCTGATTTCTCGACCAGCTTGTGGTGGGGCTTGCACCACCTTGTCATCGCACCGTGTGATGATCAATATGGCCTTTCGCGCGCAAAGGCCCACGCGCCAACAGAAGCGATGACGCTATGCGCCGCTGTGTTCAGTGGGAGCGGCGAAACAAAAGAAAATGTTGACGCAATCGAAAGCCGTTCTGGTTAACTCGCCCGATGGGAACGGGAAATGTCTTTGCTATCGTCTGAGAGGCATTTTCATACTTGTATGTGACTCCCAATAATCAGCATGCAGTGTATGTTTATGATAATATATGAGTCGCCTTCACACACACTGACATACATTCTCAGTTTCCCTCTTTCAGTCTCTCCCGATGGCTCTTTTAATGAAAGCCAATTTCAACCAGCCGAGCACATTACTCCTTGAAATGACCTCATAAACCAAGACTGGATGCTCTGCTCTCCTGCCATCTCCTCTTATTTACAACGACCTCCGCACTGTAACTCAAGTCCCCCTTTCTTGGCCCTTCTCCTCCGGCTCGAGCCTGGCTGACTGAAGTGCCTTGACGTTTCCTTTTAACTGCAAACTTTCCACCTTTCCTCTTCAATCTGTTTTTACAGTGCGCCATCACATGCCTTTAAACGTCCAGCTAACAGGCTTTGTGACGGTCACCCCCAAACCCAAAGGACGTGTAAAGCTTTTAACGCGGCTTTTCATGGCTTATTAAATCCAAACACATACTAGGACCTGCCTTGTTCGGGATATATATATATATATATATATATATATATATATATATATATATATATATATATATATATATATATATAATATATATATATATATATATTTATTTATTTAAAAAAACAGCATAAGGTAGAAACAAAAGAGGGGGACAATGGTTAGTCTTTTTTTTAAATCACCTTTTATAAGTGGCAACCGGACATAAAACATATAAATTAAGAGGTGCGCTGTCAACCGGATGTCCAAGTTGGGGAGCTGGTCTTTCCTAATACTAGAGTACCCATTTGGGGGACAAGTGGATCGGGGTATCAAAGGTTGGGTTAGTATGTCTTCACTGAGTGGATTGTCAGGGACTTAGAAGATCAATGGCTCGCTTGGTGTATTGACTGATAAGCAGCAACACTAGTACAAAGAAGATGGGGGGAAAAAGTGAGGACAGATGAGTTGGGAGAGGAATTTAGAACAAACTCAGCAAGAAAATGAGGCATGAAATGTGATTTAAAAAAACATCACTAATCATAAAATAAATTGTGGATTTCCAAGATGCCACAGACAGAATACAGAGTCCCAGAGATGGTATGTCAAAAAATTAAAAATGGAGCCTCCATGTACAGAAAGGCTGTTTAGGATACAGCTGACAAGATCTTGGAAGCGTAACTTGAACTTTGGGCAAATTTGCATTTATTTATGAAATTCCAGAAGTGTAGGTGTGTTTGTGGAAAAAAAATGAAATTGCAACTTATCAGTCTTCATTGCACTCTTGATACAGAGACATTCCAGTTAACTCTCTCTCATTTGTGTAGCCAGTTTGTCCATGACGTGGGAATGGAAGAATAAAAACCCACGGACCCAAAACAAAGATTGAAAAAGCCGCCAAAACAAAGGTGTGGGGGGAAAAAAAAAGTCAACAGTCAGGGAGTGAAAAGAGGAGAGAGGGCTGGAAGTGAGTGGCTAAGGTAGACAAGCCTGGAGGTCTTCTAATTAAGTGCGGATGGGAAAGGCCGGCTGCCTGGTAAATGACTCTGTCACTTTAGTAAATGGACTTTGTGAGGAGTGAGGAGCCACACAGCTGGCATTTCCATTAGCACTGGCAAGCGACCCACCACCATGCACGCAGGTCGCCAGCACATGGGACTGTGGAAGAGAATAAAGCCATTCCTCAAAGGTGTTTGGCGGAGCCGTGGTCGTTGGAAAGATCTGAATCTTGTAGCTTCTACTACTTGGGTAGTCTGTTTTCATTTGGCTACCTTTATGCAAAATCGACACAATGAGAGTCAGAACTGGGGATGGGAATCCAGACCTTACACATTGTAAAGTTAGCTTTCGGGGGCCAACCAGTTAGCAGATACGCCTCCCGGTTCAGAGGTCATGGGTTCAGATCCGGCCTCCGGACCTGCTGTGTGGAGTCTTTCTCCAAGTAGTCTGGCTTCCTCCAGCATTCCAAAGACATGCATCTTAGGTTAAGTGAAGATTCTATATCATCCTGAGGTGTGAGGGAGAATGTATATAGTCCGTTTATCTATATGTGCCCTGTGATTGGCTGGCGACCAGTCCATGGTGGATAACACACCACCGTCTCCACTTTGTTGTAGTCCGAGTTCCATCTGGAATCCAAATTTTCCCGACGATGGCCATGAGTCGCATGCCGAGAAGTCAATATAGTTCTCCTCGATTGATATTTGCTTGCGTAACCAAGGCAATGTCTTCACTGTTTCTTGTTTCTACTCAGGAGGTACTTTTTTTTTCAAAAGGAAAACCGACAGAGGGGAGTGATAGACGTTACTGGAGAACTGTTATCAACCTCTTGTGCAATACTCAATGCTCAACAGTGCCTTGGTCCACAATTTTTTTTTTCCGTCGTTCTTTCTAACTTTCTTTCTTCAGACCTGTAATCGTAGGTCTGCTTTTTTGGGGGTGCGGGGGGGTGGGGGGGTCTATCAAAGCTCATGTTGTTGTGGTACTTTGAAAGGCAGCTTGATAGGGACCGAAAAAAATTGTATTCAAAGTAAAATCAAAACAATTGGCAAAGTTACAGACACACCCTAGGCTGAAATCTGTGATGTGACACAGCTAACTGCCCTGATGGGCCAGGTCATCTTTTGGTTGGCTTCGTTTCATGACAATCAATCAGAGGTACATCCTTCTACCCTCGCCGCCATCACGCAACAGGAGACCCCAATTGTACGTGCGATTGATAGCGACAGAGGAGTAGGGCGAGATGGAGAGGAAGAGAAACCATTAACCTCCCTATCTATCTTACCTTCTTTTCCAACCCTATCAGTCTGTGGGATCACACCATCCGTTGGGAGACAACGGTAGAGTAAAACAGCAAGAGATCAGAGAAAGACAGAGCTATCTAGTGACAGCGAGACTTGCATTAGAACTGATAGCATCAAGACGTGTCCGTGCGCACTTATTTCCGATGTGGCGAGCCCACAACAATGCGCACGTTTCTGGGAAGGAGAAAGGAGAAAACCCCACAAGAGATCCAACGGGAAAGTATTAACGGGAAAGGGATGGCAGGAGACAATTACAACAAGGCCTTGTAGTCAGTCAAACATGGACACAATCACTTTCTTTTGATGAAAGCGCTCTTGGAGACTGTTAAAAAGTACTTCCACCTTATTCAATCATATCGCAGAAACACTCCAGTATGT